>OY284414.1:107878680-108502420 GCA_958301585.1 Merodon equestris
TCATCACGAGAATCTTGGCTGCCACCATCATGGAAATCCACATACGAAGTGGATTAAGAGAGATCGTGTGTACCTCTGCTCACATCCCTGGAAATGGTAATGAAATTACGCCACCTCAGGTTCGGCCCTATAAAGTGTCCGCATAAAGTCACCGCAGAGAATATTAATTAGTTGGATAGGCACCACGTCGAATGGAACAGCAATAGTACCTGATAATATTTGACCTCATGATCTCCAGCTCTTTTATGTTATGTTAAATCTCATTTCAAACTGGCGTGCTTTAGACGATTTCCTTACTTTTTGATGATTTGGAGCTCGGCTTAATTTCAAAAAGGGGTTGGACGTGGTGCAATGGTAATCATCATCGACTGTTGATCCGAAGGTCCGTAGTTCAAGTCCGACCATAGTCAAAAACAATTCCTACGGAAAAACTGTGTTCACACTCTGTGCATTTCCAATATAACACCTTAATGACATGGAAACAAAAGAGTTACTGTGAACTATAAACAACTCGAATTCAGTCGAATATATTAAATCCTATCTAGGACAACAACCCCCGGAGAGTAGTGATCGAACATCTTCGACACAAACCATCTGCATCCCGTCAGGTCGTGCATCCCATCAGGTCGTGTGACAAACACCTTAAGAGCGTACACTCTTGAACCTGCAGGAATTATAAAAAAAAAAAAGAAAAAAAAGAAGATATGCTTATTAATTCCCCTAAGGTCGGCGTGTTAATTATACCAGGTGGCTTCCCAGTTCAAGGAAATACTTATCTCCTTCTTTAAAAATAAGTGCGTTGCCAAAAAGAAACAAACAAACGGTGAGTGCCCTAATAAAACACTTATTTGGAATCGCCTAGCGAAAGATCGAAATCTATGTTCAAAAAGACTAAACGACTAAACGGGCGAAATATTACCTATTACATTTTAGCGTTTAGGAATTCCAAGAGAAAATTTTGAAGAAAATATTTCTGCACTGTGGACTCGATATTTAGCGCAGCCCTTTGAAAGGCACACTAATGAATTGAGACTGCTCTGTAAATAGGATGACATCTTCGCTGCAATTCGAGGGAAAACCCTGGAAACCTTACTCGAGGTACACCTTCCCGATTCAAACCCACTTCACCAATAATGTGCTAATCAACACCGAACCTGTGAAAAGTAAAACCAGTAGCCTTTCCAACTTCGGCATTGATAGGCTTTTTTAGAAGGGGCTGGACCTTATCGTTCTGACATTGTCGGCTTTATATAGCTCCAGCTTCAAGTTAGGGTACATCTCCCAAAATTAGAAGAAGATCTGCATCTTGCCTAAGTCTTATCGCCGATGAGAGGCGTACAATCAAACAAGAACGCTCTACACCACTTAACTGGGTTTGTACAATACATACGTATGAATAGCTGCTAATTTAAATTCAAAGGAGATTGCCATTGGCATCTTCCTCGAAA
Source organism: Merodon equestris (assembly GCA_958301585.1). Taxonomy (NCBI): domain Eukaryota; kingdom Metazoa; phylum Arthropoda; class Insecta; order Diptera; family Syrphidae; genus Merodon; species Merodon equestris. The sequence continues at coordinate 107,880,129 of OY284414.1, forward strand.
TTAACGGCTTATTCTATAATACTGGTTACGACCTGGCCAGGAAGACTCTATCTCTTAAGAGCGGCGATCCGCCCACTAATCAACTGGCTCCAGAGTCGTCACAGCGACGGTACCAGCATTTCTGTAGTCAACTATCATCGATGACCTACTCTACCTGCTAACTGATCTCGCTTTCGGAGTCATCGGATGTGCCGACGATTTAGTGATCATTGTTACAGATGAATGTGGATTAAATACCTTCGAGCACGTGCAAACTGAACGTCACGAGCTCGAAATTGTAAGAGATCGGATAGTATATCATACATATTAGTGATCCTAAACCGTTTAACATAGGAGAGTGGTCATCCCCTGAGATGGAACACAGATGCCTCGAAGAGAGAATCGGACGTTGGCGTGATCTAGACTGATTTTCTTATTGTTTGGTTTTATAGTGTTCTATTTTCAATAGCTTACGTAACATTTGTGACATGTGTCACAATCAACCATGATCAGCTAGCATTGCCATTTCATCATGGAAAAACTTACATCTGACCAACGCTTACAAATCGTTAAACTTTATTATCAAAACACTTGCTCTGTAAAAAATGTTTTTGGGGCAATTCGCTCATTTTACGGTCCTCATAATCGACTTATTGATCAAGCAAATTATTTCAATTCACGTTATAGGACATCAGGCCACATAACTGCATGCGTAGAGTGCAATTAGAATTGTATTATCCGACTACGTGGAAGATTTTAGGCAATTTATGCGCCTTGCGCCGAAATTCAGTGAGTGGGCCTTAGAAAAGCTGGAGGAAGATCGGTTTCGATGATTTCGAACTTTTGCCCAAAGTGCACAAGCTGAACCTAATCGACATGTGGTTGCAGCAATATGGGACTACATACCACACAGCACGCGAATCGATGGACAAATTGAGAAATGAACCCGGTGAGCAATTAATCTCTCGTTTCGGAAAGGTGAATTGGCCAGCTAAATCATTCGATTTTAGATTCTTTTTATGGGGATATGTCAAATCACTTGTCTATGCCGATAAGTTAACGCCAATAGCAGCCTTGAAATACACAATTAGACGTATTATTTGCGTGATAACAGCCCATATTCTCGAAAAAGTGACTTGAAATTGGACTCTCCATATGGACCACTTAAAACTTAAAAAGTAGCCATGGTTAACATTTATATTCTAGGGTATATGGCAGGCATTGATTTACCAACTCAATATCGAGTTGTATACATTTTTCTAATTTTTCTGCGTTTTCTTTTGACGATTAAAAACCAAACGCTTAAAAAATCGCATACAATTGGGTTTCTAAGGCATTGGAATTTTACCCTTATTGCTGAACTGTTGCCTTCTATCTGGTGTACAAATGTGAATTCGCCTTTTTGTCCCAAATTTTGGAATTTTTTTTTATGTTATCTGTTCATTCTTGAAGCTACAACTCCTGCCCAACTTTCCGGCAGCAGTTGGAAAACTAATCACTTTTTGAGGTGACCCATGAATCGACCTAATTTTTGGCTTTTTAGAAAGATCGGAAGTGTTGCTCAACCAGGCCATGCGTCTTCGATCAGTAGAAATAGGCTATGGTCGGAGAATAGTTGAGTAGGGACGTCCCATTTAAATGAGTCCAGGTTAGTTTTAACCACCTGATCTACACGTTGTCGTGCTGCAAAATTACTTTGTCGTGTCTTTCCTCGTTGTGCCCGTTTTCGTTTAATGTTAATATCAAAAGCATTAGTTGTATTCATTAGCGAACTCCTGTGATGGTTTAACCCGGTTGCAACAACGTCGAGCCGGTCCCATTATACAATATATAAAATCTGAGAGCTTGGATCCAAACGTTTGGCTTGTCCGTCGATATTCATTCATGGCCTCGGCCCTTCATGATTTATTTAGTTTCGTCACAGTACGATGTAGAAAGCCTTTCCTTTCTTATCGTTAGAGCAGCCTTTCGCTCGTAAAAAAACGGCATTCGACATCTCTTGGCTTCAACTCATATCGCACCCAATTTCCTTGCCTTTGGACCATCCCCGAAGACGTTCAGTTACGTGTAATGAATCTAAAAGTTCTTGTTGCGTTCATGGATTTTGATCCAGTAATGCCTCCAACGTTGCGGCTTCAAACTGCGTGTAACGCTCCTTATCTTCCACATCCATACAACCAAGGCTGTATGATAAGTACCCGTGTGTAGGAACTGATGGCACAACTAACGCAAAATGTTTATTTTGCTATCATTGAACACCATTTTTAAAATTATAGCTGTCAAGATTTTAGGTAGTTTTGTCGCGTAGTTTTGTTTTTGGAGCTATTTTGGGACCGATAAGTGCGTCGATTCCTTTTTTTGAATCGGAAGACGGGGGAGCGGATCAAAGTGAAGCTGTATGCAGTTTATAAGGATCATGCATCTTCGATGACTGCTGTCAGGTATTTGTTTTTGATGAAGAGCGCCCGGCCTTATCCGATTGAGGTGGCCAAGGCAGGATATGTTTAACAAAATCCATTATATCTAGAAAGGAGGTTTCTGACATCCCGCGATGACTTTCTCTACCTGAAAATTGGGCATGAGAAAGTTAGTGGCAAGATGGTACTCATAGTGGAGTAAAAATGGAATCCCGCGACAACTCCGGTGCACTTTGGACACGTTTAATTGCAATGGGAGGTGTTTCTAAGGCATTTCATTTCAGAAACGAAAGAACAGTCAAAAAAGTGGAATTCACCGGTCAAACCAGCTCCAAATAAGGCGAAAACGTTTTCATTGGCCGGAAAAGTCATGGGCACAAATTTTTTGGGATTCACGAGGCATCATCTTCACCGACTGCTTGAAGAAGGGAAGGACAATCACGGAGCAATACTATGCTGATTTATTTTACCGATTCGACGCTGAGTTAATGAAAAAACGGCCCTATTTAGAGAAGAAAAAGTTACTTTTTCACCATGACAACGCAACAGCTCATTCATCCCAAGTCGTTACAGCAAAACTTGTTGAGTTGCCGTCTCACCCAGCCTATTCTCCAGTTTCTGGATTTATTTTTGTTTCCGGCCATGGAAAACTAACTTGGCGGAGGCCATTCATGGAAATCCAGAGACCTGGGATCTAAATTTGAATACAAAGTTATAACGGCTCGTTGACAGATGCCCAGGCTTACTACGCGACGGTTGCACTGCTAGCGCCATCTGTTGGAAAACGTCAGATTCCCTCTTGTACATCTGATAATTCAGAGAAAGGATGAGATTTGTTGTAAACATCAAATTTACCCTCATATTTGGGAGTAGGTACGACGATTCGATTATAATTTTGAAGGCCGTAGTGTTACCCACAGGAGGCACACGCCCGGAAGTTGTAAATCAAATAATATAATGCTTGCGTTAGGGCAAAACAAAATAGCAAGAGCATATTCACAAAAACATTAAACATAAATCGTCTTGGGTAACAAACCATTGGCGGAACAGCATCAATTAATCCTGATGCACATCGTCGTTTGGATGATCTTCGTACGCTCACTTACTGACATGATGGTTGTAAGAAAATATGAATTAATAACGTCATCTCGTAATATTGGCGTAAAACAAAACCGGAATATTCCGAGGATAATCCATGAAAAACTTCTTGCCTTAACGAACCCAACCAGGTAAGTAAAGAACTTATTGCATGTGTACCAGAACCGATCGTAAATTTAAACACTCGCAGATTACCAGCAGATACCCAAATGAGTGCCCCTCCATTGCCTTTGCGTCATTTATGCCTATCCGTTGGCAAGTCAAAGGTCTGACTTGAGGCAATTTTATTCGCGAACGTAAAAAAGGATTGACGACAACGCACACGATGCCGCCGGTCGGTTGGGTCTAGTATGTGCGTTGGCTGTTGCGACGGTCTCTATCACCCGTCATGCGTCATTAAACTCATCCTACTCATCCTTAGCCTCAGCCCGCTTTGTAGTCGTTGTCGGCTTTAATTAAAAATAGCGGCCAAAGGAGAAGGAATGAGAATATAGAGACCTGAGATGGAACGTAAATTCTGGACTTTAGACGAATTCTCGGCGAAATCAAATGGTGTGGATAAAATGTCCAAGCCGTTTCCGGGAGAGGATCTTCTTTTTCCTATATTTTCGTATCCTTTGATGATGCCGATCGTGGCAGACTAATGGGTACAAAGTACCTGTGATCAGTGATCAGGGAACATGACCACGCGTGTGTGTGCATCATACATGTCGCTGAATTTCACAGCGCAATGATTTGCGTTTCAAATGAGATAAGTGCACTCGACCAAGTGGTGCACAGCTGTGATTCTAATTGCATCCGGAGATACACTCGCCGTTCAGTTTTGATTGTGAGGAGATCTTAAACGATGATTGGGCTAACCTTGAATTTCGTTAGTGATGCGATCGCACAGCAACCAGATTGACAGAGACAGTGATGGTTCAGGTTCACTACCTGCACCGTGCACTTGATGTGCATATGTGCCACACGACAGAAGCGACCAACCGCGTAAGCAGCATATGACGGAGCTTACAATTGACTGAAATTACAGCGACAAGGACGGTTTACATGAGGTGAATCGCGGATTGTTTAGCTGGTTAGCCGGTGAAAAGGTCAGATTAATTCGCGCTTCGACTGAGAAGAAGGCACTTTTGGTGATTGCTCTCAATAAAGATAAGCGAACGTTTGGCATCTCAAACAGATCCTTCACTGAATAAAGGCGAGAATAAATCAAACTTCTCAAGCAATTTGTGTAAATTGAGATGACCCAACCGACCGGTTACTGCCTCTTCCTGTTCATCGAGACTGTAACCGAGTGCTCGAATCATACAATAATAATAAACGTTTAATCTACTGCAATCTGGCTTTCATCCGATTCATTTCACTTGGATGATATCATTTCGCACTTGTCTCTATTCAGTCGTTTGATTGTTTCCATTCGTATCTGTCCACTACTCAATTTCACTTAATCGAATTTCGGATTTCATATGCGAGTACATACCTATCAACGAGCCATTCTATCACTTCCAAATGACCCATCGACTCCGGAGTAGTTGGCCAATCAAGAGAGAGAGAGGCAGAGAAGAAGAAGGCTCTTAATTGGATTTGCCTAATCAGTTCTGGCTTTCGACAACACAATACTCGTTCCTTTCCAAGCAGCTTACGAACATAATCCAGAAATTAATTGACTTATATCCATTTCGAAGAACTGGATACGAGTAACAACACACTTTCATCCTCCACGATCCCCATCCACCACTTGGCATTCCCTTCCGTTTTGATTACATTTACCGGGCATCCCACTCCTCTGCCCATATCGAAACCACGGTCACTCACCTTCAACTCCAGTTCGGATCCATGTTCCATAGCTAGCATAATTGTCTCCGATAGCTTCGAATCCAACAATTTTATTGTATTAACGATGCCATTCTCCGACTGAATGTACGTTGTTACCAAATTCTCAATTGCTTCGGCGACATTCGACCAGGGACTATCCAATGCGCCCACATATTGTGTCAAGCATCCTCTGGAAAAACAAGAAAATATACAATAATTAAAACGAAAAGGAAAAAGAAAATGGATCATTGCTCACCTCATTACGTTGAAACAATAGTTGAAGCAGGATTTAACCTGTTTCTTTTGAAGCCCATTACAACTGGGACAGTATTTCATCTTCAGTAATTGCTTCTGGCAGGTTTGCGTCAGATACGATGAGTCCAGTTCGTCCGTGCTGGCCAGTACGGCAGCGCTCTGTTCGAGTGCACTCATGAACACGGTTGCTGTGGCTACACTTTGCATCAGATTTTTACTTAATTCCTTTGGGATGGCGCCGAACGGTTGTAGGTCATCGAAGGTGTGCTTCAGGCATGATACATAGTCTTCGTGTAGATCCCCGTAATTGTTTTTATTCAAATGGACCGTATGATGATATGCCACGGGGAAGAGATCCACGAAGAATGTGTGCACTGCCGTTTCCAGTGTAGACACTTCGAGTGTAGAGTTCAAGTGTCTGCGGGAGAGGGAGAGAGAGGAAGAGGAACAGATTGAAATTAGATTGCAAATTTAATCGCAGGATGTCTAGTGCCGGGACATCCCTCGAAGTAGGCAAAAATATAATTTCATTTCTACGACTGCGAATATGTGAAATTGCTTATGACGACGAGGACGAGGCGATGGCGACATATGGGAAAAATGGCAGAAACGAGCTAGTTTGCTCGCTGATGGCAGTGGTGGTCTGGGAATGGTACCAACAGATCACGAGCTGTTTCTTGGGCGCAACCGCTATCATTTGATCTCGCATACAACACGACCGCGACGATATCATTGCGGCATTTGAATGAGTTGAATTAATCGAAATCTGGTCCCGGGAGATGGGTGTGCGTGATGTAACTCGAAGGTTAACAGGATGTAGTGGGGTTGTACGCATAAACAATTCACTGCCTCGAAATGGAATACAATTTTAAAGGGAAACTATTGTGCTTGGAGGCGAAATTTGAAGAATATGCGCGAAGAAGAGTTGTGTTGCGTAAGACAGCGTTCGATTTAATCCGACCAGTATACAGGGTTTTTCAATAAGGACATAACAATTTTGAACTCCTATAGAATACAGAATAATTGGGAAATCAGGCTAAAATAAATTCCAGGCATGTGTACTAATGTTAGATTTAAGTTATTCATATGACTGCCGCAAACACGTCCGTAGCAATCGGTTCTTTGGAGTCAATTTTTCACCATATCAACAATGAGGTGGGCAATTTCGCGTTCGATATTGCTCCTAAGCTGCTCTAAGGTTTTTTTTTTTTTTATAATTCGTGCATGCTCAAGAGTGTATGCTCTTATGGTGTTTGTCAAAAACCTGGATGGGGTGCAGATGGTTTGTGTCGAAGATGTCCGTTCACTACTCTCCGGGGGTGGTTGTCCTAGATAGGATTTGAGAGATTCGACTGAATTCACGTTGGTTGTAGTTCACAGTAATTCTTTTGTTTCCATGTCATTCATTGTTATATTGGAAATGCATACACAGAGTATGAATTCTGAAGTGATCTTATGCTGCGGGTGTTATGCCTTTTTGATCATCTCTCATTCACAACTGACGTTGTTGCACAGTTTTTCCGTTTACGAATTGTTCTTGCCTATGAACGGACTTGAACTGCAGACATTCGGTTCAACAGTCGGTGATGGTTACCATTGCACCATGACCACCCCTAACTGAATTGTTAGCAACGACTTAAGGCAGTTTCATAATCCAAATCCAAGCGCGTTAGATCGCATTAACGAGGTGACCGGACGATTTCTCGAAATTACACCATCAACGGAATTCCTCTTCAGTAGATCAATTGACCAGCTGTGTGGCAGGTGGCACCAGCTTATTAGAATCATATATATATATCACTAATGACAGGTCCATTCAATTCTGACCAAAAATAGGTTTCCATCATGCTGCGATAATGAACTTAATTGAACGTAATACGAGTATGGCGATCATTTTCCTTTAACGAAAATTTTGATCCAATCACGCCTCCCTCATGAAATCCATATCTCATGGTATTTTTTGTGGAGCAATGGAGTCTCCTGAAGCATTTGTGGATAATAACGCATGATTTGCTTATGGACAAAGCCAATACGCTTTCGGTGGTGATTTTTCGTAAAAATTCAAGATTTTCTTCAAATTTTTGCAGAGCCCAATCGGAGTACGTTCGGGTCTTGAAATGATCAAACAGCTTCAGTGCTTGAATTAATTTGATGCTGTTAGCCTGTAAACCAAGTTCTTTACGCAAAATTGGGTACAATGTGGACTGGGGCATTCCTGGGAACAGCGTAGAATTAACTGATTTGGCTTATTTCGAGATTAAGCACTTATGGTTGCGATATTTAGGCCACTTCGACCGGTGTGTTGTTTCACTGGGTTAGGGACATGCAATAGTTAATATTTTGACTCGAATAAATCCACTGTAGCACGCACAGTCTAACTGGTGGGATGATAGTTACGACTGAAAACTTGAGAAAGAGCTCTGAAAGTTGCGAAAGTACGAATTCCAAAATGTTTCTCGTTCGTGAGCTTCCCCATGATAAGCCTTGTCTGACGTTTTGAGGCTGATATGTCATAGAAGCGGTTCAAGGGTGGGTTTGTATAAAAATCTCAATTGTTATGTCCCTATTGAACAATCTGGTACCTTGACTCGAACTGGAAAGGAGTTCTGGAGCTTACTCTTACTTTCTTAGATGTCAGTGCAATTCGGAGTAAACTTAGGCCTCAATCTCCAGCCGGCACGATTTTCAGCCTCAGCTTCTTCCATTGCCCCACGATCAGTTGGTTCAAGTCTCTCTTCACGTGTGTGCGTCACCTTATATGTGACATCTTCTTCTACGCCGTCTTCGAGTTTGGAATCGAAGATCCCTCAATCTATCTTAGACGTTAGATCCGTACACGCTTGGCTAAGACGATGTCGCTGTCGCAGCCATAAAGCAATTGGTTTTATCGTCGCATGTTTTTTCTTTTAAATCGCCTCCTTTCACTTTCGATAATGTCCAAGCGCCTGCTCCATAGAGAAGAACCGGAATGATTAAGCTTTTGTAAAAGATTGCCTTGATTTTTCGAAAGATGATTCCACGAGTATTTCTCAACTGATTTTTGAGTTCGATGAAGCAGGGGCTGATAAGGGTTATTCTACATCTGATCTTAGTGCTGACCTAGTCGCCGCTTGTCCAGACTTCGGAGGTTTTCCTTGATGATGGCGTTTATTTGCTCTTGCCCTCAATTTATTCTTAGACACACCTTACCCGATTTTGGCTTTGGTTCTCACGAACAGCTGTTTTCTTCGAGTCGAATCAATATCCCCAGAGTACGCAAGCAATTGTGCAGACTTGAAATGGTTCGTGCCTCTTGTAGTGGCCAGTCGGGTATGATATTTTCAAGGATGATGTTGAAGAAACCACATGACAATACGTAGCCTTCTCTGAACTCTTTTATAATAACCGACCTTAATGGAGCAGTGATAATCCCCCATTTTCATCCCGCATAGAGTGACTGGTTTGGCAGGGCTGTCAAATTATGACACGGGTCTGAATAGCTCGTTTTTACGGATACAGTCATATGGCTTTTAAATCGGACTGAAATTCGGGAGTCTTCTCTAAGATAAATCGGACACTGATAGGAATATGATTGTTCACGAACGATGTCGGACGTTCCTACAGCTCGGCAGAGAAGATCCCAAAAGCGCGATCCTTTTTCTTATGGGTCAGGCCGACGATGTTGGTATTCCATTCATCGGCCATGCTTTCTTTGAACATAAGTTGGTTCCATGTTCCCAATGAGCTTGTCCCCAGCTACTTTAAATATCAGACCTCAAGCTACAAGTTTTATCAGACTTCAGTGTCGATATCTCGTCTAAGACGTGACGAGATCTTCTCAACATCGACTGCGACTCCACTACTAGTTGTTCGCGCTCATCCTTGTCGACTTGTGGTCTTGCGCTCTGGCTTTATAGCTTAAGCATGTTCCTTTTACTTTTGAGTAAAACATTCGAATGTCATTCCTGCAATAACCTCTTTCTATCTGCTCGATCTTGCCTTGTCTTGTTGTTTACAGGCATGCCTTCTACTCTTCCAAATGACCCTGTTATACCAGGGGAATTCAGTAGGGTTTGGTTAAAACCGATCGTATAAGAGGCGGCATCTCTGGTGGTGCTTTGACTTCTTCATTGTTATTCTATGATTTGTGTAGATTGCAAAAAGCTTGAGTGAGACATGATTCGCAAAGGTCCTGGCGATCACCTATGTCTGCAGATTTGCGACATCAAATGTTGGTGGTTTTATTTGGCTCCGTTGATTCTATGAAATCCACATACGTACCACCTTGACGTAATGATCCCAGTTGATCCGGTCAGAACGATCGGATATCCAAGATTTTTTGGGAGTGCAATGATCGCAATGAAATCCATTTGGTTGATTGGTTACTAATGTGATTACTAATGAGAGGATCGCTAGGTCCCCTTAAAAATATTAAAAAGAGGAAATCATGCGTTGATTACTAATAGATCACGTCCGGGCCAAGATCCACTAGCTTGAATTTATTTTCTGACGTGGTTTTTGTAGGATTTGGGTTGCTAAGGTCCTACCACGATGTTGGGGTTATAATTGGGGAATTGAGGGAATTGAAGTAGCTCATAGATCAGCTTTGATAGGAATTGTGAGGAGACGGTCGCTCACTTGACGGACGCTTAAGACTAAAGCTTAAGCCCAAGATTTCCTCGAATAACAAATCTTCATTCCATATTGCCTTGTTTGTTCCTTCTGCAATTTCCGCAGTAGATGTCACAATTTTTCATCCATTTTTGACCCGGTCCATTCCATAGAACTTCTTAGAATGTGGTCATATCAGTTTGTTAGCAGTTTATCCAATGGTCTAGCCGCACCTTGTCTGTTTGGGGACTTAACATTCCAAGTACAGAATTCGTTTTAATTTAGACGTTTGTGGGAGTCGTCGACATGTAATCCATCGTTGTCCGAGTCTTGCGATTGTCTCTGCACAAAAACTATTTTCTGCCCTAAGAATCCCTAAGCTCAACTGGAGAGCTGGTTTTTATCTGCCCTAAGAACAATGAATAGATCTATGAGGCACCTTATCGGTATGATCTCTTTACTTGGAAGCAGTATTCAATGACAGTCATGGCAATACCCTCAATGCTTTGCTTGCCAAGCCTTTACAGCGTGAAAAGTTGGAAAGAGTCACCTTCAATTGGCGAAGAAAAAAAAACTCAAAAGCTTCGTTTAACTAACGTAACCAGTGTTTTCAGGTATTACCTTTCCTGGAAGTCTCGAAACATCTAGAAATTGAAAAGTTCCTTGGAATTCTTAAAAAAACAAAAGCCAATCATGGGAATCAAAGTCTGTATGCAAATTTGGCCGTTCATAAATCAAAGCCATAAAATCGAACGACCGACACATTTTATGCAAAAAGGGGGTCATAAAACCTAATCCGCAAAAGAATGATCTCATTGTGATCTCGCACAAAAGATTGGCGCCTCTGCCAAGCCCTTATTCCTTCATTGATGTCGTAAAATCCTCATCACAAAGGGCCTACTAAATAGAACTGAATATGAGCTTTCGATCACAAACTCACCTCTCGATCTCTGAATACAATTTGTGGATGAGTTTCCTCGATAGCGGCAACATTCGTCTATACACCTGTGAGAAGACATTTAGCGTTTTATTCTCCGACTGTTCCGTCAGCTCTAGCACGTGACCTGGAAGAAGATAGAAACAAAGTGTTACAAACGTATCCGAAATAGGCATACAAGCTGTAAGGAATATGTTTGTGTCCTAAAAAAGGCAGTAAAGACCGAAATACGATGATCACCGACTGATCACTCTATAACCACCATGCGTAGCAGTAAACTCCGTCCGTCCAGTCAGTCTCAATTATGTATGCGTAAATTTACAGTCCAGATCTTTATGGCTTATTTTGAAGCCATTCCGATCGTGTTTCGCATACGCTTATGGCTAGTGCCGGCATCACTAATCAGACTTAATGAAGCGTGCGACCAAATCATATTCAAATTACGATCTCCACCCGAGCCCATATATAGTCAGTCCAGTCTGTCAGTCCCGCAAGGGGTTGGACGATAATCAATCGAAAAAAAAAACTAAATTGAATTCAGCAGCAAAAAATCAATTCACAACATCGTGCGGCGGTCATTAAAGCTGTATGCATGGCGAGCCTTTGCATATACTTGTTTTGGATAGACGAATAGAAACCAGTCCATTTCACGGGAGACTTCTCGAGCTCATACCCACTGTTCAGCTAGATACGAACTATCGGAAATGAAGTGTGCTGTGTACGAGATATTATGGCGCAAAAAAGTGTCTTAATTAGCGTTGACAAAGTTGTTTCCTAGTCGACAAGTTACCCGGGGTGGCGAGACGGCAGGGCGAGGCGCCAAAACTGACACAAGAAAAATGGAAAACTAAAATTAGTTTTCGTTAGGCGCTGTTCGAGTGCGAGAAACATTTGTTTGCGAGCGCAAATTTGTGCGCGAAACATGCGCTAATTGAAAGATTAGGTAGAATGCCGACATGGCTGTGGCTTTTGTTGGAGTCGTGGAACAGGATTTGAATGTGTGGAGTTAATGAAAGAGGTGATAGGCCGTGGATTGATGGAGGTTTGAAATTATTAGGTCTAATGAACGAGGAGATAAGATGCGGTGTTGGTTATAGTTGGCGATTTATTTAGTTTGGACGTGTGAGCTTACGGTAAGAAAGGGAATTGGTTATGGAAATCTTGATGATATTTAATTTGTTTCCTGATGGCCATGCCATTCGCAGCAAGCAGTGAACTTGGATCTGCATTCTGATTGCGTTATTACAATGCAACGGCTAAAGACAAAATTAATGTGAATTATAAATCCAATGCAAAAAAAGGCTGCAATTCACAGTTTCCCATTCGGGAGCTAGACAATAGTGTTTCAGAAGTCCTCTTGCTTGGTTCTTTGATTGAGATTCTCCATATTCAAGCTTATGTCCAGTGAACAAAGAACATCCGTGATCCTGTTTTTAGTCTAAATCAATGGGAAACATTTATGTAGCTCTCTATGAGGCACTCTGGCTCAGAGGTTAGTGTATCGGCTTCTGATGCCGGTGACAGGGGGTTCGGATCGCCATCGAACCAACTAAGTCATCGAAATCATGGTACTGTACTGACCCACATTAACATGGTTGCCTGGTGGAAGCTTTTCAAAATTCGCCGCTTAGGGTCGGTAGTAGGCCGTAGTTTCCTTTCTTCTATGGAAAGAACGAAAGAAGAATATAAGGATGGGGCTCGTGTGTAGCTAAATATTTACGAAAAAGCATTTAAGTAGAAGAAGGTACGTTTTCGTGAATAGGGTTTCGAGCTCAAAACATCAACATTTTCAGCAACTTTCTGTGATTGTGGTCCAATTGCAAAACCATGTATATAGAGCAGAGTAGAATTGGAAAGGAGTTTGGGAGCTTACACTTACTTTTGTTGAAACTCGGGGTGAACGTAAGCCTCAACCAACAAGATTCTCCAGCCGGCACGATTTTCAGCCTGCTTCAGCTGTTTCCAATGAACCCACAATCAGTTGGTTGATGTGCTTCCCCACCTATGTGTGTCATCTAATATGTTTTCGTCTCTTAAGAATGGAATCGGAAACTCTTTAATTTATCGCAGACGTTGGACTTTTGCCAGATTCGAAATAGCCAGACTTGAAATAGCTCGTGCCTCTTGGATGTTGTTGAAGAGAATATTTCAGGTATTGGCTAGTGCTTTACCGAACTAAAGGGGGCAGCGAAAATCCTCTATTATCCCCGCCGGATAAACAGAGCTGTCAAAACATGATACGGCTCACTACAACTTGTCTCTATAGACACTGCCATATGGCTTTAAGGTCGGGAGTTCTCTTCAAGATTTCCTGTATTGAGAACGTCTGAGATATCCTTGATTTCTCTGGCTTGAAACTAGACTGATAGAAATCATATTATTCACGAATGGTATTAGGCGTTCTTACAGCACGGCGGAGAAGATCTTAAAAGCGCGGCTTACGAGACTTATGCCCATATAACTGATCCCCTTTCCTATGGGTTGGATAGAGTGCTAGGATTTCATACATTGCGCATGCTTCTTCCGACTATACTTTACAGATAAGTTACTGCCATGTTCCCAACTAGCTCATCTCCTGCTACTTTAAGTATTAGACCCCAGCTACTAGCTTTATCTGGCTTCATCTTTGATGTCGTCCGGTAACCTAATCTGAATCGGGTGCGTTCTCGTCTCGTCATGCTCAGTATGAACGGTTCATTCTGCCCGACAGCTCTAAAAACGGCTTACGCAAGTTTTTTCAGGTTCCAATCGGTCGTCATACGAATAAGTTACATCAAAAGAAATATATAACGTTTCAAAAACTCGACAACACCTTACTCGGTTCATGTAGTAAAAGGTCTTGTCCATTTAAATAACCGTTAAATCATATTAAAAGGCATGCAAAGTCCTTGGAAGCTAGGTAGTAGACAACCTACTTAACAACCAACATAACGATGTAAAAAACACGAAAATCGAAGTACTACCGGTGAAATTATAAAATTCCTGTTACTTATTGAACATACCTCATGAACAATTGTCGAGCAAATATTAGGTATAATTCAACAACTTACCTACACCGACTTAACTTAGCTTCCGACTTCTTTTTATTTCACCATCCTCTAAACCTAACTACGAGTTATAGACTCGATTCCACTTCAACAGAAGTTGTCATACCCCTCCTAGATCACTTAATAAATGTCACACCATAAACCCCGACTAACTGGCACGGAAGCACATGTTTCGCACAACTGTCAAGTCAGAATATATAACACAAAAATCCATATCACCCAACCACGGCATCGTAGCCATTCTCACCTTCCAAGACCATTCGTGCTAATTCGATTCCCACGAGACTGTTTATTTGTTTGTTTTTTCCCTTCGCATACTCTATCCCATGCGCCATAGAATGCTTGACTTGGCTCCACACAATCCACTTGAGCCATTAATTAAAAAGGAAGCCAAAGAAAAAGAAGGCAAAACGAATAGCTTCTCCGATTCGCCGCAGAAGGTGACAATTTATCAATGATCACAGCTGGACGCTTCGAGTTGTAGTGCTTTCACAGCGAAATTTGCATATTCGTGGATCGAACGAGCCTCCCTCTAGCCATCTTGTCCACTTCACCTGTTTTGCTACTTCACCTTTTTTCTTTGTATCCCATTTCGGATATATTATACAAATGACACCGAGCAAAGGTCAGACGACGCACGACATGTGCGCGTCCATTAGTGGAGAATTTGACAACAAATTACACACACCTCGAATGCTCTTATAAATAACGGTCGCGATTGAATCAGATTCGAATACAAAAGCATCATCAACGACACCCAGAAATAGAATTATGCGGGCGAACAAGATTAAGTTTCCGATTGTCAAAGGATAGTGGAATGGCAGACAAGGGCATGGAAGGCGTTTGATTGAATATTATATGAAAACGCCTCGTCCCGTCACGATAATATCAACAACAGTCATTGCGTGCAGGAGTCGGAAATAATTGGAAGAAAACCAACGTCGAATGTGGGCGAATTACCATCAAGAGAACTAACATGCAAAAAAAGGAGAGAAAGAACGTGCAGGATTGGAGGAGTCTCGGATCACATTCCTAATCCCAGCAAAGTGCAAAGGTAAAAATTGCAATTAAAACAGATTTGTGCCCTCCATGACGGTAAACCGACTGTGAGGATTTATTAAGGACACACTGTGACATGAGGATGCGAACTTTTGAAAATCCGCATTCATTTTTAATGAAGCGTAAGTGAGACGAGTGTTCGTACTTGTGTGGAGGAGGGGACGGGCAAGTGCGCTTTGTAACCATTCAAAGGTGAATAAGCGTCAACACTTTGCTTGTGAATTACTCATAGGTGAATGGGTATCTAATCCTCTCCAGCTTGAGGAGGAAGTTAAATTAATTTTTTGTTTTGTTGCATAAGTGTGCCGTTCACATTAAATGAGGGATTGACATCCTGACCTTTTGACTTCAAAAGGAAGGAGCGATTATGAGGGACAGTATGACTAAATGGGTTTTCATTACAGTAAAACATTAAGCAAGGGATATCATAATTAAGGTCGAAAGGATATAAGGATGACAGAGATATAATACTAGATTAGATCGGTCGTTGCGATATTAGGCCGGCTTCTTAAAGATCGTACAAGCAAGTTAAACTCAACCGAATGATATTGAGCCGAGTGATCAAACTATAACGTTGTCAAAGACTCGAAGACTTCGGCATAACAGGCGCCTTGTAAAATTGCTCAACGGCAACACAAGAGCCATTGATTGAACTTACGACTTCGCCAACTTACGTCAGGGGAGCATTTCGACATACAGACAACAGAGTCATATGTCTATTCTTTACAAGCTTCCCGAGCTCGAAATTGCTATCGCCCAATAGGCTTACAACACTGGGTGCAGCGACTCTTTGTTAATTATAATCGTAGCCTAAGCCTTCTTCTTCTTCTTCTGTGTCGAAAATTTAAAACCCTTGTCGGTCCTAAACTTCATTTAGATAGAATGTAATGAATGGATTCTTTCGAAATTCATATTTGCTTCAAAATAAATTGAGCAGATGACATCGGGTGGTCAGACTACTTAGACGGTTCTGATATTGAAATATGTATTTATTTTTAATGTCAGTTGCAGTCAAGCATGAAGCGAAGAGGTGTAGCGTTTTTAAAATGACACTACTTTTGGGGACGATGCCATAATGCCTCACGCATAAAGGAGTGGTACAATCGTTTCAAGGACGGCCACATACGAGGGTGGACCGATAAGTAGCCTCACCGCCAGAAGGCGCCGGTATCGAAAGAGCAACTTACTATCGTGTAGTACATTCTAATAGACGGCTACTGTCGAAATTTCAGCCGGATCGGATTCGTAGTTTTGTTTTGACCGCGTGTGGAAGCGGGAGTGTAAGCGGATTTTAGAAAAATGGAAAAAGAGCAATATCGGTCGGTGATTCGATTCTTGTTTTTGGAAGGGAAATCACGCAGCGAAATCAAAGAGCGTTTGGATGTTGTGTACGGTGACTCTTCTCCTTCGACGGCGACCATCAAAAATTGGTTTAACGAGTTTAAACGTGGTCGCACGTCGGTTTTTGATGAGCCACAGGTGTCCCGAAAACGGCTACCACGGAGGATAACGTGACAAAAAGCCACGATCTCGTATTGGCAGACCGCCGATTGAAGGTGCGCGAGATAGCTGAGACAGTAGGTCACATCAAAAGATCACAAGCACAACCGTGAGACCACATCCGAAGGAGTTTCTGCGTCGTTTCGTGACAGTCGACGAAACATGGATCCACTGTGGACTTCACCCGGCGAACGTGCTCCGAAGAAGGCGAAGACTGTCCCATCGGCCGGAAAGGTGATGGCCAACGTTTTCTGGGATTCACAAGGTGTGATCCACATCGACTACCTGGAGATGGGCAAAACGGTCACAGGGCTGTACTATGCCAAATTATTGGGCCGATTCGACGCCGAATTGAAGAAAAAAAGGCCCCACTTGGCGAAGAAAAAAGTGCTCTTCCACCATGATAACGCACCGTCTCACACCTCCGCCCTCGCCACGACCAAATTGGTCGAATTGGGTATTCCAGATTTGGCCCCGTGCGACTTCTTTTTGTTTCCAAACTTGAAAAAGTCACTCGCCGGGCAGAAATTTCAGTCGAATGAGGAGGTCATCGCCGCCACGGAGGCCTACTTTGCAGACCTTCGAGAAAACGTCTTTTTCAGACGGATTAAAGAAGTTGGAGCATCGCTTTGTCAAGTGTATCGAGCTAAAAGGAGACTATATTGAAAAGTAAATCGCCATTTCTCCAAAATTTTAGTTTTTCTTTTATAGGCTAAGTACTTATCGGACCACCCTCGTTTCAGTGGATAGTAGAGAGTAAACCACGTTCAGGTAGATCCTTAATAAGTCGTAATGACAATATCATTGAGTAGTGCAAACACTGATCCAAACTTTCTGAACATCGTTTTCACAGGCGATGAAACTTAGGTGTATGGGTACGACCCAGAAACCAAGGAACATCTTTCAAGCATAGGCCAGCATCAAGTTGTCGACTGCGGTAGTGTAGTACATCATGAGTATATTGGTTTCCAATGCGTCGATTGTAGCTGGTTTGTCAATCTAGACGAGCGACTTTAGGTCATTTTTCAAAGGAAATAATCAAGAAGTGTCATATCACAAGTTTATGGGAGTTTTTACAGGCCTATTGGGCGGAATTAACAAGTTTTCCTAGACTACATTGACAAAGGAACAGATTCGTCGAAACATTTTCTTGAGCGTACTTTTGCGGCTTGTTCAAAAAATAAGGTGACTTTTAATTTTCCTCAAAAAAAAATATTTATTTATACATCGATATCCAAAAGTAATCTGTTCTTTTCGGATAGTTATTCGATGGTTCTTCGTAACGATTTTCCACACTTCAACCTTTTCATCCGTTCTAGACGTGCGGGATGTCCAGGGCGTGCGCCGTCCTTAACATCTTCTCGGACTTCTGTGAAGTGTTTGTACCATTTATAAACATTTTTATTTGCTCAGAGTAGACTCGTCAAATGCCAACATTTAATTAATTCAATTTTTCACACAAAATTTTAGGCAAATTCGTTGGTCCATTTTTCTCAATAACAAAAAGTAGCCACGTTTAACCTTTATATCGGAGAAAAACAAATTGAACATCCACAATGGCTGAAAATGTCGACGTATGTTGGGGAACATGTGAACCAAAACAACATAACATAACAAAAAAACAATAAAATCAAAAACTCGAGCATACTTCGCGAAATTTAAAAAAGTCACCTTACTTTTTGAACATACCGAGTACTTTTCAGAATGTAACGGCATTTCTATAATCTCTTCGCTCCAGATGCGACAATTTTGTTTGTTGATATACCTACTATCCCAAAAAAAATAGTAAAATGAGCCTCGTCACTGAACACAGTTTTTCGAGTAAAAAGCTCTATAAGTTTGTCGTTCCGAACCATCATTTTGGAACCAGATTTCCAAAAGTTGGTAACGTCGCTGAATATGTGGTCATCAAGATGAAAGACTATTGCCATCTGTCAATTGACTTGACAAAAACACTCTACGCTAAATATATGAGCGATTTCTAGGATCCAACCTACATTACTCCAAAACAGATCCAACAAATTTTTCTCGACTACATTGACAAATAATGAAATTCGTCGTAGCACTTGTTTGAGCGTTTTTACCCATAATTAAATTCAAAAAATATTAAATAAAGTTGTTATAGATATGTGACAAATTGTAGGCAGACGCGTTGCCACTTTAAGTTGAAGGACTTCTTTACTTTGACGTATCAACTAAAAGTTTTAAGCTCCGATCACACTTTCAGAGGCTTCGTAAAATTTGTCTTGGGATTCGCACATTATTTTTCATTGACCCACATGGCAGTGCTGGAACCTTAGTAAACCTAAATACGAGTGCAATTAGTTTTAACTTAGAAAAGCCCGCTTACGTTCGGGAAGTTCCTACCAAAGACCATAATACTTATGCCTGCATAGCTATCTGTCAATCAAATTAATCTGTCAAAACCCCTCAAATCACAAATCTGTCAAGGCAATAGAATTAAATAACCCATCATCCTCAGTTCCTCAGAGTTCGCTCACCTCAGTGTTTGTTTATGTTTGTAAAAGTGAATGAACTGAAGCCAGGCGTATTGTAGGTTGAGCATAAGTTTCCGTGTCTTCATAGGTTTGAACGGCGAACGACTAAAAAGGGGAACGCCATGAAATTTTGTGTTGGATTGGGGGGATCGGCCATGTTGGGCATGATTCGTCAAATGTTTAAGGATGAATGTCAGAAACTGCAGTTTTTAAGTAGCACAAGCTCTTCAAAGATGGCTGAGATGTGGAGGACGAGTCCCACGCGGAACGGTTGAGGACATCATGCACCGACTTCAACAGGTAGTAAGGTGTTGAATTCAGACCATTGGTGAATGGTGCTTTTTGGACTGAAGAGAAGGATCAACCGGAAGTACCTCACGCAAAACGGTTAGGTTGTTGAAGGGTGTGTGATGGCTTATCATCACTTCCACTCAAAGCCCAAGAGGACCTATGAGAATTTCTCTGTATTTCGTGCATCACATGCTTACAAACCTAACCTTTAAATCCTTGCTCTCTATGTCTTCAGTTTTCATACAGTGTCTTTTCCATGGTGATTAAAGACGGCTCTTCCGTAAAGCTGGATAGTGGCAGAGCAGATTGTTCCTCAGCAGGTTTTTTCGAGGTCACTGGACTTAATGTTCGATTTTTTCAATGGAAGGATGCTCAATGATTACTCCGATAAGCTTACGGACAGAAGAGGGTGCTCGTGTTGCAATGGTAATCATCACCGACTGTTTTTCGTATACGGAAAAACCATGCAACAACATCAGTTGTGAATGAGAGATGATCAAGAGGTGCTGACGAAAGCATAACACTCGCAGCATAATATCACTTCAAAATGCATACTCTGTGTGCGCATTTCCAATATGACACCTTAATGACATGGAAACAAAAGAGTTACTGCGAACTACAACCAACGCAAATTCAGGCGAATCTGTCAAATCCTATCTAGGACAACCACCTTCGGAGAGTAGTGAACGAAAATCTTTGACACAAACTATCTGCACCCCGTCCAGATTGTGTGACAAACACCATAAGATCGTACAGTCTTGAACCTGTACGAATTATAAAAAAAAAAAAGTTCCACTTTCCTTGTTTTGTTGCAGTTTAGTCCCGGTCTTGTATATCTATGATCCGGTATAATTCGCTTGTGTCCAGCTACTTCCTCGATGGGATTTTAGCTTGAAAACGCTGAAGGTGTCAAGGAGCCTCTTTGCTCAGTGTTTCTATCCATTTTTGACCCCCAAAATAAATACTGTTCGAAGCCTTGTAGAACCTATTTTAAGCATCATTTAAATTAGCACTTTTCAGCATGAAGGCTGGACTAGTTCAGGGGGATTATTTTATTCCATCAACTTTTCACAATCTCTTATAGCTTTGAATAACGTCCATCACAAAAATAGTCGAATTGGAGCGCTTTCTCGTATTGTACAGGCTATCTACCCAGATTTTTTAAGAAGCTTTAACAACTTGAAAACTATAACAATGAGTTTCTTCAAGCAACGTCGAGAAGGCCACTAGGAGTAGCCCTCCTGCCAAATTAGTCGCGCTTGGTTAATAAGAATTTATTGAGTTTCTCATTTCTTCCGAATCCAACATAAATTGGACAGTCGCCCTCGAGCACTGTTGGAACAATGTAGATAATTCAAAATGTCACGGAGAACGTCTTGAATAGTTATTCGTAGGAAATACTTGTCTCGAATTTATATCTCAAAGAACCGGGGATGGGAAAAGAACAACTAAGGGAACTCGAGAGATTCTAAATAACCTTGTGCTGCTACATATATACGAGTAGTGAATACATTGCAGGGTAGCTCCGCTCAGGCAGCAAGGATAAAAATGCTTGTTGTATTGCATACTGTGAGTATTTCAGGAGGAACTCGCTGAGAAGGATATAAATCTTTTCCCGAATATTGTTCGTCGTCCTCTCCCCTAGTTTTTCTGACTTTTTGACTATTATTTTAAACTTTAAGTATCCTTTCTGGAGTAGTTGTCTTGCTTTTCTATTTTCACGGTAATGGCTTCGAATGTCATTTTTCGGAAAAGAATAGTTGAAGTTCAGGTTTCAATGGCATTATCCCTGGCACGGTACTGCCGTCTTGACGATGCTCGTTCCGAGTTACGTTTGTATACTGGGATTACTGTATAAGACTGGTCGAAAGTCCCACTCAAACAGATCAAGTTTACAAATATATTCCAAGCCTTGGGTTCACCATCACCCTCTTTCTGAGTTGCAGATTCCAAGGGTGACACTCTCGTCAAACCCAATGAAGATTAACCTCATCATAGTCATCGTCGCAGTAGCTAACGGTAGAAGCAAGAATGAAGACAGAAGTAGCGACATCTCCCCCAAGGCTACGTGTGGATCATAGCCCTCAGACATAACATTTTGCCCATAAATTTCGCCCCCAATAGTCATTATTTCAAATTGAATTCGAATAAAAAATCCGAGAAGCAAGCCCTCCAGCTGCAACACCTAATACATATCGCACTCGCTCGTCCTGGTGTCGGTGAAATAAAACCCAATCTCGTATGCGCTCTCCTTGGAACCAGACAGGAGAATAAAAATAAAAAAACGAATCCTCTTCACTGGTAGTTTGTGGAAATTGATTGAAAAACCTTTCCGTCGGCTCCACAATTCATTTAGTGGTGGGAAAGGGAATTCCTTCTATTTCCATTCCCTGACTTCTCTCGGTTCACTTGCGTCGAGGGCGAGGATCAGAACCAGAACGAGTGTTGAAATTTTCAAAATAAAAAAAAATTAAAAGGAAAAGGAAGAATGGTGTTAAAGGAATGCAAAATACCGACGAGTAAAAAGGCTAACAACAAAAAGCGCACACAGCGCAGGAATCGTCAGAGCTACATATATAGTGGTGGGCTGAGTGAGTCGGACGATTGGCGAGTACTCGTATGGGTGCCTGTTCGTGGTGTTTAAGCGTGGGAATATGTAGTTACGCTCCAGGGATGAGCCGTAAAAAAGTCAGAACCGAGAAAATAAAATGGAAATAAAGGCATGCAAAAAAGAGCAGGACTCGCAAGAACGGATCTGAGGAAGAGCAAGAAGACATTAATCCCCGTGCGCTGCGGCGAACATACTGGTTCTTCAGCATTTTCATTGCTCCTCTCGGGATTACTGCAGCTTCCTTCACCCCATACCCTGTATTGGAACCCAAAACACGTATTGCCATTCTTTGTGGGCAAGACACAGGCACAATGGCCAGGTCGCATGGTTCCTTCATGAACTGTGGACACGTATATGAGTACTTGTAGTCGTACCTGTCGTCCTCCACATAGCGTACATACGGAGGAGTGAGTGTATTTTTAATAAGACCGCCTTTACATACGAGTAAGAGTACTTCGTGCCTCCTTTTCGCATTCCATTTCATCGTAGTCTCCCCTCGGCCAGGACTCGTTTGGCGACTGCCGCCAGCAATCAGGGAACACTTATTGCTCTCATTCTCGCCGGTCGCATCCCATTCCATGCTCAAGGAAATCGACCTTAGCAACAGACCAACACCAACTTGGCGCACAGTTCGTCCCAGCTTGGCTGAATCACAGATTGGGATTAACAAAGTCAGACGACCACGACCACGGCGACGACGTCGGACGTCGAACAATGAGAATAGGTTGGTCGGAGGCAGGGAGTAGGAATAAAATAAATTTCCAAACGAATTTCATGCTCTTAGAATTGAATAATTAAAATGGACATGTGAGGTCGACGGATGATGTGGATGCTGAATGGTGGACGAGTTGGCTGGCATCCCGAGAACAGGGAGAGCGACCACGGGGGTCTGGCCATGTTCTGATTTCTGGACTACTAATGCATTTTTATTGTTACGGTTTAAATACGACATGGAAGGGGTTGGATGACACAAGGAAACTGAGTGTCGAGTGGTCAGGAGCAGTCAGCATTCGATACTGCCAGCGATGAGCATTGATTTTTTGTTATTTTTTTTTTGGAGCACTACTTTTTCCTTTTTTTGATTTTAATTAAAATTCATTTTAGAGCTTATAGCGATGATGTGTCACCGCCAGTGCATGGAGATAAGTGCTGTGTGGTGAAAAATTGAAAGCTAACGCAAGCGGGACAAGGACACGGAACTAATGGAGATTGCAACGATGTACAACTAAAGGCTGACTGTGGACAGGAAGGGTAGAATTGATGTATGCAGGTTTTTGAGAAATGTCCTTTTTGTTTTTGTTGAACATCGCCAAACGTTTACTTTTGTGCAATGTGTCATGAAATCGCATTCTGCAGCAATTTAATAAATAGCCTTGGGGCCACTTTAATTGAGTTGAATTGAAAAGGGAATGACGGATGGCGAGAGAGGTGCATTTAAATTCAATTTTGAAGGTTGGACAGGGTCATGTAGCCATGGATAGTTGCTTGTCCTTACATAACTAATTCTAAACAGAACGTATGTTCAAGCGTCCGTGAACGTGTTCAAGGTGGGACATTAAATGGATTGTGGAAGCTGGGGCTCGAAAGTAACAACTTATGACGCAAAAATCATAAAAGAGAATTAAAAGAGGTTATCCAATCGGTAGTTTCTAAAGTACATTTAAGTATAACAAATGTATGCTAAAGATTTTGATCGAATTGGAATTTCACAGAATGGAATATAATATCATTTAAATGTCCCTCTCGGGATTTCTTACAGGACTCGATTCTGACAAGGTTTTTTTTAGTTTCGGGCTTATGCAAACAGATAGTATGGGACACTGCGATCAGAGTAGGTCTGCCTGCTAGCCAATTAGACGAGGAGTTCCTCTGCTTACTCAATATTTCTTAATAAAACTGAGGATGTCCCTCGTAGGAGCTGAGCTGATCTCTTCAGGAGTCATGATTTCTCTGAGGAGGATACGCTTCCTTAGATGGCAGAGGGCACCACACTCGCATAGTATGTGCTCTGCAGTTTTCGCGTCCTCCAGACAGAGTCGATACTCTGTTTCAGACAGAGGTTAATTTTGTTATGATGATATTACAGACTACAGTGTCCCGAAAGGTAGCTGACCAGGCTTCTGATATCGATTCTGTTATATTTGAGAATATTGATAGAGTTTTTTGTTCAGGGGCCGTATGAATCTCTTCGGTTGTCGGAGTCCTTGAAGATTGTTCCAAAAGTGTATGTGTTGCGATTTTTTCCACTTGTCTAAGAGAAAATTAATCTTTGACTTGGGGATTCCGCAGAAAGGTTCCGCACCTATGTGCGGCTGGAACCTTCCCTAGCGAGTTGGTCGGCGATCTCGTTGCTTTTAATATCCTTCTGACCTGGCACCCAATATCTCAAATCATTTGTCAAAGGCGATCGTGTGTGGTAGTGGTCCGAAACTGTGATAATCATATCCAGCTCAGGAAGGTGTTGTAGTATGGAGATGTGACCCATGTGTCTACATATCTGATCCGTTTCCGAGCGAAGGAGTCTAAGTGCACTGCGCATAACAAATTTTTTCATAAAAAGTTTGACATATGTGATTGAAACAGGGAAGTCGAATTCGGACCAGGAATTGGATCACCCATATTATCAATATGAGCGCATAAACTATCCAGATGCAGTAGAAGTAAACCTTTTAAGCCAGGTCCTTAATCTATTGGGAGGTCACTATAATGTCATGGTTTGTTTTAGTTTCCCACAGGTTCTCACTAAGGTGGGATAGTTTTATCCATTTGAAGGAGATACCTAGTGTAAGAAGAGGTTGTAGAAATGTGAACGTTCAGAAAGAAAGTGAATGGCCGTTTCCATAACCGCCGTGCGTAAGTTTACTCAAATAAGACAAGTTTTAAGTTGCTTTAGGCAAGACTGAATTGAAGTGGTGGCCAACTGAAAATTGGTTTGAAAATTGTAGGATAAATCAAAGTTAATTAGAGACATGAGGTCTACAAAGAGTCCCATTGAGCCCACCTTCCAGCGTCAACTGGTATCTATGCGAATTTAGTGGTAATCACTCTTTAATGACCACTTTGCTATCCGAACAGAAAGGCCAATCAATAAATCACTTTTTTTTCGCGGCTCTGTGTGTCTAAAAATGTAAACAGTTGAAAACCTGACGAAGGTGATAGCTTGGTTGATTATACTTTTAAAAGCCGTCCACGCAAACGAGCCTTACCATGAAAGAACCATCGTTGAAGTGTGCCTACTCAGGGCAATATACAGAGATTCTGCCTTCGACATGATGTTGAACTAGCGACATCAAAATTATTGCCATGACGCCAGTCATATGATTCAGTAGTTCAGAAGTGGACTTGCATCAAGCTTTCTTTGGTCTGGACATAAAAGTCGGGGTTAAAAGTTCCTTCCCACATATTTTTCGAATAGAGCCCAGCAAAGATCTCGAGCAAATCTAGTCACTAAGAATTAGAAAAGCAAATGGTTTTGATTGCATTCGAAACATATCTCGTATATAAAGCAATTACCAAAGCTTGGAATAAAATACCTCACATACGAGTATATTGTCAATGCCTGCTTAAAAATAGGGTATTTTCCTGATGCTTGGAAGTTAGCCAAAATTGTACCGGATTTTAAAATTGGTAAGCCACCTGATAGTCCTGAAAGTTATAGGCCAATAAGTTTGCTCAGTGGCCTCAGTAAAATATTGGAGAAAGTCCTTAAGGGACAAATGCTTAGACATATCTGCGATAACAACATCTATCCCAATGAACAATTTAGCTTTAGACAATGCCACAATACATCTCATCAGTTACTTAGAATATGCAACCATGTAAAAGCAAATCGCTCTGTTGGAAAATCAACAGGAATGGTGCTATTGGACATCGAAAAGGCCTATGATACTGTTTGGCATAACGGTCTTATATACAAAATGATTAACTTCAATTTCCCGTCCCGAAGCTTTTTATCCAATCGTCGTTTTAAAGTTTATGTTAATTGTGGTGTTTCCAACATAATAACCAAGGTCCAATCTTATATATTATAATATTTATACTTCGGATTTGCCTGTATTACCAAACTGTGATGCAGCTATTTTTGCGGATGATGTTGCAATATTTTCATCGCATATGTTCGCTTTAAACATTGAGAGCGATCTTAAAAATGCTATGCAAGTATTAAAGGCATATTATTCAAAGTGTAAGATAAAACTAAATGAAAACAAAATGCAAGCTATCTTTTTTACAAGAAAAAGAAAACATTGCTTTCTACCTTCCGCTCAATTACAATTTAATGAAGTGAGCATCCCTTGAGAGTTCTGTGTTAAATATTTAGGAATCTTTCTTGACACAAAACTGATTTTAAATGACCACATAAATAGAACGATTAAGAAAACAGGACTTGCCATAAAAATGTTGTATCCTTTTATTTGTAGAAAATCTTCATTATCAATAGATAACAAAATAATAATCTACAAAGTGCTTTTTCAAGCGATTCTTCTATATGGTTGCCAAGTCTGGGGTGATAGTACAAAGTGCCATATAAAGAAATTGCAAGTACGTCAAAATAAAGTTTTAAAAATGATGCTTAATTTGTCATGGCATCACTCTACCCAAGATCTGCGCAAAAAAGTGAATGGTGTTCTGATCCATGAAAGGATTGAAAAACTTAAAACTAGATTTGTGGAACGATGTAGTTTTGCTGACACCCCCCTTGTAAAAGAAATATGTGATAATTAAATTGTTTTACTTCCGCTGTTATTTATTTATTTATTTATTTTCTTGCTTGTTTACTTTGTTACGTTTATTTATACTTTTATTAATTTTTGTTTATTTAATTTATTTATTTATTTAGTTATGAACCTATTTATTTATTTAAATTTATATTATTATTTATTTATTTACAATAATTAATTATTTTTATTTATTTTATTTATTGATTTATTTATTTATTTTTGCTTGTATAGAAAGTTTTTGTCGTATTCTACTTCTAAAGCATTTTGTTATTTTGTCTTTTCTGTTTTTCCTTTATACAAAATATCAACAATTTTCAGTGGAAAGATATAACCTAATTATCAAATGCCTGTGTTGTAAAATGTGCGGTAGCACATTTGTTTGTAAATATTACATACCAAATAAATATAAAAAAAAAAAAAGTTCCTTCCCAAAATGCTTGGCCTAAATTGTTCTCGTAGCTTGCCCTTATTTTTGATGGGATAAATGATACAGGACCCGCCTGAGATACTGGGTTATTGTGATACTCTTTGTAATGTTGACTATATGGTTCTGGTAACATTCAACCAAATTCGCAAAGTACAGGACACTAGAAGTAATGTCCCGAAAACCTTAGTCGAGTTGATAACATTTGAACACATCCTTCTAGCTGCGTTTATTGGTGTGGTCGCCAATGGAAATGTTTCTACACTTACCCCAGTTTTGTAAGTCTTCGGTGAATTCTGGGCGACTTTTTACTGTTACCTATATACATACATTTTTTTATAGAACACGGGGCAATGACATTATCCACTCGCGTGACTTTGATGTGCGCAGCATCTTCTTAGTCACTACATTCAGTGGGCGATGAAGTTTCTCTGCCTACGGATCTGTTACTACTGGCCGCTGGTCGTGTATTACGTCGCATCGCACTAATGATTGTCTAATTATGTCGGAAAACATTTGTTTTTATTTATTTTTGGAACTAAGAAAGACCGCCTTTAAGGTAGGATGGTTGTTTCTAACTCAGCAGCCAATAGTTGATATGATCCATTTTGACATGAACATCATTGTCTATTTTTTGGATGATCACCGCTCTCATTATCAAGGGAACTTATTGTAGGTTGTCTACCTTTATGAATAAAGAGTCATCCAACAAGAAGTATCGTTTTAAATCAAAAGAAAAAAGTTTTTATGAAAAATGGCGACATTTTTATTTTAGTATAAAGTACAATCTCTGGGGTATTCAACTACACTCTAAACTACTTGACGGACGAATACGGGTTGGAATTAAAAGCTGCCTACATTACCAACATGTCCAAGGCAGAAAAATTGGTCAACTAAATTCACTTCGAACAAGTAGCTATGTGAGAAAATTTTATGATAACCAAAAGTAGTACGAACTTAACAAAACGTTTCCACGATATTTTCAACGTTTTTTGTTTACGTTTACGCATATTGTTATTCTTGCCTTCTAGTTTAAACCTATTAAAGGTCATTGCAATGATAATTGAATGTCCACACCTCCTGTTGGGTACCGTGGTTCGGAGAATAAATGGGATTTGATTGGCGCAACAGACAAGTCATCGAAATTCGTATTTATAGGTGTATTCCTTTTTATTTATTTGCCTGCAAAAATATTCCCAAAATTTAGAGCCGGGAATAGTGCAGATCCAAATCATTTATGTTTCCTTAAAGTATCACACAGACGCAGAAATGGTCTTCAATTCAAATGGCGGTTCACATTGAATGTTTTCTATAGACTCGAAACGGTCCAGAAGCCACACGGACTTAGATCAGGTGAATACAGAGGTTGTGGAATATATGAGTCAAGTTTTTGCCAAGTGATCACAAATAATAACGACCAAATGCATTCTCTTTCCCAATGTTTTTGAAACCCAATGAGATAAGACCCGTCTTAAATTGGGCTTAATTCCCCCAAGTGAATATCTAGATTTATAGTCCGGAATTTCATAATTGCTATTCGGTTCAGAGTAAATTATGTGAATCGTTTTTCGATTCTCTCTATAAGAATTAAATTACTTTGATATAATTAGCATCATAGTGTTCCAATACGAAATGAAGATTTCAAAGTGGGCCCAGCAAGCCTTTGGAATTACGGAAGAGACAACTCAACGTGAAATTTGCTTAAGATATCATGAATTCATGAAAATCACATGTAACGACGTACTTCGTATTCACTCGTAATAATGAAGACCGTTCTCATTACATCTCCCATTACATCAACTAAGTTAACGACGTCTCCTTGTTTCTTTAACGCATCATCAAACTTATTTTGTGAAATTTAAAATCATTTTCGAACAAAAAGCACATAAAAGACATAGATGGCAAATTATTAAAATAGCTAGACTAAGAGAGGACCAAGATAACTACCCTGAGGTATACCAGAAATATTAAAATTATTACGACCTATTTCTTCGACTGAAATTGCTTCGATTTGATTCTGACTTTCAAAACTATTTAAGCAATGAATTGTGAAAATGGCAACGTTTATTGTTGTAGATCTACCTGTAACATGCTGATGGGCAGGAATGTAATTTCATATTACGTACGGTCTATAGCTTATTTTTAACAAAATCCTCAAAAACTTTAGGTATCAATTGTAACTATAAACGACCTTCACGGATGGGGGTTATAAATAAGGTTTTCCAGATATCTAAAAAAATATCAGAGCTTAAAGACATATTGTAGACAATACATAGAGGCTTGGCAATGCTGAATTGATTCAAAGGAACCGGTGGAATATTATTATCAGGACCAGGTTTAGAGCTTGATTGTACAAATGATAAGTCAACAACTTTATTTTCTCCTATTATTATTGAAGTCAAAAAGAGCTGTCGAAAGTTGTCGCATGTGTTAAGCATACTGATTTCGCCTTGGAAGATGACGAGGTCACTTGTAGCCGTAAAAACTCGAAGATTGGACGAATTTTTTCCAAGATCCATTTCAAACACTTCAAAA
The DNA here is from genome assembly GCA_958301585.1 of Merodon equestris. Taxonomy (NCBI): domain Eukaryota; kingdom Metazoa; phylum Arthropoda; class Insecta; order Diptera; family Syrphidae; genus Merodon; species Merodon equestris. The sequence goes on from OY284414.1 coordinate 107,909,903, forward strand.
ATGGTTTGAATGGATGGGGGTATACTTATCAATAGTAGGAAAACGCATTTAACGATGCAAGGAATCCTATAAGAATTGAAACCAAGCTACATCGAAAGGAATTTTTTCAATTGTGGACAGCGGCTTCAAGGGCAGAATAGGGATTCGTCAATGAAAAGTCAATAGTGAGCGCTAAAGGTCATGGGTTAATCCTCATGGCTATGAATGCAAGCACATGTTATGTATTTGGTGGAATCAGAGCTTGAGCCGTACAGTGAACAAAAAACTATCGAAATACTCTGAAAGACATGACAGTGATTTTGCTGCACGACAATGCTCGTCCGCACGTCGTAAAACCGGTCAAAACGTACTTAGAAACGCACATTTAGAAAGTCTTATCCCACCGGACGTATTTTCCAGACATTGCTTCGTCTGATTGTCACTTGTTCCGATGGATGACTAATCGTCTCTTCAAACAGAAGCTTACTTGTTGGAATGGGTTGATTCGTGGACATGGTTTTTGTAACCTGCCCGAAAGATAGGGCTAGCGATGGATAATAGTTAAAAAAAAACGCTGCGATTTAATTCCAACGCCAAATGTAATGACCTCCTGTTGGGTGACCCTTTACGTAGGTTTTACATGACTAAAAATTGTTGTGAGTAAATATTTAACCTCATTGATGAATAGACGTGGCGCAAAGTGATCACGGTGACATACCCTCTTAATACCAACCAGTTTAGTGTCGCATCCATACCTTTGACTTTCGAATTGACCTATTGGAGAGATCGCCTTGTAAATTTTTGACTTTCTCCGAATTTGAAAATCTATATCAGAGCAAGCGATACTATGGCTGGTATGTCGCACAGGAGTTCCATGACCTAGGATGTTGTACCACTGCCTTGTCTAGGTAGGCCTCTTCATCCGTTCTGATATTTTGGTCTCGTCTATTACGATCGAACCTCTTTATATTTGCCTGATGCCAGATCAAGATGTAGTATAGCAGGTTTTGAAAATCGTATTGGGATTAAGCGCAGATTTTGATATATCCAGGTGATCAGAAAGCCACTCTCGTCAGAAACGCTGAAGCAGGGTTCTATCCTTAAAGTCGTGAGGAAGAGTTGAAAACTATAATTCATTATCGTTCTTTTCAAAGACAGTACCTTCTAAATATGTGACTTTCCTAACAAATTTACGTTCAAGCCCAGGATTTTTAAGCGCTTCTCTGTGATCTTATTAATTTACGTGATTCAAGGTGAGCCAGGTTTGACACTTCAACCAATAATGTGATATCTGATGTGCTGTTTTAGGTGACAAATTCACCCTTAAACGGAGTATTAAAGTTGTTTTCGACATTCTCAGCTATAATCTAAATCCATGAGCTTGCCCTTTGTAGAAATTCTATAAGACATATTGTCCGCTTCTTGCTAATCAACCTTGGGCAAAAAATAGCCCCTTAAAGGTAGATTAAGCGATACAGCAGCAAGATCAAGGCCACGAATGAGTGCTATCTCTTAACCCCGGAATCATGGCCCCAAGGTGATGTTCTTCATGTTGACGTATAAAACAAATGATAGAAAAAAGTGAAGAGGCTATCTAGAATACCTGTACAAATGGAATTAGGAAACAATAAAGCAGTCACTCAGACTTCCCGCATGCATAAGAGCTCTCACTCAACCCTCAATATCAAGTGTTTCCGACCAAGTCTGGTGCCATCACCTCGCGCTAGCACTTGAAACAAACACAAAAACCCATTCGCCGCAATTACAATTCCGATAAATTCGAATATTTTGATTTCCCACCGAGCACTTTTGTATCTAATTGCACAAATCAAATAAAACAATCTAATTGGCTAGGTTCAGTAGTAGTCTCAAGTATGGCAACAGTAGTCGTCTGAAGCCAACCGAAGCCTTGCAGCATTCCTTCGTCAATTTTTCTTAATTTAGCCAAAGACAAAGGGAAATCAAGGAAGACGAGGAACGGCGTAAAAATAAATTCAAACGTAGTCGTATCTGCTGCACTGCAGAGTTGAAGTAGTGTGTACATCTGCGAGATCTGGGTTGAGATTCTGCAATCAGCCACAGATGCATCGGATCAAAAAGCAAAAAAAAAACAAAATAAAAATGCTCTGCAGAGCACGTAGCGCATTATCCGTATCTGCATGCTTGTCGAGAACCATCTGTGCTTTATTTTTCCATATGAGGACGACTATGAGTACGAATACGAGTGCTCGAGCGTCCCCCTTGCCTCGTGCTTCATCTCATCGGAATCTTATTTTTATTGAGTTGAGTACGTAAGTCCATGCCGCTTTCTTCATTTGCATTGATTACTCAATCAGCGTGGTCTGCATCACAGAGCGATCGTATCGATCGCATCATCCCGATCATTCGATGCTGATCGAATCTGAATGTGAATGCGACCACAGCGTACAGCATACTCGTATGATGATAATGAGCCATCGGTTTGAAAGCTTAAATGCTTAATTTGCCTCGATCGAGCCTGGGCCCCGCCCCGCTAGTGACTCACGCCAAGAGGACACAAAACATATGTTCGGTTTTTAGTGTTCTTCGTCTCCTATGCGAGCACTCGTCGCATAAAGTCCAGTGATTTGTTAAGAGCCGGCAAACTTCTTGATTGAGGAGCATTTAACTCGGGGCGTGAATAAAATCCAAATGTGCAATCCACAACCAGTTCAGAGATCGTCTTCGGGTTGTTTTTTTGTGTTTCATTGAATGCCCAGAGCTGGCCGAATGGCGAGTGTGTATGGTGTGGCGGCGGCTTGTTTTTGATATTCACTGTCTTGAGATTTTATTTAATTTGACATTAATAAATGGACGACAGTGAAGTCGAGCGGGCCGACGCGACGGACGGACGAAGATGATGATGGGATGCTTCTCGTCGCTGCTTGGTTGGTCAGTGGTAATAAAAACAGGCGAGTGCGAGCGTGGAGTGCATTTATAGAAAGCGAGTTATGGTGATGATGTAGTTGGTATTGCTATCCAAGTTTTATATGAATGGGCCTTCGATTGGACGATCGTGACGGTCGGAACGGTCGTAAATGTTGCTGGTTTGTGTCCGATTTGACTTGACTTGCTAATGAGAGAAGTTGGGAGAGTGCTTTAGTTACGAAAGGTTTCTGTGATCGTTTGGTTAGGCATGCTTTTACTTTTTAGAAGAAAATTTACGTAGGTCGTGGAGGTACGAACTCCGGAAAATACATATGTAAAAAAAAAGAGGATGATTTTATTACTGTTTGGGGTTTTAGCGCTCCATTATTGACAGCTAACGCATGATTCGTGACCCGTGTCAAAATCAAACCTGCTCAGTTGGCATTGCCATTTCATCAGGGAAAAACTTACTTCCGAACAACGCTTACAATTTTTGAAATTTATTTAAACGGGTCTTTGAAAAGCTGGAAGGTGATCAAGCAATTTACCTTTCGTTTTGGACCGATAAAATGGGCGGCTAGATCGTGAGATTTGACGTCTTCAGACTTTTTTTATGGAGTTATATCAAATCACTCATCTATGTCGATAAGACATAAATTCCAGCCATGGAAGACAACATTACACGTGCTATTAGCGAGACACTAACTAATGTGCTCGAAAAAGGGACTTCGTACGGACAACTTAAAATGTAAACGAGATCGATATTTACAGGAAATAGTCTATAGAAATTGAATGGCAAATATGGGTTTATTGATTCAAATAAAAATTTTATACACTCTTGCAATTTTCCTATACGTTCGTTAACAGTTAAAAACCAAACGCCAAATCACATATTACAAAAATTGGAGACTCACAAGCATAGGAATGGTTGATAGCACATTTGGAGCAATACCACTCAAGTTTAGGCCTTCAGTGCTTAAATCACGCTCATATACGACGCGTGTTCAAAAAGTATCGGGAATTGTACGGGTTGAACGGTCTTCTTTCAACGAGAGAGAGACGATTTCTATGATCTTCTAAATAGAACATACGTTCAACGCCTGAGCTATGGTACCAAATTTCTAGGAGATTTAAAATGCGAGGCTGGCTAGGAGGTTATCTTTTATTGAGTCGAAGAAAACAAAGCCTGTACAACACCATGTCAGAAAATGAATTCAAGCATGATAGGTTTGACGAGACGTCAGTAGCCAGGATACGATTCCTCCATTTAAATTTCAATAAATGAATCCAGCGATTTACTGACTAGCAACTAAATCGATCACATTGCAATCGCCGTAAGAGACTCCTTCAGAATCCAGGATGTTCGCATCTTTCAAGGAGTGGATCGACTCGGTTTATAACCCTGGTACAGCCAAGAAATGGATGTGGATTTCCCAGAATCAACAAGTCGAGTAAGATCACCAAAATTCGACGCCGAAAAGTGGCAGTTTTAAGTAATTGTCTAGATCTTTGCTATTTCAAGAGCCAATACAAGTTGTTTAAACTATACACAACCATGGAAACGTTGTCAAAGTTCCATCGGGGATGCCGCCTTCGCCATCGATACGCTCGGTTTTCAGCCACTGGTTTGACAACAAGTGCAGACAGACCCATGCCGGGAAACAGAAAGAGCACGAGAAGCACGAGATCAAGGTTGAAAGTTTAACCAAGAAAACCAAGAGAACAAGAAGCATTAGAACTTGCCAGAGCTATAAAGCCAGAAAGTAAGCCTGTAGGAATGAACACGGACAACTTGTAGTCGTCGATCTTGAGAATTCCATTCAACTTAGACGAAGTCTCTTAAAGCTGCTAGCGTAGACGGACTGTCTTCTGAATCATAAGCAACAGCTGGAAAGAGCTGATCGAGAACTTGACACCAACTTATCTGTAAAATATGGTCGGAAGAAGCATGCCCGAGGAATAGAATGGCATCGTCTGCCCAGGCCCTGAACAAGGGAATCTCTATAGTTAAGTCTCCCAAGCCGAGCTTTTAAGATTTTCTTTGCCATGCAGGTCAACGTCTGCAAATCAGTGACAGATCAAACATTCGTTTTTAGGCAGACCATCGAAAAGTTTCCCGAATTTCAGAGGGACACACATCTCGTTTTCGTCAACTTCAAAACGGCATATGGCAGTGTTTATAGAGATGGGCCAGGTCATGTTTTGACATCCCTGTCAAACTCGTCAGGCTGCGTGGAATGATAATGTAGAATCTACGCCCATCCATTAAGGTGGGTAATGAATTAACCGAGACCTTCGATGTCAAGAAAGGGCTCAGGCAAGGCGATGTATTGTTATATGACTTCTCCAACATCATCCTTGAAAAGATCATGCCAGACTGACTGGGCAATATAAGAGGCACGAACGCTTTTAAGTCTTGCTTGATTGGATGAAGACGACAGGCGGCAATGAATCGCTCGAGGGTATTGAAAATATTGGGTCTGAACACCCGCAACATGACTCCAGTGCTAAGATCAAGCGCAGAAGGATTTCTGTCAGCCGCAGATTCCTTGGACTCAAAATGCAAATGGAATGTAAAGCCCGCTTTTGATCCAAGGTAACTCTTTACGAGACCTTCATCATCCCGGTTTTAGTCTACGACGCAAAGGCTAAGGCTTTATCTGAACTATATAAAGAGACTCGAAAGAAAAAGTCTGGAGAAATATTCATTCAAGAACATCGACTTAGTTAGGCGCTACTGATCAAACGTCTAAGATGGCTGAGCAATGTAGAGGGAATAGATACCACTGACTCGGCCCGAAGACTCCTACGGTTCAATTCCAATCCCAACCGACGACGCAGCAGAGGACGACCGCATCTAAAGTGGCAAACACAGATGGAAAGGGGTCTAACTCGGAAGCAGCTAAATAAGGACAGTAATCGTGTCGGCTGGGGAGAGTTGTTAGTTGAGGGCCATCCCGACCTATAGCGCTGTCCGAGTTACTAAGTTCTTTGCAAAGGGTATAACACTCATGTAGACAAACAAATAAATTCCTGTTATTTTTTGAACACACTTTGTAGACATCGGAAATGACTCGAGTCTGTTTTCATTTTGACATCAACCTAAGGAGCTTGGTCCATCGACTCTTTATCTTATAAAACCAACGGAAAGTCGTTCACTAAAATGTCAAGGACCCTTGTAAGCCCAATGTCAAATGTGACGTGAAATTGACGGTTGAACAGAGATGGACTCCTTTCATAGATTACGTGGGAAGGAACCTTTTGAATGCATTGTTCTGCTTTATGTGATCAGCTTTGAAAACGACACACAGAAGGCATTAAAAATCAATAAAAACATGCAAATCAGTTCGATCTCGCGATGGTTTTCCCCGAGGCCCGTTCCTAGTTAACATATTTCGCTTGAAATCGGGCTTGATTGATTCTACAAATTATGCGGTTTAAACGTTTTTATGATTGTTTATTGACACAGAATTGATCAAGAATTCATAGAAAATGCGTTGTTGTTGCTTTCTTTTTGAATGATAAGAAGAAAAAAAAACGATTTCAAGTGTCATTTTCACCGAATCAAGTAATACTTCAAATAAACAATGTTCAATCAATTCTGACACATATCCCGATGACGTTTCGCCATTGTGAATATTAGATCGAATCAGTCACAGCACCGTTAAAATAACAAATCAAAAAAATGGCGGTTTAATGACCTGCTTATATCCAGATCACGAAATAGACAGTTAAGACCTCAATTACAATCTGACAGGTGCTTGATTATTCTCCTCAATCTTCATCAGCTTTCAAATTCTTGTCGACTCCCACAGATGACTCTAGCCAAGATAGCGAGGCAAAATTCACTTAAAAATTGTTTCTTACTCAACCGTCTCCACTTGCCCGCATAAATCGTGAATGAAGCAAGTCGCAAGAGGGTGGCTTAATTTATGGAAATCCATTCTCCACTTATTCCTAATTATTTATGAAAAATTGTGTGTCAAAAAAAACGAACGTGGTAGGTGCCCCGCTGTGATTTTACTTCACTGCAGGATTTTTGTCGTTTTTTTTTCACCTCTTTTTCACCGCCTTTTGTTACCCAAGTCTTGAGCGATGTGCGCACAAGAGTCAATGCTTGTAATTCATTAGAAAATGGTCGAAATCGCTGGAGTGTTCTGTTAGTTGATTGAAAGATGAGATAAAAATTTGACATTTGACTTATAGCGCTGCTGATTCAATCTTGATTATGGAAACAAAACGTTGTTAAACGGCGTTGGCGTGCGGATTACTTTCAAAATAGCCAACCCACGCGAATGTGACTTGTAGAATCTGGTCAAAAGCCGATATGCCAAGGGAAAAAAATCTTATCTAAACATCAACTCAATGAGTCGAGGCGTTACAACTGTCAGTATGCTATGGCCATATGACACTGATTGAAAGACATCTTCTTCAGTGTCATCTCGCGGAAGATGTCTCGTGGTTTTGAATTTTAAATTTTCAACTTGACACCTTCGGTTGTCAATAAAAACGGAATATCTGACAGCTCCCAAGTGCCATAAATTGATTATTAATGAGTTAAGGTTATTTCGCATTGTGTTCTCCCTTTTTCTTAAACAAGCCGTTGAAGGTAGGCAATAAACCTCGTAATATACGATGAACCGTGGCTTTAGGTGGGTGCAATGGAATTCTTGTTCCAATTATGGCTCAATCGATAGTACAGGTGCAGCAGTTAACGACTACAAGCAACTCGACCTGTCAAAAGTGGGAGCACTCCCAACTATCCGAAAATAAAGAGATTGAAATCACCGATGACTGGCGATCAGGGCCACGATTATTACGATGATGATGGAGGAAACGTCCACCTACCCACCTATCAAACGGATTAATTAACCGACTTCATTAGGCGCTACGAAACTCGTTAAAATCATCGGGAGAAAATGTGAATTATGGTAATTAGATGGCTGGAGATGTATGAATACGATAATTATGAGGACACCAGCAGGATTGATTAATTCAATTAATTTCGGAGATCGGCCCGATACGGGGGACGTTTCCTTTGTCTTGCTTGTCCCATTGTCGTGCTCGCAGTTGTCGATGGAGAGATCTATTAATATTTATGGTTCTCAAAGATTTCTATCTGGTGATTGAATTGAGTGTATGACATTTGCCAAAAAAAATAAATAAAAAAACAAAAAAAATAAATGTCTAACGACCACTGTCTGGTTATCTTGGGTGCCCTTGGGGTAAGTGGTGACCGGCTTGTTGGCTTTGTCTGCGCCCGCCTACGTTAATTTATGTGCATATGTTGTTGTTGGTCGTGTTTGAAAACTATTTAAGTCACTTCAGGTTGTCGGTATGGTGAATAAGGTTGGAGAGAAGATTAAAGACGTAAATGCGACTACTGTTAAACAGGTTCCCTTATGGTTTTTGGACGCTCTTTGTTGTGTTTTGCTGCGGTTAAGTGGTTGGCGGCTGGTAGGCATCGGGCTTTCAATGTAAATTAAAGCTATTTTGTCAATACAAGACCGATTTTATGAGACGATTTATTTAAAACTTGCTCAACTGACATCGTTTCGAATTCCTCGGCTTGGACACGATTTGTATCTTTGTTTCTACTATCGTGTATGCGACGGGATGTGAGTGGGCGATTTTTAAGACTAATCTATTGTATGAATGATATATGGAAATGTCGTTATCATGAGGCATGACTAAACTAATTCGATTAGGGCCCAAGAGCAGAAACTGATGAAATAGTTTTAAGCCGCGGCGCTTGTTTCGTCCGAATCTTGAAAGCGACTTAGAAAATCATGTCGGACGCCTTTGTCAGTACTTTCTCCAGACTGCACTTATTTAGCAGTCATATGCCGTTAGAATGAATTTACAATTTAAAAAAATTACAATTTTCAGATCGCCTTATTTGGCCCCAAGACCTATTCAAATTTCTAAGTGTTTTTATGACGAATGCTATTCTTATTAAGATAAAACTGCCAAAGGTTCTGGTCAAATCACCATTTATCTTTGAATTATTCAAAAAACCTACATCGTCACCACGGTAAAGAACGTTAATCAGGGAAATAACGGGGCTTGAAGCAACCAGTTCTTTAAATTTGTAGGACGAAATTTAGCAGGTGTGTCCATATTTAGGACACCCAGACCTCGGTGATCGCGGCAGCGATCTTTTTTCTTAGTGTAAGAGCCTAATTTAAGGAGATATGGGGGCTTGAAGTAGCCAGCTTAAGAGATATTCTTAAAAATTTGGTCAAAATTTTGCAAAAGCAAGTGCAGATTTAGCTTCCCCAGACCCCGGTGATCACGGGAACGAGTTTGCTTTTTGAAGGAAACGTTCTTAAGAAAACCTGAAGGAGCCAGATCGAAGATAATTTCTGAATTTGAAAAAAAAATAAAGTTCTGTTCAGGCTTAAACGGCTATATAGATAGCTTATAGTATATATAGTTCACAGGTGATCAAAAATCTCCAACAGTTATCAGAAGAAATATAAAAAAAAAGATGACAATCAAGTTCGTTTTATAAAATCCAAAATTCCGAGCGTGTTTCTGCAAATAAATAAAATATTTAGGAGAAAAGATCATAGCTTATGCCTTATGTTCGAGTTCCCGAAACGACAGTCAATACAACGACACTACGGAACAATGACATAAGTCCAGGTAGTGTCGACACTGGGGCCGGCTTTTTTGTGGACGGGGATCCAAAGGAGATAGTCAGTTCGATCGGTGTTTTTTTCGAGCCTATGTATATGGCGAACAGCTCGGCTCATTAAAATCACGAGCTTGAATGAAAATGGGGTATTTAAAAAAGCTTTGAATAGCATTCATTATCCAGCGCAATGGAAAACAGGGATTGGTATAACCTATCCCTAAAGAGGAAAGAGATAGAACAAACCGCTAATCTGAGATCGATTTGTTTGCTCCCGCATGTTAGGAAGGTTTTTGAGCAAGTAGTAAACGGAGCTCTGATCAAATCGGTTGAGAAGAAGATACCAGACAACAAGTTTGGTTTTGAGACGAGGCATGATACTATTCACGCTGCTTCAAAAATGGTTTCCGACATTCAGTGGAAAAAGGCAAAAAACCAATGGGCGGGTGTTTACCTGGTCGGCTTTTCTTGCGACACTGTATGCTTGTAAGGTCTGTTCTACAAGCTCACTAGGCTTGGAATACCAAATCACCTTGAATACATGATTTAGGTAATGACTATGGGAAAGAAGTTTGTTGTTTAATGTAACATCATTACTACGAGCAGATTATTTGATATTAAAAACGGCTTACCACAGGGTGCAGTTAACACTTCGATACTGTTTAACATCTACACAATGGATCTCATAGGTTTTGTCAGCCACACAATAGCCTATGTCGATGATTTTGTAGTGTACAGTGCGGCTTCGATCTATTGGAAGTCAGATTTCAACTTCCAAAGTCCGGAACGGTACTGTTTTGGACTCCTTTGTCTAGGGCCTTAGCGGTTAGATATCTTGGTGTCTGGCTTGAGTCTCTATATTTCAGTAGGCATATATATTCCTTCGATAAGACAAGGAATCTGTTTCACAGCAGTAAACTTGAACGTAGTATAAAAATTATATGCTACGTGGCCCTAATACTACCTATCATAGCGTATGGTTATCCGATGTGGTTAAATGTATCGTCATCTTATACAGAAAAGGTTCGTGTATTCAGGAAGTAGTGCCATAGGGTCTTAGGCTCCCTGTTCGTCGAGTCAAAATGCTTCTCAAAGCGGTGCGTTACGCTGGTGAGATCTTCTTCACTATTTACTTTGTAAGTTAGATCAGGGTTAGCTAGAGGATCTCTTGGCTACTGGACGCGTCATCATGCTGAGATGAGCCTGAGAACTGACTTAGGCCTGTTTGCCTTGATGACGTCTCGGGCAAGCATAATGAGCGAGATGGCAAAGCCCAGCAATCAGAAGAGTGACCATCCGGAACGAAAGACACGAGTGCTAGCCGCCCTGACATCGATACTTAGGTAAGATTATATTTAGCATCTCCAGACCCCGTTCATCACGGGAACAGGCTCTTTTTTTGGGGAAAAAGTTTTGGTTAAGGAGATATGACAACTTGAAGAAGCTAGTTCGTGGGTTATTTCTGAAAATCTGAAGGTCGAAATTTAGCAAATGAAAGTTTTTTTTTCTTGTTTATATACATATGTACCTACTAGGACCTACTAGGAATCATCATAATAGAACACGATTACCGGGAGTTACATTCATTTGAATACGAACCGTCAGAAGGATAACATCATAATGGAGAAAAACGAAATAAGAGTTGTCATAAAGGATTTCTGCTTGAAAAAACTGTCTACCGGCTTGATGAAAACATTGGGGAACTCCGCTCCTTCATATTCCATAGTAGAAGGACAAGGACACCTCCCTCACTGAAGATAGCATTAAAAAGTCCAAAACGTTGTCTTGGTAGATCGAAGAGTGACCATCGGCCATATAACTTCACGAACACCTGCCCTATCCTCCAGATCTAGCTCCCAGTGACTTCTACCTCTTTCCTATGTTAAAAAACCGAAGCATCCGAAGCAAGAAATTTGAAGACGCTCGCGAAGTTATGGCCGCTGATGAGGCGTTTTGGGGGGTCAAACAAAGAAGGGAATTGTAGGTTTAGAAAAAAAATGGACTAAATGTATTCACATGTTAGGACCTATAATCAGGATGTTTTATCTTCATTATCATAATTTTTGGATCACCCCTCGTAGCATCACCAGCCCTCGGTTCTTCAGGGAATGAACTCTTAGTTGGGAGCATATATGGTACGGCGCTTTGCATTCTACTCCCATTTTGACGGACCAATACTGAAGCATAAGACACAGTGAAATTCACAAATTAAAAGAAAACAGAAAAAAAAACGAAAACCTAAAGCTCACTTACCAATCATTTTTTCTGATTGATCCTAAAAGGCCACGATGCGGCCTTCTTTAAATTACTACAGATAAAGCCATAGTTAACACGCTATTTTCCGGAGCATGCCCGCAATAATCAGATAAAATTTCAAGTAAAATTTCTACTCAAAAAACCGAAAATCCTCAGTTCAACTCTGATCCACATAATTGTACTTAAGTTACTTCGGGATACCGACTTTCTTAAGATGACAATCATTCAAAGCCTATCGTTCCCTAGAATGTCCAATATTTTCTGACTGCTAATCTGCTTCACATGTCAGTTCTCTTCAAGGAGCAAAATCCTGTCACTCTCCTGACATTCATTCGTAACAAATTCGAAACTTCCCTCGTGAAATCTGTTCTTTTTCGAAACAAAAAATTGAACACAGCCCATGCCGTTGTCTTCACGATATAACGAGCGAAAACTTTTCCTACACCACCTGGGGACCATCATCTGTCGTACTACTTAATGTGAAGGACATTCGCGTGAAAGAAATAGCAAAAGAAAAAAAAAGCATGCGAACCGTCTCCAAACTTCTCCAATTCACTCAATTGCTCCTGACTGATATCCACCGACTCCAGAAGGAAACTGTCAAAGAAATCATCATCCCAGCGGTGGGTGTCAACCTACTTTCTCCACTCTCGATCTCTCCCCCTCTCAGGTTGACTGTGAGTTGGACTCGTGGGATAAGGGTCAACCTAGAGCAGATTACACCCCAGCCATAGAACGTCTCTCAGCCTAGGGGAAAGGCAAACAAAAACAAAAAAATAAATCTTATGGGGGCGCGTTGAGCATGAAAAATTTGAATTTCAAATGCACAACGACGACTGAGGAGGAGCGACACTACACCGCCTTTCATTATTTGTTTCGAAGAAGAGGATGGTGAAAAGGAAGAAGAAAAAAACAAAACGTTCGAGGGAAAGAAAAACTTTTCCGAGTGCATAAATCCTTTTTTTAATTTACTTTAAGGAAAGCTAACGTAGTAAAAAGGGCGAAAGAGATTTACAGAGCGAAAGACTCGTAAGTCTAAGAAAGATAAGACGAAATGAATGCGACCAAGAGCAAGTAGTTACTGATGACTTAAGGCATTGTGTCACTTCCGTGGAACGAGGACGTGTCTGTGCACATGACAAACGGCAAATGGGAGAGAAGCACGCCCGGGGTTTGGCTCAGGCTTCGAGTATTTGGCGAAACATCACGTCAGCTGGTCTTCATCGACTTCCTTCATTGTTTGTTCGATTGTTTTGAACAGTTCTCCCGTCCGAGAATGGGGCATGCATCCAATGGCAGAAGAGGATAACCGAGCGGGAGAGAACCCGAATAGAAAGGAAGGAACGAAGCTTATGCTAATACGATGGAGTTGAATAGAATTTGTAATCAGATTAGGTGCTAGTTAGGCAAGTATGCAACGACGCCTCTGACGGTAGTCCAAACCCCGTGTGTAAAGTCGACAGTTCGCAAATGTCGACCTCAAACCAATACATTCACAATCAGACTAAATGGCGTTCATCCGTCCTTGCGTGAGACAAGGACGATTCCAATCCCACCCGATTATCCCTCACTCATTGCGGCCAAAGTACAAATATCAATCTTCCAAGATTCACCTTTGGTCGCCGCAACGACAAATAACATCCGATTGGCTTGCGGTAGCCGAGAGAGGAAGAACACGGTTTTGTTAAAGTGTTTCCGCATCACTATCGTTGCAACCACCGCAGCATCGTCACCACCACACAATCGCACAACCGCATCATCCTCATCAAGACTGATTGGATTTTAATCTTCAGCAAATCGTGTCAAGCAACTACAGTAATCCGGGTTGGTGCTCCAACTGAAACTTAAACTCGTTCACGTTGATGCTGCTTCAGCAATAGCTTTAAACGGATTAAGTTTCATTGCACGGAAGCATTGACGGGGGTGATGCACATCCGAGAACTGCTACTGCTTTTGGGGTGTTTGTCGAGTTGAAGAGTTGGCATTTGGAGCGCATCTTCTCTGCTCGTATGTAATAAATAAAAATCATCTCGTCGGGATCAAATGACAGAAATTGTGGCGCCATGCAAAGTTCGTTGGAACAACATTCCCCGCACGCCTCTTGTTTTTTTGTTTAACAGAAACGTCGTTTGTTGTTGTTATGCTTGGCTGGCACATGATGTGCCCAGTCCAGACGCCCAGACATCAGTCTTGAGACGACAAATTATGTTATGAATATGCAGATTGTGAACACGCATAGGAAACGCTGCGTCGTTATATTGTTGTTCCACGTCATACACGCATGCCTGGCTGTGTTTATCCATCGCGTCTGCGATTTGTTCCCATTTTGTGGTTTATGTTTCATGATTATGTTTCCCTTTTGCCGCTCCCCGAGTCGAGCGCTATTGAACGTGCTGAAAGCCTATGGGGAAATGTAGCCGCGACTTTTGTTTGTTTTGTCTCTTTTGTAATGTCAGCGCGGTGGCAGGTGTACGACATGTCTCGCACTGTTCAGGTCCCGCGAACAGAAGGATTCAGTTTCCCGAGCTTAAGAAAACAAAAACGTACATCAGGAAGCAACCACGGATGATGGAGATGAAATGCTTATCGGATGTCACATTGTCACACTCGTGACAGTTCAAGTGACTCTAGGACAAATTGATTTCTAATCTCTCACTCATCACGTGTTCCGATGCGACTTAACTGAAATCTGGACTTTATATCGACTGCGAACTAAATGAAAACGTGACGCAATGCACCAAGCCTCCATTCAAGTCACCTGGGAATATCTCCCCTCGATTGAACACACTCATCACCGCTTCACAGTTATCATCGTTTTCGATCTCCACGCGTATGCACATCCAGTTTGACGAACTGCATTCTGCATGTGCTCCAACTATGCGAACACACCCTGAACTGTTATATATGCAACGTTCTCAGCGCTCCACCGACGACGGCCACTTGACAGATCCAAGTGTTCTCCATCGCATCGTTAGGCACCGGGAGCATACTAATTAATTTCTAGGTGACATCATGTATTCTACGTCTATCTACTGAAATCCCAGGCAAAACACGATCGAAATATGCATATCAACCGCCTACCGACGAGTATCACTACAGATGGCACGACGAAATTCCAGGAAGGCATAAATGGAATGAAAACGCACCTCGAAGCCTCGTCTTCCTCCGTTCTCCTCAACCGTAATCTCGAAATTTCATGATATGAAAATTAAACAAATAAATAAAACGTGATCAACGACCAATTCATATTCTCAATCTGTATCTGCATGTTCTCGTACTCCGCATCTGCATCTAGCCGAGGGTATTAGAATCCAGTGAAATAAATCAAAAATTATTTTGGCTCCACTGCGCCACACAAACTCGGCGGATGTCTCTCTATCACTCCATTCTACGGGCTACCAATGCAGAAATATATCCATACCAGCATGGATACGGGGGCTAGATATGGATTCCCTTTGTGCAGTTTTTTTTTTTATTATTATTCTTTGATTAAAGAGCTTGCCCGAGTCGAAACGTGTCCGCACGTTTGCATCCGAAATCGTTTTCGAATCTATTAATGCTTCGGCGCTTAAATTTCAAAAATGGAATAGAATTGATGACATTTTGCCTTCTTTCGTGAGATAGATTTGCAGATAGACTGACAATCGTGCACGTCCCTTATGACAGATAGATATAGAGATTCAGATTTAGGAGTATTGGTAGAAAATAATTTTGTTGACTTACCTCGAAATGAGCTGGCTGTTGACTCGAGAATGCCGCGTAAGCTTTTCGTGTGGTGGTGTAACAACCGCTCGAACTCGGTTGTGGATTTCAATTTCAATTCGGTTTCCGTTGCATTTGAGCAACAATGGCCGCCACAGATTGGTCCTGGAATGATTAAAAAAAAAGTCGAAATTAGTATTTTTGTGCTTGGAATACACTTTCTTGTAAATGTGGTATTTCAATCAATTGATCAATCAATCAATCATTCAATCAATCAATCATTCAATCAAATAAGGATTCAATTAATCTCTGATTATATATAAAAGTAATTCAATAAATTAAATTTATTTAAAATTAAAATACATTCAATCAATCATTCACTTGTGGAAGCAATTAATAAAAAAAAATTGAGAAATCCTCGATTCTTGAATGGTTACAAAGCAAGATATTGGTGCGATCAGGAGGAAGAATCGCGTCTCCAAGCTGCATTCAGTCTATGCTTATACTTCCCTTGCAGAAGTTAGTGTCAGCAAAAAAATATAAAAAGGAAAGAGTTGGACAATTCAATTACCAAGATGGATCCTGAATAATAATCCATTGCGTGGACATGTTACCATGTTAGGGTTTTGTAAGCGTTTGAATCGCTTAATCAGTGACAGAGGCATCCCTATATAGATTGCCTCTTAATACCTAGTTAGATTTGAATGTTCTTGATAGGCAAGGAGCCCGATAACATATAGAGGACTCAACCCCAAGCTTCAATAGTAGTTTTGCTTGGCTATTAATATCTGGCAAGGGAAAGGGCAATATGCTGTTTGTCTATTTGATAAGGTTACAGTTCGGGATGAGCTTGGGCCTCAACCAAGAAACCTCTTCAGTCACATGCCAAGTTAATTTAGGTCTTCTACCTGTGCCGCCTTAGATGCGGTTGTCCTTAGCTGTGTCGTCCCTAAAGGTCGGAATCGTCAATTTTCCCACCCGGAGCAGTAGTGTCCGCCTGACTCTTCATCCACTCTCGATAATATCCAGTGCTCTGCGCCGTTGAAGAGGAACAGAATAATTAAGGTTTGTAAAGAGTTACCTTTACTTTTCGAGAGAGGGTTCGGATGGTAACCAAGGTCGACTACATTTTTTACCTTCGTGAAGCTGACTTCTCACGCCGATTCAAATCATGCAACAACTGAGTTGTCGAAATCGTGAAATCGGTGCTTCTCCTAAGCGGAGTCAAAACTCCTTGTAATATATGTACTTTCTGGAAAGAGGTTCTCAAAATTCGCCGTTCGGAGTTGGCAGTACAGCAGGGCCCTTCCACCTTATTAAGAGAAGCATCACAAGCTGTAGAATACGTATAAGTGCGCTATGAGTAGATTCTATCTTCCCAGTGAAGGGTCATCCAATAAGAGGTGTCATTTTGAATCAACACGCAAAAGCAACAATTTTATGAAAGGTTTCTTTATCTTTAATCCATAGATGCCGAAGAACAAAGCCTAGTAGTGTTAAACCACATGATCTCGGGGGCAAACTGAAGTGTCCATTTCGAGAAATCATGCATTCAGGGAGCGTGCTCAATAGAAATATTGCATTAGTACTTGCGTGGCATGTGGCGCTGCCGTATTAATAATAAAAGTCGTTCACTACATCAGTCAACTTTGCATCCATTCACAGAAACAATTTGGTGTAAACAATCATGATCTTGCTCATCCACTTCAAGCACCCAATCAACTTAAGTACGACGTTGTACGAGGTACGAGTACACTGCCTTAATTCCGGTTTCAACTGTACCTTATAAGCATATGCAGGCTTTATGCAAAATGCGGTGCAAAGTGGATGCGGATAGGTCCAATTCATAGGATAGGTCTTGAAACACATTGTCAGAAACAATGGATATATTTTAAGCTGACCCGTTTTATATTTTTGTAGCGAACTGAGTGACCCAAAAGTCATTGCGATTGTTGTTGAAAGTTGATAAAGGGTGATTTATTCGCTGTTTGGTTTTTCTGTGTTCTATTTTGGACAGCTCACGCACGATTTGCGGCCTGTGTCACAGTCAGGCATGCTCAGTTAGCATTGCCATTTCAAGATCTACACCTGAAGAATGCGAACTAAATTATGAATTTTATTATCAAAATTTGTGCTATTCGATCCTCATAATCGATCTACTGAGCAAATAATTCAAGCCATAATGAACAAATTTCGCCCCAATTTCACGCCATTGGTCATCAAGCCTACCGTATGAGTGCCTACAGAGAAAAATATTGCTGCCGTCTCCGCCAGTATTAAATAAGACCGTTTGTCGCGGTTCGCACTCTGTTACAGACAGGATCTTGGTCAAAAACTTTACAAAATCTTACAGCTCCAGCAAGAATTAAAGCCGAACGACCTGCTCAAAAATCTGGAGGTAGATCTGCCTTTTTATCGAAAAATTGTTTTCAGCGACGAAGCTCATTTCTCGTTGAATGGACATGTTCAGGCAATTTAAGAGCTGCTAATGGAAAAATGCAACACAGCGACCGAATCGATGGACCATTTGAGAAATGAGTCAAGCAATTTGCCTTTCGTTTTGAATCGATAAATTGGCTGGTTAGATCGTTTGTTTTGACGCCATTAGACAATTTTTTATGGGTATACCGCAAATCACTCGTTAATGCAGGCAAGTCACCGTCAATTGCCTAGAAAGATACCATCATATATTTTATAAGCGACGTACCAGTCAATATTCTCGAAAGAGTGTATAAAAATTTAACTCTCCGTACGGATCATTCAAAACATAGTCGTGGTCAACATTTACACGAAATAATCTTTAAGGGATAAAAGGCAAGCATTGATTTATCAACTTAAATAAAAATTTAATACGTTTTTGCAACTTTTTTTTTGACGACTAAAAACCAAATGTTTAAAAAATCCCAAAATAGTTCGACAATGACGCGAATTTTAATATGACACCTCTTGTTGGATATGCCCTTACGTACGAAGGTTTTAGATTTTCCAATCTTTTTAAGAATTTACTTTTCATCATCATCATCTTTTCCTCCCTTCGTATGTCATAACATTTTAAAATCGTGATGCTGTCTCTATGTTCATCCATCGGCCAACTCGCCTTTTCAGAGCTTCCATCTTTGCAACCTCAAGGTTTGATGTTTTGATTTGTGTTGAATTAAGGAATCCACAATGTGGGTTTTGGAAGAGCCAACTAATTTATCCAAAGTAGTAGCATCTGGGGGGACTCTTCAGTCCTAGACACTGGCAGTGAATGCTGACTCGAGTCTTCAACATCATTACTGAAACACTTAATCTAACGAGTAGACTATTTAAAAAAAGCCTTACACTGAGTTCATGTAAAATCATCCTTGCCACCCTTGACTTACTAACTTTTGCGATTTTATTCAAAAACTTTTACCGAAGGATTACCATAATGCAAACTTCCCTAAAATAACTTAAAACTTTTAAAAGCCCAGATTTCCCAGCACGTCGACCACCCCCAATACCTCCGCCCCCAAACCGACTACAAAAGTTCTATTTCCAAAAAAAGAAAAACCGAAGCAAACCCATAAAGTAACCTCAAGGCGAATCGTTTAAGGAACGCCTTACCAGCAACGAGTCAAGCATGTTAGTGCGGTCGTCATTCGTTTCGATGTTATTTTCTTATAACGTATTCAGCCAACTCTGAATATCCGGTCGACTGGTTCGACAAAGAGAAAATAGCAACATATCCTTGCCGTAGGCTCCCGTATCCCTCACACAACAACCAAATGAAAATAAGAAACTTTTTCTCTCACCAGGGGCAGGGGCGGTAACAAGGAACACGACGCTACAAAGTTTCCCAGTAATCCACATTCATCGATATCAAACAACCAGGGACTTAGAGAACAACAGCTTCACATGGCCACCATCTCATCCGTTTGTTCACTTAATATCTTCGTCCTCCTGTCGTTAAATATTTAACGTTTCAATTTTAACTAATTGTATAGCAAACGATTTGATAATCCTGATCCAGGAGCAAACTAAACAGCTGTCGAGGGTGACCATTCCGGCACACAACCTCGCTCGGTTGCATACCAAGTGGCAGAGGGGCAATAAGTTCAATTGAAATTCATTAAATAGCAATGAAGCTTGTTCCAAGTCCCCAGCTCGGTGTTGTGATGAATGGCAGGATGGAAAAGTGTGTCAAGGTGTTTCTGGAGTGCAAATCCCCTTAACTGCAGTATCTCGGAGGTGCATAACAACAAACGAGCTCATAAACAGACCATGGATGTGTACGACGATAGGGGGTTTCAACGTGTCCGTACCATGGTGCAAGGACTCTTTCGAATTATTTTGTGGTGGTACAAGTCCAACAAGAATGGATGGCCATAGAAATCACATTCAACTCGACTCATCGATCCGGACTAGCTGCGAACGATGCAGTTGCGGCAACACATCATTTCTGGAAAATATCCGTTTACTCCTTCTTTCATGTAATATTCGACTCTTCGTATCCGGATTTGCATCATGCATTTCGGGGTCGTGCCTTTCTTTTTTCTTCACTTTTCTTGGCTTCCATTCGATATGATATCCTCCTTGTGGCTGTTGCAGACATCCTGGCGCCAATACAATCGATGTTTGCTGGAGCAGTACATTTCCCATGTGCCAGGACGAACGACCGAATAACCGGATGAACAGGGAATCGAAAGCGAGTGATTTGGTTTGGTTTCGGTTATTCTTCTCTTCCTTAGATGCCCTCGTAGATGATGTGCCACGATGGCTGGATGGTGGATTTCTGCTTTTGATATGATAAGTTTAAATTGTTTGGCAAAATCGTTCGAAGGACGGAAGGAAGGAAGGAAGAATATTCCTGAGTTCAATAACTCTCTGATGGACAGAAGGAGTGAATAGATGGTAATGGGGAATATGGTGTTTGAGCTTTATGCAGTAATACATCCACGCATGCTTGGAATCCCGCCTTGTCAGTGATTCTTTTTCCATTTGGATCAGGAAAAAAACAGAAGAAAAAGAAATCTTGGCATTGGACAAAGACCATTTTTTTTTGAGGGAATTAGTTTAACGAAGGTGTTCCTTCCAACTCGAAAGGAATATGGAGATGGTCACCAGCGATAGCAAAGGGTGAAGCTTGAGCATTCAACCGACTTATGATCTTCGATTTATTTCTGGCATACCACTTTGGAAGGTACGTAAAAGCGCTGGTTGTAATCCCTTCAGCTTAAGCACGAGCTGGCTTTTGATTTGTGCTTCTCACGACTCTATTAGATTGTTATAGTCAGAAATGATAACGTAGCAAGCAAAGGTCCTGATTTTCGCAGAGTAGAACAGATATCCAAGGATTTTGTAAATTCAAATAATGAATTACGAGGAAAACTACTAGGATGTCGGTTGTGTTATGAGTCAAGGTTTGCTCAGAGTCCCGTGATCCTGTGTAGGACTCCAGGTGGAAAATCTTTAAAAAATGAATCCATTGGAGATTTAAGGGGCTTTGTGAGGATAGGTAGGTAGATTAGGTAAAGGCAACTACCTCATTAATGGAGCTGAAACCACACCGCGTTTGACCTGGGTTAACAATGAAGTTTTTAAGACTTTTAGATCCAAACCATGGATTGGAAATAGTTGATTATATTGGGCAAGTAGCAGTGGCCCTGAGCTTGCCTGGTTCATCGACCTTCTTATTACTTTTTATGTTACTGGAGCCCAGAACACAGGGGAGAGTAATCCTGATTTTGCTGCTGGTCCATTTAATTTCTGTATTTTAAATGTATTCTTTAATGTAGACGGTTTCATTGGTGTTCCCCTGGCGTTCCGCAAGGTAGCCACTTGGGTCCACTTCTTTTCATTCTCACCATTAACGACATTAAAATGGTCATTACATATTCCTGCATTTCATTGTACGCCTACGACATTGACTCCTTACGGGCACCGTTGACTGATATCTTCTTTAACACTAGAAGAAATCTTCGTCTCTTTTATCTATCCGCCTCCCGTACCGCCTATGGTCCAATGAACCAACTTCTCGTATGCTGCGGAGAGTCAATTCAATTCGATTTCAACCTTAGTTAGCTTCGCATATATAATTTTCAACTGGATGGAGAAGTCTACAAAATGCTCCATCTTGGAGCTGTCAGTGTAGATCAAAAGTATGCTTTCAATTCCTACAAGGCCTAAGTTGTATCACCTTATTGGAAGATGCTATAACCTTTGCAAATCGCGGAAACTGTCAGTTTTGTTTCGAAATTTGTGAAGTAAGCAGATGCAGAATACACGTCGACATGGTGGGTTATAGGTGATGGGCATGATCGGTGATGGAGAATCTGACCTTTAAAACACACTGAGCATCAATCATCTTATTCTTTCTTCTGAATTCTTTCAGACTGAATTGAATTTTTAGTCGACTCCTGTCGAGTGAGGTAGGGTAAATTCACGCATTGATTGATTGGACTGAGGATATTGGGTATGGAGACGTTGAGCATAATTCGCCAAGTTGTTAAGGATGGAAACACGTCGCAAACATAGGTTGTTAAGAGGCACAAGCTTTTTAAAGAATATCGAAAGAGTGTGGGGGCAGAATCCCCGTACTGGGCTACTGTCAACCGACCACAACGGGTGCATGAAGTGCTAAATTTACCTTACTATTTACCTGGAATGTCTAAGAAAACAGAAGAAAAGGGTCAACAGAGTCAGGTCATTCATTGCCGGAAATTGGAATTTACTTCACAATGCATTCATCTGGTGACCGATTAGCTGGCGCAAAAGGATGTCGCGACAATATCCGAGATTCTTCAGAGTCGACTTGGGCGCAGCGCACTTCTTCTATTTTCCAAAGAGAAATCCTCCATCAAAGGATACCGCCTTAAAATCAAAGATTTCCCGACCACACAGCTCTAACTGATCAAACACCAAGGCGTTTAGTCGCTTGCCTTAAAGAGATTAAAACAGCACGTAACAGAATCGACATCTGAAAGCTCATAATGTTCGTTCCGACAAGAAAATCGCTGCTGTGGCTGGATCTACCAATGTCGATCGGACGACACGCCACGAAATTGGCTATTACACTTTTGTCTCTGCAACGTGGTTTGGTGAAGGATTTGAAGATGATGGAGTAGAAAGTCCATCAGCTACTGCCTGCAGAACATCTGTCGCGTCTACACCTCGATAACGCACTCTTGATCCTTAACGTTAAAGTGGACGAATTTCGCTGGAAATTTATCATGAACAACGAGGATATATCCATCGAAGAACCCACGAGTCATTCATACAAAGTTGCAGTCATTGAAAGTCACTGTATGATGCGCCATTTACGCCGGAGATGTCATCGAACCTCCTTTTTCGAAAACACCGTGAGTAACACGTTCATTGCGACTGGTGAGCGATAAGGAATCATGATCAAGAGAGCAGCTCGGACGATAATAGATTTTTTGAATGTTGCGTTTCCAGATCACAGGCAAGATCGCCCTATTTGATCGCTCCAAGTTTCTTCCTCTGGAGTTTTTTAAAGTCATAATTCTGTCAGAACAAGCCACATACTCGGGAAGCTTTCAAAGAGAATATCCGACAATAGTGCAAGAGCTTATCGCCGGTAAAAAAGCCCGAAGCAATGGAAAAATGTATTTGGGTCGCCTCGTGCTTAATCTATAGTGGAACTATGGGAACAAGGCAGAATCGCGGGAAGGAATATTAAAGCTCTGATGACCATTCTGTCTACTATCTTTACCTTGATGGCACCCCAAGTCGCTATGCATTTGATGTAAGGATCCAATGGAAGAATGTGCAGAAGCCCTTGTGGAAGTGCCTTCTATTGATCTTTGAACCATGTTATGTACTGAATCATAGTTTGTAAGCTGCGGTTAGGGCAGGTCAACAAGTTAGTCAGCTTTGGCTTGAGTGTCCATCTTTCACCGAAAGATTTACTGGGGGCAAAGGAAGCTACACTAGCTTTGCTTAGCCGGTATTCTAACTTCCAGTTGGGCTTCGTGTCTAAAATCACGCCTGGTTATTTGGTAAGGGAAGATAAAGATAGAGGTTGTGTAGCCATGGAAGGTTCACTGATCTTAGGAAAGCTGCATCAATTTGGTTTTATGTTTGGTTTTTTTTATGGAAGTTTTATATTATCGTCACGTGACTTCCTTCCTAAGGGCATAGAAGCATGGGTCTTAACATATACTAGTCGACACCTTCTCGACTTCTATGAATCAAACGCGTTAAATAACAGCAATGGCAAAGGCGGCTCAATATACTAGCATCATCACTATCCTATCGAGCCTCAGTTTTGAGCCTAAAATTTTGCTAGAAGCTCTCCTTTTCTTACTCGATCATGCTGTCAATTTTGACGTAAGCCTTCACGATACGGGCTTACTACCTTCCATCTTTTGATTTTTCTATTGGCAAAATCACTTTTCTGCTATGAACATAAAAATGAATAAAAATGACTTTGACTATGTGACTCTGTCTCTTCCGCATTTCCTAATTAATGCTACGAGTTTATCCTAAGTCATCCTTCATGCAGTCACTTTGCGTCAGTGTCAAGTATCCGTCTATTATCGTCATCAATTCCCTCCGACATATTGGCATATGCGCATAACTAGTTGCGGCTCATCTTCGAGGCTTGCGATGACTCATAACGCGGAGTATATGACTTCAAGGATCATGTCCCAGAGATACAGGCGTATATATGACTCCCACTCGAAAAAATGATGGATTACTGCGCCCCAGCGGATCGACTTGGACAAACAACGTAGTCAAGCAACTCTCCTTTCAATCCATTCATCGAGGTGCACAACGCGCAACCAATAGGTCGTGAAAGACATAAATCACTTTCGGCCGACATTCCATTCCTGCGCGCTCTCACCAAATCGATTCGATCACCTTTTCTCTTGGTCTTTGTTCCTCGTCCGGCTATCTCATCGAACTGATTTGATTCAGTTAGCCATTAGATGCACGATAATGATTATATAATTACCTGGACAGACCAGCTAGTGCTCCAAATCATTTTCAAATACAATTTGCCTTCCCATTGATGGAAATCATTAGGCGCGCACACACCCCAGGTCCCGATTTCTTTCTCTCGCATTCGAGTTCTAGGAATCGTACTTGTCCGGGTACTCGTACCTTGCCTTCATGCTTGTTGAGGAAATTATCTTACCGTCGTAGTCATCGTCTCTTCGCTTGTTGGCTTACAGAAAAGAAACTGTAATGGTCATGAATGGCAACTCCACCTCCTGACGTCGTTCATTACACAGATTGAGTCTAGGCAACCGAGCGTCGTCGTCGTCGTGGTTCTCATCATTCAGTTCGTGGTATTCGGTGAGTAATAAAAAAAAAAGTTATTCCCTCTTCACCTTGAATGTGTTCCTTCCTCCGCCCGATTCTCTTGTCCGCGGAATCTCCTTCAGGCTTGGTTCTAGTTGATTGCGCTATCCGTGTATGTTTGTGGTTCGTCCGCCCTCATCTTCATCTTCTTCATCGTCGTTGTCGACTTCTTTGCTTCTTTTACGATCTCGCACCGGAAATTGTGTTTTTATTTTTATAGCCGGGTGTGGACCCACACACATAACTTTCTATATCTCGGCTTACTTAAAGCCTGTGTGCCTATTTCATTTAACTACACAGCTCTTGCAGGGGTTATGCGTATATAAAGAAAGAATGACGGAGAAAGGAGGAGGTTGCGACGAAACGGTGGTTTGGGTTAAGCTCTGTCGATGGAACAACCGCAGATTACCTGAGCAGACGATTACGGAAGTTAATTTCAAGCGTTCGGACAGATGGAAGGATGGTACGTACATAGGTTTACTCCTTGCGTTTTTATGTATACGGGGACGCTGACACTTTTCTATTTTGGCTTTGGTTTTTTTCTCGCCATGAAAACCACTCGCGTTGTGTACGTATGATGAATTTATTTGACAAGAGCCTGAATGACTGCGGCCGGCTCATGATGCACGAGACAGGAGTAGAGTTGAGGTTATGTTGTTACTTGCTCGCAGTCGCGCTTTGTTGGGTTGACACTTGCGTTAAGGAGGTGTTGGTTAATGATGGCAGACTTGATGATTTGTCACACTCGTAGCAGGTGTGATGGTAAGTGGTCCTGGTCTGGAGAGCGGAGGTGATTGAGTCTTGGGGTGGAAAATATTTCAATTCCCTCGGCGTATTTAAATTTTTTTTTTGGCTTTCTCTGCGTATAGTGAGTTAACATTTCTTTGCCGGGGGAACTCGCAATCGTAGAGTGTCATGAATTGGTAGAGCTTAATGTCAGAAGGTGACTTTGTAAGTTCAATTTCCACAGTGATATGAACCTTAAAATATTGTAGGCATTCAACGACTCTTCTAGATAAGGTAGCATCTGACAATAATTAATTCGATGAGTACAACGATGTCATAACAAGTGACACTAAATCCACCAACATCGGACCTCATTCTTAAATTGATTAACTTGAACAACTGGTAATCCAACATGGTCTCGTTCAAAGCTCAAACAACCAGAGATGTCCCATAAGCAAAAATCATCGACTTTATATCTTATATTCACTACACTGACTTTCTCGGCAGTAATCCTTTTTTGGAAGAGATCTTAATAAATCTTCATTAAGAGGCTATCCATGTTGCTTATGGGGTTAACTAAATATAGCTGCACTTCGTCTGTATAAAAGTGCCAACACTTTTATGAATGTTCACAAATAGTTGCTAAATCATTTATAGGCAGACAGAAAAATATTGACCCCAGCACTGATCCTTGTGGTACTCCATATTTCAAAATGCGTTGTGCGCTGATATTTGCCCACAAATAACTAATTTTTGCAACTTTTGTGAGAAAAAAAAAGATCGAAAGTCATAAAAAGCCAAAGAGATGTTGGAGCTCCCGCAAAGGAGTATTGTAGTAGCAGTAGCTCTTACCGAAATACCGCCTTGTGTCCTCTAGGATATTAGGCATGGCTGTGAAGCGGTCGGAGCTGGCTCTAAAACCCGACGAGTAGACAGTTAAAAGACAGCCGGTTTGGTCTTCCTAGCTATAATTTTCTAAAACTCCTCTGAAAAAAAGGGTTGTATACTAGTATGTCTGAAACTACCTTCGAAAGCGGATTAGATATCAGACCAGAGACTTTCTGATTGTTAATGGAGGTAGTATCACCTTTATATAAATAGCGCGTGCAGAAAGGTTTTCATCAATTCCTTTAAGTGATGTTTGTCACGACACAGCACGGGTCCAAGGTATCGAGGAAGAAAGGAAGAGGAGGGTACCGGTGCACATTGGTTTTAAATGCTTGTGGATTGTAATGTGTGGGAAGAGAGGGTTCGGCTAAAAAAAGTTAATCTCTAAATTTAACTGTACGTCCCAAAAGACACTTAAGGGTAAATTGATGGGCATTCCTAGTGAGAAGAGGAGGAATGCCAGCTCGCTTGACCATTGTTTGTTGAAATAACGATAAAACATTGATAGAGGTGAAATATTACGTCGATGTTCCAGAGTCAAGTAATTTTACAATTTCGATGTCTTCTAGCTGCTGCAAGGAGGTCTTGAGAACACTAGACCAGGTATGAGCTTTGTAAACAAGTTTGGGGCAGACATGAGCCTTATAGATTGTAGCCAAATCAAAAGAGTGAAATGTTTCTGGCAAAGTTTAAGGAAACCTATATATTTCGCACCGTTCATGACGGTCTCGAACGCCCATACCAAGGATGGGAAATTTTTCGAAAAACACCATTGACAATCGCTGATTATTCAGAATTCGCCTAAGTGATGGGAGTATCAAATTCCACTCTATTGTTTATAGCCCACTTAATTATGTTGTCGAAGTCGCAATTTAATGTGCTTTTTTGTTTTTTTTTTTATAAATCGTGCAGGTTCAAGAGAGTACATTCTTATGATGTTTGTCACACAACCTGGACGGGGTGCAGATGGTTTGTGTCGAAGGTGTTCGCTCACTACTCTCCGAGGGTGGTTGTCCTGGATAGGATTTGAGAGATTGCGTTGGTTGCAGTTCACAGTAACTTTTTTGTTTCCATGTCATTAAGGTGTTATATTGGAAATGCACACACAGACTATGAATTTTGAAGTGATCTTATGCTGCGAGTGTTATGCTTTCACTAGCACTTTTTTTATCATCTCTCATTCAAAACTGATGTTGTTGACAGTTTTTCCGTATAGGAACTGTTCTTGACTATGGACGGAATTGAACTACAGACCTTCGGCTCAATAGTCGACGGTGATTGCACCACGACCACCCCACATACGATGCCGTTCCAATTCTAGATCCGAAGAGCAGGGACGTGGTTCTTGAAACGAACATGGAAAGCTGAGAGTACTGTCTTCAGCGAAAGAGTGGATTAGATTAGAAGTAGCAGACAGGAGATCATTTGTAAAAATGCGGAAGAACATCGATGACAAATGGGGAATTGGACCTGAAGCTTGCTATACACCCCATGGCATCGACTTACGCTGTAATTTTAACATCGTCTACATAGTCTAGTTTGTAGTTCAGCCTTAGAACTTAGAACTGACATTGCCGCTGGAGATACCACAGACACCATACCATAGTTTTTTGTACTTTTAAGGGAGCGAACAATTTAACTTGGAATAGCTAAAGAGAATATGATTGCAAGTGAGTTCCAAAAGTAACAGGAATTAATAGTTTCGCGGGTGGTATAAGTACTCGTACCTTCGACTGTAGTTTTTTAACGGGAGGAAGGAGAGTGTACAGGTGGAAAATTGGCCTGCGCAACTTTTTCCATTCTCGAAGAAGGTTTTTCTTGAGCGTAGATATATTTTGATAATTTTTTAGTGCCGCCTTTGTTTTAGGCCGAAGATCTCATATGAAAAAATTCAAGTGGATTTTCAACTGCTGTCTACGGAGTCAATTTTTTAAATTAAACAATGGACGTTGCTTTTCAACTGGTGGTGATGAATCTTCCTGTTAATTTTCTCTTGCGAGAATGTTTAATTGCCCAAGGCTGCAAAGCACGTTCCAAAACACTCTTGCGAAGACATTTGCATTAACCCTGGTGCCTATCTCCAAAAACACGAGCGAAAACTGTAGCCTCCTAAAGTATGATAAGGGCTGATTTTTGGTGGCTAATGGCAGGAACGTTCACATTACCTTTCCGTTAAATAAGCACGAGCATCTTGTTTGCCCACGAATTGTTCAATTGGGAAATTTTTCTCATCAGAAAACACGATACTCGGCAACTGGCCATGTTCGTGCAAGTGTAACAGATCATTTGCTCTATCAAAGCTAATTTTTAGAGCATCGGTGAGAGTTCGTTCTTTTTGGAACTTATAAAGCTCTAGTTTGAGGTCATATTTCAATATTCATTGCCTTTGATATTTTTAGTTCGGCAGTCATTTTCCTGACACTCTGTCAAGGATTTGGTTTAATGCGAGACTTCATGTTCCGCACTAGCTCTGGCGCTTATGCTATTTTTATCCGACCACCACATAGCGTTTTGTTTTTGCTATTAGCACAGGGGTGTTGGCAGGCTTTGACGATAGATTTCCCTTAAGGAATCACAAAGAATGCAATTTTGTAGGATAGATCTGATCTAAGCTCATGTTCAAATCTGGAAATAAGCTGTGGAAGCTGAAAGGCTTGGCGACACAACCTATTAAGGGGCGTATACGTAACATTCTTCTGTTTTTGGTACCTACTCCCTTACTGAATCTCTAGGTGAGGTTTCCCAAAGGAATCGCACAAAATGTATAATTGTACAGGTTAGATTTGATTAGAGTTTATCTTTTTGTGCTGCGAGCACTTGTTGTAAGGTTCCTATCATAGCTAAATGTATCGCACAGCTAAATGTATTTAATCGACAGAATTAAATGTGTGGAATAGGTAAGTGATGGAGAAACTCCGACTCTTGTAGATTAGGTAAGATCAGCTGCAAATGTCGCTGTCGTAGCAAGGAGTATTACTAGGAACCTAGGTGCGACTATTTAGAGACTATCACCAGGTTTTCAAGCAAACAATACTACGAGGGTGTTCCGATAAGTACTTAGCCTACAAAAGAAAAACAATTTTTTTTTGGAGAAATGGCGATTTAATTTTCAATATAGTCTCCTTTTCGCTCGATACACTTGACCCAGCGGTGCTCCAACTTCTTTAACCCTTCTGAAAAATACGTTTTCTCGAGGTCTGCAAAGTAGGCCTCCGTGGCGGCGATGACCTCCTCATTCGACTGAAATTTATGCCCGGCGAGTGACTTATTCAAGTTTGGAAACAAAAAGAAATCGCACGGGACCAAATCTGGAGAATACGGTGGATGGGGCAGCAGTTCGTAGCCCAATTCGACCAATTTGGCCGTGGCGACGGCGGAGGTGTGAGCCGGTACGCTATCATGGTGGAAGTGCACTTTTTTTTTCGCCAAGTGGGGACATTTTTTCTTCAAATCGGTGTCGAATCGGTCCAATAATTTGGCATAGTACAGCCCTGTGACCGTTTTGCCCTTCTCCAGGTAGTCGATGTGTATCACACCTTGTGAATCCCAGAAAACGATGGCCATCACCTTTCCGGCCGATGGGACAGTCTTCGCCTTCTTCGGAGCACGTTCGCCGGGTGAAATCCACTGTTTCGACTGTTCCTTGGTCTCTGGTGTGTACCAGTGGATCCATGTTCCGTCGACTGTCAGAAACTCCTTCGGATTGCGTTTAAACAGCGCCAAACACTGCTCTGAAGTGGTCTCACGGTTGCGCTTGTTGTCCGGAGTGAGCAAACCCGGCACCCATCGCGCTGACAGCTTTCTTATGCCCAAAATTTCATGCAGAATATGACCCACGCGATCTTTTGAAATGCCTACTGTCTCAGCTATCTCACGCACCTTCAATTGGCGGTCTGCCAATACGAGATTGTGGATTTTTGTCACGTTATCCTCCGTGGCTCATTAAAAACCGACGTGCGACCACGTTGAAACTCATTAAACCAATTTTTGATGGTCGCCATCGAAGGAGAAGAGTCACCGTACACAACATCCAAACGCTCTTTGATTTCGCTGCGCGATTTCCCTTCCAAAAACAAGAATCGAATCATCGACCAATATTGCTCTTTTTCCATTTCTCTAAAATCCGCGGACACTCCCGATATTGTATTCCATACTAAACGTTCGATCTTGTAATTTAGACTATAATAACACTGTTAAGCCTGAATTCCATTAACTATAAATACAAAAAAATACACGAAGCTGAGACGTAAATACCTCTGCCCGCTTGTAAACAATAAACCCATCTTTCAGTAGGAGAAATATTGACGCAATTCCACCAATTGCTTGGGAAGATACTGACTTATGAATTCGGTTTCAGTTCAATTAGGCCACATGGTGAACCATTAGATTGAAAGAAGAAAGTGTTCTTCAAGACCGTGATTAACTGTATATATCGATGCCGACATGACTTTCCAAAAAGGTGAAATAAAAAGTCCCTTAAAAGTCGATCACAAAGCCGAACATTTAAAAAAAAAAAAATTCTAAAAAAGTAATTAAAAGTTCTAAAAGACGTTTATTTTGAAAGTTCCACCCATCTGCAATGTGAACCAGAAGACCAGTAATCTAAGGATATTGCTCCGTAATCTTATAGCTTCATTGAAGTCAACTACTTGAGACAACTTTCTGATGCTCTTAAGTCCAAAGCGGTATTAAATAAGTTCATAGCAAACCGATTAAACTATTCAATCACAACTTTAATTCGCCACTAAAAGCCGTATTCAATCCGTCAACTACTTTAAATAGAATCTCATTACGACTGATACCGAAATTAGGGAAAAGTTTTAAGTTCCACAACAGCAGCCAGCATTAAGTCACCTAACCACATCACCGTCTCTGCGACTCTTCAACCGAACCAACAACCAAAAAAGGGGGAAAAAACTAAACCATTTGAAGACCAACAGCAAATAACAACTTTAAAACTTCAATTCGAACTTTTCTCCCGGTGTATTTAACGATGTGGCTACCCGAAGTTGGGTAGCCTAAGGCGGAAAAGTATGAATAAAGGACAAGACCATGATTACCGCATCGTTTGAGTGCTTTTTTACCTCAAAATCTGTTCTTTCTATCTTGATCCCTTCACTCATCACTATTCGGTTTCGGTTCATATTTTTGTCATGCACATCCTCGCGTGCAAGGATACACATCACAATAACACCGTTATGTAATTTCCTTAAATTGCTCCCGAAACCGACATTTTAATTATTTTGAATTGCTCTTACTCAGCTTTTGAATGAAATTGTGTTTGCAACTTCACTTTATCGACAGAAAAACACTTGCCGTCTAGGTACATATGTATGGATGTATCCTTTTTCTCCCCGTATGTGAGCGGGAAATGAGGGAAATAAAGTTTTCCTCGCAAAAAGGAACGACGTCATGGAAAAGTTTCACATTATTAACTCAAACAAACAGACAAACACTTAGACATAAATGCGAGAGCTGCCGAGCTTTTGCCACGGAGTGCAGTGAACAACGTTCAACAGCATTTAGGGCATGGCCCAAATCTTTACATGTTGATACGAGCGAGCCCCGTTCTACCTACATGTAAAGTCGAAATTTATGAAGCCCTATTGAACATAAAAGAGCAAGCACGCTCGTTCCCATCCTTACCCACGTCTTTGGCCTTCTAGTTTTCCTCCTTCTGCTGAACCCCGTCTTGTCATTTGTCTTGTTCGCCTTTAAAGCTATGGAACAAAGGGTGAGGCGAAAAAAAAAGGAAAAAAATTTAATATGACCTCGCTTTTCCGTGATGCATGCAGCCAGTAGTCGTCCTAATATGTATATACCAACAGCAAAGTGTTGCCAACTATAAAAAAATATCCTTTGATACACACACACCCACACGTCTCGAATAGGATCTGAATGAAGAAAGGCTAGAATGTAAGGGAGGACGTGAGGGGCAAAAGCCAAGCTACGACGAGGTTAGCAAACTAATTCAATTAGAATAGAAAAACACGGAGCTGACAAGTGGAACCAGAACACCGTGGCCTGGAGCCCGAGTTCCCAACTATCCCTACAGCCCTCTCCTCCACTCTTAGCTCACCATGAGCGAGTATATATAGTATTTGTTGGCTTACAACTTAAGGATTGAGTTAAAAACGGACGGAGAAATGAAAGAAAACAGCACGTTCATGTGGACGTAACCGCTATGCAAGTACAAGAGGCAATACTATACCGCTTCGTCGTGAACCACGCCCGCTCAGCTTGCCGACCGACTGGCGTATTCAAAGAAAGTGGAACAAAAACTTTAACTGCACTTGAATGATGGTGCATGGCAAAGGGACGATGACGAGTTTCGCTTCCACAGTCAACCGTCATAGTTATAGACGAAGTCAACCTTTCCACTCACTATAGGCTGGGTGGCTGGCAGGTGTTGTAAACGGTTTTTAAATATTTATCTTTTCCCCTTTTGTTTTCTTTCCCATTTTCTTTGCCCATTTTTTAGGTTTTCTTTTTCGTCCTGATGTAACGGTTTTGGTTTATTTTTTCCCATTTCATGGTGTCCTTTTGTAATTGTTCTCATCTCATGACGTTTTCATATTCGCTTTTGTTTCAAGTCATACATTTCTGGATCATGCAACGAGCGAAACATCATCGTCGAGCTGTAAGAGCGGAAATGGAAGCTGGTAAGTGGGACTGGTAACTGGTTGTTGGTATCATGGCAGCAGGAATTTTTCATCTACGATGTGATGATTTTGACAAGTGACATCTGAGAAGAGCGTGCATACGAGTATATCTCTTATCTCACAGCTTATATCTTGTATCACTCACATTTTTTTTTGTTTCTGTTATTTCGCTTCCTATTTAAATATTTATGATTTGAGTATATACTTCCTCGGGCTCGTGCTCATACGGCTCGAGATGACAGTGGATGTGGGAGAATAGACAACAACACGTTTGTTATTACAATTTGGCACTGCTGATGGAGTGTTTTCATAGGCAAACGAAAGTCTGGACTAAAGAGGACGAGTAGGAAGGTCCTTGATTTGCTTTTAAAGCAGCAACTGCATTTGGAATTTAATGAGCAGATGATAGAGTTAAAGAGTAGAGTGCGTTCAAAAAGTACAGAGAACTCCATGATTCCGTGTTGTACTGGGTTTTTTCAATGAAACACAGAATAATTGAGGCATTGGATATCCATTGCTGTAGTACACATGTTAAATGTTCATGTTCATATGACCACCGGGAATGCCTTTGAAACAAATTTTGTACTAAAAATACGTTTACGCACGGAGGAGCTTCTGTTATGGTTTGGGGTTGCATGTCAAGCGCTGGAGTGGATGATTTACATTTTATAGACGATGAAATGGATAGACTCGTCTACATTTTAAAAGAAAATGCCCAGCAGAATGCGGTGAAAATGCATATTGCAAATGATTTTGCATTCTACCAAGAAAACGACCCAAGCACACAGCTGAAATTATTAAAGACATTTCCTCAGTCAGCTGACTTAAACGTAATAGGGCCTTTAAAGCATTTAATAAGCTCAAAGAGACCTTATGAAAGGCGTGGACCTAAATTGAATTCTGCTCAATCGCCCATAGGCAGTGGTGCGAGCTAAGGGGTCGGTAGGTAGGTTGAGGTGGCTACCCGACTATGCATGTCAGGGTACAATTAGCGCTTAGTTGCCGCTTTGATGCCATAAAACTCGTGAAACCTAAGGGATGTGAAAGGGGATGTTCAATCAAATCCAACCTGCGGAGTTATGTTGAACAAGGTGAGGTAGGCTACCTCTGCGAGGTCATCGAGGAAATATTTGCCAAAGGAGCAGAACCTGCGACGTGCCAGTACTAGGCATTTTATGTTGCTCTGTCGTGGCACCAAAGGAGTGTGATATCAGTCCAGCCGCTAGCTCGTTTTATTTCTTTCTTGCACTGATCCACGAGTTTAGAGAAGGTGGTAGCAGCGAAAAAGCTTTGATAGCGGCTTGACTGAAGTTCCAAATAATGGCTCACTTAGGGCGAGCTGTACTGAATATTTTTCACCCTTCTCGGATCACTAGCACTTCAGCTTGAAAGATGCACGAGTGATCTGGGAGACGGAATGAATTTGAGATATTCAGTTGTGACGAGAATATTCCTGATCGTTTATCGTGCTTGAGCTTGGAGCCATCAGTAAAAATCAGAAGTTGGAGTTTAGCGATCAGGTTGCACGCTTTACATTCTTTTTGGAAATGAAAGTGAGAGTGCACCACACTATTGAAGCCGAGAGAAGGTGGCCTGTAGTCCGTGGGAAGCGAGGTCAAATTCGTTGGCAGAAGTGACAGAGCTGGGAGCCTGCTATGACAATGAGGTCTGGGTGACCAGAAGCCCGCTTCCTTAATTTCCTAAGTTTCCGATTCCCGCTGATCTTTGAAAGTTACTGAATTTCTCGATGTTATAAGTCTGCTTAGGGCTGGCTACCAAATTAGGGAGTCATAGGTGGGGATAGGAGGGACAACGGCTGTGTACATCCACAAGGTCCGCTTAGGTCTGAGTTTCCATCTTTTACCGGCTTTCTATATTGGACTTTCAGTTAAGCTTTGGAGCCAGGATAACACTTAGATACTAAGCGCTGGAGAAAAGAGGTTGGGTCGAGCTGTTTAGCTGTGGATGTTTGATTGGCGAACCTACTCTAAGCAGGAAAAAAATTATAAGTGGCATAAGCTGTTCACAGAAGGCCGAGGAGATATTATTGATGATGTCCGCTCTAAACGCCACAGCACGTCAACAACGGATGAAAACGTTGAGCAGTGAAGAAAATTGTTATGAAGAATCATTGAATCACTATCAGAGAAGTTGTTGAGGTAGGTTCATGATATGAAATCATAACGATAATGCACCTGCTCCCTCATCGTTGCTTGTGCGTAATTTGTTGGCCAAAAACAATAGCGCAATTATGCCTCAGACACCGTATTCACCGGACTTGGCCTGCTGCGATTTTTGTCTCGTCCTAAAACTGAAAAGATTGCCGGGAGGAGGAGATAAAGATCGCGTCGCTGGATGAGCTCCAGACTATACCGAAAAGCGCGAAGTGCTTTGAGGATTGAAAAAAGTTCCGGCACAAGTGTACTATATTTGAGGGGGCTTACTTTGAAGGGGACAAAATAGATATTGATAAACAAATAAACGTTTTTCGAAAGAAATTAAAAGTCACCTTACTTATTGAACAAGTCTCGTAAATCAGCCAGAATCTCCGCTAACAATTCCTGCTGATGGAAAAATCCAATTAATCTGATTTTTAACATGAAATGAACCTTAATGTAGAATTCACGTCAATAGCTTATCAATGAATTCCATGAAATTTCAATAGGCACGTTTGGTCCTCACCAATTTTAGGCCCACTTCCAGAAACAAATTTCATATTGCATTAGTCAAACGTGGAAAATGAAAAATTAATGAGATATTGAACGAAGCAATCAAGTACAGACGCAATTTAAAGACTAAAAAAAACAAAAACTGAAAAACTAAATTCAAAAGTTCAAAATTGCAAAAATCCATTAGCCATCCAAGAGCGAAATCAGTTGGAAAAGTTTCTCAAATGCGACATTCGTAATGAGTTGCTCCAAATTCCATTCCTGTGCTCGTCTTATTAATCAAACTTAATTAAAATCCTACTGGAAACCACCCGACCGCCCATCCACCGTGCCTTGACACACCATTATCCAAACTGTCAGACCTCTATTCCACCAAACACGCACACACACACACACACTAGGAGTTATGTGTTAGTAAAAAACAATTGAAACTCGTCACTTATTCATTGCCTCTGTATGTATACGCTCTTGGGGACGACCGTGTTGTCCCCCAAGCATCGATAACATCGTACACATACAACGAGTAGTAAACGAACCCAAGCACTCGACTTCTCTCGTGCGAACCTCAAGGTCTGACATTTGCATTTTATCCCGAATGGAACGAGTACAATGCGGCGTTGCTGTCAAACACAAACAGCAAACAAACAAATAAACAAACGATTCGCACATCACGAACATCATCATGGGCCTATCGATCGATGAGTTCGGGGACGAGTTCTCGATATAACTTATTCAAATCGAGTACGGAGTGTGTAGAGGCTGCTCCAACTCACCGTTAGTCGCGTTTACGTTCATGTTCATGTATGCAAATTCCCGCATTACTGGAAGCCGATAGTTGCACACCACGGAAGGCAGTGAGCAAGGACAGAAACAGGATGATACCTACTACTACACTTCTACGGTCCCACTACGCCGCATTACTACTAACCGCGAGTGGTTTTGTGCCCGCGATTAAGGATAAGGGCTCTCAATCCACGGATGAAATGGATTTTAACCGCATTACGAACGACATGGAATTAATAGATACTAGCGAGCTACGAGCAACGACTAACGACCGCCATTATGTAATTGCCACGATGGACTTTTTTTCATATCCATACAACCCAAAAAAAAAAAAATGGGAAATTTCCTTTTTCCTGTTTTCCCATTTCCAGTGTGAATTATAATTTTCATTTCCCACCGTGGATCAGATCGAATGGTGAGTGGTGGGTTGGTTGGTCCATGTGCGATATGTTGCGGCCTAGCACGTCGTGTGAAAAAGCAATAACAACGCCGATAAGTATTGCCATGATAATTGGCGAAAAGGAAGCATACACCCGGAAGATGCAATTAGTCATTGCATGAGAGCCGACTGCGATGAAATCAACAATGGTTCGTCAACGTAATCATTAGCCGTTGGAGTATTTCTATGAGATGGGAAACTCTCCCGCTGGACGGTCAATGAGCTAATGGATTTGATTAACTGATTCCCAACAATGGATCTTGTGGCTTCCTATGCCTAGAGGCGATCTCATGGTTTTACGTTGTTCTTTTCGTTTGTAGCCTCGGGCGATTAGAAGCCAACGATTAGTTGAAGGACACCGGATCAAGCGGTCTTCGCTTCAATAACATGGAACAATGTGGCAAGTGTCCTTTGAAAAACAATGTCAGCATCGTTATGACTTTGCATAACCACCGCGTATCCTTCAACTACAATGAAAGGAAGAGTTCTTCCAAATCCCATAGAATCCCCTCTTTGGCGTGCTTGTGCTGCAATGAACGCAATTCATGGCGTCGCACCCACTATCGTACTTCGTTTACGACTATTCCGAAACGTGGCAAGCAGAACAAGAATGCACAAATAGCGGTGAGCAGAGAATGGAAAACACATTCTATCCGAATAGACTGGAATTTTGTTGCCAAACTTTAAACTGTATTTAAGGTATTCATCGAGGGCACGTACAGTACCACTCGGTAGTGCGGTATACGGAACGGATTTTAGATTTCGGGGTGGTATGGTCCTCTCATCCCTCCCCATCATCACTGCGTCGTAATCTACGTCACGTACGTCGATAAAGAATGTCGTTTATGATTTGTGCTTATAAATTGCACTAGCACTGCGTAGTGCTTCCTAAATGACCGTACGTAGTATTTGCGGTTTGCGGTGTTGAACTGCACATGCTACGTTATTTATGGTCCGTTTGTTATCCTTGCAGGATAGAGTGGTGCTCATGGCTTAAGTCGACCTGCAAGGTTTTCGTAATTCCATATATCATGCACGAGTGAAACATAGTATTTGAAAGTACTTGGGAAATTTTTCAAGAATGAGGATAAACATTTATTCTGTGGACTGGCAAGGGTTAGGTCATCAAAACCTACTCATGTACCAGGTATACCTGGTTAGGCGATTGTAACGTTTTAATGAAGTTAAAAAGAGAGGGTTAGCGAGTCGTTCTTAACTTGGAGAAGTGGGTAAAGACTAGGCATTAAATTGTTAAAATCTGTTATAACATAAGCGGCACATATAGGTATCGCAGGTGACGGTGGTAGGACCCACGTAGACGTGACGTTGGAAATATTAATCTGGATAGAGGTTCTAAAAATCAGTTTGACAAAGATGTGGAGAGGCTACAAAAATAAAAATTGGGAGGAAGAGCTTGTGGTACAGTTTAGAGATCGAAACTACAAAAACCGTAGAGAGGTCTAGTTAAATCTAAGCAATATACGAGGGTGGTCCGATAAGAACTTAGCCTACAAAAGAAAAACAAAAATTTTGGAGAAATATCGATTTATTTTTCAATATAGTCTTCTTTTAGCTCGATACACTTGACCCAGCGATGCTCCAACTTCTTTAACCAGTCTGAAAAATACGTTTTCTCGAGGTCTGCAAAGTAGGCCTCCGTGGCGGCAAAGACCTCCTCATTCGACTGAAATTTCTGCCCGGCGGATGACTTTTTCAAGTTTGGAAACAAAAAGAAGCCGCACAGGGCCAAATCTGAAGAATACGGTGGAGCAGCAGTTCGTAGCCCGATTCCTTCAATTTGGCCGTGGCGAGGGCGGAGGTGTGAGCCGGTGCGTTATCATGGTGGAAGAGCACTTTTTTCTTCGCCAAGTGGGGCCTTTTTTTCTTCAATTCGGCGTCGAATCGGCCCAATAATTTGTCATAGTACAGCCCTGTGACCGTTTTGCCCTTCTTCAGGTAGTCGATGTGGTTCACAACTTGTGAATCCCAGAAAACGGTGGCCATCACCTTTCCGGCCGATGGGACAGTCTTCACCTTCTTCGGAGCACGTTCGCCGAGTGAAGTCCACTGTTTTGATTGTTCCTTGGTCTCTGGTGTGTACCAGTGAATCCATGTTTCGTCGACTGTCAAGAAACGACGCAGAAACTTCTTCGGATTGCGCTTAAACAGCGTCAAACACTGCTCTGAAGTGGTCTCACAGTTGCGCTTGTTGTCCGGAGTGAACAAACGCGGCACACATCGCGCCGACAACTTTCTCATGCCCATAATTTCATGCAGGACCCACGCGATCCAAACCAAACGCGCTAAAGATATACAAACGAACGCAGAAACCCTTACACCAATACTCGAACGTAATTTGAACTTGGAACAGTCATGTGTACCGAATGAACTAAAAGTGGCAATAGTACGACCGATTTATTAGACTGACTGACTGATATAGGCCCATTTCCATATTTCCTATAATTGGAAAAATACTGGCACAAGTAATATTATAAATAAAAACAGTACGGATTTAAAAAAAACCAAAAACACTAACAAACTTTTGGCCGAATTCGCAAAACCTAATCAACACAAACCTCAATAAAAGCTATCTACCATGATGTTATATTTATTGATTTTAAAAAAGCTTTCGATGCATAAAGATTCGAAAAACTTTTTGAAATGCTGGACAAAATAGGATATAGAATAGGTAGCTTCTATTACAAATAGAAAAATAAAAGTGAAAATATCCAATGCTGTTAGCCACGAGAAAAATCTAAAATATGGAGTTCCGCAAGGCTCTATAATGGGACCACTGCTTTACATAATATATGCAAACCAAATTCTTAGCATACTACAGTGATCGTTGTCATCCCTAGGAATTTATCCACAGCAACCAGCATAATGCAAGTGGAATTCGATTCTTTGCTAAGATGGTGCCACGATTTTGGACTTATAATCAATATTAAAAAAAACAAAACTAATGCACATCAGACCTGCGCTGGTAATGAAAACATTGATAAACATAAAATTAAACTGAATTACGATGACAACTGTCAGGAGACAATTGAAAATGTACAACATTTCAATCGACTGTTTTTTCAAATGAAACTTCGAAAAGCTGTTTCGCACCCATTCTTGCCTATCGTCCATCACTGTTCACCTTACTCTCGTATACTGAAAATGACGTCTAGTGCTGACTAGGAACATGTTTAGTGTAGCTACCTACTCCATCTCTGGTAAAATGCTGCGAATTAGTTCCAACTCCCAATACAAAACTGGGTAACATAGGAGTATATCGATCGAAAGTATCAAAAATGCTGGACAAAAAAATTAGTCCTCACAAACAAAGCTAGGAGAGAGCAGAAGATGATCCTTTCTAAATTATCAGACTGGGAAGAAGGCGTACACCTTGAACGTCAAGGACTTAAATCCAAATTATGCTGGGATTAATTCGGCAGGTAACGTAATGCGTTGATCAAGTTACCAAAAACAACCTAAACCGACCTAATGAACAATATTCTAGTGAGACTTGACGGGGCTAATAACTGGCAAGTTTCTTACGATATTTTTTATAGGGTTCGTGCTGGTTCGAGAGTTATACTCTTATGGTGTTTGTCACACAACCTCGACGGGGTGCAGATGGTTTGCGTCGAAGATGTTCGTTCACTACTCTCCGGGGGTGGTTGTCCTAGATAGGATTTGATAAATTCGACTGGATTTGTCGCGTTGGTTGTAGTTCACAGTAACTTTTTTCTTTCCGTCAGTAAGGTATTACATTGGAAATGCACACACAGAGTATGAAAGTTGAATTTCTTTCGATGATAAACGCAGTGATTAAGACCGCTATGGGCAGGATTTATCGCTGGCCCACAGGTTATGGTTTGGGAGTTAATCTAGACAAAACTAAATTGATGAAATGATCCTCCCTTAAACGATTTGCACAGCCTCGATCTTATTAATATTTAACCACACCCTAGCTTTAGCATTTCTCGCCAGCACCACAAACCTTGAACACGTTTGACAGCTCGAAATATCTTGAGTAATTTTTCGAATAGCCCCAACCCAATCTCACATATCGAAGTCATGTCATGTCATCACATCAATTCCTGTTTAAAGTCACGACAGAAAACACCTTCCTTCAGCCCACACTCGATTTATCGCGCTCCATAATGACACACTACCACGACCGACGGCGTATTGCTACAATTAAAAGAGGTCTAATAGGTCCAATCGTGCACCGTCCCAACCCTCCAATTTCCACCTCAGCTTCATTTTTTTCTCTCCATCTCGTGGAAAACCCACGCCTTCCTAGCATCGCCTCGACCAGTAACCATCGCCTAATGGCATGTTTCTTTACTTTAAAGGTAATTTCAAACCGATCGCTAAACGCCGATATTAATTTCCATGCATCATTAATGTGGAAACAAAATGACAGCAATTTCCATGAAGTAGCGGAAGATGGTATCACCGCCAACCGGTCAGACAGACGCTCATATGGTAATCAAGTCCGCGACGCATATAATTCTGTTTACATAGTCCGGCTTGGTCTAGCCGATCTGCAGAGTCTGCGAGTTCGACTGGTTATGGCATGCGACCTGACTGCATAGTTTCCATAATAAAGTGATACCCAAAGCCTCGGGCTACAGTTGAAATTTATTGTAATAATCTGCAATTACGTTCGCGCAGGTCCACATTTAGCACCAAGCGCCCACGGATCGCCCATTTTCGTATACACTGTACTACTGCATCGAAGCCGACACTTGTCGTCGCATATCCAACCGACCGACGCAATAAGGTACTTGTAACCTGGCTATCCGAAAAGGTGTGCGCGCAATCTATTAGATTAAGGTTAAATCCAGTTTTTTTTTTCTTGTCTTTTGTCTGAGTTAACAGCTTTCATATGCGTAGGGGGTTGGTGTCACACGACACCGGCAACGACAAGCACGATGATATGTCGTAACGAGCGCGATGTTGTTTATGGCCCATGGTCTAATTGTGCTAACGATGTGCGAGAATTTGGTAATAAAGGCTTATTAACCAGTTTGTTGTTGGTTTGCCATTTAAGGTGGAATCTGTCGGTTGACTACAGGCCCCCATGGGGGCAGGTGCAACAAACGAAACATGTTTTCGCTGCCAGTGCGCGGATAAATTGCAATATTTCCCATGGAAAGATCTGACATGAAAGAGAAACGATATGGTTGGGGAGGTTATAAGGCGGTAAGGTGAAATGAGATGCGGAGCTGACAGAAGATGTTTGCGGAGACAGGAAGGCGTAGTTGCTTTGAGCTTTCTCTAGCTGGTCGGTTGGGTCATTAGGATAAGGGAACATGACAGAAGTTGGTAATTCCATGGCTATC
This sequence comes from Merodon equestris, assembly GCA_958301585.1. Classification (NCBI taxonomy): domain Eukaryota; kingdom Metazoa; phylum Arthropoda; class Insecta; order Diptera; family Syrphidae; genus Merodon; species Merodon equestris. The sequence continues at coordinate 107,952,160 of OY284414.1, forward strand.
ATTTTGTCACGACGTAAAACCGCTATTTTGGGTCGTAAGATAGTGAAATAGAGATTATTTGCTTTCATAATCGTCAGTAGATGGCGCCTTACAATTAAATTTGGCTGAAAATCTAAGATTTTGCTGCTGAAGCATCACCGCACTATTCTAGTCACTAAGAATCAAGGCGAGAATCGACCTTTCACTGCCAATAGATAGCGCTACAACATTATTTTCTTCTTAAAAGTCACGTACATCACTATGTTTACGCCGTAAAGTTGTTATTCAGGTGTTTTGTTCATTTTTACTCTTTAACCTTTGACCGATCCCTATAGATGGCGTTTTAATGGACCTAACATTCAAAACTAATTGAAATTTTGTGACTTGTATGTCATTTTTATAGCATTCCTGACCAAATAGCTTATTTTTTCTCAGAAACATAGAGAGATATAGGCTTTTACCACCCTTCCCACCAATAGATGGCGCTGTCCGATGAACCTGAAATCAACCGAAATAGGGCACCTGTGATCAGACTCTTAGCCACAATAACCCCTACCTCTTTACTGAGCGATAAATGTTGCAAAAACTTCTTCAAAACCCAACAATAAATGGCGCACAAATCTCCTTCGTCGAACTATCTTGTATCGAGTTCGATCAATTAAGCAACAGATAAATGCCCGGACGAACTTTCCAATCAATTCCACCAGTGATTACGGATTAGAATCAGTTTAGCCTCACCGATTAACCACAATCGATGACGCCAGCTGAGGTTTAGGAAACTTTTCCGAAACGTAACAGTCAACAAGACTATTTCGAATTCGATTTTGTTTTTTTTTTTCCTTTCTTGTACTATCTCATTCGAAACGGACAATCGAATTGTCGATCTGTTGTGCATGACAGAAAGGTATGTCGATAGCACGATACACGTACTACGTGGCGGATTGAAGCATTGATGCCCATAGGAAGGTAACGAAGCTTGTCAGTGTGTCGAAGAGATAAAAGTGACGATGCGATGTCGATGATGATGAAAAAGTCCAGAAATTTTCTCTCATCGGCCACCCTCATGGCAGCCGAAAGCGTTACTTTGGGGCAGGAAAAATCTATGCATCAACGACGACCGCAATAGCAACACAACCGAAGCGGTAATGTCAGTGGAGAAAACCAGTGCAGCGCTGGAATTGACGTCGAAATGAGGTTTACATAAACGATAGATGCATGTGTGCTACGTGCCCAGAATCCTCCATTGTTTCCTTCTTTCCCCAAAATGAAACCATCTTCATCGACCTGTACGTATGAGTACTCGGAAGCACACATACGAGATACCAGTACTCGTAGCCATTCTCGGCATAGCCCATCGAGCGAAGTTCTCAATTTCTGAGTTTGATGATGAATTTTTCTGTTTTCGTTGGATCGTTGTTGAACCTTCTCCTGGGAGTTGGGAGTACATCCACATGTGCATGTGTGCGATTGAGGGAGATGATGAATTGCTGCAGGAATAGAGTATGTGATCATCTTCATCATCATGGTCGTTGTAGCCATCGTATCGTCATGGGGCATAGCAGGAACAGCAATATCTTCATGTTTCACTAACGTAATCCGGGTGTAGCCTGTGTATAATACGAGTATGTACCACAGAAATTGTCGGGTGTAGCAGGAGCAGTAATAGCAACAGAAGCACCAAAAGCAGCAGCAACAGCTCACCCGATTGTAGCAACTGGAGTGGACACGTAATTGCATGTTGTGGAGGCCAGGAGCCCAGGCACCCTATACACGTTAATATCTATGTGCACATCTCTATGTAGGCTTCCACGGCCCTTCCTCCATGTGTCTTGGACGGCTCTGTTGCACGTTGGCGAATTGCGTTTTTGTACTTTTTCTACGCCAGAGTGACTTTGCATGGAAAAGTAAATCATTGAACACGTTTCAGACAATGTATATTTGCGTTCGTTTCGTTTCATTCTCTGTTTTAGATACTTTTTTATTTTCGCGTTAGAATGACGGTCTTTGGTTTCAGTTCGGCCCCGGAGCACGGGCGAATGGAGGCATTCAGTTCATGGTTTTCCTCGTTGAATGGCATCGTACCAGCTAGGAGGTGAGTCGGTGCATGTATACGAGTGGATTCAGCGGGAGTAGGTTTTCCATATTTTTTTCTTGTTATTCCGTGGCTGTTGAAAAATGATTTGTGCGGGAAATATTTGTATGCGTCATGGGAAGAGGTGAGTATGGGATTCGAAGGGAAGGTGTTGAATGGGTGTGGGCTGAAGTGGAAACCAATTAAATCCTCGGCGTAGATGTTTTCAGGCGGATTCGAGGTATTCTCTTTTAATCGAAGGTTTCCATTGATTTAAAGGTGCTTTAGGATGTTGTTTTTGGTTTGGTTTGTGATGCACTGCTGCGCCTGGACACTAATCAACGTTATGTCGAATTTTAGTTACAGGTGGAGACGGGTGGAAACACTATTGTCTTTATTTCTGGGCTATATTAAGTGCGCACGGTGCAAGACCTGGAAAAGATTGGGAAATTAGAAAATGGATCCACCACCCAATCAGGAGGTCTAATCACAACTGCTATTCACGGTGAAGATCGCTAACAGAGCTGACGAGATTCATCTTGCGCTTTTATGAAGCTTAGAACAACTTACGAAGGATCCAGCGACAATCACGTCATTTGATAAACGAGGTATGTACGAGGGTGGTCCGATAAGTACATACTTAGCCTACAAAAGGAAAACAAACATTTTGGAGAAATGGTGATTTATTTTTCAATATAGTCTCCTTTTGACCCAGCGATGCTCCAACTTCTTTAACCCGTCTGAAAAATACGTTTTCTTGAGGTCTGCAAAGTAGGCCTCCGTGGCGGCGATGACCTCCTCATTCGACTGAAATTTCTGCCCGGCGAGTGACTTTTTCAAGTTTGGAAACAAAAAAGAAGCCGCACGGGGCCAAATCTGGAGAATACGGTGGATGGGGCAGCAGTTCGTAGCCCAATTCGACCAATTTGGCCATGGCGAGGGCGGAGGTGTGACCCGGTGCGTTATTATGGTGGAAGAGCACTTTTTTCTTCGCCAAGTGGGGACGTTTTTTCTTCAATTCGGCGTCGAATCGGCCCAATAATCTGTGACCGTTTTGCCCTTCTCCAGGTAGTCGATGTGGATCACACCTTGTGAATCCCAGAAAACGGTGGCCATCACCTTTCCGGCCGATGGAACAGACTTCGCCTTCTTCGGAGCTCGTTCGCCAGGTGAAGTCCACTGTTTCGACTGTTCCTTGGTCTCTGGTATGTACCAGTGGATCCATGTTTCGTCGACTGTCACGAAACGACGCAGAAACTCCTTCGGATTGCGCTTAAACAGCGTCAAACACTACTCTGAAGTGGTCGCACGGTTGCGCTTGTTGTCCGGAGTGAGCAAACGCGGCACCCATCGCGCCGACAGCTTTCTCATGCCCAAAATTTCATGCATTTCACTCGATCCTTTGAATCGGCGATCTGCCGATACGAGATCGTGGATTATTGTCACGTTATGCTCCGTGGTAGCCGTTTTCGGGGCACCTGGACGTGGCTCATCAAAAACCGACGTGCGACCACGTTGAAACTCGTTAAACCAATTTTTGATGGTCGCCATCGAAGGAGAAGAGTCACCGTACACAACATCCAAACGCTCTTTGATTTCACCGACCGATATTGCTCTTTTTCCATTTTTCTAAAATCCGCGGACACTCCCGCTTCCACACTCGGTCAAAACAAAACTGCGACAGTAGCCGTCTACTACATGTACTACACGATAGTAAGTTGCTCTTGCGATACTGGCGTACTTATCGGACCACCCTCGTAAAAAAGAAATCGTCAATTCGAACTATATAAAGTTAATACAATCTTTACTAGGAAATTATGCGTCAAATTAAATTAACGCAGAGTCGATACCATTATTTGTTCAAGCTGATGGGCTACCAACGTCCGTAGACATGCATGGATTCGGTGTATTCGAAATCTCGGGATCTTGAAACATGGGGATCTATCAATTTCTTTTTTTAATTCGGAAATTAAAAAACCTTTGCTGGTCAAATCAATATACATTAAATCCCTTTGAAAGCAGATAGCACACTAAACAACCTATCTGTCAACGTAATATGTAATTTTTTAAGTTTTTGGTTTTTAATTGAAACAAAAAATAAAGAAAAATTGCAGATGTGTATACGATTTTTATCTGGGTTGATAAATCGATGATTGCCATTTATTTCTTAGGGATTATTTTGTGTTAATTTTGACAATAACTACATTTTAAGTGGTTTATACGGAGAGTCCAATTTTGAGTAATTTTTTAGAGCACGTTGACTCGTGCATCGCTAATAACACGTGCAATGTTGCCTTCCAGAGCTGCATTTGAGGCTGGGCTTATCGGTATAGACGAGTGATTCTTCTAAGCGTCGACTCGCGCGATCTAGCGGGCCAATTGACCAGTCCAAAACAAGAGATAAATTGCTTATCGAACTTACTTCTCAATTACTTCCCAATTGGTCCATCGATTCGCGTGCGCTGTCCCGCTGAAACCACATGTCGACTAGATTCAGCTAGCCGGCATCATTGACGGTAAAGTTTTTCTCACGGTCGTCTTTGAAAAAATACGGGCGACAATTTTTCGATAGTAAAGCGGATCTTCCTACAGCTTTTCTAAGACCCACTCACCTTAAATTCGATACCGCGGCAGGTCGTTCGGCTTCAGTTCTTGCACGAGATGTATTTTGATCCTTGCATACAATTTGCCGTATAGTCGATTAACAGAATCCTAATTGCTACGAACGGCGACGAATGGATAAATCACGGTCTTCATTAAGAGTGGCGGATACAGCTGCAAGGATTTTCTCTCTAAGTATACGAGTTGGCGGCTTGGTGTCCAATAGCGTGAAATTGGTGCGAAATTAGATCACGAATCATTTAGACTCCCTGATTTGTGCAGCGTCTTCCAAGCAGAAATCCTAGCAATAGAGAAAGCAGCCAAACACCTACAAGTAACCGATATCCCACCATCCGATATCACCATCAGTACAGCCAGGCTGCACTGAAGTCATTAGGATCCTGTACAACGTGATCAAAGGCTGTCATGAAATGTCGCGACTCACTGAAGTCCATCAGACACCACAAAGTCAAACTCTGCTGGGTCCCGGGCCACAGCTCAATCGCAGGGAACGAAAGAGCGGACGAATTGGCCAGGCAAGGGTTAGAAATGGACATCAGCGAAGCGTATACGTCACTGCAACCACCGATCAGTGCATTATACCGGATCATAAATGACACAATTATAAAAGAAGCCAATTCGTCTTGGCTTACAAGAAACGACAGCGGCACGGCAAGATCATCGTGGCCAGAGCTCAATAACGGAAAAACAAAGAAGCTCTTGGCGCTGGACCGAAACTCGATCCGTATGCTCGTCTGAGTGATCACAGAACACTGTCCCATCGGAGCAATGCTCCGGAAATGGAACTCGGGATCCAGCGATCTCTGCCGGAGCTGCGGCGATGAGGAAGAAATCGAGACGATACAGAATCGGCACCTAGTTTCGCTGAGCCAAAGATTCTTTACAGAGATTGCGGACGTAGCAAATGCAGATATATCGGCTATTCTAAAATTCTCGAAGTGGTTTCAGCCACCACGTGATATGACAAGTTAATTGTATGTGTACTCCCCAAAAGGAAGGGAATCACAATGAGCCCTTTGGCCTCGGAGTGGAAGTGATGCTCAACCATCACACTCCCCTTCTTTAGCCTAACCTAACCTAAGCCGTGTATGGATGTAAGGCTTTCCATGATTAAATGGCAATGCTAACAATGCTTTGACATTGACACATTTCAGGAATCAAACGTGAGCTGTCAAAATAGAACACTCTTTCTGATGATATATGAACTCCATGTGGGGAAAACTTGAGATATTTTGAGTCGATTAACGAAATGACTTAATTTTCTACCCCTTTTCGCAAGCCCTATGATATCGATCAAAAAAGGTGGTATTCGAGGGGGACGTTGTTTGTAGAATATGGCCGCTGGGTAGGACGTTCAGTGTTTAAAAGTAGGTTTTAACGACTTAAACAACACGTGGCTGAGCATTGTCGTTCTACGAAATCACTAAGTCGTGTCTTGTCCCGTATTGTGGTCGTTTTTTTTTCAATCCTCGGCTCAGAGACATTAGTTGTGTTCACTTATAATAGTGTCCTCCTGGTTCTGCTTACAACATGAGCTTCGATCCACTTTTCACCGCCCGTCACAATATGATGCGGAAAACCCTTAGTTTCTTGCTTTTAGAACAGCGGTACGGTAGTGAAGAAACGTTGTTCGGTGTCTCTCAGCTTTAACTCGTATGGCACCTGGTTTGCTTTCTTTTTAGCCATTCCCAAGGCTTTCAAATTATGGAAATTGGCTTGTTGAGCTACAGCCAATGAAATTTGCGAATTCTTGTTACGTTTGACGCGGATCTTAATTTTTTAATAATTCCTCTAACTCGACATCGAACTTTTTTAACGGCTGCCTTCCACATCGAAATTGCTTTTGTAGTGTTGAAAACATTACCGACATGTTCTCTTATTAGTAGAAGCCCCACTGTAACTTCCTATAACCCTTGGACGCCCCAAAATCACAGATTTTTTTATGAATTGAAAGCAAAAAGCAAGACTTCTTACAAATGACGCTTATTTGATGACAGTTTAATGGACAGAAAAATATGAAAATTCACGAGTACAATGACGAGGACTTGTTAATCAAAGCCCAAGTTTACGATATGACACTTCTGACCAACATGCAACGCTAGCGCCATCTGTTGGATAATGACGGATTTTCTGATAAGTTAAGATTTTTTTCCGGACCCATTTTATTCAACGCGTAGTTGCGCAATGAAAAATAAAAAAACACTGCAAATGTCCAGAAGAACACTGGTGTCTAGTCCTGTTCTATTCAGTATATAAGAATACTACAATAAATTGGAACGAACTAGCTGCCACACCGAACCTGGTTTAGGATCGTAAAGAATTTACATCATACCTAAAGCTTCCCTAAATTTGGCCTTACAAATGGCAGTTACAATTATTTCTAACCAAAAACATGACTTTCTACATTGCACAATCCTTTTAATCCTTTTATTTATTTTTTATTTTTTTTTTATTTTATCTTTATCTTTATTTCATCGATAATGTATGATATAATTCAAAAATCAAAATAAGCAATATAAAAGGACGTATTTTCGAATGAAATAGTACGGAGCATTCTGTTGTCAGAAGGACAAGAGGCGAATGCACCATTAATAACAATAGAATATAATCATAATATAACTGATGATGGGGAATTCAGATAGAGTGAAAAGAGATGAATTACAAAATTAAGTACAAAATTCACAAGTTAAGAAAAACATAACAGAAAAAAAGTGTGTTGTTACAATAGTGGGTTAATTAGATGTTCAATAGTATCATATTTAAAAGATAAAAGCCATAGTCGAACATGTTTTAAAAAAAATGATAGATTCTTTTCGCATCTGAGTCTCTCTGGAAGCTTGTTAAATAAACGACAAGCAGTAACTAAATAAAATTTAGAGAAGATTGTGATATTTACAGTGGGTACATTTACAAAATGTAAGTTATTGACGCGTAGATTATAGCTGCCGTATAGTCTGGCAGCAGTGTAACCTGATCTCTGAAAGAAAATTTTAAGAACCTTATAGAAATACAGATGTCGCAAAGGAAGTATTTTAAGATTTCTGAATAGCTCAAAGGTAGAAGTCCTGCGATTTACTTTATGTATGATACGTATTGCATGTTTCTGTTTTAAGAGCAAAGGTTGAATTTTAACAAAGTGCGTACCACCCCAACATGAAATTCCATACTGAAGTTTTGATTTAAACAAACCATTATACACTAAAGTAAGTACTGTGGAATTGCAGTAGAGGCCAAGGTGATACATCTGCCTGACGACCGCATTTAGATACTGCTTCAGATAGGATGTGTGATATATCCAACTCAGTTTGTGGTCCAAAATTACACCCAAATACTTAAAATTGATTACACGTTCTATAGTGAAACAATCAACTGAACAACATGCAAGTCTATTAAAAGTGACAAAACACAGATTATTGTTAACATTGTTGAGAGGAAATCTTAAACAGCAAGGTGAATGGTATTGCAAGTCCATATCAACGAAAGTTTTACCGGTGACATTAAATAGCATAAACTTAGTCTTGTCGCTGATAGACAGTTTGTGTGAACTGAACCATCTACGAAGAATTTCAAGGTCAGAATTAACATCTGCATACAAATCAAGGAGGTTGTTGCTGGAATAAGAAAGTGCGGTGTCATCAGCAAATGCAGTAATTTTGCCTTTTAGGGGTTGAACAAACAGGGAGTTGACATAAATTAAAAACAATATAGGGCCTAGAACAGATCCTTGGGGGACGCCTATATTTGTGTAGCACGTTGAGCTCAGATAAGAGCCAATTTTAACTTTTTGTCTACGATTGCTTAAATAAGATGCAAGCCAAGAATATGCGGAACCTCTAAAACCTATATTATATAACTTATTGAGCAGAAGCTCATGGTCGACCGTATCAAATGCTTTTGTAATGTCGATAAATAACGCGGCAGGAATTTTATATTCATTAACACTGGTGTAGATTTCACCACAAAGTTTAAGCAAAGCATCTTCCGTTGATTTACCGCGTCTGAAACCGAATTGAAAATTACTGAAGTAATTAGATTTATCCAAAAACGACAAAATTCTTCTTTTAAAACCTCGTTCGAAAATTTTAGAAAAAACTGACAACAGTGAAATAGGTCGGTAATTATTTACCACAGTAGTCTCACCTTTTTTGTGTAATGGAATAACTATTGCCAACTTAAGAGAATCAGGGAAAATACCTACTTGATAACTAAAGTTGAAAATGTGGCATAGTATATCGGAAACAAGGAAGGATATATTTTTTAGGATTCTACTTGAAATACAATCATGGGAAGAAGAATTAGACGTTTTAAGGGACAAAATTAATTTATGTATCTCCAAGGCGGTAAAGTGTTCAAACAAAAAACTCCTGGATTGTATTGATTCACGTATAATTGTATTATCGTGTTGGCACGAGGACAAGACTGAAGAATAAGGAACAGATGCGGGTAAATTTGTGAAAAAATTGTTAAAAATGTTAGCAATTTCTAAAGGATCAGAAATGGTCACACCGTTCCGAATTAAAGAAAATTCAGCGTTCAATTTTTTTCTGTTCAGTATATTATTAACCACTCCCCATTCTTTTCTTGTGTTACCAATATTTGAGCTAATTTGTAATTAAAATAAGAGTCTCGACAGATAGGGATCTCACTTCTTAGTTCACGACATAATTTATGGTAGTAGGTTTTTAACCTTGTATTATTGGGATGTTTGGCAATGTGAGCACGAAGCTGATTTTTTTTTACTATTTTTTGCAACAAGCGTGTGTTCATCCAAGGCTTAAGTCGTTTTAGTTTGTTAACTCTTTTAGTTTTTCTTTTGACACAATTGAAAATGTGAAATTGAAGCCGTGATAGGAATTGGTCGAAGGCAGCGGAAGGATCATTCATAATATAAACATCGTGCCATGTCTCAAAAGTTAAAACTCTCCGTAAAGCAACGAAATCAATACTCTGATGCTCATAAACATATGATTGCTGATGTTTTCGAAGGTTTAGATCAAACTGAATTGTTGTTAAGGAATGATCAGTTATTTTAAGATCATAAACGGCAGACAGGTAATCAATTTGGTTATTTCTATGTTGACGAATAAATATATGATCCAAACAAGAGTTAGAGTTACAACTAGTACGGGTACATTCGTTCAATAAGGACTCAAATCCAAACGAAGATAATAATGAAAGGTAGGCATCAACAGTGGATGAGCTCTGTAGTATATCAATGTTAAAGTCGCCTAACAAAACCATGTTACTACACGTTTGGCTATCCAGAAAAACAGAAAATTCATCCAGAAACACCCTTACAGAGGAACTATGTAGTCTATAAACGCCAATAAAACAAAACTGTACACCTGAAATATCACAATCCACATTGATAATATCAGCACTAACTAAATTTAAGTTGTTGATAGTGCATTTCAAGTCACTACGAAAGAAGACAGCTATACCTCCTGAAGAGTAAGCATCATTACATGTCGCTGCAAATGTGTAATTAGGGATATAAAAGTTATTTATTTCAGAGTGAAAGATCCATATTTCTGAAAGAAAAATAAGATCAGGTAAATGATCTAAGCTGGAGAGATGCGAATAGAACAAATCAAAATTTTTTCTAATGCTTCTGATATTCTGATGAACTATTTGAAATTTAGAAAAACAATTTAGATCAGGATGACTTATACATAGGCAATTAGAATTACAAGTATGTATATTGTTATGAGGACTGGTAGAAGAATTCAATAAGTTGAACATTTAATAGCAAATAAAAGAAAATTAAGTTACAATTTTTGAAAAGTCCTCGAAGCTGACAATTTTAAAAACATTACCGCCTTCATTCTTCCTGACTAGTACAGTGGCATTTTTTACCCAGACATATTTCAATTGGTTTTCCATTTTCAATTGCTTTGCCTTCTGAAGAAGCGACCGAGTGAAATAAGTGAGGGAGTCATTAACGAAGATTCTCCTATTGTTGCTGTTGTTGTTGTTGTTGTTGTTGCCCTTGTTTACGCGTTCATCGTCGAATATATTTGAGTGCAGTTTGATCTTTTGCGATCGCATTTTACTCAAAATATTCTCTTTTTTTGACAACGAAGAGAATTTGACACATACCACTTTATTATTGAAGTTACCTTTTTTTTTGATGTTCTTGATGTAACAGTGGTCGAAATCGGCTGAGATGATATGCTCTCCAACACCGTCATTGAAAAGTTTCACCACTCTCTCTGTGACATTCCCTTTATCGACATTAGGCAAACCAATGATATCCACCTCACACTGTTTCTCTTTTTGACACAGCATGTTTAGTTTTACCTCGAGTGCATCGACCTTCCGCGTAAGCGTCACATTGGACTGCTCTAAGTACTGTATTTTTGTCAGGGCATCAGAGTTTAACTTTTGCAATTTGATGATCTCACTATACAGTGTTTGAAGCGTTACAGTGTCCGTAGACAATGATGACAGATGTGATGACATCGATGCCGCGGGTGTGTGGGGAGAGGTGCAAGGAGGACTTTGATCTTGAATGGATGCCACATGAATATGATCAGCTACTATGGATTTCCTTCGCTGGGAGATGCAGCCGGTGCATTTAAAGCTCTGTTTACTTTTTTCAAAGAACTCAATGTCTCGCTTATCTAATTTAACGCACTTCGCATGATAATATTCATTGCAATATGAACACTTTATCTTTATATCATTTCTTTCCACTTTTAAATTGCAAATACCGCACTTCATTTTAATTGAATATGTGTAGTGAATATGTATAAATAAAAAAAAATAAAATAAATTCTACACTTGAAGATGTCTTTAACGTGTTGCGTGTTGCCCCATCCTTTTGAAATACATATTTTTGGTGGATCGAACCCATCTCTTTGATCTTTCCTATAGCTCTTTTAATCAACCCTTTCCTTTTAATCGAGCCTTTTGTTGGGTTTTATATTCCCACATTGTTGGTCTGCGGCTCTAAGAGTCGAACTATTTTTCTAAAAGAAATAAATATTTTTTACACGGTGAATTTGCTAGCAACGAAGTTATGTTATTGAATTAAGAACTTCTTCATCAGATTAATCGAAACTGATCCATCACAGAGCGTGAAGCGAAATGTCAGTTAAACCTGCTCTATCCAAATCCCTAACCCCTAGTAACAGCTCTCACTTACGAAGATGAATAGAAATAATCATCTTTCGCCCATTAACCTTCAGCCTAACTTTTCCTCCTGCAATATCTCATTTTCCCACCATTAATCCAACCAGAACATGCCAGATGCCATTCAATTCATTGACAACACGTCCCATTTCCCCGAATCGACTTTTCCTTTCTCGACCTCCACGAGGCAAATATCCCGAAAACAACACGAATTTATTGTACAACACATGATTACACGAGTTTATAGTGTATCCCCTGACCAAACGATTCCTTTCACAGACGATAAGATTGTGTAACAGTTCGTGCAGTAGATAACAATAAAAAGAAAGTATCTCAAACAAGCTAAGCACACATCGATCCACTTAGACGATTATCTACGAGTAGGTACGTACATACATATCTCTGTTCTCTGCTATAACTTCCGCGGTAAAATGAAAGCACATATTGCCGTCTATATCCGTATATCCACGTATCCATGACATCGAGGCATGTAAACGTAGTCAGCTTGTCAGAATTGTGTATCTATAAACACAGGTTGTAAATTTCTTTCGTTTTTTTTTCCTGACTTATCGCCACCAAATCTCACTTCCACGTACCGTCAAGGTGGTATAATACAATCCCGACGTTTCCTCAAATTTAGATATTCCCCGGAAAACAAACAAGATTCTGCTCCTGTGAATGTGTACCTTCTGCCTGGGCCCGGGCCTGGGCCTTTACCGAACCACTTGAGTACATGAAAAGAATGAAAACTCCCTATCAGCAGCGTAACAAACTAATTGTGTGTTCACTTGCATCGAGTATCTATGGAGAAGGTAGAAAAGGGGAAAGAAAAACACATTCATCCAACTGTTAATCTACCAAATAAACATTAATTAAACAAAACACACCTATTGGGAAGACATACCCGCGGATACATCGTGCATACTTCAGATACGGAAACTTCCAGCTGATAGGACGAGCATAGCAGCTCAGTGCTCGACGAGCATTTATGGCTGTCGTAAATTTGTCAGATATCGATACAGTTTTCAACAGCTTACATACTACTGGCAAGCGGAAACCCTGTTTGTTTAAAACGGTTTTGCAGAGCCCGAGTTCGCCCCTTATCGCCCACTAACTGAGCGCAATCGAAATCCCATCTGATTGCTGGTTGTATTAATTATGGTTGCTGCTGATGAAAGCTTATGTCTTCTGGGCAAACGAACAGTTGTCCAATGCACTAGTAGTAGCCCTCATCCCGGAGTCGGGGCTCTAGCGCGTAGTTGTGATATGGTAGCGAGGATTCAGAGTTGTAGCCAACCAACATGGATATGGAGAATGTAGGTCATCGACGGTGACGACAACGACAACCAACGATGTCGGATGGGGCGGTAGTCCAACGAGCAGAGGATACCACCCCGTGTTCCATGTCACATCCATGCCAAAACGAGGTTATAATTAAAATGGATTGTCATCCTTTTTCTGCTCACTTTTCACGCTCTCTGGCTTTCATCCTTCTTGGTCTATTTTTCTTGTTGTCATATCGCTTCTTCTGTTGAGGTCGGAGACAAGATTTCATTCACATCCGATGGCGAGGGTTTCATACGAGTATGGTGTGTCGGAACATGACCTCAAGTGAATTGTAGCCTGACTGAAGGACGCGACTGAAGGAAAGTTACTGGAGCGGAAAACTGGAAGATGATCTTCAAAGTCAAAAGGGCGGAGATTATGCTGGCCGCGAAGAACTTGAATGAAGGGGAAATTAAATCTAGGGGGAAATGGCTAAAGATACCGACGTGCTGAGGATTGAAGTCAATGTTCAGGTTGACCCGGAACTGGAGAATAATTTCGTTCCTTATCGATTGAACCCGAGGAGGAGGATAGAGTGCCCTTACTTTAGTGTTGTCTCTTAAAAACACAAGCGGTAGCCCTTTGATGAAGATTGGAGATTGCGGATGGTATAAAAGGTATTTTTATCTTCTTCTTTTCCTTTTTTCCGGCGTCGTTATGGTCAGAAGTGTAGGACCATAACCTTCCCACTTTACTGCATTCCTACTGGTCCGCTTGTGGGGTCCGCCGATAATAGGTATTTTTATCATTAGCGATTAAGGGCATGATACTCACAGCATCTGGCGAATGTATATCGCTATTCAGCTCGCATAGCTGCACCACATGACGAACGGCATGAAATACTGTGAATTATAAATCAAATGCAAAAATTGCCTGCAATTATTCATCTCGTATTGATTTTCAAACTAAGGAAAGAGTGAGCAGCTCCCCGAGAGCCGTTTTCAGTTGGAATTCAATATGCAACTGAAATGTCTCTTGAGCTTAAGTCGAAATTTTGGGGAAGCAAATCGGACGTTGTAATCTGCCTCACGGGTATGAGACCCCAGCCTACTTCTCCCAAGTTTTTCGCTCTTTCTTGGTAAATTTGAAAAGTATACTAAAAAGTATAGAAATTCTTTATAGAACATTCTTTGACAGTTATATATATACTTTTGCCATCTGCTTTTCCATGGTTCAAAAGTTTCCTGATAAGCGGGTTCCAGAAGGTCTTAGAGGGTACGCATACAAACTTCTTTAACGACGCTTAGAGTAATGTCACTTGAAGCAATAGAAATAAGTCTTCCAGGGGCAAACCAAGTCAGGACTCCGACGTAGATAAGGGGATCGAAAAATCGTCGCGACGGCGGGTGTGGCTGAGTGCATTGCAATTTCTAATTTTCGGTGATGGCTTGTCTCGCCTGGTTGACTCTTCTCTTCAGATTTCTTACCAATTTTAGGTAAAAAGCAGCATTCACTGTCTGCCCTTCAGGTACACATTTGTAGTACACCACTCCCTTGGCACGTTGTCATCGATTCCTAACTTTACTTGTTCCCCACACTCTCCCGGACGTCGTTGAAGGGCTTGTGCCACTAAAAAAGCAGTTTGCGACATGCTTTCGTCCTTGAACACTTAGCGAATCATGCCCGAAGCCCGCGTATCATATTCAAGTCCAGCACAAAATTTGATGTCGAACCGAAACCACTCAAAACTCGATCTGGCTTTTACGAACGCTCGCATGTAAGGAGTGATTTTTTTGCTGTTTGGTTTTTCAGTGTTCTGTTTTTGATAGCTCACGAGTGATTCGTAACATGTGTCAAAGTTGGGCATGCTCAGTAAACATTGCCATTTCATCACGTCTTACATCCGATCTATGCCTAAAACTTATTAAATTTTATTGCCAAAATTCCTATCCTGTGAAAATTGTTTTTCACACTTCGACCAATTTACTGTCGTCGTAGCCGACTTATTGAGCGAGCAATTCAAGCCATAGTGGCTAAATTTTTCGTCTAAAACCTTACTAGTTAAATACAGCTCATACAAAAACTGAAGCCGAAAAGCATCCATCAATCATTTTCTTATACTAATCTTGTCAGAACTGGTCAATGCATTGTCTAAAAAGCTTGAACCTGACAAAAACGTCCTCTACCACGAAATGAATGATGGATCCGCAGAGGAGTTAAAACCTTATAAGAGCAGAGATCTCATGAGCGACTAGGACATGGGTTCTTCCAATTTTATATCATCGCTAGTCGCTAGATTTAAGTCGCAAAATAAGGGATCTTTCATGTTCCCCGACACACGGCTCTTAGGGGCCGAGCCAGAACTCATAATTTGTACTTGGTCCCTAGACCAAAATATTCTTTCTTGAAAGTCAAGTCACCATCAAATCCAGTTTCCCGTCACTTTTCTGGCGCACCTTGCTTCATATACCTACATTTCAAATAGTCGTTCCTAAAACATCATTTTCTCCTTGTCATTAAACCCAATTGGACCCCTTCATCACGAGATCTCCTGATCCACATTCCATCGGAGACATCTAACGCACGCCACGTTACCTCATTACTCATTGCCGCGCCACCGCATTCCTCCAATCATTGATTTATACCCAAGACATCTCACCCCTCCCAAGCAAGTCTTGCGACAAATGTTAGCCTATGCCCCCAAGTAGGCGATGAAATCGAAGCTCGTAAATCAGACTCGATTAGAAAAGGCTACACTTAGTCTGCTCCGGACGGTTCCAAAACCATCGAATGCCTCACTTTCCCTCCTTTGGAAATCGAACACATAATTTTCAACTCACACACACTTAGCCATATAGCCACCACGAACAGATAGAGATACGCGTATCCTAAAGGTTTCTCCAGATGTCAATCAAATCGATTTTTTTTCCTTTTTTCGTTTATCTTTCGCTTAATGGTAAATATTTTTATTGCACTCGTATGACACACGGCCGGCGGCCTACTCACTTCCTCTCGCAGCACAAAAATCTTGCAGTCGTCGTCAGGCCAATAACTCATGTGTTCCAAACGAAGGCTGTTGTCACATGCAACCGCGATCAGAATTCATTGATAAAAAAAAGATTGTATAGAAGCCTTGGCTCTCGTAGCATTCTCGAATAAGGAGAGGCGACGACCAAATATAACTTCGAAGCCAGGCCAGGCAGGCAAGCGAGCAATCAATACGCGAAAATGTCATCGACTCTAGAGGACAAAGTGAAGTAGTCATGGAGGAGCGAGACTGTAATTGAAGACGGAGTTAATAGATTCAGTGATAATTACATGCTTCGAGATGAACGTACGAATGCAACACGCATGCGTGCTTTACGTGTCCATGGGATACGCCAGGCGTGCAAGACTGATGATGAAACATAATCGTAAGTTGTTAGTCGTAAATGGTGGCATCATTTGTGTGGAAAGATAAATGTCTCACGGTGATGATCGAATGCGCGACGCATATGGCGACGGTATTTATGGATTAGATAGTTCTGATTCCGAAAAAGTCGACGAATGTTTTGTTTGAAATGGTATGATAGTCGAATGCCGCGGATGATGATTTAAACTAGTTTTTTGTTTACTTTGGCGTGAAGTCAACAGATGGTTGATGCTCCAGACATGGGGGCTTAATGGCTCATCGAACCGCTGTGGAAGAGGTTAAAGTCTATTTTATAATGACGATCGTGAAATGGTTATTGAAAACACGTGCAGTCGGTTTACTTCATTCGGAAGCTAGTCGGAGTAGTCTGAGCATTTGAATGCGACTGAATAGGGAGTTCAATTTTTCATGGACTGCCAGGTGCATTTATTTCTTGGATACACTATTAAAAATCTACGAAAAAATACTGATGGCAATGAGCAACAGAGATGTAAATTACTTTATGGATCTTTGCTGACATGACCAAGTCACATTGGACGTTGAACTTGGCTTTGAAAGTTGTGAAGTGCAGTGGAGGCTACATACACAAAGTCCACCTAGGTATATGGAACTTGGACCGAAAGATAGAACTCGCGCGACCATGGATAACCACAATCTATCTTAGGATGAAAGATCGATCGAGCGCCTATCACGATCCTTCAATTAGGGAATTCCAATGAAATTCGCCTGCGAATAGCTACTAAAAGCTTGAATTCATCTTCCGACATGGTTTTGGACAGACACTTTCTACCGGTCGATGGGTTCAAAACTACATACATTCCCTGACCAGTTTCTTGTTTAGACCTTTAAGGCAGTCATGGCTGGGTTTCCAGACATATACAGAAAATACTGAAAATCTAAGACCTTGCAGTCTAATAAACCTTAAAAAATGGTTTTTCAATTGGCGCCCATTCTACGTTAGACGTGGTAGCCCTTCGCAATCGACTCTTCAACTTTTGGTGGCCAAATTTGAGACGATCGGTCCGGTAATCAATCAGCCAACATTCGTACGTCAAAGGAACGCAAGATAGGCGAGAACATTGCCGCGGTCCGTGAAAGTTTACAGCAGAACCCGAGGCAGTCCATTCCTCGCCTCGCGTGTACAAGAGCTCGGCCTTTCGCGGACTTCAGCTTGGCGAATTTTTCCTCGTGACTTGGGCCTACACCCGTACGAGATCCAACTGATCCAGGAGCTCAAAGTTCAACGCCGTTTGTTCGCCGTTCGAGCTGTTGGAAGAGGACCCCAATTTTGGCGACTTGGCGCATTTCTGGATGAATGGTTGTGTTAACAAGCAATGGGATGACACCAGCCCACACAAGGTTCACCAGGTAACAATGTATCCTCAAAAAGTGAACGTTTCGTGCGGATTTTTTGGCCGGCGGCTTCATGGGTCCGAACTTTTTCCATGACAACCAATTACTTATGGCTCAAGTTGAACCATATAGACCTAGACGACATGTGGTTCCAGCCAGACGGCGCTACGTGCCACACAGTGGGCGCCACGGTTGACATTCTGCATGAACGAGTTGAGGGTAAGGTTATCTCTCGCAAGGGTGACATGAATTGGCCACCAGACTTTTTCTTGTGGGGTTTCCTGACGCCGCAGGTCTACGCGACCAACCCACAATCGATCGATGCCCTTAAGGTGAACATAACACAGGCCATCGCTCAAATTCAGCAGGAAACAAAGGATTTTGTTAATACCTCACACACAGCGCGTTTTATTCCATTTCAAGATCTAACCGCCCTTATTCGAAAACCATTTAGATGCTGAACTGGTCCAATATAAATAGCTGTCAAACTAGAAGTCAAGGAGACATTAACGATTTCCGATTTTCCTCCAAAACCATTTGCTTACGCTTTGCTAATCGTTGCTTTGAAACCATTCACTAGCTGCGCTGATAACGTATCTCTAGCTACGCGCGAGCGTGAATATATGTCCAAACGTTTGAGCCTCAAATTCAAGGTTTGAATCAATGTGCGTGCTTCCTCAGTTAAAAGTCGTTACGTACATCCACCATTTAAAAGTTTAAAGTTAGTCTGCGCTAATCAACAAACGAAAATACAACATGGCAGCTTTGGGATCTCTGAGCTGAGAGCTTTTGATCTTGTTATATATTTAATTATTATGATGGAGGTGTCAACGCTTAAGGAGTTTTAGAAGATTATTATACACTATTACAACTATACCCGATTTCACCTCTTCACAAGCCAAACACAGGTTCTTTAGTTATTAAAAAACAAGAAAACAGCTCCCTTCCGCTCCTCTATTCAAATCCTGGCGTGGTTGCACATATACATATATACTTCCCATACAGTAGGAAGCAAAAGTGCTTTTAAGCCAAAAAAAAGTTTTGCTGTCTAATAATAAAATTCTCAGTTGTCGAGGCGCAAAAGCCGCATACTTGCACGAACCTCTTTTCTTAGCCGAAACTAAAGCAAACGCCACACAAAAGCGCTAACAAAAAAAAATAAACAGAAAAAAAGGGGAAGGAAAATAAGAAAGACGATAAAATAAGATAAAGATGTGTCGGAGTGAATATGAGGTGCCACACTAGAACCAGGGGATTACAGCATAGACCATGAAATGAAGAGTAACACACCGATGCGTGTCAAGTAGACGACGTGAAGTTTATTTTATGTGGTAATGTAGAGCTGATCAACGGTAGAGGATGGGATGAATGTGTTTCTGGACATGCTGTGCAATGGAATGCAAATGTTTATGAGGAATTTAACATGATTAAGTTAATGAAGAACTCAAACTAATGTGATTATCCCGAATGGCTGTGGTGTTTGTTATTGAGTTTTTTTGGGGGATTACGGAATGGATGACAGGCGGTCTTTGGAGTCGTAATGTATTTCAAGGATATGTGATGAGAGGAGGGAGATAACCAATTTTCCTTATGATTATAGGAATTAGTTGCGAACGGGTTTTTAAATGGAAAGGTGAGTGAAGACAGGGGTTAGTTCTTTACGACTGGAAATTTGATGTAAATTGGTATTTAAATAGAGTTGGGTAAATGGATTGGATGATTCTGTTT
Source organism: Merodon equestris (assembly GCA_958301585.1). Lineage (NCBI taxonomy): Eukaryota > Metazoa > Arthropoda > Insecta > Diptera > Syrphidae > Merodon > Merodon equestris. The sequence continues at coordinate 107,971,725 of OY284414.1, forward strand.
CGTGAGTTATTACGATCGTATTCGAAGAAAACGAAGGTTCGAGAATAAAGTCGTTTTCGAAGAATTATTGACGAAAGGTAATTAATTCCATGGATTTCGTTAAATTCATTTATCACTTTACAAGGGCAATCAAATAGTCTCTTTATCGACGTAAAATATCCATAACCATAACCATCACGGAAAGCAATCAAATTCGATAAACTTTCGGGTGGCCCTGATTAGGAATGCAACTCATTATAAAGACCAAGCTATTGCATAAAACATTTTCATATCTTTCCAACCTCTTCTGGGACACCGAACATTTTCTATTTCTCCTCCATAAAAATCGACCCCCGCAGTCTAGGAAATCGGAAGAAAGTTAAGCAGAAAAAGACCAAAAAACTATTCAGACTACTTTAAAATTGGTACCATCATCTGGGACATATAATAACGTATCCCAGACCGTAATTTGAATTTAATTTCAACTTTTATAGCACTTTAAGCGTCGAAGGCTTCCGCTGAGACGATCTATCATTAAAATTCCAATCGTGTACGCAACATCTTTTCTTGCGTCTGTTTTATTGTGAAGTTTTAAATGTAAAATATCAACAACCCACGCGAACAGCTGTCTGATATTCCCACAAGCAAATTAATCGGTTGCTGCAGTAATCAAAATTTAAACAAAAAGGTGATTGTATCCACACATGCACGACTATACATCAAAATTTAGCGAATTCTTTCTCTCTATTTGCTGAACCACTATTTTGCCAACCAATTACGATAAAACGTACAACAAACGACAATCAATACATTCATTTGAAAGTGCAGTGCACTTTCAGTCAGCAGTGTAGTGTTTAAAGTGTCACAATGACCTGTCAAGCGAGTCAAGAATCCATTCAGTGCACAAGTACAATGAACGCGTGCAGTGCATGCCGCAATCAATTGTCAAAAACACGCGGAAACACACTCGAAACCGAACAAGAGTCGAGTTTATTCACCATTCATCACATCGGGGAAAAGATTGACACCGAGCGGTCTTAAATGAAACTTAATCTGCGTAATTGCTGGCATCAATTACGAACCAATCCATTGATACACATGAATGCGGCTAGTGTCACTCGTATGTATAGACGTGCATCTAGGTATGAATGAATGCGAGGAGGAAAGTGTTTTTCACTTTTTTTCTTTGGTTGGTTTACTTCATAGAAACAATGGTGCAATAAATTAACGCGACAATAGTGGGTATTACTGTAATTGCATGGCGTGGGTTTTTCCTATTTCCATCATTTTCCCGCCTTTCCTCGGTTCCTCACTCGTTCTTTAATAGCCATGATGTGGGTGAGAGGATACTGTGTTCAACTCCAGCTGTGACATGGCTAGAAACTCACACTCCATTGATGGCAATTCAGAATCGGCCCTCGAGAGATCAGACTCATAAATCCAAATTGTGATACCACACACAACAGACCGTCACCGAGCTAAATACCCTAAGCACCATACCAGCAGAGAGCTTAGGCTAGATTAGTTTTCGACTAACGACGATTTGATTGGTAGGGCGGTTGTGTCCGGGTTTTTCCTTCTCGTCCCATAAATGAATTGTTGGCAAATTGTTATTACCAACCCAGTGGAAGAAATGTTAAATTGATTCGTTAATCAGAATTAATACATTGGCCATTCACAAGACAATCGAGAGGAGACGCATGCTTCATGCCCAGCTGTGCTCGAAGTTGGGCGGATCGTAACAAATAGCCATTGGTTTCGTGTGATCCAAGAATGCGGTTGTAATTAAGTTGTAATGAATACGAGCATTTGTATCTGGTAGTTGTTGAAACGAAATGATAAATGTACTTTTCATTAATCGGATGAATGTGTCCGTTTAAGTTGCACAAATATTTAACGCCTTCATAAAAATCGGGGCATCATGGGGACTTTATCTCTTTATTGAAGTCAAACTGGTAGTTCAACGAATTTTATACGTACTCTTCGTTAATAGCGTCTGGTTGACGAACATTAAATAGGAATGCTCCTGAAATACACTTAATCCTCCACGAAGACGGGTTAATAAAGTCGGAATGTTTATTTCTTTAACACTTTGCGACAGTGTAGACGCGTTCGAAGCACTCTTTGGAATTCGCAAATTGTGAAAATGAAGACAAAATTCCTATTCGTCTTTGTTGCTTTTCTGCTGATCTCATGCCGCAGTTTATTATTCCTTGACGTTGTCGCAGCCTATATGTACCAGTTTATGAACCCGCTCCCTCCCATACTCGCCATCGCGAGAGTTGGCATCTGATCAATGAAACTTCGCTTAATTACCCTAATGTGAGTCGAGGTGGTGTTTTTTTAATTAGCTTAAATCGATAGTCAGTTCTTTGTTTTACACAGAATTGATGATAGGTAAAAGCTTTTAGCACCATGTCTGACACATTTGTTAAGACACATCAAATACAGCAGCGTATCCGCATCGACATGCTCATATTGTGGTTGATTTATTGTTAGTAGATTAGCGAGACTGGTTCAATTGAAAGGAGATCAAACAAGATTTTATCAATAATGATGATTTCATTGATTTCGTTACCGGATATTGCCACAGTGTTTTGTTGACGTTTTTGTGACTTACCTGAAAAGACAGAATAAAGAAAAAATTGTAAATAAAAACCAAGAAATGTGCAAAAGAATAATAAAAAAGTTTATTTTCTGAAAATGTTGTGCTGGACTGTACTCAACAAAGGTACGAGTAACAGCAAGTCAAAACGTCAATAGGTTAGTTGTGACAGTTGACACCATTGCTAATGATCACAGACTAAAGAATGTTCGTATTTTGCCTTCAAATCTCATTCGTTTACGTTTAGAAGAGAAATTTTTTCATCGGCAAAGGTTGCGTATTTAGGCATGGTCACATCTTCGACCTCGTGCTTGAAAAGATCATACGAGACTCACAGGCCAACACAAGGGCTACGATCTATTTCAGGTCTGCGCAATTTCTTGCGTACGGGGATGACATTGGCGTAATTGGGCGAGCACAACGAGACGTGTCAATGAAGTGTTCAAAAGCAGAAGTGGGTAAAATGGGTCTTTTGGTGAACGAGGGCAAAACCAAATATATGCTGTCATCCAAAAAAGAGGCACAACACCGACGTCTTGGCCAGAACGTAAAACGCAGAATTGCCAACCGCTGCTTCTTTGGGCTCAAAAGGCAATTGAGAAGTAGAGCACTCCCTCGAAAAACCAAGGTAGCACTATATAAATCACTGATCATCCCGGTCCTCCTTTACGGCGCAGAGGCCTGGACCTTAACGAAAACGGATGAGGATGCCCTTGGTCGCGTTCAATCTATGGTCCCGTTTATATAAACCGAGAGTGGAGGAGAAGATACAACGACGAACTCTACGGGCTATACAGCGACATCGGCCCAGTCAGACGTCCCCGGATCCAACGTCTAAGATGGTTAGGAACATGTAGAGCGAATGGACAGCACAGCTCCGGGCCGAAGGGTCTTCGAATCCAACCCTGAGGGACGACGCAGCAAAATACGACCGAATCTAAGGAGGGGCACACAGATGGAAGGGGACCTTAACCATATGGGAATGCGGCACTGGAAATAACTGGCAAAAGATCGTGCCAGCTGAAGACGCTTGTTGGTTGAGGCCCAGGTTCACATCGGACTGTAGCGCCATCTAAGAAGAAGAAGAAAGGTTGCGTATGTATGCGACATGTGATCCATCGAGGTGTGTCTGCTGTTTAAATTCAATGCATGCTTGCTCGAGTCACGTGCTCAGGAATTTACTACAATGTGCGCGATTATTTGAGATATTTACGTCAATCGAAAGCTTGTTAAGCCAAGAATAGGCCTCGGATAAAAAGTCCTCGATTTGACTATACTGCAACGTCAATAGTGTAAAAATGAAGTGTATTACGGCGTATATAGCTTCAAATACCGAAAAACACTTATATGTATGCACATCAGAATGTGAAGTTTGTTCAAGAAATAAGGTGACTTTTGGAATTTCCCGAGCTTGACATATTCGAATTTCAATTTTTTTTTTCATGTTAGGATCACTAACATATGTTGACATGGCCAGCCATTTTTGATATTTTGTCTGTTTTTCACAGATCTAAGACGTGTTTTGTTGTGCCTGGCGATTTTTAGTTATTGAAAACAATGGATCTAAGAATCTATATTAAATTTTGTGTGAAAAATAAAATCAAGTACTTATCGAGGTACTTGAAATGACTATTAATGATAATGTCCGTCCTGGACGCCCTAGCACGTCAATAACGGATGAAAACGTCAAGAAGTGAAGAAAATTGTTAAGGACAATCGTCGAATCACTATCGGAGAAATTGCTGAAGATATTGACATAACGGCTGGCTCATGCCATGAATTTTTTCAGATATTTTGGGCATGAAACGCATGTCAGAAAGATTTGTTCCAAATTTTGACTAAAAGAATCGTTGCATGAGAATCGCTTAGGAGTTGTTGAATGACGTGAATGACGGCCCAGATTTGTTGAAAATGATCATCACTGGTGATGACACTTCGATATATGGTTATGATATAGAAACCAAAGCTCAATCATCAAAATGGATGCGACCAGATGAGCTAAAACCGACAAAAAGCAGGCCAAGTTCGGTCAAATGTGAAAGTTTTGCTCACGGTTTTTTTAGATTACAATGACTTGGTTTATCATAAGTTTTTGCTTGGTCAATAAGGAATATTATGTTACCTCGAGGTATAAGGCTTTTGCGTCTAACAATACGCAATAAAAAATCCATCACTGTTGCGTCACGATAATGCACCTGCTCACTGTGTGTAATTTGCCCCCTAAAATAATAACGTAATCATATCTCGGTCTTGGTTCTCTGAGACTTTTTCACCCATAACGTCATGATTGAGGAAATAAGGATCGTTGGAAGAGTCAAGGCTATACCAAAAACCGCATATCAGATGTACTTCAAGGATCAGAAAAGCGCCTCGGCAAGTATATCTAAGAAGATTATTTCAAAGGGGACAGAATATAGTATATTGATGAACAAATAAATATTTTCCGAGAAAAATAAAGAAGTCACCTTATTTTTTGAAGAAACCACTGAGTTATCCAACAAGAAGTGTCATTTTAAATCAATTGGGAAACGATTTTTTTTTTTACGAAAAATTGCGCTATTTTTTTATTTTATTCTAAAGTACAATTTCTGTGATGAATAATATAATACGAAGTCCACCGAATGTTCTGCCTGCGGATAGTCATTCTTTAAATTAGATTTTTCATGATGTTTTCATATGGTGGCTCTGAAAATGTTCATTACCGCATGAATCGTCTGTGAAGCATTGGTGTATACCTTAACTTTAATATAAATTCGAAGAAAAAGTCCTATTTTAATCTAATTAAATCGTACGATCTCTCTGCGCTCTATATGGCAAGGGTATATTTGCCAGATTTCGGCTAATATGATATGTAGCCGAGTGTGTGCCAAAGAATGTGCAGAAAGTTCAACTAACAGCTGGCGATGAGCTCGAAGTTCTCTTTTTGCTGGAGGGTGTTTTTCCGTTCAATTATCAACGATCAAGATCAAGCACAGTTTGCAAATTTATTGGATATTGCTGGGAGGGACATACCCAGCAGAAAATATGTTTTCGAAGTGATTTACAATACTCTTTCGCTTCGTTACAAACCGAGAATTCACGTTGAGACTTATACGAACGAGTTTATATGTATTGCGTGTTCTTTACGATTTTGAGGGACATCCGCAGAGAGGTGGCTTTGCACTATCCAGCTATGTTGAACTTCGACATGACGATGAATTCCGAAAATTTGATTTGTCTGCCCCTTGGGAAATTTTTTTCTAAAATTCAGAAATGCTACTGTGTTGTATGCTAAGGCGTTCAACATAATTTTAGTCTTCTAGCTTGCAACGCTGAGGCACGGAAGACTTATGCAAAGGCTTTCTTGTCTATCTGTACGCATGTATCATGTGAATGTGAATTATAAACTGAAATATAAATTATAAAATCAAATACATGAACCGTAATGACGAATAAACCCAATTCACCAACCGCCTATTTTAAAGATATGATACATTATAATTTGTATAAGTCTGTAGATGCATGATATACGCGTACAGATAGACAGACAGGAAAGCCTTTGCATAAATTTGCAAAATTTAAGGTATAAGACCTGGAATTGTGGCTTGGCTCCTGGCGAGCTGATCCCATCTTGTTTTGGTAACGCAATCCCTTCACTGAAACTTTGGCAGAGGTTTGTTAACTGTTTCTCTTGGAATTTTATAACCTCAGATGGTAGAGTTTTGTTAACTTACGTACCCTGACAAAAGGAGATAAGCTTCATCAATAGTCTTGCGTAAATAATGGTGATCTTTTCATTTATTTCCACCACGCAATTGTGCTTCAATTCTTGTGTCAACTGGACCTATAGAGAGATGTAGCTGGTGTTACAGCCGGTTGAATTCCAGAGCGGGAGGTTCTCTCAATCGTCTATGGTGTGTGGTTCAGTTTCATCATAGGTGAAAGGGATATATTGTTTATTGCCAACTCTTGTTCCAGTCAGTTTTACTACGGGGGTTTTGTCGTTACTCCCTTAAAGAATCACCAAAGAAAATAATGTTGATGACTTGGCTATCAATCAGTCATCAGCGTCAGAAATCAATATACTGACCATTGACCTTCTGTGTTCCAACTAGACTAGTACGGAGTTTATTCTTGCCAAAGGTTTCCATGATATTCATCATATCACTTACTTGTCCAAGACGTTTAAGACGTTTAAGGCACTTAAGAATAATCATAAGACAATAAGGGCTTTACAAAACGTCTTAGATATTTTCACTATTTCAAGTCGTTTATGACCTGGTTTAGTGGACTTCGAGAAAGCATCTTTTTCGCTGTGGAATTATTTGTTTTTTCTTTTCCTATGATTCAACACTAACTTGTTTTTAGCTTTATTTTTAGCGAGATCAAAAGAGTTGCGTACAACATGAGTAAGAATCTTGAAACGCAAACAAATTGAATCATACATCCTTGTTTATAAACAGACAGAATGTTGATACTTAAGATACGTCAGTGACTTTTCAAGGTTTCTCAAGTGGAGACCAGCACCGCGACTCCATAACACTATGTGTGTTCAAAAAATATTGGGAATTTACGGCTTTTCAAACGATTTTTTATTTTCTGCTTTGTCAATGTTATCAGCTTCAAAACAGTCTCCATAAATTTAACACAGTAATGACCGAAAAACGTCAATTGGCATTTAGCTCTCTAATCTCATCTTTGTTATCAAGACAACGGCCTTTTAAGGATTTTTATATTTGGAAACAGAAACAAATGACATGGAGTCATGGAAGCTGCAAAATTTAATGCAAATTCGCGACCGTTTAAGCACATTTGACTGCGAAAAGAAGCTTAAATAGACGATTTATCTAACATATGTTTGAAAGAATTGCTCACCAACAGGGAAAAGATCATGGATTGGCTCAGTTTACGAAACTACACAATTCCTGTTACTTTTTGAACATACTTAGTGAGTCTTTTTATAATTAGAGAAAATCTAACCACAAACAGTCAGGTCATTGACAATGTGAAGTACACCACCAGTTATCTACAGTCATGAACTAGACATTTTTAGCCTGAAGGATCATTCTTAAAATTCAACTCTCCTTGATGCCAAGTATGTACTTTAGGATCGTGTTACGATTAAAAGCCCAGGCTCTAATGAACACACGTAAGTTTACATTGCAATTTTCCCTAGTACATCTGTCGATAATATCGTCAACAAGAATTCAATGCTTGTCCACAGCTCTTTGTTCTTCTGCATGGTTTTGGATCACTAAACGTTTCAATTCATGAGAAATTCATTGGAATCTGCACTGAACATGCTTTTGCCTTAATTCTGAAAGATTTCCTGATTACTTGATGCCAAAGTGGCCGAGGGAATGATTTCAACTTTATCAAGTCTCAGCGGAAAACAACATTACCTCACCATCACACCACTAACCCTACACCTAGAACAGAATCTCTGAATAATGAAAATCACATTACACAGCAGCCCAAGTTCATGGAAGGTAATATACTTAAGTTCCCCATAGAATCCAAACGAGCATCCATCAGCTCCTTGTCTACCCACCAGCAACACTTCTCCGATATCGTTTCGAAGAAATCTGTGAGACCACGAAATCAGAATCCTCTTCGTTTACATCATCATTAAACTGCTGTTCATCATCGCCCTAATCCAAGCTAGCTCCTGCACTCGTCCGACCCGAACCGCCTCCTTCGACGAGCACCAATCATCAGTTGCAGCATTTAGCATAACACTATCATCAGTTGTATCGCCTGTAATAATCTCGAACATGCCCACTGCCTCTATTTATAGAGCCTGAAGCGGTGCGCACAACATGGGCATTAAGGAGACAACATCACTAGGGAGCATCCAGTCGAACAAAGAGTGACGGGCGAGGAAAGCAAAAAAAAAACTAACGAGAGGAGGAAATGCAAAATTATTTCAGCTCACCACTACCATTCATTTGCTGAGATCAAATTGTTGACATAACTCATCCGTCCGTCAATTCGCCCATTTGGACGGTCCTGGACACAACAGTCGTAGTGCTCATCTGCCGATGGCAGCATGCTGTTCTAGATGTGACTGCAGCGCGCGATTAAAGCGAACCGAGGCAATGTGAATTTTGATGGACGTGGATATTACAAGCAATTAACTTGTGGAACTGGCGCAAAAGCCAGTCGCATCAGTGGACCGACATGAGTCTCGAGTACCATCATCAGAACATTATTTTTATTTCACTTGTTTGCTTGGCAGTGCCCGGGTGTACGATGAAAACGCTGTATGTTCATGGTGCGCCGTGTCGTGTTCCGCGTTGTCATCTTCCGCTCTTGACAAACCCACCAGCAAGGCAAATCTAGAAGGAAAACGTCTACTCAGCAGATGTTGCGCTTATTAGTGTTGTGTAATGAATTGTTTTCTGTTTTTGTTTTGCCTGTCATTCGAGCAGATAAGCAAGAAAAAAAGAAGTTTTTCCAACACGTATGCGACAACACTTTGGATATTTGTTTTCCAGCTACTTGCCAGACTGCCACCTTGACGTTAAGTGAAAACTTCAATCCACTTTCGAACAATACGAATGCAAATACAGATACGAGTGCTCGTACATACCACAGCGATGATGCTGACGGCGAATGACTTTGTCTTACACTTTCCCACGTGAATTGAAATATTTTCTATTTACCCGCTGCACCTCCAACCCACCAGTCCGCACGTCTGTGTCATATATTTTCGGCTCGCACTGTACCGATGCGCGTTTCATCTTCAACGCGGATATCGAATAAAGACCAGAAATACATCTCGGCATATAAAATAAATTGTGCAAACGAATCTGCGTCTAGACGGAATAATATTTGACTTAGTCACACGCGAATCTCGCGCCTGGCTATAGTCTCGGGACGCACTGCGTGATGTAATGGCCTCGGTATGTCCACCGCATCAGTGTAACAGATCTTGACATCTATGACTTTTGTGGTTCGGTTAAATACCACACGATGATTGCCATGATTGATGGGCTCGAGACAATGTTGATCTTCATTTGTATAAAGACAAAAGGTCTCTGCCAAGTGGCCTGAGAGTTTCGGGAGTCAAAAGCGGCAACGAGTGTTTGTGCCCTCGAACAGATGGCTACTATAGTGTTTTATGATGACACTAATGGGCTTGTGTATTTGGCAAGATCGGGGCGGATGATGCAAGAGATCAGCTTAATGGCTTACAAGTTGTGTTTCGAAATGGAGTTGAATAGCGAAAAATCGTGAAACGCACTTGATTGTTCATGAAGCTTATTCGACAGTGGTTTCTTGAGGCTTGTTATTTTGAACACGATTTTTCGTGATCGACACCGTTTTACAAGTGATCGATGAACAGTAGGAGGGCGATCAGTTGATCATCACTACAGTTGAGAGATACACTACATTAAGCATCATATTGCCTTTCCAGTATTCGCTTCATATTCTGACGCAACTTATTGCCCATTAGCAGCGCTGAAAGTGTTAAAATTCACTCTTCAAATGTGGCGAAATAGTAACTGACAGAAGTGGGCGACTATCGCATTGATGACGACAGAACTCGGAAACAAAAGTAGATAAAAAACTCGAAATTCGAAGTCGAATCAGAAAAGTCATAGCCTTTCGAAAATCAATATCTCTTAATTAGTCTAAACGCACCTTAACCTGTGATCTTAAAGGGTGGGTTATATACTTGTGAAAACTTTTACATTTCTCATTCCTTTCAGTTAAGCGCGGTGTCAATCGAAACGTCAGTCGATGGAAATTATAATAACAGCTCGACTACCACAATCCAAAAGCATTTGTGAAAAAGACTCAGAGAAACTTCTCAGCTAAACACATTACTACGACATTGCAACGCATTATTCGCAGGGATTTCGGTTCCTACATGTACGGCACACTATGTCCTTTGTTATCTGCTTACCCAAGACACATAAAATATGATAAGAAGGCAATTGAAATATTCGCCGGCGATGGTGTGCTCTGGTATTCCATTATCATGTCATATGAGACACATTTCACGGTCGCTGGTTCGTTAAATAGCCAAACTTCTACGCTGGCACAGCGTCACAGTCGAAAAATTGATTGTCCCTGGTGCGTGATACGAGCTTTTTTATGGCAGATGTCAAATAAAATAACTCGCTCCAACAGAATGATGGATATCGATAAAACTATGATTTTCTTTGGGCGAATCTTCGATGCGAGGATATCTAAGATCCAATGTTCATGCAAGCGCCGTTCGAGAAGTGATGAGCAAAAATAAGATCTTCAAAAGAAATACGTAATTTCATTTTATTCAAAAAAATAAATGGCGCACCCTGTATATTGTTTTCATCACAGTCCGTTTTCTAGTTTACACCTTATTTGTAGCGATTTCTATTTTTATATTTTAGTTCAAGCGGGTCATAGTAGATGGTACTCTAAAACTGAATATTGGACTCGGGGTCGTCAGTCGTGATGTCACAGTGTCAGGGACTAGTATGTGATCCCTGCATATGGGACGTGTACACTATCGATGCATTTCTCAAAGGAACAGGTTTGATAATGCTGTTGATGTGAAGGTGAAAGTTAAGTTCTCGGTCACTGGCAATACCCAAGTAAACCAAAAAGTTTAACAACTCTTAATGACAGACAATGTGGGCTTTGGGAGGTGGAGGGAAGGGCTTAAGGGAGTAAGTAATAGCTCAACAACTGCTAATATTAAGCACGAAATGGTTTTTGGGCACCAAATAAAGAACCTGTTTAAGTCGGATTGCTAGGAGCAGGAACCAGGAGAGAAAGTTATATGCTTAGAGATTAGCGCAGAGACGGACAATGAGAGTTTTCATCATTAATTGGTTAGTGTAAATGTCAATGGGCCGGGGTGGCTGCCTTGGGAGACTCCGGAAGTGGTTTTAATTCAATCAGAAATAGAAGATATTTTACACATGGTCCTCGAGATAGAATTTGGTCCACAGCCCAAATCGGAGAGGGACCAAGAGCAGTGATTTTAAGAAGTACAATTTCATGCGAAATTTTGTCGAAGGTGTTGCTAAGATCGGTGGCAACGATGTCTATTTCTTTGCGTCCTAGAGGCAGTTAGTGCTTGTCCATTGACCTTATAGGAACCCATGTTGGTTTGGATAGAAGATGGACTTGCGTGAAAGAATGTTTTATCGCAGGGGATACTGGGAAAACAAGGAAGGTTACCAATAGAGACTAGTTGGACATCTCTTTTTTGTCCCTTTTGTGGATTGGGATGATGTAAGCACTTTTCCAAAACTGGGAAAATTTTTAATAGACAATTCGCAGGATTTTTGGGATGTCACGAAAGCACAGTGAGACATATTTTAAAGATATAAGGCTCGATGTACAGCGAGGCAACTTGGGAGAGGAAGATCCTAAAAAAACGACGACACAGCAGGATTGGATTTTGGAGCGCAGGTCTCTGAAAACTGGTTTAAAACTGCGAAGGTTTTAAGAAAAGTACTTACCGAGATAAGAGATTTGTTCAAAAAATAAGGTGACATTTTGAATTTCGACCTTTATATGTATATTCGAGTCATATGGCCGAGCAGATATTAATGACAATGTCCGCCCTGAACGAGCAAGTCAATGCTAAAGCAGTGAACATCATCTTTATGGAGAATCGTCAAATCACTATCAGAGAAGTTGGTGAGGATATTGACATATTGGTTGGCTTATGGCATGAAGTTTTTTCTTATATTTTGGGTATAAAACCACAGCGAAGTCTATTCCGAAATTGCTAGATATTGACTGAATGATGCTCTATGAGCATCGCTCAAGACTGTAGAATGACGTGAATGACAATTCAGATCTGCTTAAAAGGGTCATCATTGATAATGAAACATGAGTATATGGTTATGACGTCGCAACCAAATTTGGTCAAATGTGGAAGTTTAGCTCACTGTGTTCTCTGGCGCCGTTTAGCAATGCGAAGGAAACGTCCGGATTTGTGGGAAAAAAATTCTTGGCCATTGTCATGCATAAGCCATGTATTCATCGGGGTTGAGCCTTGTGACTTTCTTTCTTCAGAAATATATGTTCGTATATTGTATTGACGAGATAAGCAGGGCGCCACTGGAAGAGCTTAATGCGTTACCAAAATTCGCATATTAGAAGTCCTTCAAGCATTGCAAAAAGCGCTGACGCAAATATATTATAATTGGGAGAATGGCTTCGAATTGAACAAAGTAGATATTGATGAATAGATAAATGTTTTTTTCGAGAAAAAGCCAAAGTCACCATATTTTTTTAACAAACCTCGCGCCTGAAAAGTTGACAAGTTCTGATAGACGGGTATATCCCGTGCCAAAAAATACGCCGCACTATGATTAAATATGTTCTTGGATAAGTATAATTGCAGTTCTTCTATGATATGCTAAGTCTTTTGTCCGCGTAATAAAATGGGAAGGTCATGTCGAACGAATGAACAGTGGACAGACAGTCAAAAGAATAAGGAGTGGAAAACTCATAGAAAAAGACTGCCAGGGGAGTTGCGCCGTAGATGGGAGGAAAATATAACGATGGACCTAGATGAGGTAGAATAGAACACTCTCATGTCAGTGAGGCTCGGCGAGGTGTTGTGAACGCGAATCTGAACTTCCGAGTTCCAAATAGCCGGTAATTCTAATAAAAAATATTGCGAGAAATTTTCCAGCCCATTGTTGAGGGGAGGTGCTGCAAAGGGCAACATTGTCGATATCTGAACCTATATTGATGGATTGTTTAAGGAGAGAGTTTATTATTATTCGTCTCTATCACTTTCCCTATTCGACTCTGTGGGCGTAAAATATCGTCGTCTTTCTTATATTTGCCTATTTAACACAGAAGCCGCTCTACTTATCTCTAATATCTACTTAACACCATATATTACAATCGCAGAAATCTCATGAGCTAAATAAATCAATCACAATTTTGTGGTCATTCTTGTTATCAAATATGGGATGTGATATAGCTGTAGATTCACATTGTTGCCATGCGTTATTCAAATTATCGACACGCTATTTTTAAAACTAACAGCATAAAATCGTTTTATTTTAAAAAGATCTTCTCATGAAGAATGAATTTTTATGTTCTGTCGTAATTTTTAAATGGACTTAAATGATCTTAAAACTTATTAATAAACTTCTAGAGCCTTGAAATCATTTTTATTTTCCGTAAAAAAAAGTCCGATGGGCTTAAAAAAATGCCTTATCGATTCAATACTATATTTAAATATTATATCGATCGCCAGGAATGATCAATACAGGGTGAAAAGCACGAAGTTTTTTTTTATTTTTATAATGAACACGTGCACAAGGGGTTATGACTACCCTTAGATTTCAAGAAGTGAAGACACAGCAGGAGGGTAGGGGAGGAGGGAAGAAGGTACCAGTGCTAGTTGGTTTTAAATGCCTGTGGATTGTAATGAGTGGGAAAAGTTGAATTGGGAAGAGCAATCTACACTCATGTAGTTCGGCTAAAAAACGAGTCTCTAAATTTGACTGTGGGTCCGAAGACAGGCGGATAAAACAGAGAGAGAGAGAGAGAGAGAAGAAATCACGTCGATGTTCGAGAGAGTCGATCGACTTCGCGATATTGTTGTCTTCTATGAGTTTTATCGGTCGCTTTTGTATTCTATCCAGCAGTTGCAGAGAGGTCTTGGGAGTACCAGACCAGATATGAGTCTACTCAAGTTTGGAACGGATGTAGGCCTTGTACATTGAAGCCAGATCAGAGGGGGTGAAATATTTCCTGCATCGTTGGAGGAAACCTAGACATTTCGCAGATATTCCGTTTTTACAGATTAAGCCATTGATTTAGAGTTAAGTGTTTCAAATCTAAAAAACCTTTTTACATCCCACAAAATAAATGCTAAACATTTAGCACGTTTTCAGCGATTATAATTGCATTTATGTATGTATATATATATAAATATAAATTTACATAGCTTTGTATCGTATTTTGGTGTCTGTCTTGTTAAATGTTCTTGATTTGTTGTTGCCCTGAAGAAGTCATTTATTAATTTTTAATATAACAAGAAATTGTTGTGAAAAAATGCTGACACGAATTCTGTGAGTATTTTTCAGTTCGACGCATTTATTTGCTCTTTGAGTTTAAGACAGAATCCGCAAAATAATGACGGGATTATGCAAACTCGCAACCAAGTTAATTTAAATAGCTTAACCTTAGTATTCTGGAAAAAAGCTTTCAATTTTATTCAGTCTAATACGAGTTACTCTGAAATACAGAAATACAGACACCCTTTCATGGAAAAAATATGTTTCAAACGAACATCTTTTACTTAGGCACATTGGATGATCAGAGTAAATAATTTAGAAATTAAATTCCGAGGCTTTCTTCATTTTCAAAGCTTCCGCCGGATTACTTACCAACAAGAAATAATTACCCTCCCTATGACTTGTCTTCTCATTTACATAACTAAAAAGATCTAAAAAGCATCTTAAAAATTCCATTTCCTTTGATCTTCTAGAAATGACAAATTGAACGAGATATTCATCATCCAACGCCAGGATTCTATTCCGCATCCGGTCGTTGTCCCTACCACAGGACAAGCCGTAAATTACCCCACAATCGGTCGTGACTGCCGCACAGACTCTTAGTTTATTTCATTATGTACGTCTGCTCTACGAAACCCATTCACTTAATTACATCGTTACACTCACAATCATTTGAAATTGGATTCATTATCACTCGTTGATAATCAACAATTTAATTTAGCAATTATTTTTAAGTCTACTTTCATGCACAGAGCCTGGAGTACAAACAGCGAGGGCAGAACAGGGCATGGCAGGACAGACGAACTATACATGTATGCCCTGCTGGCTAGTGGTCATAATAATTGCATGTTTTCATGAGGTGCTTCAATGATTCGGTGCATCGACTGGGTGGCGCACTTACTAATAAAACCGTGCCGTGCTTTTCACTTCATTCTCTTTGTTTCTACTTTATCTCAGAGTAGATTGTTAATCTTTTTATTGTATTTTAGCATATTCCGGGCTGATGGGCGGCATGTTAATGCAGAGTTATGACCACCAAATTAGCACGTAGTGGACGCCTATAAACGCATTTATATTAAGTACTCGTATGGATTGTCTGTTATATAATTGATATACGAACAGCATTTTCCACTGATATTTTTGGGCGGCATTTCGGCAACAACAATCGGCGAAAAGGCAGACAGATAGGAGGCACATTTAGGTATGAGGTAAGTTATCAGTCTTTGACCATTCCACCCAACTTCGATAATTAGTGAGGATATCTAGAATTTTTTTCCCTTCGCCTTCGGATAAGATAACAATTATCATATCGCGGTGTGTTTTAATTACGGAGCAATGGTGAATGGCGGTAAGGCGGGCTGACGAAGCGATTTTGACAAGTTGTTTGTAAACAACAATCGCATTGGACTTGGTGATTTCCTAATCATGAGTGTTATGGTTTCGGTTTTATTTTTTTTTTGCTAACGCTTGTCGGCGATAAGTTTATATCAAAAGAGGGATTTGCGTCGCGAGGGCTTTATGTGGTTAGAAAAGTTCAATAATTTTATTTTATAAATCGGCTTATGTTTATGAAAAAAATTCTGACATACGCGTGACAACTATTTTGAAGTTGTTTCACATGAAAAATAGGAAATGCTGGCAACGCCTAAATGCATACATATGACAT
The DNA here is from genome assembly GCA_958301585.1 of Merodon equestris. NCBI lineage: Eukaryota > Metazoa > Arthropoda > Insecta > Diptera > Syrphidae > Merodon > Merodon equestris. The sequence goes on from OY284414.1 coordinate 107,987,944, forward strand.
CCTGCACTAAAAGCTACGCCTGAAGAAAAGGTTTGGTAAATTTAAACGTTTTACAAAGTGGTGCTACAGTCCGGGGTGAACCAACAAGCGTCTCTAGCGAGCACGGTCTTGGCTAGCTGGTTCCAGTGTCACACTCTCAGTTGGTTAAGATCCTCTTCCAGCTGTGTGAGCCACCGTAGATGCGGTCGTCCCTCCAGGTTGGATTCGAATAGTTTTCGGGCCGAAGTTCCTTTGTCCATGCGCTCTACGTGGCCCAGTTATCTTAGACTCTGGATTTGAAGGCGTCATACTAGGCCAATGTCGCTGTACAGCCAGTACAGTTCTTCGTTGGATCTTCTTCTCCAAACTCCGTTTATACAATATAAACGAGACCGTAGATTAAACGCAGAATTTTCCCCTAGAAACGATCAAGGGCCTCTTCATCCGCTTATGTAAAGAGGAGGACCGGGATGGTTACAGTTTTGTGGAGCGCGCCCTTGGTCTGTCAAGAGAGGGCTCTACGTCTAAATAGCCCCTTTAGCCCAAAAAATCAGCGGTTGGCAAGAGTAGTTTTGCTTTTACCTCAGCCCTGTTGTCGTTGTCGCTGGTCATAAGTAAGCCAAGGTAGACGAAGTCCTTAGAACTTCGAAGTCATAGCTGCGTAATTATATAGTGAGGCTTTGACCAAGATGTCTGTGTTATGCATCTTTTTCGTACCGCCTCAATGGTTACGAAAGTCTCATTGACGTCTTCTAGTCCTTCTAGTCCCTTGAAACAGATCGTACCTCTTGTGTTGGCTAGAGACTCTTGCCCGATATTTTCAAAGACGATCTAGAAAAAACATCAAAGGTCTCGATTAGCTCGTTAACGACTTTAATGGAGCAGCGAGAATTCTTCATTGTCATCCTGCACAGCCGGACGAGTTCGTCAGGCATATTAAAACTTGATATGGTCCCGTATAGCTCGACTCTATAAACATTGTCATACGCGGATTTGAAATTGACGAAAAGGTCTTGTATCGATTTGAAATTCATGGGTCCGAAACCGCTCCTATAAGGACCTATCAGATTGTTGATGAAAGGTTTCAGGCGTTTACACAAAACGGCAGAGAGGATTTTATATGAAATGAGATTGATCCTTTTGTAATTGGCGCAGTCAAAGGCGTCTCCTTTCTTGTGGACCGGAAAGCGATGCTGAGATTCCATTCGTCAGGCATGCGCCTTGCCGGGTCATCTCCAGCCGTCTTAAAAAGCTCAGCAGAGAGGCTGTTTGGATTTATTACTCTCAAATTGCGATATTGCTATCTTGACTTTACCCATGTTGGGTATAAAGGATATTTTCTTACGCCGTCGACCATAGCGAATGGGTCATTCTGGCTAAAAACGGTATCTAGTCTTGCGATATTCTCAGCATCAACTGTGATTCTACTCATTCTAGACATTCTCATCCCTGCAGGTTTCAACTATGGCTTTGTACCTCTGACATGTTCGTTTATCTTTATTGTAAAACTCTCTAGTATTATTCCTGTGGCAGCGTGTCTCCATCACCTTGATCTCACGCCTTCCTTGCTTTGCTTTCTTTTTTCTTTGTAAAAAGCGTGTGTTTCTCTCTTATTTTCTGGTCGTAGAGCTCGCGAGCAGCTCTCGTTCGTCTTTGTAACATGGTCTTGTAGGCATGTTGCTTTGCTACATGGGCTTGCTCGCATCAAAACCAGGGGTTTCTATGTGGCGCACCACGGGGTAAAACCCAGCACATCAGAAGCAAATTCGCTGATGGCGTTCTGGCAATATTCCCACTATGGATCCATGGAAGGTGCCGCTGTCATAGAACTTTAAGAAAATTTGAGAGAGACGCGGTCGGCAAAGATCTTAGTGGTCTTTTGATTGTAGCTTCCCCACGTCAAACTTACGTTTTCCTGCTCGATTCCGTAGCATCCTCAATATCCTCATCCGTACATTGGCTATAGGTGGTGATCCGACGTGCTCCTCGGAAGGTTCGTGCATCTAAAATGTTGGAGTAGTGTCTGACGTCGATTGCGTTGTGATCAATCTTGTTTGTGGTCATTAGACCTCCAAGTACCCTTTTGGATGTTGAGATGTGAGAATCGTGTGCTTGCTATAAGGAGGTTACGGCCCGCTAGGAAGCCAATTAGCCTGAGTCCGTTGTCGAAGGTGGTATTATGGAGGCTATGTTTTTCTATGATCGACTCAAATATTTCCTCTTTGCCCAGCCGGGAAATCGGTCTGAGTAAAGGTACAATCATATTCTATGAGCACATCAAGCTTTGTCGATTGAGGATTTTCGCCAACTTTCTGGTTGCGCTGAGAGATTTGATCTCTTCGCATTCTTCGATATACGAATAAGCTTCTTATATTCTATCTGCTTCGATCGATACTTATTCCAATCATCTTCCGAATTCGATTTGATCTTCGCTCCCTGCGAAGATATTGTAGCAGTTGGTCTTGGTCAGATTACGCTTGGATTGCGAGGAGGAGATCCCACAACTCAATTGGAATTCGATAAATCAGTGATTTGACAACGTAGCATCTGGCAAGGCTCTCCAGTTAGTGATGACCTCCACATATCTGTTAGATAGGGTTAGGTCAATTACCTCAAGAAATGTTTTACATTCTTCTTATCGTCTTATGTTTATGAAAAAAAAAATTCTAACATTCGCGTAACGTATTTTAAAGTTTTTTTTCACATAAAAAATAAAAATGTATGTCTGGCAATGCCTTCGTATTCATTTGCCGATGACATGCGACATCTTGCACTAAAAGCTACGCTTGAAAAAATGATTTGATAAATTTAAATCTTTTCCTAAGAGCGATTCAATGAGTAAAAAATTATTTTCAGATTAGTAAAGAGCTATTTCGATTTGATACATCATTGAATGCTGCTCTTGAATTATCATTTGTTTTAAGTAAACCAACTGAGAAATTGCATTTTAGAGGGAAATCTTAGCCGGTATCTTGGCTAAGAGTTGTCTATCTGTTTGCAAAATCAAAGTGTTATACGAAGCACTGGTCATATTCTTATCAGCAAAATCGATGCTTACATCTTATCTCAAGTACTCCCAGTTCATTATAGAGACGAATCGGAAAAATTGATTGCCAGAATTATATTCCTACCAAATTAATTTAAAAACTAATTAAAATCATGTGGTAGTGACAATCATTTAATGAGACTCACGCTAACCTCAACGGCTTTAATGTTGAAGTTGAAACATAATTCTATATCTTTTGTCACAAAGCTTTAGTTATGCTTTTCAGCCGAAACGGATTATGTTATCGTCCCTGTCTTAATTAAAGTTTTCCAATCCACTCCCGTCCCCCTTGTTCAACCAACCTATTGTTCCTGGGAATCGTTTAACAGACACTCATTTCGTCCCCACATCATTAAATATTTAAATACAAAACAATTAAATTACCGTGAAACGAAAATCTGTCCAGTAGAGCATTGCTACCACCCCATCAACTGTCAGTGTCAGCATGAACTGCAGTTCATTTTCCTCTCAACATCGTTAGCCGATTTAAAGTGGTGTGCATGCGATGATTATAAATCATCAGCACCCATTTAGATATTTATCATCGAATCAAATTCCTCGAGTGTTTAGATCATTTTGGAATTTAATTTCATCGGTTCATCTATCAAAGCCGCACCCGATGATACCCCTTTAGCATGAGCAATCAGCTCGATGCTCTTACGTCGCACTTGTAATATGCCGATCTGGTCGCCCGGTATCCATGAGGCGGAATATAAAGCATCACTCGACCTTTCGGATGATTCAATCAATTAATTCCTCTGTCGGTGGATGGTATAATATATGCACTGAGTGCCAAGTTCAAACTAAACAGAGCACTCAATGCCGACTGTTTAGTTGATCCAGCCCACCAGCCCCCAGTGTTTGATGGAACTCGAGCTAGTTATGTACGAAAAGTTCTACATATTATCGCTCGACCACCGGTAGCCACTCGTATCCAAACATCAATTTATCTAATGATGAATATAAAAAGCTTTTCCTCCTGGGATCCCCAGCCAGATTCTTGATATATTTCCTCATAAGTGCTCCGTCATTTGCTTGGTCGTCCTCGTCCGTTGACTGACGCGCACTAACGACTGAGTGGAAACGATTGTGCCTAAGCTCGGGCGGTTGATTCCCTTGCGGAATCAATTATTGTATTTCTACGATTTCCCTTTTTGCACGTTCTACATCTGCGATCGATTGCTGGCATTTTGTTATTCGCAATTTTTCTCTTCTTTTCTTCCCCTTCGATTAATTACTTGCACTCGGACATTACTGTGAACGGCTAGAGAACAGGAGAACACCGATTGCCAGTTGGGGGTGCGGGTGACTCAGAAATAGCTTGATGGTAGCTGACGAATGAAAGGAAATTGTTTGAAAGAGATTAGTTGTGTTTACAAATTATTTAACTGAATCATTAATTCTGTTTTTTTTTTGCTTTTCCTTTGCACTCTAGTGGTCTTTGTTTTCGATTTGAAAACATTCCATGGAAATTTGAAAATAATCTGTTGCCCGGGATTTATGCGAATAGTTTAAGCATTCATATACGTGGATTTTATTATTTATTTTATGTGTGATTGTAGTCGATTTTAGCCAACTTGGTGCCGCCAAGCAGATGGGTTTTTAATTAGAAAATTAATTGCAATCGATTTTGGCCGTTATTCAAACTATTTAAATAAATTAAATGGAAGGTAGCCCTATCAAAGTATGAAGTATGTTTGACTAGAGCACCGTTAAGGGCTATTAGGTCAGTTTTAAGTTCCCATAATCCCTAATAGCTCTAAGGCCATAAACATAAACTTAATTCCTTAAAAGTGCCCCAAACACTAATTTCGTCAGCATTTCGCGGAAAAGCTCAGCCTCGCCCTGTTGCTCCAACTGCTATTTTGTGAGCGCCAACTAGTTGTGGCATCCTACTAGTCAATTTAATGCCTCTAATTAGCCCCCGAACATTTATAGAGATTTTTAATTACTCTTGTAATTTATAATATCGTAAAGTGACGGTTATAAATCTATTTATTCATCTTGTTTGACGTAATCATCACGAAAATTACTTTCCAAACACACTTGCTGTAAAAGCACACATTCCCCACCTGGAGAACTACTTGCTTTTGTTGTTGTTTAGTTGGAATGAATTAAAACAAAACAAAAAAAATTGTTTTTTATTTGTTGAATACTAAAAACCAACTGCGAGGAGATTGCAGTAGATAAGTACCATAATGCGTCTGGTGTAGCATGTGTTTATGGAGTGATTTCGTTGAGGAATTCAAGCCCATTAAAATGTATTTGTGTTCTTGGAATGGGTACGGTGAGGATTCTACATTTCAATGGAATTATCCAGCAATTCAGTTTCATTATCCAGCTTTTCCTTTAGTTTTCGTAAGTCACTTAGAATAGTGTACTTGTGCAGGTGTATTGTTGGGTGAGTGAGATAATTTCCATTTTTTTTATAAGGGATTAACGTTATTCTAAAAACAATTATTTAATCTGCGATTTATTGAGTGAATGCGGTAGTCCTACATTTTAATGATAAAGCATTGTCCTCAGAGTTACTACAAATTTAACTTTTTTTGACAGTTAAAAACCAGGCGCATAAAAATCACATATTACATTCGATTTATTTACATAATAGTGAAAGGGACTGACCCGCAATGGCATTATTCAGGTTGCTGTTTAGTTAGAAAACAATTTTTTAATTTTCTGACATTCTCTATCAAGTGTTCTAATAGACTTCCGCATGATGAAATACATGTGGATGCCAACTATAGTCTTCTTTTCCTTTTTTTTTTCGGCGTCGCTATGGTCAGAAGTGTAGGACCATAACCTTCCCACTCAACTGCATTCCTATTGTGGGGTCCGCCGGTTTGACCTCAGAAAGTAGCGGCAGGCTTCCCGGTTTGGGATTACTCCATCGCTGAGGCCAATCAAATGCTGGTGTTTTTGCATTTGTTTGCACCAATTGTTTTTCGGCCTGCCTTTTTTGCGTGTTGAAATTGGAACGTTGATTGATATCGCCTTTTGGACGGGGTTCAAAGGATCTCTCCTTTGAACATGGCAATACCAACTGAGTCGGTCGCGCTCTATCTATCGGATCTTTGAACTTCTAATTCTGTCACGCTTTGTTACTCCCGCTGTCATGCGAAGCATCTTCATCTCAGCTGCCGTTAATTTGCTCTCATACTTTTTGTGCATTGTCCAGCATTGTGAACCGTATGTGAGCGCCGGACGTACAACTGAAGTGTAGAGCCTTCCTTTCAGCTTAGGGGGCATTTTTCGATCACAGAAAATGGCGGAGTTTTCCCGCCACTTCATCCACCCTACGCTTACGCGATGGTTGATGTCGTCATCACAAGTTGCTTCTTTATTAATCATAGATCCCAGATATTTAAACTTTTCACACTTGGGAAGCACTCTTCCATTCAAGTAAATGTCTCGAATAGGCTGATGAGGGTCAGAGAACGGGCAGCACAGATACTCTGTCTTCTTTGAACTAATACGATACCCGTGTCCCTCAAAAATGTCCAGCCACACATCAAGTGCTCGTTGTAGGGACGCCTAATCATCACTTATAATGGCTCCATTGTCAGCAAAGAATAGCTGGTGCACATTGGGGTCCGTCACTTTTCCTTCAAGCAAGCAATCAAAGACTGCTATAAAGAGCAGTGGGCTGAGGACGCTCCCTTGGTGTACACCGACTTTGATTGCGAACTCTTCGGTGACTCCTGCGGTGCATCTTACTCTTGTACATGTCCATGATCACTCGCACGTAGGTTTCTGGAACTCCTTTTTGTCTTAGCGCAACCCATAAAAATCTTTTGGTTGCCGGTCAAAGGCCTTCTCGAAATCAACCAACACCATATGCAAGTCCGTTGAAGAATCACGATGCTTTTCCATCATGATCCTTATACTTTGGATTGCATCTGTTGTTGATTTACCAGAGACAAACCCGCACTGGTCATCAGATAGTCGTATTATTTTCCGCAGTCGGCTATCTAATACCCGTTCAACGATCTGCATGGTGTGCGACATCAGCTTGACAGAACGGTAGTTATCACAATTTCGCGTATCACCCTTTCCTTTGTGCAAAGGAAGAAGGTAGCTTTCCCTCCATTGATTAGGCATAGTGTCGCCTCTCAATAAGTTTGGAGATAAGAACCATGAGCCATCTAGACCCGATGTCTCCCATCTTTTTCGAGAAATCAGAGGGTCCCAACAGCTTTTCTTTTCTTGGAGTTTTTAACCGCGTACCGAACTTCTTCGACTGTGATGTCGGATATTTCGACATGATTCGGGGCGGCTCTTGGAAAGTACACTCGGGGAAACTGTTCGTTCAGAAGTTCCTCGCAATACTGACGCCATCTGTGGAGAATTTTTTCGTCTTCCACAAGGAGTTGACCTTTAGCATTGTTAATAAACTATACGCCAACTATAGTACTTTCTGTTAATCGCTCCCACCAGTGTTAAGGGTAAATCATTGGCTGGTTTCTTTGTCAATAACATGTTATTTATACACTGCTAACCGCTTATTTATTCCAAACATTTAACAAATTTTTAGGGTCAAACCATACGGCGGGAAATTTGAAAACGTATTGCCAAAGTGTGTGTTGCGCGGTAGGCGTTTTGTGCATTTTTAAGGAAAATTTTTCATCACCCCCGTTTGCTATACTCGTACCCAAGCTTCTAAGGAAAGTTTATGAAGTTACCATGCTAATTGACAACATAAGACAGACTCGTCTTTCTCTGCAGCATTTCGTAGTATGGGCCTTGAAGTAAGAACTTCAACTTGCCACAGATTTAAAACTAAAATTAACCACATTAACTAAAGAAGGATTCTGCATGAAGACCCAGCTTTAAATGTCCGATTTACTTAGGCTTTAAAGCAAAATGATCACTCGTTTCGTCACCGATCGAGGTCAGCTAAAAATTGACTTCGAATTTTCGTGCTCAGTTAGTTCAGAAGTAAGCTCAAAAAATTAGTTTCATTCTCAGCTGTTGGATCTAATTTTCGGAGTAGATGAAGATAGCAGAAGGAATTAAGACATTGTACCTTGGTGAGCCATCCTTCCAATAGTATCCGAGCAAGAGCTGCGATTTGCCATTTATGGACTGTTTTTGCCCTCAAAGATCTTGAATCGATTGAGACACTTAAACACAGTGTTCGTGAAAAAGGGCCTTGGATTTTCGAAACTGTTCTCCAAAATTGGATAGACAGTATCCTTACTGTATGAGTAGTCGAAAAAGGCATTTAAATGAAATTATTGCATCACTGCATGAAATTGTCATATTCCTACGTGGCAGAAAGTTTGCTTTATGACGCGACTAATGCTTGTTTTATGGACTCTTGCATAACAGTGGATTGGTCGTGACATCAGATGTCATATAACTGCTAGATCTAGGTGTTGACAAAAAAAGACATCCAGAGGATTTGTTCGGATATTTTTCATATACGACTGTATGATGATATAACTTGGACCTTCGAGCATTCACGATGAGATTGTGTGAGCTTTATAGAAAATAACCCAAAGTTTTCAACAGGGGGATTGCTAACAAGCTTAAAGTCAGCATCTCGCCAATAAAAAAAAACTAAGATTCACTTTCAAATTCGACCCATGGAGGCAATGAGTTTGTAGGATTGCATATAGATGGCGCCACTATTGACAAATCTATATGATTTTTAGAAAGTACCAACGATAAGTATCAAAATTGTATGAAAATCAGAGTTTAGTTTAGTTCACAAGTAACAGTTCAGATGAATGGGAAATCCTGAATTTGGTGTGTTGGGTTGTTGTTGGCTTGACAAGTTTTATCCGGACTCTGTCCCATTTAGGCAAATTATGGCGCGAAATCTTTTGCTGATTTTAAACACCAAAGTAAACGTGCTAGTGCTAGTGCCCAAAGTCAGCACTTGTTCCAAAAAAACATGAAAAAGTGTCTTCGCGTCTTCGTGGTCTTAACGCTACTTATACGACAAAAAAATTGATAATTTTTTAGAACAAGTGGCAACAGGTGACGACAAGAAGATCCTCTACAACAATGTGCAACGAAAAAGAGCTGGAAGTAAACAGAGAAGGGTGTTGAAGCCGTGGCAAAAGCTGCCTCCAATGAAAACATTGCTATATGCTTGATGGGATTTTAAGGTGACTCTCTAAAGTCAATGATATAGTTTAAGAAAATCGATTTATAAAATTGTTTTATTTTTTTTTAATATAACCAATTCAAATCGTTCCTCAGGAACTAAAATAAAAATTTTTCACGCTTTTCAAAAAAATAGTAAACTTTTCAAAGTTCAGTGTTTCCTTTTTATAGCAATTTTAAAAATAAACCTACTAATGGCCCACTTTTAAAACGTTTAATGACGTATTTGAAGGATTAGCAAAGGCATTCCTCCAACTTTTACAAAACTTTATGATGATCGTTTCTGCAGGGTTATGCAATTTGTGGTTCCGACAGTAAATTTAAACAAAACAAATTTATGATTTAAATATCGATCAAACTTCTATTTCAATATATTGTTAAGATGTTGCCATTATAAATGAAAAATAATGTCATTCAAATGCCCTCCACAGGAGGGATTGCCTCTTCTTTCAAATCGAACGCCACTGTCCCTGTTTGATCGATCAAGAAGAAATTGTGCACATAGTTAGAGTCTAAGGTAGTGATTGTTATAGGTGATTGTATTAAATTTTGAAAAAGTTGTACCACGGAGGAATAATCACCGAAAAACGTTCTCATTGACTTAACATTTTTTTTTTCACGCGCACTACCCGCAGGTCAGTTGAACAATGTCGATCAAATTTTCCATGGTGATATTGTATTATAACACGCGCTCATCAATATCAATGCACAAAAACGGTGATAAAGCATACTATGGAGGTATAAATTTCCAAAAAAGTGGTCCCCAAAGAGTTACATGTTAAAAGCTGTTAAAGTGTGTATTCTTGATGAAATGTCGATGTGCGGATACGGGTTGTTGGTTCAAATCGATATGCGACTAAGACAGGCGGTGTTATTCTGTATTTTATTGGAGATTTTAATGAATTGCCTCCAGTACTCGATCAGTTACTCTTCGCATCTTCTGTTCCTACTAATAAGTAATAAGAGCTTTCGGTCCATGGGTGATTATTATTTGAGCGCGTTACAAAAAGATCATGAGACAGCCAGGAAATGAACAGCGGGCGTTCCGAGAAACTCTTGGACGAATGGCTATTGGCGCTCTGTCCACTATAGATTACAGTTTGCTGCAGCAAGATTTTTAGTGAACAACTTACCAATCATCAACGAATTTGAAGATCCTATTCGGATTATACGAGCCAAAAAAGATGATGTATGTTCGAATAATCAAGATATGCTTTGTCGACTTTACTAGCCAATCACATGTAGACACTGCTCTACGCGCGTCAGATGACGAAACACATGGTTTGTCTGCATCCTTAATGCTAGCCCGCAGTTGTCGAGTAATGTTGAAATACAATTTGTGGACAGGGCTAGGTCTGTGTAATGGTTCTCTTGGCACAGTAGTTGTTTATACACCGCAAGACTCTGATAACCACCTTTATGAACTACCAATTCGTGTATTGGTAATATTTTTGACAACTATCAATACCCAACTGTTTACAATGGCTTGATTCCGATAACACCACAAACAGCTGGATACAAAAAAGGAAACGTCTCATGCACCAGGAAACAGTTTTCCTTTCAGTTGGCTTACGCAATTACGGTCCACAAAAGTAAAGCCATCGTCGTTGACAGAGCTGTAGTGGACATCGGCACATCAGAGTTTGCACCTGGCCTAAGATATGTAGCATTGTCGCGTGTTCGAATGCTTAACGGACTCTTGATAGACCCGGCACTTTCTCAGACTTTCAGAACAGCATCAACAAGAACTCCGCTTGGCAAGTTAACGAGCCTGAGCTTGCACGGCTGAATGCAAAGGCAACTGAAAAGTAGGTAAACATTCATGTATTTACTTGAATAATTTTTTTTTTGACAAAAGTTAATGTTTTAAATATTCATTGCAAAATTTGTTCGAAGAAACACGAGAGCAAAAAAGCGCCAAATTTACATTTTCACTAGTTTCACTAATTTCAAAAAACAAGAGAAAAGTTCTGAAAACGTGTCCGAAATTGTGATATCAAGAAATTTGAAAATGATGTGAAATCGGAGAACTACAAGCAAAAATTGCTTGCTGTGAATATGAAGCCGTTAGTCACAAAAAAATTCTTTGGCTCTAACTTGATGAAAATCGAATCTTATGGCCACAGTGAAACAAAAAAACCTCTTAAGCATAGAAATATTGTTGAACAAAAAATACCAAAAATACCATCAGTATTCACTCCAAAGAAAGTGATGAGTTTAAAAAAAAATATCAATAAAACGGTTTAATAGATGCTCGCTCAGCTCAATTATTTGCAAGCCGCCCATCGTCTTGCATCCCTAGTTTATAGTTTTTCCTATAATTCGATCAGAATTGTGTCGACTATATTCTGAGAACACCTACTACAGAATCGCCATTATGTCGTAAGTTTACACAATTTTAACAAGTTCAACGATTGTTAAACGATACATATTGGAAAATGGTAAACTTCGTACTAAACGTATATGATCTTGGACGACAGTTCAATTTGACGTATGTAATTGAAACAGTGGTGCCAAATCCGGATCAAGCATTGGATCACTGAACATATACGAGTATTTTTACAAATATGACAATAAGCTATACAGAGATGGCGGGTAGACCTTATATGTAGCGTCCACATCATGTCTATAGCTTTCCAAACATTTTAATCACCCTCTCACTTGCCTATTTTCAGAGAATCTATCTATTCAAATACATTACTTATCGAAAAAAGGCAGCCGTAACCATCTGGCCCCGCATTGTATTGCACAATATGCACAGATCCAATTTCAACAAGCCATTAGAAGACAAAGACTTGATATCACTCAAACCGATTCCCACACAAATTCTCGGTGCTCTCTCAAAGGGATCGGCGAGCATTCCATTAGATGTCCCACTGCTTTAGTACTAAGCACATAATTAATTCAATAAAAGTCCAAAAGAAAAAGTCTCCCACTGGCAACATGCGCAATAATTAATTTTCCGATCTCTGTTTCCCTAGTGCTTTGACACATAACAAGGTCACTGCTGTTGCTTTAATCGCCTCCGCATCCGTCAGATAAAATCGGCGCAAAAACATATCAATATCCCACCAAGCAGCTCATTCCCCAAAGCGGATGCTCGTCCGTCCTCCGCAAGGGAGGCTGTTGCTATTCGAAAATGGCAATCGCTATGGGAATACGCCAAAGAACGCATTCATTTCGCGCTTTTTTTTCCACTCACGCTGTGCCGACTAATTCACAATAATTCGATTGTCAATTTTCGTGATGACAGCTTGTGTCACTGAACATCCATCCTCACCTGGAACGAAATAGAACAAAAACACAAGTTAACAAAAAATTTATGTCAATTTACATAAAAAATCAAATTTAAATCAAAAATTAAATACTCCCAAGGCATTTCGCAAAGAGTTCGTCAATAAAAAAAAACACACAGGAAACCGAAATAGAAACACAACTGACAAGTGTTTTCGGGTTAGAGCGACACCCACCAGTTGTCAATGGGACAGCATAAAACAATCTTTTTTTGGTTTTATTCTTTTGTTTCATCAGATTGTTGGTATTTAAAAACAACTTTTGCATATATTTCTATTTCGCTTTGACATAGAATGGGGCGGGGGACTGGGTCATTGATCATACGTCACAGCAGGGTGTTTGAGAAACTCATCATAGTGAATTGTGAAATTGGTTATGGAAATTCCCAATCATAAGCAATTTAAGAGACCGTTATCGACTTCTCTATCACCAAGGCTCTTCGTTTTATTGTGAATGACGAAACCAATAAGTACTTGCGAGCTATGTACATACATATGTACACATGGTATATGGAAAGCTCAAGCGATGGGGTGGCCATAAAGGAACTCCGACATGTTTTTGTGACTTAATTTTTTTTTTCCATTTTTTTTATGATCAAGACAAAATGTCTAACGGGAAGGCAGAGTCATAAAAAGAAATAATATCACATTGGTTGGATGAGGAGCCTTCGAGGGAAGGAAGTCTAAGTGGATGTGGAAGCGTATGGAAATGGAGGTTCAAGTTGAGCGGAACTCTATCGATTGGTGGGTGTCATTCTATCGATGGGGGCGCCTTTTCTTCGTCTTCTATTTCCCTGTTTTTGTTTTTTCAGTCTTTTTGGTATTTTGCTAGTGGATGACTGGAACGGATGTGAATGGTTTTATCGGCTAAGCTAATCCAATGCATATGGCAGTGTTTTCGGAGAACAGGGTGATTTGTGGTTTGTTATCAATATGAAGATCTGGTGCCTTTAAGGAATTGGTCGCTGGAGTTATTTATTTAAACTTAATTGCCTTTCCATCTGAAAGTCGCTGCCACAGAGAGTATGTTTGTACAATATTATGGTGAAGTGGTGAAGTCATTAGCTTCTTGTTATCGATTGGGTTATGAGGGTCATAAAGGTTTGATTAAGGACGAATTTAAAAATCATCTACAGCAACATGCTGAGGTTGATAAGGACATAGTGTAGAAAATGGAGTAACTTTGCTTTAAGACATGAATTGGTTACAAATTATGGCCTATCTTCGAGTGCCAGTCAGATTAACGACTACATCATAAAGAGAAATGCAAAATGTCTTCAGTTGGGGGGAATCCTCCACTTGACGTGAATCTACATTGTTTTAACAAGGATTGAATCTGAAGACGTTAATTATTATCGTTCTAGAAGTTAAGCAATCATGCGATAATATCATTTAACAAATACAGAAATCTGTAGTCTTAAACTTCAAACAAGCACTCGGATGAATCCCAACCCATAGGTGTATGGAGAAGGCCAAGGATAAGCGGTGTAAATGGCTGACAATCAATTTCTGAGCCTTACATTGATGGAAAAGAAAAAGTCCATTTCGGCTTCGGGAGCTTGCTGAGTCTGCGAACAAGATTTTAGAAAGTTAAGTAAAGGAGGACGAAACAATCGCATTAATGACAGTAACAGTGATAGTCCATCATGTTGGATACTGATGCGGATGGCAGATATCTAACTGAAGTACGATATCGCTGGCTCCATTTCGCCTACACTTCGCTTTCGACTAGGCGATAACATGACGACAGTGGAATCCCTCTCGAAGTCATGAAACTTCTGATTCTAAATTGTTCAAAAAGTAACGGGAATTCTATATTAGCGCTATTTTTTTTTTGATTGTGTTGGTAAACATGTCTGAAAATACTTTATAGGCTGTAATCCTGCTGTCAACTGTCTAGAGACAGATAGATTGTACCCTATATTTGAATTTAATTTTACTGCAGGGTGGTCCAAAACACTTCACTCGATGCTTAACGATATATTTACATTTTTTTAGGTGTTTTTCTGATTATTTTTTGAAGAGAGTATTGGTCCAGTAGGCGCCGCTATCGTCTTAGCGTCGGTAGTCTGGAGCCGACAAATCAGGTGATCTTGCTGACCAGTGTAAATCGCCCAAACGAGACATTAGGCGACCCGGAAAAGTCTATTGCCGCGGGTTTGTGTGAATAACATGTTCTCGGATCTGAATTCATCAAATTTGTTGATCATAGTTCTTATCGCTCACCAGTCCCAGTACCACATCCTCATGCACAGCGGCGATATTCTTATCACAACGAACACTGCGAGGCCTTGCGGCGCCTTTTCTGTTACTTTTTGTTCCAGTCTATCTAAGGCGAACGGCAAGACGCCTTAGTGTATGACTATATGGTGTAGGACTTTTTTTAAAATCTGCTTTAAAATCACTGACGATTAATTCCATAAAAAATAGTCAAGAGTTTTTCGCTATCTTGAGGACTATAGCGTTCCATGGCTTATCGACATATGTTTCGCGTCTGTTTACTTCGTAAAAGTGGCAGTCGCCGCCATTTGGGGGAGCTGAAACATCTTCCCCTAGGATGATATATTTTAGATCACCTTGCACAAGAGTTGAATATTGAATATTGCTGCTGGTAAGTCAGTTGAGTTAAATTAGATTCTAGGAAAAACTCTGCAACAACATCAGTTGTGAATGAGAGATGATCAAAAAAATGCTGAAGATGACATAACACTCGCAGTATTAGATCATTTCAAAATTCATACTCTGTGTGTGCATTTCCCATATAACACCTTAATGACATGGAAACAAAAAAAGTTACTGTGAACTACAACCAACGCGACAAATTCAGACGAATCTCTCGAATCCTATCTAGGACAACCACCCCCGGAGAGTAGTGAACGAACATCTTCGACACATACCATCTGCACCCCGTCCAGGTTATGTGAAAACATCATAAGAGCGTAACTCTTGAACCCGCACGAACCCTATAAAAAAAAGGAGCCATGAAAAGTTTGAAGATGATGACCGTAATGGATGCCTAAGCACATCAACGACCAGCGTAAATGTTAACGAAAGTCGAATCAGAATGAGAGAATTCGCTGCGTAGGTTGGTATTAAAATTGGTTCGCGCCATGAATGTTTGAAAAAAAAATTATGTAGCGGCAAAATGGCAGTAGAGCACTAAGGCACTATTACTGATCCTTTCTACTGTCAGACAAAAACCTGTTTTTTTCCCTCTTTTTAGAGAATATTTTATTTAGTAAGGTCTTTAGTTCACGTACTGTTTCGGAATTAATGATAGGCGAAGCCCTGCTCCTGCATACATATGTATATCCTATGTCTCTGCTTAAAAGTCAGGCATAATTCCCTTATGAACATAATCGTATATTGTCGTGTCCATAACCCCAACACCGAATCCCTAACCGGCCCGAATTTGAGGCCGTCCCTAAGGATATAAAAAATTATCTTTTCGGAGTCAGTGTCAGACGCGAGCCAGTCCTTATGCCACACAACGCTGACTGTGTAATGCCGTGGAAGATTGTTGGCTAGTCATAAGGAGAGTCTTAACGAACCTCGTTGCGTTGCAAAAACAGATTAATCACGTTATTAAGCTAGAGCTAAATGCTTTCCAAAAGATTGTGTCTTCTTAAGATTAACTTAGACTCGGTTTCTAGTAACTTTAATGTGAATAATTCGTATTCAAACCACATAGAGAACGAATTCCCAAAAGAACAGTATGGCGCTACGAGAAAGTCAATTGAAGCGGACTCAACAACTTCTTGGAATTATAACTGGTCACTATACTAACCGTGGATGATCACGAACATATTTCTGTTGGGTATGAGATCCTTCATTCCACATAGAGTGAAGTGTATCAAAGCCAAAGCAAATGCGTGGTATAACTCGAGCTGTAAAGAGTGCTGTCTGATTAGATGGAAAACAGCATTTGTCCAGCCTGTCCCGGAAGAGAGCAAATCTTCGTCTCCTCCCTCCAATCAACCCTAAGCACTAACGTCCCTTCTTTTTAAGGTAATGGAAACGCTGATAAATCGTCAGCTTATGAAATATCTTGACTCGATGAATCTTTTTAATGACCGGCAGTACGGTCACTGAAAAGTGGAACTAATATTTGCACCATTTCGGCAAAAGCAAGATTGTTGCGCTCGATATTTCAAAAGCACTTGACAAAGTTTGGCATCAGGCAGGAAAATATGAGTCTCTTCTTCTGTAGATTAGAAATTAACTTTCGAGCCGTTCAATTCAAGTTATTTGGATGGTTTCAAGTCTGATATTCACCAAATAAACGCAGGTGTTCCACAGGGCCCTGTTCCGTCACCGACACTCTTCCTCATTTTTATAATTGATCTCTTATCTGCTACTTCCAATTCAATAGACTCGTTCGCTGATGACAGTACTCTTAGTTTTTCATATTCATTCCAGGACTCACGTCCCTGCTCTTCGGCCGTAGAACTGGAACGATAGCGTATGTTAAGCACATTAAATTCCCAACGATGGGGTATAAACAATAGAGTGGAATTTTATGCTTCCAAAACACAATGCTGTCAATAAAAATACCAGCAATAATCAGCCATTATTCTTGAATAGCGCTTATGTCGATGAAACCGAAAGACTTTGCGGCCTTGTTATGTGTGTTAATAAAACTCTGACCACATATTCGAGGTTGCGAAATGTCTAGATTTCCTCATACGATGCAAAAAAATATTTCACCCCTTTTGATGTGGCTTCAATTTATATGGCCTACATCCGCCTCAAGCTTGAGTACAACGCTCACATCTGTTCTGGCGCCTTCAAGACCTCTCTGTACCTGCTAGATATAATACAAAAGCGAGCGGTAAAACTCATATCGCGAAGTCGATCGACCCACTCGAACATTGACGTAATGTCTCCTCTCTCGCACTGTTTTATCGTTATTTTAACAACCAATGCTCAAGTGAGCTAGCCAATTTCAATCCTCCCCTTCAAGAATTTAACCGCAATACACGTCTCGCCCGGAAAGCCTGTCTTCGGACTCACAGCCAAATTTAGAGACGCGTTTTATAGCCGAACGAATGTCGAATGCTCTTCGCAGCTCAATTTTACCCACTCATTACAATCCACAAGCTATTAAAACCAATGTGCACCGATACCTCTTTTCCATCTTTCCCTCTATACCTACAGCCCATGTTGTGTCTTTCATTTAAGGATAGTCATAAGCCCTTGTGCACGCGCCAATTATAAACAAACAATTAATAATATCGTTGACGAGATTATTAAGCTCAGAGTGCAATGATGCAACTGACAAAACTGTCACAAAAAGAGAATCTAGGTTTAACGCTCCAGTCGAGCTTGCTTATTACTTTTTGGTACATGTTAAACACCATAACACAACTAGGCGCAACTGACAAAGACACGGACGGCCCATTATCTCACTAAACCTTGGAGTCAGTAGATAGAAATTGTAAGCCTTTTGAAATACGGCGAAAATGCTCAAGATAAAAAACAGACAGATAACAGCTCTCTCTCTCTTTCTCAGAATTTATGGGAGACTCTCCCACTAGCTATAGACCAATAGGTCTACTCAGCAATTTCACCAAAAAATGTTTTTTTTTGTTTTGGTTTTAGGCAATCTCATAATAGCTCCTATCAATCTCAAGCATATCAAATCTAATCGATGGGAAGGTATGATCCTTTTTCATTGTCGAAAAGGCATTTGACACAGTTTGGCACAGTGGCCTGATTTAAAAATTGATTAACTTTAGCTACTCCGTCTATCTTATTAAAGTTTTTCAAAGTTTTCTGTCCAGCCCTAGTTTTCTAGTGTACCTATGACAAAAATCACTAATTTCACTATAGGAGAACCGCAAGGAGCAGTGTTGGGTCCCACTCTTTATAATTTATTTACTTCTGATTTTTCCTGTCTACCAGAACGTCATGTGGCAATCTTAGCCAATGGTACCTGTATTTACACTATGGATGAGGTTGCTCTCAATATAGAGAGGATACCTTTAAGTGCGAGCGAAATAAGAGGAACGTTTTACAATAGGTGGAAAATTTTGCCCCAGAATCCAATTCATATTTACGGTAACGAAATAATATGTATACCAAACCTCTATATGAAATATAAGCAATAATATCACTGTTTTCCTTAATGTCTTGTTAAAAATTGACAATTCCTGATATTTTTTGAACACACTCCTTGTTTCTCATTTCATTAAGAAAAAGTGCTGACGATGGAATCTGTCGGGGGCGAGACTTCATGGTAGTATATTGGATTGTACAAATGGTTGGTGAGGTCAGGTTAGGACCACTCCAAGCTGCCAAATAAGCGGAAAGTAAAATTACGTGCAATTCTCTGAAACCTGAGCATGACTAAATCATCTGTCTTTCATGCACTCAATCTAATTACTAGTTTCATATGTCACGAGTTCATGTTGCAAAGTTTCCAGGAATCTATGCTTTGTCAAAAAGTGTTCGTAGAAAAAGCAACCCCTCACTGCCAATATGTTCGACTTATGACCACATTCTCTACTATACAACAGCAGGAAAAACAAAGCTACAGACGGGACAGATGTTCCACCAGACCATGAAATGTCCAACAACTTGTTGGCTCCCCAAAATAGTCACGTAACCGTCATACACATCATCCGCCACCACCCAGAAGAGATACCCTAATATATGGTCTAAGTGACATGGAATAGTAAGATGAGCGAAGCGTTCAGACCTAACGCGAATCCTCATAATTGGTGATTCAGATCTATTCGAGCGATAAAACACGAGATATGATCTCACTCGAAATTCCTCATCACTGTACTCGATTCATCCCCATATACAGTGGGAGCTATTGTGCCTATGACCAATACACTATGGATGTTATGTGGTGTCGGTCCAATCTAATCGTTTAATGGAATGCGACTATCGCCAGCTGCTCTACTTAATCATGAAAACATTAAACTTGAACATGGGACTAGATCAAAAGTGTCTGCACCTGTTGCTGGTCTGACTATCTATGTATCTATCGACCTCGGACGAGTAAATCATTGGATCTGTGGTTGTAGTTTTTTTTTTTATTTTGTCATGACGATGTTGGACATGTGTTAGATGATATGGCGAGCAAATCAAAACGATTTGCTCTCTTCGAAAAAAAAAACTGGATGTGACCGATAGGCGGATGGAGCGTGACGCGGCAATCTGCGTGTCACGCGGTAAGCGTTCTTTGTTCTAATTTATCGACTTCGGCGTGATGCATATTTATTGCAATCTTTTGTAAAAATTAATCTACACCGATGTGGTATGTGAACGAGCACAGCGCTAGACGCATGGCAATAGGTACGACTTGGGGCTCGGGTGTAGGTATGAATGCAAGTATGAGTTCGGGTGAGATCATAGAACACACAAGTGTTGCATTGCGCTACCCTCCATTTTAGTCAGGAAAAGTGAAATGTGGAATTCTTCGAGCTCCATGCAACCGGTATTAACACAACCGAGTCTATAAATTCCATTTCTTGCCGTACCTTTTGTCGGTTCCCGCCTAACATCCGTGAAAGTGATAGTATCGATGATACGCATCCCGATCCGCACGGTCGATCGAACTGAATGGACTACTGGTTCCGTGCTCGCCGCCCTCCTTCAAAGCAAAAACCCAAGAGAGGAAACAAAAACAAAATGAATTACCTGTTGTCAATCATCACCTGTCAATACATTATTATACAGCTCGACGACGATGACGAAGTCAACAGCACAATATCACAACCAAGTGGGAGCGACAGAGCTAATGGCAGCTCGAGCAATCGACGAAGCCAAGACAATCGTAGCACGACTAAGCCATCTATTCCAGCTCAAGCAACCGAATGCTTATTGCCAGTCATGCTATTAGCCCGGCATCGACGATGACGACAAGATTGAAGTAGTCACATAGCAGCAGTGCGGTGACGGACGACCACGCCATTCATGGCGAGTGTAGAGAACTCGTTATCCTTGCCCCTAGGCCTGTCAAAAGTGCAAGAGTAGACGTTCTGTCTATAGCAATGGATTGCTGAGTAATTATCTATCTATCCGACGATATTCCCTTCTCTCCTCATTGCCGCTCCATGACAGCCGTGTCGTGTTGTATCTCTTTATCGTTTTGTGACGTTTTCTGGTCGCATGGTTGGAATAGGTTCGGTATACCTATGTATCTGCATGTGCGTCCGGCATGAATGCTAATTAAGTAATTTATTTATCGATTTTTAGTTCAAGTGTTTTAGGTTTTATCGTCGTTTTGATTCGTTGTTGACTTTTTACTTTGGCTGCTATGTACATTCGTGGGCGCTGGAAGGTGTTGGGATTTGGATTATCCACGTTCGGTTCTTTGGTTTTTGGTTTCTTTGCTTGTTGCTTGAGTTGTTGGCGCGATGTCGTGCGGTATTTTAATGGTTGGTTGGATGTGCATTCAAACCAGTACTGGTTGACAGTGGAGGACAAAAGTTTTAGCCTTCTGATCAATAAGTCGAAAATTGCCATTTTGGATGGACAAATTTGTATTTAAGACGTTGGATAAGGCTATTTCAGTCTTTGGAGCATCTGCAGTAGTTATAGCAAGAGTAGTTAAGACCAGAAGAATACTTTTGATACATCGAAAAGACAAAAAAAATTGGAAGGGGGTTTTTGGGCGTGTTATACAATACAGACAAGGTACGTTTAACAAAACGTCAAACTTGGAGAACATGGGGGGGGGGGGGGGGGGGGGGTCTGAGACCCTTCTTTCTTAATATTGGCTAAATAGTAGCACAGCAGCTTTTTGTTTACATGGTGTTCCAGGCTGACGATGTGGCATATGTCCAAAAGTATATGGTTCCTCCCTATAAAACGGCAGCTTGGAGCAGAGAGCAGTGTAGCATAGTATGTAGAAGCTCAACAAGGAGAAAGAGTTTTGCGAAATGGTTTCAGGTATAGAAGGCTTTCACTACTGGATGATTCTTAAAGCATCTTAAAATTTCCCTTATAGATGAATCAAGAGTTGAAAACGTCAATTTAGAAAACGACAAAGTTGTTCAACTAAACTCAAAGTTTTTCAATAAGGCCATACAAATTTTGTATTTGAGTAAAACACAGAACAATTGAGATTTCGGGCTGAAATGTATAGTAGAGTATAGTACACATGTTAAATATAAGTATGAAATTCTAACTCGTCCATATGACCAATATGAGCGCGTTTCCAGCGATCAATTCCTTCGAGTCAATTTACCATCACTCCTTCACACATATCGGGCAGAACGTTGACCACTACCATTCCATGGTGTGCCTGAACTCCTCTTATTTGCATAAACCAACGACTTAGAGCAGCCTCAAGAGGAAGACGTACCGCCAACGCCGATAATCGCATTAAAGAGCTTGCCATTCGACTGGGTCACTTCTCCTGATACGACGATTACCGAACTCTTGTCTCTTGTAGATTTGTTACTGTTCAATAATTAACATTCTGTGTATTCGCAACGTCAATTGAGCTTCATCACCGAAGATGATTTTTCGATGAAAATCAAGTGTTGCTTCAAACTTTCGAAGAAATTTCGGAGCTTCACGAGTATTAAGGCCAAATATTGGAGTAAGCGCTCTTAACGTTGCAAGCACCTACTCAGTAATTTTTAATAATTTCTATACCGGGTTCGTTCGGAAAATTCACCGTGGTAAAAATTCTGACATTGACAGATCATAAAAAAAGG
Organism: Merodon equestris; assembly: GCA_958301585.1. Classification (NCBI taxonomy): domain Eukaryota; kingdom Metazoa; phylum Arthropoda; class Insecta; order Diptera; family Syrphidae; genus Merodon; species Merodon equestris. The sequence goes on from OY284414.1 coordinate 108,010,053, forward strand.
CTTTTGTTATATTAAAATTCAAAATTGTTATGTCGCTATTGAAAAACTCTGTATGTTCACGTACCACGTTGGTCGCTAACACTTACTGTTGCCGTTGCTAAGCAAATGTTATGCAGCTTAGAATCTATCTATCTCCTCTCTGCATTTCCTGGAACCCCTAGTGAGATCAGGTCTTCCTAACTGAGCCATCACCAATAAAAAAACTCGACTAGAAATATAATTTCTGATATGAAAGGCCGAATGATTTCTAAGCCTTTAAAACTAGACTTATAGTCTACATTCTCCCAGGACCTAAAACCACGTATGCTTTAAAATAGCCCATAGATTGTGCCCTTCTAAAAGTCCAGTACTTACAGTTTAAAGATTGTTAAAGCCCCTGCCGTTTTAAGTTATATTGATGGGAGTCAGGAGGAGCAAAGTATAATGCGATCTAACAACGAAGGTAATTTTAAATCAATAGCTTCAATTCCTGTGTGAACTGCGAAATACGATGAAATAGGATGGATATAAGTCAAAAGAAACGCAAGTGATTCAGGGTCTCAGCAATTATTACGAGGGTGGTCCGATAAGTACTTAGCCTCACCGCCAGATGGCAAGAGCAACTTACTTACTATCGTGTAGTACATTCTAGTAGACGGCTACTCTCGAAATTTCAGCCGCATCGAACTCGTAGTTTTGTTTTGACCGCGTGTGGAAGCGGGAGTGTCCGCGGATTTTAGAAAAATGGAAAAAGAGCAATATCCGTCGGTGATTCGATTCTTGATTTTGGAAGGGAAATCGTGCAGCGAAACCAAAGGGCGTTTGGATGCTGTGTACGGTGACTCTTCTCCTTCGATGGCGACCATAAAAAATTGGTTTAACGTGCTTCAACGTGGTCGCACGTCGGTTTTTGATGAGCCACGTCCAGGTGCCCCGAAAACGGCTACCACGGAGGATAACGTGACACGATCTCGTATTGGCAGACCGTCGATTGAAGGTGCGCGAGATAGCTGAGACAGTAGGCATTTCAAAAGATCGCGTGGGTCATATCCTGCATGAAATTTTGGGTCGGCACGATGGGTGCCGCGTTTGCTCATTGCGGACAATAAGCACAACCGTGAGACCACTTCAGAGCAGTGTTTGGCGCTGTTTAAGCGCAATCCGAAAGAGTTTCTGCGTCGTTTCGTGACAGTCGACGAAACATGGATCCATTGGTACACACCAGAGACCAAGAAACAGGCGAAACAGTCGACTTCACCCGGCGACTATCTCATCGGCCGGAAAGGTGATGGCCATCGTTTTCTGGGATTCACAAGGTGTGATCCACATCGACTACCTGGAGAAGGGCAAAACGGTCACAGGGCTGTACTATGCCAAATTATTGGGCCGATTCGACGCCGAATTGAAGAAAAAACGGTCCCACTTGGCGAAGAAAAAAGTTCTCTTCCACCAAGATAACGCACCGGCTCACCACCGTATTCTCCAGATTTGGCCCCGTGCGACTTCTTTTCGTTTCTAAACATGAAAAAGTCACTCGCGACTTCGAAATTTCAGTCGAATAAGGATGTCATCGCCATCACGGAAGCCTACTTTGCAGACCTCGAGAAAACGTATTTTCCAGACGGGTTAAAGAAGTTGGAGCATCGCTGGGTCAAGTGTATTGAACTAAAAGGAGACTATATTGAAAAATAAATCGCCATTTCTCCAAAATTTTAGTTTTTCTTTTGTAGGCAAAGACTTATCGGACCACCCTCGTATAGTGCAATCTAACAAGGAATCTCATTTTAAATCAATAGCTTAAATTCCTGTGTCAACTGCGAAAAATGATGAAATTGGATGGTCAAAAGAAACACAAGTGATTCAGGGTCTCAGAAATTATTATAACAACTGTTGTTACAGTTTATGTAGGTCCAGATCTAAAGCTTCTTTCAATCACCAATGTCATGTTAATTACCGATTCCGAATGTCTAATTTCGGGGCTTTTATCCAGACATGTATAGTACAAGGATTATGTTTAAATTACGATTATGATGACTTTGATTTGCGTTGCTGCGGCGATATTTCCTAATGAACCTGCCAGACGAACACGAGTTGAATTCTTCACATTTCTTCATTTATATGTCTGAAACGTTCGATTAAATTCACTAAAGCTGTGTCAGAAGTCACTTGGTGATGACCGAAACGGTACGAACTTTACGGTACCTTTCTTCAATATTTTCAGCTTTTCACAGTCAATACAAAAATTAATGCGATTGTGGCGCCATCTGTACTTGAGAAATTTATATTTTTTTTGTTTATAAAAAGTCATCGCAGTGATGGTTCAACATTGACAATTTAATAATGGGGTAAAATTTAAAATACCTTTTTTTGGACTATCTTTGTAAATGTTTTGAAGTGAAGCTGTAAAACCGACTTTCAACTTGTCAGACCTGTTGTAGGTCTGTTATAAATACTATATCTCTTGCTATAAATGATGTGAAATAAATCCTTAATAAGTGAGCTAAGTTCGGTGAAAGCTTTGGAATGCAATTTCAGGGTAAACCGTCAGCTTACAAGACCTTCCTTATTTTTGGAGACATTTTTAGGCTAGTGTTACAAGAGAACCAGTGAAAACTAGAAACCCTTCGGCGATTTTGAGTAATACTGTTTGGAATATAATCAGTCCGGTGCAGATGTTGCTAAAAAGCTTAGATTAAAGGCTTCTAATCTTGGACCACACAAACAAAACAGACATTTGAAACGTGCGCAAAAACTTTTCACCACCACTGTCCACCCAGTCGGCGGTCACTTGCAAGTGTGCTTATACAACTCGCATATTAATGGCCTCCGGATTGTGTTTATTAATTGCATTCATTAATAGAATCCATGTTTGCCTATATTAATTAGAAATTACAACATTTTCAAAGTAACGTATGTATCTCTGCGCAAGAGAAAAAACACAGAAAAAACCAAACGCATTCCTAGATACTCGTATATTTATCATTTTATGATTTTTTTTTGCAAATGTGACTGCATTTGCATAGTCGTCTCTGTTTCATTCCATTAGCATGGATCCTACCATGTATGATGGCGAGGCCGATAGGATCTCCCTTTTCGCAAAAGCCAAACGCACCATTGGTACACCCGTACAGGGTGTGACTACAAGCTGCTTGATTTAACGTGTAATATACGTACAAATGGGGAGGCGAACTGGAATGGAGGACACCAGACAAGAAGACAAAATAATTAATGCTTTTGATAAATGGCCTGACAGGGGATTACGCAGGATGAGATGGAACATGGTACATGAAACAATGGCCCCGACGACGAGATTTCTTGTGCGAGTGCATTTGTGAGGCAATGTTTCATATTAGGGATAAGCCGGAGATTAAACAAGACCGGGCGTGTGTTTAGTGAATGGTTCAGGGGTTGAGCTATGAACGGAAGCTCTGAAGGATTCGGGAGAATTGGATGGATTTGATGTATGATTAGACTTTGTGCGTATAATGAAAAATTGCAGGAAATTTTCAGCAAAATACGAATCATTTTGGTGAAATGAGTGCCGACTTTCAGAGATAGGAGCCCTGTTGGTGTTCTATATCAGATGCGTAGGGTTTTCGAATGAAAGTTTTCTCGAATTGCTCCAGCCAGCATCTCTATTTCTGATAAACATTGGATGCTACGGGTATACTGGAATAAAGAAAGCCTCTTAATATAAATGATTTCGGAGTAGAATACGATGAATAGGTTTGTTATAACCGAACCCCATTATGTCCCAAATGCCATCAATTAGAGTTACAATTTCTGCAGATAATGGGCAGGGGAAGGCAAAGGAAAAGTTTCGAAAGAGTTTTGTAATGTTATTCGCCTACGCAAATAATAGGGGCCCAATGTGATAACCTTAAGGGACTTTTGACGCTACAGACCAGATTAAACAAATGGCGTTCATTTGTAATACTGATGGAGATGAGCCATCTACTTGAAATAAATGAGAATTTTTGACAACTTTTACGTTTCTCATTTTTCCATAATGGACACGATGGACAATGGCACGTTAGTCACTGGAAAACAGTTTCTCCGGAAGAAAAACAAACTTGGCTCAGTCCGAGTTATCTCTGAAAAAATAGATCGAGCCCAGAGTAAGTTGAAGCCATTTAAATTAAAAAGACAATCTTAGTTTGAATGAGGTATGTTCAAAAATTAACAGGAATTTTGGATTATTGAGGATTGAATCTACTCAGCAACACTTGTTGAGCTTTCTAAAGTCTTGTCAATACAGATTGCCATCATTAGAGCCACTGAACCTAAGCTATAACACGATCGGTAGGGCTGAAGCATAGATTTTCAACGATTTCCGGGCAATTTCTCTTTGTCGCTGTTTACAATATTCGAAATTCAGTAGCTTTAAAAAGAGTTTTATTACCACACGTATCATACCTTAAACATCAGGGAAAAGTTCATTTCGATATTTTTATCGATTTTCTTGCTTAAGATTCGGTGATCGTTTAAGGTGTCAACGTCTTCATGATCTTCCAGTGACCTCTTGTAAGCCCAAGTTTTCCCATTAACAGACTCACTAGAGTAATGTTTAATATTTCTAACACTTTGCTGTACTTTATTTCATTCTTATGGCAAAATTTTATGAACATTTTCTGATCCACTTTGCAAACAAATATTTCAACAAGATCGCTGATCGCCCAAAAGCCCATGTAACTTCTTTGGCAACTGGCGGCATATGACAAGTTTATTATCAACAGTATCAAAAATCGCGCAACCCGGACTAAATCAGCACTGTACAAGTAGAAACTACAAAATTCCTGTTATTTTTTGAACACATGTTGTATTGAAGAAGTATCGTACATGACTCGTGTAATGATCATGATTCTGCATCATAGCATCAGGCGATATAAGAATAAAGAGAAAGGCTTTACCCACCACATATGTAGTTATACGTAGTCATCTTGGCTTCTGATGACCTACAGAAGAATGTCTATTGTCAACACTATCGATATTGTCACTTATAAATTCTACTCGGCTGGGAATCTGGTATTTAAGATAACACAGTAAAGCTACATAAGAACAATAGTGTGATTGACCTTCCTGCAATTTCTCACAACTCGGCAAAATGGATAACCTATTCCAATGCAAATTAGCTACACACTCTTTGAATGAGTTTGCGATCGTAAGCACTAAAGCATAAACGTAAGCATTCAAGGTAAGCAACGTAAGCAACTCTAAGGTTGATGCCAACTGCGTAGAGCCGACGCAAGTCACACGTAGAAAAAAGTTGATCGTACGATGAAGATCATTTACTGATCTTGAGTTAAGCTTGCAAAAACGAAATCAACTGGAAGCGAGCAAAATAAACGACAATAATAGTTCGCGATTCGCAAAAAAAACCGCTTCGTGGGTTGCCTGACCGGACTTGAGTAACAATTCTAGTTTTTCTTTGTTTCCATCATCCGCCTAAGTGGACGGTAGTCCCTCACCTTATTCGTAGACAATTCGGCTAGAGTATGATGCATACGATAAGCATCTGACAAGACACTTCAGTATCGCCGCGGCACTCGTTGATCTCATTATTGCCATAAACTCCGAGCGGTCGACGGACCAAATATGTATAATTTGCAAGTTCACGATCACGTCTTGTCTCTTAATCGTTTAGTGAACCCTCCTTCTCTGTCTACCGTTTTACAGAGTATACCCGTTTGCCTGTCTGTCTGTTTGCTCGTTATTCCCTATCGTTCCAGCGTGTCTCGCTGAGCAATTATAAAAATTATAGCAGTTAACCGGAGTGACCTTAAAAATTCCAACAAAAAATAACATGAAACCCTGATAATTATATTTGGAGCCAAGAGATTGGCATGGCACTCCTCGTCCCATTTTCAAGAGATCTCTGAGATCACCTCCTAATTGAATTACTCAACCGTGTGATTGCGAACTATAAACGCTCAAGCTTGACAAAAATAAAAATAAAACACTAAAACGAAACGAATAGATCATCCTGTCTTGTAGGCTGTCTATCGGACTTCAGTGGCAACAAGTGAAATCGAAATCTTTCAACGCGCCCTCAGCAGCAGTACGTCAACGAATAGCCCATATCGCAGCCACAATATGCATCATCAGGTTTCTGATGAGTTGAGAGTTATCAAAAGGTCAACGGATTCGATTCTCATTAAGATTTGAAACAAAAAATAAATTCAACTAAACGTCGTCCACGAAGCAACACCATAGATACAATGTGTCTACTGCACTAGCGTGATTTATACTCAGCCTGATCGTGGCTATTTTGGGATCTCTGATTGTTTATAATCAAACCGAACTATAAATGTTTTGAAATAGATCCCCGATATCCTCTCGCACGGTAGTGGTGGGGTTGCCGGGTGCCGGGTAAACAGTTCGCTGATCGTTTTGTACATCACTTTTTCCCGTCCGGCGTGTTTAGTTTACGGGACGACGATCGCTAACAAGACTGCTCCGTTGCACTATGCTGTAGATCAATATACTCGAACCGAGTGATCTTCGTATCGATCTTGTTTATATATTTAATGGCGTTAAGTCATAATTTTTAGAACGCAAGATTGCACATTACCAGTATCGACTACTCGGCAGCAGATAGGCTGGGCACTCACAACACCCGTGCTTACCCGACCGAACTTCCGTGCGTAGGGGCGGTCGTGTAAGGTCTTTTCCGTCTCTTTCTGTTTAACGATCGTTTTATGTGTGATCAACTTGATGGATGATCTATTCCGAGGCTTTTGTTAATCATATCTCAGCGGTTTTGATTATTTGCAATCTTTTTTTTGTTCAAGTTGTTTTTTTCTTTTTTTGTTTGACGATCTGTAGAAAGATACTCAGAAGCGAACTCTTCGATTGTGTTTATTGATGAACCGGAGAAAAGCTGCTTACGTAGGTGACGGCACAAGTAGTTTTCGGTTTCGGGAAGAAGTCATGATCTGTGTTTTCAAGGTCTTGAAACTATATTTAGTTGTATTTTTCCTCTCGTTGTTATTAGATTTCGCGAAGGCTTTTCACTGGAATTGTAAACATGCTAATGCTTTGTTAAGAACTAATTGCTACTTTGATCCGTTCGTGATGTGGCCGTGGTAGCGAAATAATATCGGAAATATTCGTGAAATTCTTCAACTAAAATAAAGTTCTAAAAATAGGCCTTCGACTTTAATTGGAGAGCTCTTTTCGAAGCATGTAACCTTGCTATTGGAATACCAATGAAAAATAAATAGAACAGACAATGAACTCTTTCTTTCTAGTTAGAAAACCGGTATATAACGAACAGCTTATTTCCTCGATCGTTGTAAAAACTGCCTTGAGCCTGCAGCCAAATTTCGTAGGATTACTCAAGTGGAAGTAATAGCATTTGGGGCCTCTAAGAGAGATGAAAAAGTGCGAGCGATTTTTGTATTGGGTTATAATTCGCAGTAAACCATACATTTGGTCCTTCAGGCCCCGCATTTTTGACTCTACTGAAATATTTTACACGCGAAGACAGACTATCGTTTCCGAATTATTTAAGATGGCAGTTGCAGTTACCTATTATTCAAATTCTTCATACTTCGAAGATGGAGATCAGCCAGGGCGGATGCATGACTTGGGAAGGAGTTTCACATTCATGTGGTTCATTTTCAGAATATGGCCATGTGCATTGCCTGTTAGAGATGTGTTGCGTTGACATTTCTGGGGGAAGGAATTCAGCTGTCTAGTTGAGTGGGTAGTGTATCGACCGCTGACGCGCGATGGGCGAGTTCGGATCCGGATAACACCAAGGCCATCGAATGTTAATTTCGCGGCTGCTCTCCTCTCCTAATTTGGGGCGGGTATACGCCTTGTAAATTATAGTCAAATCTGTGGGAGGCAAATATTTCGTGCATTTATATAAGATTCCTAAGCAGTGTTTCTAAGTGATTCTAACTGAGGTATCCACTGATGAACGTACCCAAGAAGGCTTTTTGGTTTCTGAGAAGCAAGCTCTATTCATCGATAATTAGTGCGTGTCAGAATTTTCAATAAGAGAAGACAGCACTGTGTTTCGGAAGCATTGAGTTCCACTCTAAGGTTCCGGCACTTTATGAGCTATACAAAGGCTGCAGTTTCTGTTCCATTAAAGAAGTGCAGGTCCGTGAATCTGGGACAGAGTATGTAAAGTTAAGACTACTGTCGTCAACGAAGGAGCGTATGGTTTCGAAGTAACAGAAAATCTTTTATAAAAATAAGAAACAATATTGGAGACGATATGGAGTCCTGAGGCACACCAGCTTTTATGAACTGAATATCAGACTTTGATCGATACAAAACAAGCTTTATTTTAAGATTTTAAAGGTAGTTTTGAGCATTGACGAAGAGATGGGTCTCATGCTGTCGGAGGAACGATTCTACCATCAAATTACTAGTGGATTTCTTGCCACAGGAACCAGACTATCGCTCATTGAGAAAGTATCGCGATCCAAAGCATTTCATAAGGTGACGGATTATCAACGGTTCAAAGACCTTAGAAACGGGAGGTGTTGATATAATAAGTCGGTAATAATTGAATACTTTTGTACTTTTTCATAGATACCATTTTCAACATGCTCGGAGGGAGTCCAGGGTTGAAGAACTCCATTTCAAAACTATAGAGCATACATAGTCATCTGAACCCACAGATTTAGCTACGATCTTATCGTTTGTCCCTCTTATTGCTCAAGGTCTCTATGTTGTCGATAGTTTTGTCTTTGTTTCCGTAACTTTTTTTTTATAGAGTTCGTACAAATTCAAGAGTGTGCGCTCTTATGGTGTTTGTCCCACAACCTGGACGGGGCTAAGATGGTTTGTGTCGAAGATGTTCGTTCACCACTCTCCGGGGGTGGTTGTCCTAGATATTATTCGAGAGATTCGACTGAATTTGTCGCGTTGGTTGTAGTATCCACGTCATTAAGGTGTTATATTGAAAATGCACACACAGAGTATGAATTTTGAAGTGATCTTATGCTGCGAGTGTCATGCTTTCGACAGTACTTTTTGATCATCTCTCATACACAACTGAGGATGATGTTGTTGCACAATTTTTCCGTATAGGAATTGTTCTTGGCTGTGGACAGACAGACCGCTCAACATTCGATTATGATTCTTAATTACCATTGCACTACAACTACCCCCTAAATTCTAGTAGTTCACAGTGGAAAGCAAGATTTTATGGGCTCATGGATATAAGACTGCATACGGGAGAATAGTGCCTGCTTTTATAGTGCGTTTTTGACAGAATACTCACGGAAAGTCTTAAAGTTAAGTTAGTTAGCGACCACTTTTTTCTAATGATACACAGCTCGGAAATATTTGTAAGGACCTTTTATAAGTTCTCGCTATTTTTTTTTGTGAAATTGAATACTATTAAAAGTAAGTTGCTCAAAGTATTGTCTTTCGCTAGCTATAACTTTTGTCTCTCCTTCTAACACAATTCGTAGTTCACGTAAGAAAAATTGTACGACTTTTGAGGTGAACGAGTGTATTTTTGGCATCTTCAAAACATCAGCCATGCCACGATTCATCGATAGGAATAGGTGGTAGTAGGAAGGGGCAGTGTCTGGGGAATATGGCGGTACGACATCTCATTTCAAGGCTTACAGGTAGATTTTAACTACCTGAGCAACCCGAGCGTTGTCAAGTAGCAAAACCATCTTTACGTGCTTTTGCTCTTTCAATGTTCAGCTCAAATACATGAACCTTCGAATCATGCATATTCGCCTTTTCCGACGATGGCTTGGGTCTATACCACTATCTTGAAGGTCACCACCAGTCACGTTAACGTTTCCTTTTCTGGCGTTGAAGCAGCATTCGGGAGAAACGTCACTCGACGTCTCTCGGGCTTAACCTGTACGACACCACAAATTATTGCTTCCGAATCATTCCTAATGCTTTTAAATGTTTCAATACTTTGGAGTCATCTGGTTGTAATGACTTTGCTTGCTAGATCAGCTAGCGTTTGACATGAGTCTTCATGAAGCGGCGACTCCAATTCTTCGTCTTCAAACTTCAGTGTGACAGGACGTTATTGTCGTTATTTTAGAAGAGCTGATATCAATTTCTGCACCGTAAGTCTGAACAAAAATTCTGTGTACTGCTGTCCCAGACTTTTTTGAAGAAGTGCGCTAACATTTCCATACACTAAAGTTGAAGCTTGTCTACAGTCCCTTTGTATTAAGGGTGGGCCATTTAGTGTTTTTTTTTTTTAAATCATAGGTTATTTTGACACTGACAGCTGTTTCCCGCTCGAAATCTAGACAGAAAGTCAGTATCATACCTCCGCGGAACGAAATGAGTCGCTTTAGGCTTGAACAGCGTTGGGAAATATTGAAAACTTATTTCCAAAGTGAGTGCTGTGTAGCTCAAACAGGGCGTTTTTTAAAAAGAAATTTTGACCGAAATGAAGCACCCACCGCGACTGCCGTACGCAAGTTTGTGCACAAAGTTCGTGACACTGGTATGCTAGTGGACAACACTCATGATCCCCGTTGTAGTTCGGTGAGCACAGATGAGAATGTGGCTGTTGCGGCCGAGAGTGTAAGACTAAATTCACGAACATCAACTCGCCATCGATTTCAACAGCTCAATATTTCACGCACTAGCGTGAGGCATCAGGCTGACTCAGCAATTGAAGGCGCGCGATCCGCTTCGTTATCGATCGTAGTTTGGGGCTTAGAGCAGCTTGAATTGGACAACGATTTTGGGCGAAAAATCATATTTTCTGACGAGGGGCATTTTCATCTAGGCGGCTCGGAAAACCCGCACGTTATTGTCGAGAAACCAATGCATCCACAGAGAGTGACAGCTTGGTGCGGATTGTGGATTGGTGTCTTCGTTGCACAATTTTTATTCGAAAATGAGGCTGGAAACAACGTTTCGATCAACGGTGGGCGTTACAGAGCCATGTCAACCGACCTTTTTTTTTAGTGAAATTGAAGACATGGATTTGAACGACCTCTGGTTCATGTAGAATGGCGCGCCATGCCACACAGCCCATGCCACGATTGATCTTTTGCGCACCAAATTCCCAAATGGTTCTATCAGGCGTCTTGGCGATGTCAATTAGCCGCCTCGGAGCTGCGTTTTGACCTCTTTGGACTTTTTTTGTGGGGAACCGTGAATGGCTGATGTTATGCCAACAATCTGGAAACGATTCAAGCACTTAAGGCCAGTATCATCCAAGCAATCCGTGAGCTACATTCCGAAACCATCAACAAGGTCTTGGAAAATTGGGGTGACAGGATGCGCTAGTGCGAGGCCAGCCGAGACAGCCACTTGAACGACGTTGTATTTCATAATTAATGGGAATGTTTGTTCTGATTAATAAAGCCATAATACATGGACAAAAAATAATTTTGTTCATTTTATTGCATTTTTAAAAAGAAACTTGTATGGGCCCCACCCTATAGATGCATTGCCATGTTAAATTACGAGGGTGAAGTGAACGTTTTTCAGCCTAACAATGAAAGACTGTGATTTTCAGTCAAAAAATGATTCAATTTTAAGGGAAATTATGTAGCTCCCTTGACTTCTACAGGTCCAGAGCTTCTTCAACGTCTGTTTTCCTTACCGGCATTGAGAGTCTGAAAGTCTGTTAAAATATTCATATACGGACCACTCAACTTCTCATTGTATGTGAAGCGTTTGCTAGAAACAAATTTCTTCAGTTTGGGAACAGAGGGAAATCAGAGGAAAATCTGAGGACCCCAAATCACCAATATTGCGGGTGATTGATGTGACAGTTTTAACCTTGTGAACAGCCAATTTAAGGCCGGAAAAAAACTGTTGTAAGCTGCCTCTCAATGGGACGTTTTGGATCGTATCCATGATAGTCGATTCAAAGAAAGTAGTCTGGGTGCCTCATTTCATTTGTGCGGCAGCAATGGATGCGAATGTGATTTTCAATACACATTTCCCTAGTTTCATTGTTTTATTTTGTCACCCATGACCCATGGTCTTGGAGCGAATAATCGGATGTTTATGCAGGTCATCATATTAAGATCCACTATGTATTGTAGTCCTGCATCAATTGAATATCTGTGCTTGACACGATTCTTGTCGAAAACAAAAATTCAAAAACAGATTTTTACTGGCTAGCCGGTCGTAAAAGGCACTCCTGTCCACTGCACAAACAGTCGAGCTCAAAGTGAAATCGATTCTGCTACAAATAGCAGTTCCAGGCCATATTTACTGTATTTTCCTCGTTCAGCTCTCCCATAGACATCTGTCCTAGGTGAACGTCTTTTGTCTTTCGCATTTTCCCTCATTTTCTTTCATTCTTTTTCCGAGTGCCCGCAGTCACTCTATTGGCTTAATGACCTGTTTTGCAACGCACAAAAGAGTACAAACAAAAGAAACACCTCATTCCTGACCTTCTTTTTCGCCTTTACAATTTGCCTCCAAGGGATTTCCATGTTTCCTGCTCGCGTTGACCACCATGCACCTACCCGACTGTACTTTTTTTTTCTTTATCCCTCACACTGAAAGCAATAAAAAAAAAGGTTCAGCTTGATTGCAATCCGTAGCTTAAGCAGAAAAGGAAAACACATTTTCATTAAATTCTCATTCACCAGCAGTGTAGCGTGGCGGCATTAAGCAACATGGCACCCTTGTCTTCCCTGCGCAAACACGAGAACAAACAAATGTGATTACTTAATCCAATGGCAGATACAGTTACATACAATAATTGCATAACAACCTTAATAAAATCATATTTCCCATAAAGCGACGATCCGTGTTTCCACTCCATTCCCGTACGGAAGCGTTTGCTCCTGATGACCAGCCGCCGCACCATGCCACATCATCTTTTTCATTATAGTGGCCCGCCCGTTTGGTGCAGCCGTTTCACTTAATGGCAAAAAAGAAATAATTCCCCAAGCAATTTTATATTTTAATTGCACGGACATTAAACCGAATACGTATATGCGAGTGGCAAAGATATAGAAAAATAAAAAAATAAAAGAGAAGAACCCGAACAGGAAACCGCACGAAAATACCGCGTACCCTGGCACCGAGCGACCACGCCGCACCAGACCTGTATCATACAAATGGGCTTTAGGATAGAGAATCGCATTGAGTCCATGATAGCCAGCCAGTAGAAGCAGCAGAAACAATCTCTCCTTACGACGAGCATTTACATAAATAGCTAGGTGAGGCGAAGATGCGAAATCACTCGAGTGCCGCGCTTAGTTTAGGGTTTAACGACAAGGAAGGGATCTACGCTGTTGTCGCTGCGGTTGCAGTCGCCATCGTTGTCGCGTCGTCGTCGTCAAATTAAAAATAAATTTAGACTAAGAGACAAAATAGAAATTTGTTTATAAAAGCTCGGCGCACGGCTGTTGCGTGATGGTTGCTCGTCCCCCTTTGCAGGCCATCAAATGCAGATTTATTTTGTAAATCTCCCTTCGAGCTGCGTCCAGTCGATAAATCATTTTAAATAGATTAGTCGCGTTCATTGCCCTTCCTCTACGTTTAACGTTCTACGATACACACCAGCAACAAAAACCATTTTCGTTTATGTGAAAACGAGGTACAACTCTAAATCCAACCTCAGAGATAAGGACGAAAGACAAGGACACGGAAAGGACATTCGAGTCAATGTAAACCACGACATGACCTACATCCAACGTAAGAGCAAGCACCTAATTTCGAGCGAAAACGCAAGCGAGTCGTTTCGATTCGATGTAATACACTTTTACGAAATGTTTTTCGGTTTTACGAGATCGTCTTATCTGATGTGCTCGTATTGTCCCCCAACGACTTGCTTTCAACCCTCCGGAGTGTAGGTATCCCCCGCATCGGGTGTAGAGTTCGGTTACACTTTGAATACTCGTACTTGTATCGTGTGAAAAACGTTTTGTTGTTTTCTTCAAGTTTTTTTGCTTTTTTTTTTACGAGCTTGCTCCCGCCGAAGAGGAGGAATGTGTCAAAGTTAAGTACTTCTTCACCGGAAGACATTGTGTTGGTGGCTTTCATGTTTGGCAAGTTGACTTAGCCATTGACCACTTGTTTTATGGGCGACTATTCATTTATGGAAATAAATATTTAATGGAGTCGTTTATTGGGTGCTGAGAAATGGTTGTGGGATGTATGCGACATTCGTGTCGGTTTAAGACTTGAGATGGTAGCCGGTGATAGGGGTAGTGTTAAGTTTTCGGTATTACACGATAAGCTTGTCGATAATCGGCGAACAATTGGAGTTTTGCTATGATAGTCGTGTATCGAAATGGATCGTGTAGAGGTGGGAAATTGTTTTTTGGGTTGCTAGAATTTGGTATTAAACTTTATGACAGAATGATTAAGGCAACCCTTTGAACAAGGTTCATCTAAGACTTTAATTATTATTCGTGCCATATAAAGGTTTGGATAATTTAAAGCTTATAATAGTTACCCCTTGGGGTAACTAGGCATGTTATTGATGCCTTGCTGAGTACAGATTTTGAATTCTAAAACATGAAGGGAGGTCTCATATTCAAGTAGGATGCGAACAAAAAGAAAAAGATGCATTCTGGCTAGATTTCCACAACCTTGTCAAAATCATCCCAAAGGAAGAGCTTTTGTTTGTTGGGGGAGATTTAAACGGACATGTCGGGAAGACAAGCGAAGACTATGAAGACTACCACGGAGGGCTGGGATGCGGCACCAGGAACTCTTCAGGTGAAGATATCCTAAACATGTGCAAGTCGTACGGTCTTATAGTGCTAAATACCATGTTCGTCAAATAAAGCCGGCACCTGATCACTTATAGCAGCGGCGGAAATGAAACTCAAATAGACTATCATTTGGTATCCAGTTTCATGAAGCCACGAGTTAAAGATTGCAAAGTGATCCTGGTAGACGCGATCGCCCCTCAACACCGTCTCCTCCTGACTGAATTTTTTATGGATGCGAGAAAGAAGTCAAAGCAGCAAACGAAGGTGTCTGAGAGAGTCAAGTGGTATAAGCTGGATAAAGGAAAAGGCGAAGCTTTTATTACCATCATGAAAAACTACCTCTCTTCCATTATCGATGAGGTCGGTAATGAGGAGTGCAGAGCACAAGACATGTGGGATTCCCTACAACAATCTGGCCTGGAGAAAGCCAAATCACTGCTCGGAACATCTAAAGGCCCCTGCCAACACGCAAAAGAAACCTGGTGGTGGACAGACGAAGCCAAAGCAGTGATACACGAAAAGAAAATGGCTTTCCAAGCTGGGTCAAAGTGCTCTTCTACTAATAGAGAGGAAAAAGCTCGCCGTGAAAAGGTATATAGATATTGCAAAGGTATCGCGAAGAAAAAGTGCGCCGAATTCAAAGCGAAAAGCATGGAAGGCCTATATCAGGAGTTGGAAGAAATATCGTCTTCCGCGTCTGACAGGAACCAGGCTACCCAGGAGCTTCGACAAAGCAATTTGAACAAAGGAGCAAATATCCTTAAGATAGCCGCCCAGAGAAGAAGAAATGCTCAGGAGATTCGTTTCCCAAAGTTTATTAACAATGCTGTAGGCCAACTCCTTGTGGAAGACGAAAAAATTCTCCACAGATGGCGACAGTATTGCGAGGAACTTCTGAACGAACAGTTTCCCCGAGTGCACTTTCCAAGAGCCGCCCCGAATCATGCCGAAATATCCGACATCACAGTCGAAGAAGTTCGGTACGCGGTTAAAAATTCCAAGAAAAGAAAAGCTCTTGGGCCGGACGGGATCCCCTCTGAGTTCTGGAAAAAGATGGGAGACATCGGGTCTAGATGGCTCATGGTTCTTATCTCCAAACTTATGAGAGGCGACACTATGCCTAATCAATGGAAGGAAAGCTATCTTCTTCCATTGCACAAAGGAAAGGGTGATACGCGAAATTGTGATAACTACCGTTCTGTCAAGCTGATGTCGCACACCATGAATATCGTTGAACGGGTATTAGATAGCCGACTGCGGAAAATAATACGACTATCTGATGACCAGTGTGGGTTTGTCTCGGGTAAATCAACAACAGATGCAGTCCAAAGTATAAGGATCATGATGGAAAAGCATCGTGATTCTTCAAAGGACTTGCATATGGTGTTGGTTGATTTCGAGAAGGCCTTTGACCGGCAACCAAGAGATCTTTTATGGGTAGCGCTAAGACAAAAAGGAGTTCCAGAAACCTATGTACGTGTGAGTGATCATGGAGATGTACAAGAGAGCAACGACAAGAGTAAGATGCACCACAGGAGTCACCGAAGAGTTCGCAATCAAAGTCGGTGTAAACCAAGGGAGCGTCCTCAGCCCACTGCTCTTTATAGCAGTCCTTGATTGCTTGCTTGAAGGAAAAGTGACGGACCCCAATGTGCACCAGCTATTCTTTGCTGACGATGGAGCCATTATAAGCGATGATCAGGCATCCCTACAACGAGCACTTGATGTGTGGGTGGACAGTTTTGAGGGACACGGGTATCGTATGTGCTGCCCGTTCTCTGACCCTCATCAGCCTATTCCAGACATTTACTTGAACGGAACAGTGCTTCCCAAGTGTGAAAAGTTTAAATAACTGGGATCTATGATTAATAAAGAAGCAACTTGTGATGACGACATCAACCATCGCGTAAGCATAGGGTGGATGAAGTGGCGGGAAAACTCCGCCATCTTCTGTGATCGAAAAATGCCCCTTAAGCTGAAAGGAAGGCTCTACACTTCAGTTGTACGTCCGGCGCTCACATACGGTTCACAATGCTGGACAATGCACAAAAAGTATGAGAGCAAATTAACGGCAGCTGAGATGAAGATGCTTCGCATGACAGCGGGAGTAACAAAGCGTGACAGAATTAGAAGTTCAAAGATCCGAGGAAGCCTCCACGTAAAAGAAACCATCATAAGAAAGATAGAGCGCGACCGACTCAGTTGGTATTGCCATGTTCAAAGGAGAGATCCTTTGAACCCCGTCCAAAAGGCTATATCAATCAACGTTTCAATTTCAACACGCAAAAAAGGCAGGCCGAAAAACAATTGGTGCAAACAAATGCAAAAACACCAGCATTTGATTGGCCTCAGCGATGAAGTAATCCCAAACCGGGAAGCCTGCCGCTACTTTCTGAGGTCAAACCGGCGGACCCCACAAGTGGACCAGTAGGAATGCAGTAAAGTGGGAAGGGTATGGTCCTACACTTCTGACCATAACGACGCCGGAAAAAAAAGGAAAAGAAGGGGAGGTCTCATATAATAAAGGGCAGTTAAGTATAGGGATACTTAGTATCATACGTACGCTAAGTGCCCTATTATATCATAGGGGTCATTGAATAATGGTCTCCTAAAGACAAGTTTTAAAAATACAGAATCACATTTGAGCATTTAAAAAGGTTTGACCCATAGAGTGCGTCCAATTTTTAGTAACTTTTTCGAGAATTTTGGCTGGTATCTCGCTAGTAACACGTGTAATGTTACCTTCGTAGGTTGCATGCTGGTTCCACGACACATACAAGTCTAGTAAAATGAGCTTCGTCGGTGAAGACATTTTTTTTTATAAAAAAACGGATTTTGTAAGGCCTATTCACAGAAAATTTCGACGCTTTGATTACGAGCTTACGAGCTGTATTTTGTAAGAATTTAAACCATATTAAAATATTCCAGGTAGTGGAGTAACACATTCCCAATTGCTGCGAACGAATAGACACATCACGGTATTCATACGCTGGAGGATACACCAACATTCAATTTCAATCATTCGCAAGCGCTAATCGAGTGTAAGTTGTAAGTCGCAAGATGAAATGGCAATACTCACTGAGCACGCCTGGCTTTGGCACATTCCACGAATCTCACTTGACTTGCCGAAAATAGAAAACTGAAAAACCAAACAGCAAAAGAATCACTATTTACTTACAGAGTATAGTGTTTTACAAGAGTGCCTTTTGTAAGAAGCTTCACTTGTGAATTGTCGCTTGATCCGTAAGAAAATAACGATTTTGTTACTTTTTCTTCCAAGAAGTCAATGTCGAATATTGACAAGGAAAGCGGTTTTCATAAAGCTGGCAGATCACGGGAATCTTGGCGAAGGGTTGCGAACGCGATTTTTCGATTTTTCAGCTCCAATTGGCCGGTAATACTAATAATAATAATATTGAGATCACGCACGCTTACCATGTGTCCAACTTCTCTGATTTAGAAGCATAATAAATTTTAGGAAAAAACAAACGTGCCAAGACTATGAAGCTAGAGAGAAAGCCTGAGGGATGAAGGCAGACAATTTGTAATGGAGACAAAGTCGATGATGAGATTATTGAAAAACCATTCCTGTGGACTGTGGCTGTATAAGGGCGGTGATCAGGCAGAGCAAACCAGAGCTAAGGTGGGTCTGGGGGTAAATGAGGCAAATTACCTGCTTTCCGTTACTTCTTTGGGCTCAAGACGCCAATGAAAAGTAGAAACCTCTCTCGAAAAACCAACCTCTACAGGGCAAAGAATCGAAAGTGGATTGGCTAATTCGATTAAAAAAATCAGCGAGCAATATTTGGTCATGGAGAGTGAAGGGGAAAAGACGAAAAATCGATATGGATCATGTGGAATTAATGGTAGTCACTGCCCCGGCCCGAAAAGTTTCCGATTCTAACTCCAAGAGACGTCCACCAACTGGGCGTGAGGCACAGGAAGGACCAGGCTAAGGATCGTGCAGATTGATGAGACTTGTTGAGTAAATCCGAACTGTAAGTGGCAACAAAGTGCTTTGTTGTACAAAAACCGTCGTTTTACTTCGAATAACACCGAAAGGCCAGACCCCACCTAAAAGAAAACGTGAAATGCGCCTAATATGAACAGGACATGTAGGGGAAATGGATCCTATAGCACAAGCCGCACGATTCCAAACCCAAGGCAGCTAAAGGTAGAAGACGCAACATTGTGCTCATAGTTGGAAAAGACCTCAGCTAACTTGGAATGCGGTACTGGAAGCAGGCTAGGGGTCCTGTTGACTAACAAGACTTGTTGTTTGAGGTGCAATGCCATCTGAAGAAGTGGTACTTTAACCAATTGTGCAGTATTACTGTAAGAGTTAAGTACAGAACATACGACGGGTTTTAATTAGATTTGCTGTCCAAATCAGGTCTATAAAGCAAAGGGAGCTTGCACATCGTGGTCAAGTCATTATCAAGACACTTACATGCCTTTATATCTATAGAAAATAAAGTTTTCACGTCCAAAGTGTCAAATTTGAGTTAAAAATTAAGTTAAAAATGAGAGATGTATTCGTATACAGAACGATTTGCCTGATTTTCATCCCCGAGAAGGACAGTGGCTCAGTCTTAGAAATGTTGGCGTTGACGCCGATATTACGGGGTTCGAATCATACAGCAGCTAGCTCTACAAAATTATAGTTCGCAGTTTTTTCCCTTTAGGACATCCTTTAAACGTGCTAACAACATCCATTTACAAGCATCAAAACCATCATTGACTATAAAAGGCCAACAATGAAGTCCCCTCTTGTGAGAGACACAATCCTGAAAATGGTTGTCAAATTTTATAAAGACGAACCAACCTTGTGTTCGAGACGTTAAGTCAGGCACAACAGTCGAGTAGCGTCATTCCATTTAAAGATTAGAAATTGAAAATAATTTGCAATATACAATCTACCCATTCGTGTGCAGGGTTCTACCTCCAAGAAAACAACTGCCATTCGACAAGTGTTTCGGTGAAGTTTCGTAGCATGTCGTTAAATAACAAACATTCAGGCAAGCAAGTCAAATAGTCAAGCACGATTCATCACAAGTTCTGAAGCATAAGACATTTTTCACAAAGGTCCGTTCATAAATTCTTAAAGACCTCAATTTATTGTATTACATGCTCACCCATAGCATTCCTAGATTGACTTGCTAACATACATATATTCGTGCATGGAGTAGGCAAACGCCCTATCGCGTGAACACTCCACTTGAAAAAGTTTCTCATATTCTTCTTGTGCTGCCTAAAATCGCACAATTGTTCTCGGAGTTGAACTGTACATTGCTCCTGGCTATTATTACTTATTCAGGAGGGGTGAAAGGGTTTTTTGTCCTTCATTAACAAAAGGTGGAAATACCCAAATAGAATGAAGTGAAGTATGATCGAAGGACAAGGGCAATGGAAGCCGGGGTACTACCGGACAGGTTTATAGGGAAAACGTAAATACGAAAATCACTAAATCGACCTACGCTAAGTCCAATTAATACCAATTATCACCCACAACCCGAAATAAACGTCCAAACATTGATGGTTCCGTGCGTCATGAATGAACGAGTAACCCGCTAATTATGAAAACAAGACCCACCCTCACTGAAAATCGAAAATTACAAAGAAGAATGTTGCGGCCCGGCTCAGTCCACGAACACCCCCTTCCTGTTTGCCAGCTGTTCGTGACACACAGCACCGAAGACTGGAAAAACAGAGAAAACAACTCGTGAATCACACCAGCCACATGCTTGGAGCATTAAACCCCAAGCAGAGCACCAGAATCGAAAACAGAACACAGAAATTTAAATTTAAGACATGATGCCATTACCGTCGTTCCATAAATGAATAATCCAGTCGCTCGAGTACGTATGAACCATCGTTAACACATCTGTTACGGCATAGGCGCCTAGCCACCGCAACACCTCTGGAATCCATGAGAACCACATCGTGATGGATTTTAAAGCAGAAGCCCGACAGAACAGAGAAAAACCGAAATCCAAACTTAATTATCATTCACAATACGTTCGATAACAACGATAACTACCCAATAGCCACGACACTAGCGTGTCGCATTACGCTTAAAGGCCATTCAGATAGCCATTACACCGGTACGCGGCGGTATGCGGCTAACACAGGAGGAGAGACGAGGCAAATCCCAGCGAAACCTAACCCAGTTCTTCGTAGGTACTCCACTTCCTCGCTCGCGCACTTACTGATCCTGTTATTCTGTTAAAACGCAAATACCAGTTGAATTCACTTGCAACATGCAGATGGGAGCAGATGGGAGACGGTAGGGAAGGGGCCAAGTGTTCATTGGAAATTGGGCGCACGTACTCGAGGTGATTGAATTATAATTAACTGCATATTACTTACGTACACAGTTCGGTGCCAGCTTGAGCTTCATGCAACCGAGCTATTATCACACCGCTCCGGGACCCGGGTCGTCCCAGCAAGGTGTAGGTACCACACACGACACGGTGATTACATTGATTACACGCAGGGATGCATTTTTAATCATCCGTTCGAGGGTGGTACGAGGCCGCGAACCTCGAAATGCTGCCTAATTTGCATTTAATACCGCTTGCTTGCTATCATCGACATCGGCTCAGTGCGATATATCAATTTCTAATTAAGTCGTTTGTCGTTGTTGTTGTGAGAGCAGTATCATGTCCTCGAAGTTCTATCAGTCACTATACCTCCAGGGACTCTCGTTGTAGTTGAGGAAGTAATTTGGCAAAGTTGCGGTTTAGTAGAGTACCCATCCATATCCAATAGATACACGAGTCAGAAAAACTTATCAAACTAATTACCCGAGAAGCATGTTGTGGGTGCGGCTGTTCGAGCAGAGCTTCTGGATGACATTCACTTATTTTCTCGTGTTCACTGCCTTTCCAACTCAGATTCATTGTAATCGATATATGTATCTACGTATGGGTAATGCGCTCGCGTTGCTTGCGTTTTGTATTTCACTTAGCTTTCCTACTGCGTGTTTAGCGTTTATGTTTATTTATGAACAGCAATCGACCGAACTCGAATCCGATTTAATGCAAATAGAGCGTGAAATTCTCTGTTAACCTACCAGAATCGCTGCGCTGACATTTTCGATTTCAATTGATCCAAAGATACAAACGAAAAAAATATGTTCAAAGATACACGATACAGGAACGTTGGTAGTGCTTACGATCGTGTTGGGTTTTAAGGTGTGTTAAGTATGTGTATTCGAGTCAATTACACGCGGACATGAGAGATAAAATTCTTGAGGTTGGCTTGCTGCGTCGCGACGTCGTCGAGCGCAGTCGTGTTTATTTGGTTAATGGAATCAGGGCGGCGCGGCGCACTGGGCCGAAGTTCAATTTGATCGAGTTATTGAGTAATATCAGTGGAAATCGGATTTGTTTGTTTGAAACTTGACGAGTCAATTAATCGGAATGAACGTCTTAAACAGCTTAAACAACAACAGACTGGGGGAAGGAATTGAAGTTTATTGCCTCGGAATGCCATTGGAATCACAAGCTTCACACAATAAAACAGAAAACGTAGAAAACCCGGAAACAGCATAAAGGGTCATGCAGTACTTAGAGCAAAGCACGTAAAGGGTCTAGGGGCATTGTGATACCTCCTGCCGCCACTTCAAGCTAGAATTTTTCAATTGCGTATACATCCTCTGGTTCTATGATTTGTCAGTTTGGAGTTGTAGTGCTGAACAGGAACTAAGCACATTGGACCTTGGACCTCCATATGACTAATTACGGCAATAGAGGTCGTGGTTGAATTTCCTCAACTAGTACAGCCAAGAGTAGTATATTTCTCTGGAAAACAGCAACCTTTAACAAGATCTATGGGTTATCCAACAAGGTGTCATTTTAAATCAACAGAACAACTTTCAAAATCGGTGAAAGCATTTCATTAGGCTTTCACTTATTCTTATGTCAACTGACTGATATTAGATACACAATTGGAAGTTCGCCATTTTCCAATAGATGGCGCTAGCACTTTATGTTGATCAGAAAAGGCAAATCAAATACGGCATATGGGCATCCGCCTTGTCTCTCAACTCCTCCGTACTACGAATTTTCATCGTCGACATAATTTTTTTAAGCGTGAAGCGTAATTACGGGATGCCTGCGCCTTCAATTCGAAAAAAAAAATCTACGGCTGAGATGCGTCGAATGATTATAGGAATTTAGAATGAACCTCTTAATATGGAAAAAACGTGTCGCGAACTGTTTTAATAAAAAGGCGTAATTTGGAAGGCAGGAGCGCCTTGGCCTACCGAGATTGGTACACCCAGAAATGGAGTGTACACATGTACACATGTGAAACAAACATTTCTAGTTTCATTGGACCCAACTCAATAAACGCATTTTGATCGTTTGGTACATTTAGGAATGGTTCAAGAGCAAGCAAGCTGTCGTACGAGTTGAAGCAGACAGACTTCGAGCAGAGCCGAAAAACTTGATGTAATTTCAGGCCTAATAAGCTTTGCCAAATTCTGTCTAGTTCCTGTAGGGAAACCTTGGTCAAACGATCAATAAAGAAACGGGTACCAAAAGTCGACAAGTTTTACCTAGCGCGAGGTGTCCAGGGCTACTCTCAGTCTCCACACCTACTTTCTCGACTTGCATATGATGCAGAACGTTGGCGTTAATTCAGGCCTAATAGGTTCTGTTACATTTTAGGTTGTTCGTTTAGGAAAACCAGATATACACGGTCAGTAACTGTGCAGGCACCAAAAATCGGAAAATGTTGCGTATACGCCCCGAAGTGCGAGGTGTCCAGGGCGTCCTTCAGACTCCATAGTTACTTTCTCGACTTACATACGATGCAGAACGTTGGCGCCAATTCCGGACTAATCGTTTCTGGTACATTTTACATGGTTCCTTTAAGGAAACCAGATTTACACAGTCAGTAAGGGTGGAGGCACCCAAAAGCGGAAAATGTTGCGTATACGCCCCGAAGTGCGAGGTGTCCAGAGCGTCTCTCAGACTCCACAGCTACTTCCTCGACTTGCATATGATGCAGAACGTTGGCGGTATTTGGACCTAATCGTTTCTGTTGCATTTTACGTGGTTCTTTTAGGAAAAGTAGTTTCACACGATCAGTGTAAAAAATCCAAAAATCGGAAAATGTTGCGTATAAGCCCCGTAGTGTGAGATGTCCAAGGCGTCTCTCAGACTCCACAGCTACTTTCTCGACTTAAATATGATGCAGAACGTTGGCGCGTATTTGGGCCTAATCGCTTCTGTTCTGTTTTACGTGGTTCTTGTAGGAAAATCAGTTTTAAACGATCAGTGAAGGAGTAGGCACCAAAAATCGGAAAATGTTGCGTATACGCCCCGTAGTTCGAAGTGTCCAAGGCGTCTCTCAGACTCCACAGCTACTTCCTCGACTTGCATATGATGCAGAACGTTGGCGCGTATTTGGGCCTAATCGCTTCTGTTCTGTTTTACGTGGTTCTTGTAGGAAAATCAGTTTTAAACGATCAGTGAAGGAGTAGGCACCAAAAATCAGAAAATGCTGCGTAATCGTTTCTTTTACATTTGACATGATTTCTTTAGGAAAACCTGTTTGTATCTGTAACGGATTAATAAATATATTGAAGTCAAGCATTGAGGAAAAAACACACACAACACACAATACGACCAAAGACGAGACAAAGTGATTTTGTAGCACATATTGTTCAAGTAGGCACATCGGATTTTTCAGAGGAGCCAAACATTGCGTCGATTCACGAGCCACCTCAAAAGACTTGTATTTCTTCCAGCGCGAAGTTCATATGCTACAAGAAAAAGGGTAAACGTTTTCGCTAGGAATCGTCCATACATTCAAGACTATGTTCAACGTCAAAGGTCAATGCGTTGACTATCGGAGGGCAGGAAAAAATTTAATGGACAATCAACAGATCAAGAGAATACAAAAGGTAATTCAGTACGAGGTACCCTAGGTACCCGAGGTACTAGGCGTGACAAGTGGCATGTCAATTCAATATTCATTGGCATTTCATGCCGCCTGAATTTTCTTTGTGTTGTGAATTTGGATGAGCAGCAAGAACCCATCAAAGAGCTACCAATGCATCTGGGAAAATGCTGTGTTTGGTGCGGTTTATCGACAGGTAGTTTCATTAGACAAAGTTTTGCTTTAGAAATGCAGAAGATACGTAACCATTAGTGGTGAACGCTACAGTGCGTGAATGTTGCCTACTAAAAGTACGTTGGTGACTTGCTACACCATGCCTCACAGCGAGCGAAATCATTCAGTTATTGGAATATCGGCCAATAAGCTCCAAAACCGCTCAAAATCACTCTTTACGCTGACTCATAATGATGGCAGACGCGTTGACTTGAAATTTTATTTCGTCGCAGTGTCCTCATCCGCTTTCAACGTCTAAACACGAAGAACGTTGATGACCGCACGACTTGACCACAATCATCGTGAATGGATTCAACAATATTTGAAGCAGTTTTTGGTGTACCAATTGCTAGATAACGATGACAGTTTTATTCGGTTTAAATAGTTTACCACCCTGAGGTTATGGTCATTGCTCCCATTTGCTTTGAACATTTTGTCACACACGCTGAAAGAGTCAGGGCACTATGACAGGTAATCGAAGTGGTTGTATTGACGTTGTGTTTGCACAACACTCTCCAATATATGTCAATGTAACAGCGTGAGTTCACAGGAAGCAATATTGGCCAATATGTTGACCTAAAAATGGTGTCAATTAGGCTGTCAATTCAGTAATCAGAGATCACACAACTACAGGCGAATTGGAATTTGGAGCTACATTGGACGCATTCTTCACAGCTAATAGGGATTATCATGTGTCAAAAGTGCTATTAGGATACAAGCTGCTCTCACGTTGTATTGCCTAAATTGCCAACTGAGGACGGACTATTAAATAATTATTTTTTCATATGGACAATTCATTCTTAAAATAGGAAACCAAATACCTGTCAGTGTGATCTGGCTTCTTTTTGTGTTATCTGTTGTATCACAGACATTTACCTCAAACCCAACAAACATTGCAAATATCTGAAAGGACGAATGTCAACATTAACTATTCCGACATTCATGTACGTTTGAAGGAGGTTATTTTTACCCGAATGTCTGTTAGGTTGTCAATTATGGGAAGAGGAGGGAAAGACTGGCTAGTTCCTTCCCACATGTAACAGCAGCAATGATGATCGTTGGTATGGGCTATAGGCACCATTGAAACGTCGAAAACATACATACGAAATTGGAATATAAAAGATGCTTTATTCAGCTATTATTTGCGAAGAACGCATTTTACGATTTAGCTTCCGGTGATTGCCTTATTCATATGAGAAATGCCGAATTACCGGAACAGACTTTTATATTAAGGAACTCATGCGGAAGTTTGTAGTGAAACAGCTGGTTTACTGCGCAATAATAGCCATGACGTGGTCCAGTTTCTGATACTAATATAAACATTATTCTAATAATCCAGATGAAAATAGTCATAAGTAGGATTGTGAGAACGCATGAGCCCTCACAGAGTTCCTTTTATTATAGTGGCAAGCTGATAGAATGATTTATAACTGCGCAGTGAAAGTATTGTGTAGTCAACTGCTTATCAGGAACATTGGACTGGCAAGGGTCCCTGGCCATGGAAAGTTTACAAAAGGGATGAAAACACCTCCGGTCTGACCCAGAGTCCAAGGAGAAAAAGCGAACCTCGCAGGATTGCATGGCGATTAATGTATTTCTTTGTTCTAATATCCATTGAAAAGGCTAAAACTTTCGCTTCTAAGTCTACACGCGACTGGGGGATCCGAACAAAGATGACTACCATCGACCCCATCTGAAAGCTCACGATGAATTCTGCGAAACAGCCTTCACGGCTTAGAAGCTCTATAAATAATTGGATGTAATTAAACGCCAACCACATCATCGTCTATCAACCATTCACTGACCGGGCAAATTCCACGAACTCTCATCGCTTTGTAACTGAAGAACAATAGTCACGGGTTCTGCTGCACACAATGGTAGCGCTTGACTCATGCGAAACGGACGTGCTACTACTATTGTGTGTTTTGACAATTCCTTTCCAAGAACAGCACGGGAAGGTGCTATCACTGCCGGACTCAGTGAGCGCGGAAACTTGAAATTACTCTCTCGCGCAATACTCAGCAATGACTAATCACATTCAATTACCCGCAGAAGCAAAACTAGAAATAGCTTTGAGATACGGATGTGCTATTCCCATCCGCTTGTTTGTTTTCCATCTTTCGATTGACAACTCAACCCATCACTGTCAGACTAAATAGCTCCCGGTTACCGGGTTACACCCCGTGATATGTCACTCAACGAAAACGAATATTCTTCTCTCCCACTGTGTTACCTCAATTCACGTCTCAGCGAACGTATCCATGACCCGAAACTTTCACTTACAATCCGCGGTAGCGTACTCGTACTTCGAGCTACGTCAACTTCAATTTGTAAGTCATTCGATTGTCAATTGGGGCGAGTAAAATATGCATGCAAACATTACGCTCGCACACCCCCATGACCGCGTCGCGTTTTGCATCTACCGCGGAATGAAGGCCTTCCTCACACGTCTATGTTTGCGGCTTGGTAAAATCGATTTGTATCTGTTTACGGGCATGTGCTCGAGCGCGTATGTGTATGTGTGTGTGGAGGAGGTTCAGCCCCATTCTCTCCACGAAACGGATTCGAGAGAAAAGGAAAAACGCGAGGAAAATGATCAATGCCTGCGCACATGCCTTCAGACCGATGCAATTTGTCAAGCCGCGTTGCATGCCACACTGATTCGAATGGCACATTAACTTTGTTCACATACAAGGTACGATATATGAGCGCTCGTATGAATGGCTTTTTATTACGCTATGCATATATCAACAACGTTGCTGCGTCTTTTCTTTTTTGAAGGAAAAACTGACCAATGAGTCGGCATCACCACCAACCACTGCCAATAGCCGAAAGAGTCCCAGAGAGAAACTCGCCCCAATCGTTAGAGCACCCGGATGAGTAGAAACGTCGGACGTTACGGTCCACAACGCATGTGAGTCAAAGACCGACAAACATGACTAAAACACACGCGCCTCGCAGATTTATGCACCATACATGCGGTCCACTTACGGGCGATGAGCAACGCAACAACGGACGAATCCATTTTCGTCGCGCTGCAGAGTATTTTGATTAAACTGTCGTCACACGTGTTACGTGAACGTTCTAAATATAAAACCACGCGTTTAGCTTTTAGCTTTTCGAAAAAAAAGACGTTGTCCGCCCGATCGATAAACTCATAAGTTTTCATCTCTCCTTTCGTATCTGACGGTATTGTTCGTACGAATCTTAAGGTCGTTCACAATTGCTCGAGATTGTGCTGGGAATGTGTGTGGTTATGTGTGTAGTTGCAGTTTCCGAATTCCTAAAGCTAAAAATACTATACATACATGACTCTGCGGTGCATGCATACATTCCGCGCTGCATTCTGATATTATATATTTCGTTCACAGGCGACATTGACATGTCATACATGTTGCCATACGATTATTGTTCGCGAGATAAATAAAACGCTTTCTGCTGTCACATGGTTTTGTGCGTCTATTTCGATGTTATCTTTATTTAGTGACGGTCTATTAATAGGCAATTCTAGTCTATGACATGGTGTAAGGCGGCCTGGAGTGAGTGGGAAATCGCACAAATAGACTTGACAGCACATAAATCGTCGGTCGATTGAGTCGGTAAACTGATCGACGGGCATAGTCTATATATCACGGGGTTTGCAATTGATTTTGGATTGGCAAAGCCTTGGTGGACGCATTGTCTTTCATATCCATTTGATGCGAAAGGGTTTCGAGGCACGTAGCAGAGATTTCGTGTAACGAGGGTTGGTCGAGATTTCGAGAAGAAGTGGGTGTGAAGTGAAAGGTTTGATTGCGAGTTCGTTTGGTTGGACTCGAGAGGTGAGATCTGAATGATTACTTAATAATTTTTCAGCCAAATTGATCCGCAACATTAATGTAAAAACATTATTTTTGAATTTGAAGGCAAAGAGCATGTGGCACTTTGGACTTTCCGATCAGAAATTGCATTTTAAGCTGACCGTTATATATCTGACAATTTTGGTCACACGGGTCCACTCAGTTGATTCTAAAATATTTGAAGCACTGAAATAAGTTGGTGCCGGGAGGAAAAAACGTACGTGCGAGGTTTGTATGGAGGTTTGTTCAAAAAATAAAGTGACTTTTGGCATTTCTCGGGCTAAATTCATTCGATTTTCGAATTTTGTTTTGCTATTGTATATTGGTACACATGTTCCCTAACATATGCTAAAATTTTCAAACATTATGGGTATTTAGTTTGTTCTACACTGGTATAAAGGTTAGACGTGCTGGATGTGCTTGACGCTTTTAGTCTTCTACCTTGCAAAGCTGAGGTAAGAAAGACTTATGCAAAGGCTTTAAGAAGCTGTTGAACGACGACGATCTATGTACATTTGCTGAACATGGTTTTTACTGGTGATGAAACATGAGTATATGGCGATGACGTCGAAACCGAAGGCCAATCATTCCAATGAAAGCGGCTAAACGAGCCAAGACCGAATAAAATCTGCCAAGCTCGGTCAAATGTGAAAGTTTTGCTCACTGTTTTCTTCATGGCGATCACAATGGCGCGATTGATCATGAGTTTTAGCTGAAAACTGATGAATAAATAAGATTTTTTTTCGAGAAAAATTAAGTCACGTTAGTTTCTTTTTCTGTAGGTATGCGTCTGATTTTAGGATTGAAAATATTACATATACGACTACGTGACTTGGCTTATAAGAAAAGATTTAAATTCGATCTACTAATCTGTAGAGGGGCATGCACAGGGCTATCCAACAAAAGGTGTCATTTTGAATTACTAGCAAAAAGAAAATCTTTCACGAAAAGTGGTTGGATGTTTTGTACTAATTTAAGTACTAATCCTGAGATGAGTAATAGAGTACGATATCCGTCAAATGACTTTCTAATAGCTCTGAATTTCTTTAGTGAGACATTGACTAGATATTAGCGTAGAATTTATTTTTAATTAAAACTCAAAGGAGAAAGTCTGAAGTTCTTAAATCGCACATTATCGACTCCATTTGAAGTTTCCATTTAAAAATCACACGTAGAGAAAGCTACACAATTTTTTCCCCAGCTATATGACACGCGGAGCGGTTCTGATGAAAACAGACGTCGTCTATGTCCATAGTACACATTTTTGGGGGGCAAAAATGTAGTGCAATCCACTGAGAAAAAAAAATTGCTGACACTGCCAACTCAAAAACAACATTTAACTATCTCCCATTGTGGATGGAGAAATTGTTCCACTATTTTTATTCAGACTTTTGGAACTAGACAAATGGAAATGAGCCTCACCGGCGAATGTAATTTTTGATAAAAAATCTTGAAATCGCTCATCCATTTCCAACACACAAGCAGCGAAAGTACGAGAAATCCAATTGCTGTGATCTATTCAAAATAGACACACCTGGATTTCCAGTCACACTTTCAGCTAAGGCGGTAATCATTTCAACTGACCTTGCGGGACGAACGCAAGTTGGACTCTGCATATTAAATACTAGCTTTTCCGAGGTGTTTCAGTTTATCGATTAAATTCTCTATAGCCATGCCAGAAGCCGCTTGATATTGAACAAAATCAAAATGAATTATATGAAAGGTTTCCGCGATATTTTCAACCTTTTGTAGTAAATTTTCATTGTTTCAACACGTCGTGCGGGAGTGTATCTATCCATATTTAAAAGCTCACTAGTTGTAGGGTATCAAAAACAATCGAAACGATAGTTAAAAGTTGACAGTTCAACAGCAGTGCGAAATTCAAAATGACACCTCTTGTTGGATGGCTGTTTAAGAGGCTTTCCGATAAGGAAACATTTATTTAAGTAAAGAACACGTGTAAAATTTAATTATAGAATTCTATCTCTAGCACAGACCGATTCTTTGGAGCTATTTTTGCACCATTTCCGCACATATCGGGCGAAACGTTGGCAACTTCGCGTTCGATATTGTTCTTGAGCCCCGTAACCTGGGGGATCAGACCACTTTGAACGTAATAGAGGAATGCCTGTGGTAGAATAAAGCCGCTGTACAGAGAGGTACACCCTCTCGTGGCAGAAGTAGTTAGTTGGGTAATAAGCCTTGGAGACCAGTTTAATAAGGGAAAATTTCGGATATTCCGAGACAAGTTCTGACCTCCCGAATCCTTTCTATTAAGCTGCCTCTCACATTGAACCACACGTCATAGGCTTGATTAATGCCATGTAGTAGATTACCTTCATTCTCGAACCAAGTTGGCTGCTATGAAATAGCCATCTTGTCAAGGCGAAAGCCCTAAGGGCCCTTGCCAGAACAGCATCTCTATATTTGTCAAAATAAATACACTGGTCTGACCAGGTCCTTTGGTATTTGACTACACTTTGTTTCAGAAATTGAGAACCTGCGCCAAGTTGATTTTAAACTTCCAGTCGTCGCAATACTGCTGGATTTTCTCGTGACGATGCAAGAGAATGATAATGACGTTGATCGTTGGACCCAATCGGCGGGCACAGACGCAATTAAATCCTCCGCGAACACTATTGAATGATGAAGTTAAAGAACATCGGCGAGTTCACCGTATCCTGTAGAAGTCACATTGGCTTCTTTCGCAACGATATTTCTACTGGTTAACAGCCGAAAAATCATCTATAGCAGTGGTTTACTTATGTTTAGCCGGCTTAGCCTGCAACAAAAAGACCTTCTAACCGTAAGCTTTTTCCAAGTCCATTAGACAGGCACCCGTGCGTTTTTGCATTTGTTTCATTGTTTTTGTCCGATTGAGTTTCGAACCCGCATGAGTAGTGTCATGGACTATCTTCTAGCTGACACTCAGTAGGAGACCAGAGATTTGCCAGATTAGAGGTGTCTTTACCCATTTTGGGGATGGTTGCACCACTGCTGTCTTCGGTGAATGTTGTGAATCTATACAGCCACTGATGGGAGGTGCCTCCTCAATGTCTCGAAGATCATCTAAAAATCTTCCGTACAACTAAGCAGGGTGTTAGTTTCCTCACTAGCATCGGCATCGTTTTCCATAAAGTCTTCACTGTACTTGGTAAATCCTACGTTCCCTTATTGCCAATGATCGATATCATTTTAAAGGTAGAAATGATCAAGTAAGGGTCTGTTTTCGCAGTCGTGTTTTGGGCGAATTTAGACATTTACATTGTACACTTCTTGTGTCCGTGCAGGGACGGGTTAAGAATATTCCTGCAGCGATACCTCCCGCTTGTCGTAAAAGGCGACAAAAACAAAGGTAAACGAAAATCACATCTAGGCAATTTAGAAAACACCAAGGTGAGCCTAGGGACACATATACCACCATTAAACTGCCCCACAAGTGTGCATGTAAATCAGTGGGTTGACACGACTGGAGATCACCGGTGTTGTAAAAGTAAGATCAAACAAAAAAATCAGGAGCATGCCCGTGTCACAAAAAAAAAAAAAAAAAAAAAAAAAGGCAGACCGAAAAACAATTGGTGCAAACAAATGCAAAAACACCAGCATTTGATTGGCCTCAGCGATTAAGTAATCCCAAACCGGGTAGCCTGCCGCTACTTTCTGAGGTCAAACCGGCGGACCCCACAAGCGGACCAGTAGGAATGCAGTTAAGTGGGAAGGTTATGGTCCTACACTTCTGACCATAACAACGCCGGAAAAAGGAAAAGAAGAAGAAGAAGACATTGTACACTTCTTGGAAGACATCTTCCTTTGTCGTAAGGATTTTCGATTGCGAAGAAATCGTTTTCCAAGACGGTGCTCTCCGGATCAATGCTGACCCTTTGTAAAGGCGTCCATTGTCTGATGTACTCGGAAACATCAGATCCTAAATGTCGTTCCATAATTTTTTTATGTGCAGTTTTTCCAATGCAGACTTACAGATATTCTGTTGGAGATTTTTAATCAGCGACTTTAGTTTTCTGACCTCCAAGAATACATCAAAAGCTACGAGTATGTGGTATCACATTATTGGAATCACACATTACTGATGTCATTCAATTCAATTTTGGGCAATAATAGTTTCCCAACATGACACGAAAGCCAAACCCCCACATCACACGGTCATGTTTTACTGACGCAATGATGTCTTTCGAAGATCATGTGGGTCCGCTTCTGTCCAGTAAGGAATATTTCGCTCATTGAAAAACCCATTAGGCTAAAAAATAAGCTTCATCGCAGAAGATGATTTTTCGACAAAATTCGGGATTTTTTTTAAACTTTTGTGGAGCCCATTTAGATTCAGAATCTTCAGTTTTTGAATAAGTTCAATTTTGCAAGGTGTAGGTCAAAGTTTTTACGTAAAATACGTCACAATGTGGATTGAGAGATTCCCAATATCTGTGCACGGCGTGGAATCGACTAATTTTGCTCATTTTGAGGTGAAGCAGTTACGTCACAGACTACACTACCGTTCTCCACGCCTTAACCCCACCCGCTTCTCCACCCACCTTCTATGATGACCATTGACTTGCATGCACTATCATCACGCACGGCATGAGCAGCATTCCTGCAACAAACAAAATATGAAACCTTTAGGTAGAGCGCATTCCTTTCCCACCGGTAAACTCACCGGAAAAGCTGAATCAACAAAATTGAGGAAGAAACCGCACCAAAGAGTTCAGTTCAATTTTCACGCATAGTCACTTCAAGTTCTACGTAAGCTAACGTAAGTGTAAAGACGCCTTGCGCGGTGTACGAAATTCACATAAGTTGATAAAATAAAATAATTGAAATATAAAAAAAGGAAGTGTAGTTTTTTTTTTTTATACCAAACGCACGGCTCAACTCATCAAGTAAGCATTTACGGCTGCAATATTTTCGGTACTTTGAGTGGTGCGTCATCTTACTGGCACTAGGGCATTCGATAGTAAATATGCTGATTCGAATTGCTAGCTTAAGATCGCGACGGTTAGAGAGCTTTGATAGTAGAGGCTCAGGCTGACCTAGAACTGTATCACCATCTAATACTAAAAATCTAGTTCAGCAGTGATGTAAACGAACATAATAAGAAGAAAAGAACTGGGTAACGCTATCATAAATTGCAACAGCATTATCGTGTTAAAAATCGAAACCATAAAAATCAAAAGGCAAATTTAAACCCAATACACCAAATCGTGGAAGCCGTTTGAACCGTTTCCAGGTAAATGAAATTCAAATTTTCCCTGAAATAAATAAATTACCTTTATTCACAGTAACGTCATATAGCAATTACCAAGGCTTATACACGAGAAGGCTGTCAACGTAGGAAAGGACCCTTCTCAAGGAGATTGCAAAAGTTCTCTTCTCAATTGACGATCACGTCTGACGCCTATTCCTGTTTTTATTGAGATCCATTCTTCGTAATCTAAAATATCCCCTCGTACCTTAAGCACTGTGCCATAAAATGAAAGTCATCTCCGAACCTATACCCATAGAAAGTCCTTCAAACGAACATATCCTTTTGCAACATTTTCCATAAAATAAAAAATGGGAATTTGACAATTCGGTTTATAACTCAATAACTCCAAGAGTCACTGAGTACGTCGCCATTTAACCACTCAATCCTTGACTGACAAGATGTCGCTTTTACGAACCCCAAAATTGCCGGTTTTCCGAGTCTCTTGCGTAAGACACATTTCGTGCTTTATTCGTACCCGTCAACCCCACGTTCACGTCTTCTATATCAATATGCCATTGTTCGAGCATGTGGATGTAAGGATGGGTAAGGACTCGACGACTTCCCTGTTGTCATATCCAACGTCAACTTAGCAGTTCATTACCCTTCATCATCTCAACCTCATGTTTCAAGCCATTTGCTTTGATTGTTAAATATACACGCAAAAACGACAACGAGAACGAGAGAGAAAGTAAGCACGAATGATGTACTTACAGCCCTTTGCCCTTTTCAAGTTCGTCGCTTTCTTCGTTTTTTTTTTGGCTTTATTTTTGGTCTGCTTTTCGCGACGCACAATTTCGCTAATTACAATTACATCACGTGGCACTATCATCACTGTCGATACGGAGACAAAAAAAACCTCAATCGAGAGACTTAGTCTTTTGACGGCAACCCATTTCGCTAGAGATGGATGGGGTGACAGACAGACTGATGACGGGAAATCGTCGTTTGCTAAAATAAAAACTTTCATCTGCCCTACCCTAGCCCTTTCCTTTGTGGAGAGGGAGTGGAAAAGGTTATGATTAACTTTGTCTATGCCTGAGTGACTGACGGACTAGCTGGCACCCTGCTACTACTGACTGAGTGTCTTCTTGCCATAATTGCGTTATCGATTTTACTTACTCGTACGTTCTCCAACCAAGCCTCACACCGCGTTTCTGTCTTTCCTTCTCTCGTTTGAAATGCTAAATGGCTTACCCATGTAAGCCATCACTCAAAATCCGAACTTTCGACATTTTCCAGAAGTAGTGGCAGTTTGTCCCTCTTCCTTTACTACCGCTCTGACTTTGACTTCGACTTCTATATATGTAAGTCTATAGTCGCTTCATCATCGCGCAAACAAATTGGCACGCGAAACCCTTACGTATAAATTTCATTTAACCGTCGTCGTCGTTGTTGTTGTTGGTTTATTTGACTTTGTTCACTATGCCGCTCCTATTGTGCTCGGTCGTAGTCATTGTCGTCATCCTTCACAGGAGGGTTGCTGCCGTCGGCAAGTAACTTTGATTCTAGACCTAAAACACAATGAAAACGACGAGTAACTCTCGACAAACTCGCTGAACTCGGGGAAGGATTCGTTGGGGTTGTAAGTTACCACGCCGAATGGATTGCTGTCATGGCCTGGCGCGCGCTGTGTGTGCAATTTACTCGTCCTCGTTCGACCCTTGTTCAACCGACTGACTCTCGTAATGTGATTTTTGCAAAAGGGCAGGAGGAAGCAGAAAGAAAATCAATAAGGAATGGTCCCCGTGGTCCTTTTACCCTTGTTCCTCGGTGAGGCATTATTCGTGCTTTTGTAGTGCCATTTTGTTGTTTTCGGGGTCACGAGAGGTTTTTGTTATTTTTCTGCAATTGGTTGCACCCTGCCTTAAAGGTTTGCCAAAAGACGGCGAAATCTTCTTACGAATCTCCCCAACCCCGTCATCGATATGTCGGAGATTTCCGTGCTCATACGAGTGTGTGTTTGTGGGAAATCGATCCCTCTCTCTAGATACTTTATTGAAAAGCAAATTATAAATATTTATGTTTATATCCAACCCCTCGGCTAACGATGGTAAGTGAATTGCTCTTGCTGCCATAAGCAACATCCATCCACAATGCTGCATTACGCCAAAGCCATCCTTACAGCAGGAGGGATAGTGGAAAAGCAAGAAAAACGAATCATCGCCCCTGAACCACCCCGCCGTTTGGCCCTGTTGTTGTACTGTATCTGGCAGTTGCAGATTCAAGTACAGTGCAGTTGCAGTACTGCATCTGGATAGTCGAAAGTAATTTAATAGATATTTCGTTTCCCGTTGTCGTCGTCTTGACTTGAACCTATAGTGCAGACAACATGACGACGATGTGGTTGTTGCAGGCTCCTTTCATCCCATCTCGGGTGTGGATCGGGATCTCCTCCGTATATCCGTTCGTGCTTTCTTTGACAAACAATAAATTGCCAGCAAGCTACCTACATACCTAATTATGTAATGGGGTGCTATCGATTGGATACGATCAATAAATGCAGACAAACTCCACTATGGTTGTCCCATGTCGCCGGGATGTACCTATGCGCTTGCATTCAAGCGCACTCGTCTATCGTCTCTATCGGAGCTTGAACTAATGACGCATTCATTGCAAACAGGTTCAATCGTACGAGTGAGCCCGACACGAAGACGGAGACACAGACTTTTACTCTCATTATCTGTCCTTTTATAGTAATGTTTCACTCGGACATGTCAGGAGATTAGATAATTGTGTTGAATGGGCCAGATAGTGATAGGCAACAAACGGGGTGCAATGGAGTCGATTTCAAGATTTCAGCACGTTGTCGTATTCGTATGATTTAAAAATGAAATAAAGTTGAAGTTGTCATTTGTCGTTCTCCGTTATGGTGAGGGCTTCCCCCGCCCCTGGAGCTGGAAGAGTAGGAGAAAGTGATTGGAAAACTGGAATTGAAAAGACAAGAAAAAAAAAAGACTTTGTTGTGAGGAATTGGTTGACAGATGGTCAAAGGGATTGTCAGGGGTCGTTTGTGACAGATTACGGACGTCTGGGTATGATTGGGTAGGTACATACAATTCGGATGAAATGAACTTGGTTCGTTTTACTAGTCAAAAGAGCTTTGTCTGCTTTCAGAAATCCGAAGAGTGTTTCGTGTCGGCTGGTGGTACTTTTGAAAAAAAGTCATTGAACGGGGCTTGTGTAATCTAAATAAGTAAAGAGAGGTACCAGAAAAAATATCTCGCTGCGATTGAATGGATTATCAGAAGTTATTCAAAGTTAGTCACTTTTTTATTTAAATAGGGTCTCCTCTTCAAAGAATTTTGTATTGGGATTCAGTGAAACGGATTCCTGTTGGAGTCAAGAACACAGACAAAAATCATTGATTACCTGTTTCTTTATTGGCGGGCACTATTGATCTATGATTGCGATGATACATAAAAATTATGTTCAAAAAGTAAAGGGACTCTTGTCATTTCGCAGGTTCCATTTGTCTGATGTAAGCGATTTTATAAAGAATTGGTTCAGGGATTTTAAGGGTATAATATCCCATAGATTACATCAAGCGAAATGTGATTGAGAGAAGTCCGCCTCTGGCCCTAGGCGGGCTATACGATGTATGCGAGATTTGCTCAAAAAATAAGGTGAATTTTGAAATTTCGCGAGCTGTCTACATTCGATTTCCGAATTCGATTTTTTTTTTCTGTGCCATTGGGCGAATCTACTCTGAGCGAAAAAAAATGTTTATACATAAATGGGTCAAGTTCTTCACAGAAGTTCGAGAGAATGTTAAAGACTATGATCGCCCAAGTCGCCCCAGCACGTCAACAATGGATGAAAACGTTAAAGCAGTGAATAAAATTGTCATGGAGAATCTTCGAATCACTATCGGAGAAGTTGCCGAGGATATTGGTCTATCGGTTGTACATCCCATGACACTTTTTCACGTAACTTGGGCATAAAACCTGTGTCAGCCAAACTTGTTCCAAAATTGCTAGATTTTTCGGTTAAATGTGAACGTTTTTTTACGTGGTTCATCAGTTCTTGCCGGAGCTTCGTACGATATTACCTTCAAGTTATGTGCCGCATGTGTAAAGCAATACGAAGAAAACTTCTGAATTTGTCGGGGAAAAATGCATCACGATAATGCACCTGCACTCATTGTTGCTGATCGTAACTTTTTGGTCAAAAAAGCTATATTCATGTTTCAGCTACGTGTTCACCAGATTTGGCCCCCTGTGCCTTTCCACAACTGAACAGACGGAGATTTATCATGATTGTGGTGGAAGAGCTAAAAGACATACCAAAAAGAGCATATCAGAAGTGCTTCGAGGATTGGAAAAGTCCTGGCGTAAGCCTATTATATCGGAGGGGGATTACTTTGAAGGAGGCTAAATACATATTGATGATTAAATAAATATTTTCAGAGAAAAAATAAAAGTCACCTTATTTTCTGAACAAGCGTTCTATTTTTCGTGACTTTTTTTACTCCAGTTGCGGAACTTCTTAAAGCTTTCTGAAGACATCAACTGCGGACGTCACGCCGTCGTTATTATATAATATTTTTGATGTTATGACTATAAGGACCAAAAATCTCCAAACCAGGGCTGCATAGCGAATAGGCCATGTCCATTGTCATCTATTTTGAGTCTGAGTTTGGGCGCCAACCGGCTGGCAGTAGCCAAAGTCATTAGTTAATCTCAAGGGCTATCGGTGAATTTCACTGTAGAAAAAAACCTTAAGCAAAGAATTTTCTTGAAGTTTTGTGTTGCGAACGGAATTTCTTGTTTGAATGCCTTGTAAATGTTAGAGAAAGAAGACCTTGTGCGTTGGCCCGCTCAATAACGCGATCTTGAAAAATTCATTGAGAATTTTAAAAAAGGAGTCGATTGGATCTAAAAAATTTAAAAATAAAGAGGAACTATGGAAAAAAAGAGGCGGTTTGGTACGCCATACCATTGAGTACGTTGGTCGAGTCTTTGCTAAGAAGAATTTGTGAAGTCATTAAAACGAAGACACTCGACAAAATTTTAAATTTTCATTCTTTTTCTATAATTTACTTCAATTTTACGACTGTCTTTTTAACACCTTTACAAATTTAATTAAAGAATTAGAAGAACCTTTTAGAAAGTTATTTAAAATCCGAATGCCACTGTAAATATGACCTTTTCAAAACGTGCGCCTAGATGTCTAAGAAAGGTGAAAGACTACTTCTATTTTGATGTTACAGCTTTAAAATTAGTTAAAAACTATCTCGATGGCAGAACTCAAGCTGTTTACGCAGGTGGAATTATGTCGAATTTCATAGCAACTAATGCGGGCGTCCCACAGGGATCAATTCTGGGCCCCCTTTTCTTTATCCTTTACAACAACGATCTGCCCCAAGTACTTAAGCACTGCAATATTCAAATGTATGCAGACGATGTGCAAATCTACTTAGGCTATCCCTTAGGTTTAGTCGAAGATGCAACCGCAAGAATAAACGAAGACTTGGTACTTGTCAACCAGTGATCAGAAAGAAATAAGCTCAAATTAAACTCGAAGAAAAGTCAAGCAATTATTATTTCTCGGAAAGCTATTGATACATCCTATTTTCCTAAAATTGCGATCAATGGTGGAGAATTAAAGTATTGCAAATTGGTTAAAAACTTAGGAGTTATATTCAACCAAACGCTTACCTGGCACGACCACATAACATATGCGGTAGGAAAGGTCAATGGCGCACTACGTATGCTTTATCAGCTAGGAAAATGCCTTCCAGTGCAGATAAAAATGATGCTAATAAAATCTCTTTTAACACCTATTCTATTCTACGCGCATCCTGTTTTCTGTGACCCGGACTCTTCAAGTAAACGAAAACTTGAGATCGCGTTTAATAACATGGTACGGTTTGTTTATAATCTTAGGCGGTACGACCATATATCAGAGTTTACCTGTAATGTGTTTAGCATGAACCTGAGAGATTATTTAAACTTTAAAATACTTTTATTTTTGTTCGACCTTAAATTAAATGGAAGTCCACAATACCTTTTTCAAAGGTTACAATTTGCGAATTCTGGCAGAAACCCGGTTCTGATTTTACCAAAGTTTATATACAACACCACCCAAAAACAGTTTTTTGTATATTCCATAAGACTGTGGAACTCACTTCCTCCCAATATTAGGAGATTGAACAGCAGACGTGGCTTTGAGAGAGACCTTATTCGTTACCTGAATGGACAATCGTAAAGTATATTTTCTTTCCTGGTTTTGTCTCTGAATTGTAAACAACATTATATACATATACAAGTGTAATTATATTAAACAGCAGTAGGGTAATAGGGATTAGTTTTGTATTAGATTTAAGTTGTTTTTACTGGATTTAAATTGCTTGCTAAATTACCTCTGTCAATATAGTGTTAAGCAAAAAGACAATAGTCTTAAAATACTATATGTTTGTTCAAGAAATAAATAAAATAAATAAATGTCAACAGTTAATATTTTCTGAACGCAACCTTCTTTTTAAGCCATTTTCGGTATTTGAGAAGTAGGCAGATTTACAATTTTAACTATTAACAGTCACAAGCTAAGCTATGTACTGAAAATATTAAAACTTATTAAGAACATAACCGGTCTTCAAAAATACATATTCCAAAAATCTAAAATGCATCATTTTTAGGCATAAATAATGGTCCAAATGATCAATAATTCGAAAGTGAGTGAAAATGTAAGCGACTGGTTTCGTCGAGGATCGGAAAAAGTTTGGCAGACCAAGAAAAGGACACTGCCGAAAAATCCAAACATCTTCAGCATCGAAATCCAAAAAATTGAAGCCCATCGACTATTGGACGTATTGCAAGTAAAGATTTGCATTTGCATCTTCATAAAATTCAACCAATGTAAGAACTGAAGCTAGGAATAGATTATAATCAAAACAAAACTTTTGTCAAATTGTTGTTGGAACATGATACTCGTTGTTCACGCAAAATCATTTTAAGTGATGAAGCTCATTTCACATTAGATGGAATAAATCGTCAACAAAATCATCGGGTGGCGAAAATCCTCGAAAACATTACATCGACAAAAATTGATGAACTTGATTGGTAATGTACGAGTGCGTCCTTAGAAATGTTGATGTTCATATGAAAGCTTGAAGACTTGCTCGTGATTGGCATTTAATTAATATTGCTTTTCATAACTAATTGCTAACACATTTTTATAAAACCAAAAAGCAGTAGCAAAAACTGAGTATTTACTTGTTTAATTTTAAATAGACATATAGGTGCGACTTTTGAAACACTACGTACAGTGTTTTTCAATAAGGACTTCACAATGTTGTACTTAAAAAAACTAAATTGAGGTATAAATGGTATAAAGGACCGATGATAAATTTATGTAAGGACTTATGATAAATTTATCAATTTCGATCTCATTCATATGACCACTCCGAGCAGATTTGCAGCGGTCGACTATATGGAGGGCATTTTCTACCACTCTTCTCCACATATCGGCGTAGGTAACGTAGGCACTTTCATGCTTGATATTGGTACTGAGCTCCTTTTATTTTGTTGGTTTGTTGGCATAATTCATTGATTTAAGGTAACCTCGTTTAAGGACA
Source organism: Merodon equestris (assembly GCA_958301585.1). Lineage (NCBI taxonomy): Eukaryota > Metazoa > Arthropoda > Insecta > Diptera > Syrphidae > Merodon > Merodon equestris. The sequence continues at coordinate 108,051,477 of OY284414.1, forward strand.
CCAACGACGAGGTTACCATTCAACTGAACCGTTTCTCGATATTACATGATTAACAAACTTTCCCTTCAATAGATGTATTGTTTAGTCGGCTGTGTGGCATGTGACTCTATATTGTTGGAACCTCATATCCCTGATGGCAAGTCCATCTAATTCTGACTCTAGTCTTCCAACATGACACAATAGAGGACACCATTGACCATAACTTGGCGATCATTTTTATTTATGAAAAAATACGGTCCAATCACACCTCCGACATGAAGTCCATACCACATGGTCAATTTATGTGGATGTTATAGAGTCTCTTTAAGCATATTTTTCTTAATGATAAGGCCATTAGGCCGTCGATGATTTTGCGATGAAATTCAGGATTTTCTTCAAAATTTTGCAAAAGCAAATCAGAAAAGTTTCGGCATTTCAAACGACCAAGAGTTAATTTGATCTTTAGAGGGGATACAATATATCTTTATGGTCGCAGTACTAGTGTCTTCAATTCAATTCAATGTTGATTCGAATTTATCCACTGTAGCACGCATAGCCTATCCTCCGTGCAGGGACGGGTTAAGAATATCCCTTCAGCGATACCTCTCGCTTGTCGTAAAAGGCGACTAAAACAAAGGTAAACAAAAATCACATCTAGGCAATTTAGAAAACACCAAGGTGAGCCTAGGGACACATATACCACCATTAAACTGCCCCACAAGTGTACATGCAAATCAGTGGGCTGACACGACTGGAGATCACCGGTGTTGTAAGAGTAAGATCAAACAAAAAAATATGGAGCATGCCCGTGTCACAAAAAAAAAAAAAGCAGGCCGAAAAACAATTGGTGCAAAATGCAAAACCACCAGCATTTGATTGGCCTCAGCGATGAAGTAATCCCAAACCGGGAAGCCTGCCGCTACTTTCTGAGGTCAAACCGGCGGACCCCACAAGCGGACCAGTAGGAATGCAGTTAAGTGGTAAGGTTATGGTCCTACACTTCTGACCATAACAACGCCGGAAAAAGGAAAAGAAGAAGAAGAAGAAGCACGCATAGCCTATCTGGTCAGTCCATTACTACGTCCTAAATTGAAGTAAACGCTCTTAAAGTTGGATGTCCTAACTCAGAATTTCCGAAGTACTTTTTCATAATCCCACATCTTGCTTGTTCATGAGCTTCGCCTGACTGATGTTTTCACAGTCACAGATCATAAATACATTTTAAGCTTGCGTTTGAATTAAAGTACAAAATTGTTATGTCCTTACTGAAAAATCCTTCATGACATCGATGTAGAAGATTAACTAAAATTCATCCAAGAAACGAAAATTCACTTCATTTTTTTAATAAGCAATGGGCTGAAGACCTCCCAATCAGCAACGTTCACATATCGATAAATTCCTTTCGCAAAGGCTGCTGTTTCAAAGCGCAGCTGTTTCTTTCGCGACTTTAGAATCAGGCTGATTCACGGCTTTAAAACACACACATATCGTTTTCATAAGCCAACAAACCATATTTACTTTCTCTACCCACCAAGCACCGAAAGTCAACATTATCAAAAGGAATTTTTGCACATGTCATCGCGGCCCCCATAGCCAGCAGCTGCCTTGACGTCTCTCGAAGAAACATTCCCATCCACCTGCGGCACATTCCACAGAAATATCACTTTACCTCCATCGAATTAAAGGTACGAGTGTTTCAAAAGTCAATAAATTAAACATCCTACCCCACGCATTAATCGATTCTTCCAAGAAACAGACGGGTTCTCCGGGCGTTATTATTAATAAGTCTAGGGTACGTCAAAGGAAACGCTCCAGGATTGACGTCAGCCGAACCATGACAAACAAGCTTCAATGAATAAGTCTCTATAATACAATACAATCATCCCGTAGGGCCTTCGAGATAAAAGTGCAGGAACGCAGATAACGATTTTCCCTCAGAAAATCTCACGACATTCATCAATCTGAGGAGTACCTCCCCCCCACGACAAACAAACAAAAAAAAAGTTAAATTGCTTAAAGCCCTCACTCAATAAATCATTGACACAAAGTTGATGGCACGTTGAAGCTTCGTCACGCATTAGGATAATGTTTTACTTAAAACTTTTGTTTACCAGCCACTCACTTCCTTCATGTGCCCTCACCCTCTATGATTGGTGAGTGAGTGAACAGCTTGACACCTTTACACTCGGATGGGTTATAAAAGTAACGCCAGCAGAAAGAGGGTTTTGTGTGTAGCCCTCCCTCGATACCTGTGCCTATTTATATAGAACTTATCATACGTTGACGTTGTCACTCCGGAACGATTTAACCGGAAATATCCATAACTAAACTTCATCCCCTGCGTCAATGCGACATAGAAAAACAAAAACGACAACAATGAAAAGAGACTTTTGCGTAGGCATGGCGTGGAGAGATTAAACTGTCTCCCCATTGTCGAGCACAGTCAGCTTGGCGACACGCTTCCTACATATGCCCATGTGGACGAAGTGTGTGTGTGTGTATGTGTGGATGTTTGCCACCGAAAGGCGGCGGGTATCCAAATTAACAAAAAAAAAAAACAAAAAAACCAGCAAACAGCAACTTTCCGCATGAAGATGTTTAGCGAGAAATTAAAAGCGAACATGTCGCGCAAACGCCCACATTGTGCACCAGCATTGCCATATGAGGAGTAGTCGGAGGCTGAAGGCAATCCAGCATCATGGCAACATATTGCCTCGGTTGAATCCATAAGTGCGTGAACATGTTGTACGAATACTCGTATATGTAACGACTTTGCCTGGCACAGATACCGGCCGAATGCCGGAGAACACTGACGAACGCTGGAGAACCGGGCATCGAGCACAGAGCAGCTTTCCACGATTGATGATGACATGCCGTATTAAGTATAATTAATGAATCTTTATTTAGTTCTTTCGTTAGTCAGATTAATTCTTTTTATGCTTTGTTTCATCCCCGACGCATAAACAATGAACGAGGCGGCTTTACTGACACAATTCGCTCATGGAGTTCGTTCCATAACTACGCATACCGAATGCATATGGACAAAATGGGAATGAGCGGCGTACAAGGACTCAGGCGAGCGAGCAAAGGGTAGAGATTATGCTTTGTTAGGTCTGAATCAAGCAGGAAATGCAGCCATTATCATAGCGAGAATACAAGAAGCACAACGCATTCCATCATGCCCGAATGCAATAGACTGATGACGAAGGCCGACGGACGTGCTGCATTGCGTATCTTGTGTTTTCTGTGCAGATTTGCTACTCATTTCGTTAAAGCATTTGCACATTAATCACAAAGAACGTCCGCCCGGCCATTCATCCATCGTGGCGTAATCTCTGAATTCCGTGAGATATCACAGCCACTGAAGGAAACAGCAGATATCGTCGTTGAGATTAGTCACGACTATGCCCTCGAACTGCTCTGCTCGCAGTCGATATTTCGTCCAAGTCATCATCATCAGTCAGTCGTCCTTGCGTCAGTGCTCGTCGTCGTCGTCATAGTAACCATCGCCATTAATCATACTTTATATGCCAGCGAACCCATACTCCGATGGCCATTGGTCACTAAATAATGTTTTCAAGCTCCAATTCACCCAATGACTCATTACCTGCCTATGGCCGTGAGTTTTTCTCGTCATTTTTTCGATAGTTTTGTGGCAACCGAATCGTTAAGCGTCAATATTAATTATTGAATGAAACAATATACTCGTATGTCTGACAGATTGCGGCTGCCAAACAGTCTATGGTATCTGCTCGCTCATCCATACCGGATCCTTTTCATCCACCCATTGTTGACTGCTAACATTTCGCTCGAGGACATCGACCGAAAAGCACTATATCGACCTCGCCACATATACGAGTATGGTATATATAACATTCAATAGCCACCCGACAAAATCAGACGTACACACTTCAACTGAGATGTGAAGTAGACTAGATACTCGAATTGCCGCAGATTACAGAGGCTTCCCCGTCGTCTGTGTGTAAAAATATCACCACCGTCGCGTCCACCACTCGATGTACTCCATCATCATCATGACCATCATCATCTACATACTGTCACGTTTAGACCAAACATCCCGAATGGTCGTATGTGGTCTTTGGATCATTATTAACTCATCTCTCGTTGGATGTTTCGCGTGCTGATGTTGGTACTTCCACAACAACCTGGAGCGGTTCAATTCAGTTCATTTCGGTTTAGTGTTTGTCCGACCGAACAACGAATTAGGTGTAAAAAAAAAAAAAAACAAAAATCTTGCCCACCAATCACCGGAGATTTCAAAAACAGACCACAAGATTGGAATCGAAGGGATACGACGACGACAAATGTGTAACAATAACAATTTGGAACCAACAATTGCATGTCTTTGTCACATCTGTCAAAACGGCGGGTGAACTTTTTCGAGGTGAGCCGTCCAGACAACGCCTTCAAACCCCTCCCCCCCTACACCCACATTTCGACCTCTCGTGATGGTTTATGACGGTCGGACATTGATTAAATGTCTGCGTCCATCAAACTTTCCCTTTTTTTGTGTGTTAGCTGTCTATGGCGTTGCGGTGTGTTCGTATTAAAAATCCATCAACTTTGAAATTGCATGATTTTTTTTTTTGTTCTTCACACCCTCCTCCACCTACTACATCGTTAAATCGAACGTGAGGATGATGACAATTATGACGGGGACATGATTTTCGAAGTAAAGTGATTGTGTTCAGGGATGGCTGGTAAAGTGACGTTAAAAATTGATTTTTTTAATCAAATTTTTGTTTAATCATTTTTTTTTAGAATTTGAATATCAGCGAAGTAAGGTGGAGTTAATGGTGTAAACATAATAAGCCCACTAGTCACAGGCCCACCAGCAAAAGCCCAATAACAAAATAAAGCACAATATTTCAGCCCACCATATCTCATTGAACTTTTGACTTGCCTTGATTAAAAAATTAAAAAAATTATCCAAGTTGCGAGTGTCTAGCAAAGTCAAAAAAAAATATTTAAGAAAAATGTAGTCGCTAACTCTCTTCTAAATGTCCTATATCAGGAAATTTGCCGTTCCGCAATAGATGGAGCCAGCGATATATGCTGGTGAGAAACGTCACAGTAAGCTTGGGTAACAACAAATCCTTGTCGTTGCATTTCGCCTTCATATCTGCCAGTAATGTGCCTCGATCACGGTGAGACGATTTTAGAAATCTGCGGTGAGACTTCTATTAGTGACAAAATGTGTCGTGAATGGTCTCATCGCAGTGGTAGTTTCGTCCAGCATCTCGGTCCGGGTAATAAGTTTAAAGTCGCAGAATTGCAGGCAACAAAACCTGAAGGTACACTGGAAGCAACTCAAAAAGCTTTGGGAATAGCCCAAAGTGAAGGAAATTGAGGGACATACGAGCTGAAGCCGATGGAAGTCAAACGGGGTTTTTGTGACGAGTGAATTTCTGATCCAGAAAGGGTTTTCGGCATCGCATTGTGGCTGACGATAATCAGAAAGAGAAATTGTGAGGGCATATCAATCAAGTGGGCGTCGCTATTGTTGTCGGTTCGATGAGAACTTTGGGCGATCGATTCTCGCGTTCTTGCCGGATTTTCTCTATCACGATTTCTAAATTCGGTGGCTTGTTACGGTAGATCCGTGATTTCAAGCAACCCCAAAGAGAGACGTTTTGAGCATCCAAATCGAGCTATCTTGCTAGCCGGGCAAATTCCTAAAACGAGACATCAGGTGATTCGGAAATGCATCTTCAAAGTGCCTATTATCACGAGAGCTTTGTGCACATCTGCATCATCGTATTGGAACCATATTTCCTTCAGGCCCAATTCATCAATTTACGGCAATAAAAACTGGATGATGATGGTCCTGTATCGCTCACAGTAAACGTGTTACCCATGGTGTCCTCGGAAAAATGAGGCCCGATGACATCTCTCGCGTAAACGACTTACCATGTAGTGAATTTGAACGGCGATACGTGGATTTCGAGGGCTCCAGAAGCCCACTTATTGTTTCGTTTTTTTTGAAATTCAGAGAAACATAAGCGTAGTCCTGACATGACTGATGGTCGGCAGCTTGCAGCTGATGGGCTGCCTGTACTTCAAGTCTTTCACCAAAATTCACTACAGAGATGGCCATAGCCGATTATGTAGCACATTTTCTGGTGGACGCAGATGGAATACTGGGAGGCCTTTTGGCGCTCCTTTCGCTTAGATGTGTTTGACCAATTGGTGCAAGACTGACAGGAAATCTGCTCCGAAATTCACGTTGCCCCAAAATCAATGACGAATTATTCCATAAAAAGAAGTTCCATAGCTTTTGGGCCACTTTTTATATTATACGAATACAAGATGGCGCAAAATTAATCACCCTATCGGAAGATGTTATAATTTTTGCAAATGACGTCATATTCGTACGTCAATCATATTTGACGTTTATGGACTAGTCAGCGGCAGTATACAAACAGACAAGCAATGGAGCTAATCGTGTCGCGCCAACTGGATAAACATTTCGGCGCATAGCTACTCGAGTCAAACATACTGGAACCACAGGAGACCCTACAGGGCGTGGCCGTCACCAGACGGGTCGTTCGTCAGAGAATATTGTGCTGTGGCTGCCGATGTCGCTGAACCAGACAATGGGCCCCGCAATTGGGCATCACCAGACGGACCCTACAGCGAATTTTTGTGAAAAACGTATACATGTTCCCTTACAAAGTGCAAACAATACATCAGTTAATGTTGACCGTCAGTCATGTGGGAATTATTGCCGAGCCATCCTTAATCTCAACAACGAAGAGAACGATTTTGTGTCGAAAATCATCATGAACGACGAGGCGCATTTCCACTTAGCGATTACGTCAATAAGCAAAATCTTCGTTTCTGGGGCACTGAAAATCCGCGTGTGATGCACGAAGAGCCATTCCATCCACTCAAAGCCACTGTGTGGTGTGGCGTTCACGCGGGAGGAGTGATTGGGCCGTTTTTTTGAGGACGCCTTTGGCAATACGAGCACCGTTAGTGGCGAACGCTACAGGGTCATAATAAACAACTTCTTACTGCCAGAATTGGATGAGCGGGCTTGGTGAACATGCGGTTGCAACAAGACGGTGCAACCGCACACACAGCACGAAGCATAATGGATATTGTGAAGTAAGCGTTTCCTGGTCACATAACCTCCCGTTTTGGCGATTTCGCATGCCAACAAGATCGCCCGATTTAGTCATTCCAGACTTCTTTCTTTGGGGCTACTTAAAGTCCCGGGTTTATGCCAACAAGCCTCAGACAATCGCAGACCTTAAGGAGAATATTCGACAAGAATACGAACAGTTATCACCGGAAATCTTATAGAAAGTCACGGAAAATGCGATAAATCGGGTACAAATGTGTATCAACATCAGCGGCAGCCACTGGACGGATATCATCTTAACCATTTAATAGAAAAAAATGTAAAGGTCCATATAGAGATTTCCATTACTCAAAATAATTTTTTTATTTAGTAGCAGTAAAAAAGTAATTCAAAAACAAAATTAGATGATTAATTTTGCGCCGCCTTGTATTATATTTAAATCATCACTGGAGCTCACTACTTAACGTACCAAGCGGAGCATTGAAGGAAAGGCTTCAAAGCAAAAACAAGGCAAAGTGGTTTTGCAGCACGATAACCCTTGGGACATGTTGCTCAGACCGGTAGAACCTACTGGAATGGGGCGTGAAACTCCATTAACAGTACTCTCCGGATATCGCACCTTCCGAGTATCAGCTATTCTGTTCGATGACGCATGGTGTGGCTACAGTTCTTCTAAAATTGAATTCGTATGCTGCCAGGATAAGGGCGAAAAAGTTATATAGGTTGAAAGCTATGGATACTTTTAAGGATAAACACGCAACCATTTTTCCGAAATAAAACTCAAAATTTTGAAAAAAAGTTTGGGATCAATAGATTTAAACTATTTCAGGGAAAACTTGGACAAAACGATTTTATTTATTTAATTAATAATTTTTGTAGGGTGACGCAGGCACTTTTTGAGATTTTACAACTAGAGCTTATGTTACAGTCTTTCACAATACATTTAAAATAAAACTATGAAAACCGATTTTTAAAAAAAACATTTTAAAAAATTCGAAGCGGACCGATGGCACTAAAGCTACAGAGAAAGGCTTACGGAAAATCTAGAGCACATCTGTTGTAAGAGCATAAATTAAAAGTTCTCGAAAGCACCTGTGTTGTTCATACGCTTATTATAGAAGAGTAGAGCTAAAATGGCTCGATATTTTATTAAGGCCATTAAGGAACAACCCATTATTCGTTTTGTCCTTTTATGCCGAAAATGAATATTGTACATCTGTTGTATGCTTTATAAAGAACCCTACTTACGTATGCCAACTAAAACGTTCGTTGAAGCATACTCCGAAATGGTTAACCTTCTCATATTCGACAAGGGAATCATTAAGAAAGATTGAAGAAGATCGACATACCTTAGCTCGACCTCTATTTATGGCAATACTTTTTGCTTTTGTGGAATAAAGGTTAAGCTCATTTATTATTGACTAATTTTTAAATACGAGTATACATATGTATATGTTAACCGAATCCGGGCTATAATGTCTAGTGCTTTCTTCTATGTTGTTTTGAAAACATTATGTACATTTGAACGTCATCGGTGTATATATGATCTTCACTATCCGAAAAGCTGCTCGAAATGTCATTTACAAAACTCCTAAACAAGAGCGGACCTGGCACTGAACCCTGAGGTATACCAGACGGAACATGTAAACATTGACTATAAATAAAAAAAAAAAAAAACTAGTTATCTCTTTTTCTAGGCCGTTAGGTATGTCTTCACCTATTTTTACAGTTGTGTCTAGCTCGAAAATTTGTCTGAAAGTTTACAATCAAATATTTACTTTGAAGAAACCCTTTGATTAGGGTGCTTATTACGGTTTCTAATGCTTTGCTCAGACAAGGCAAGATTATTAGGAAAAAGAAACAGATATTAGGAAAAACAGAGGTGGTTGTTATCGTGTTAAAAATACATATATGTTGTTTGGGGAAGTATGACAGAAAGTAGTATTTTGATTAAGTTTGGACTAATATCGTTCAAACTGACAACGTTTGATTTAATGTTCAAAATTGCCTCACCTACAAAAATTGAAAAGGTATTTTACTGCTCGTTACTACAGGTGGAAATGATTGGTGCATTTAAGGTACTGGAAACTAATTGTACAAAGGCTTCCCTTTCCGCGCTAGGTGCAACTTGATGGATCTTCCTCCAGAAGTGTAAGCTCAAGTCATTAGTATCAAAATGCTTTTCGTAAAAAGACATTACGAGCAACAGTAAATTCCCGTTCCCATCTTGACTATAAAAATTGTTCTTCATATAAGATCGCTAACTTCTTGTGTGAATCACGGGTGACTTGTTGTTTTAACTTTGCCTTTAAAGGAACATGTTTGTCAAAATGATAATGATGGCTATTTTGGAGAACTTCAGTTCAGCTATTAACATTACTTTTTGTATATATGAGGGCCCAACCATCTCATCTTAGCTTAAGATATCATAAGGCAAATATACTCGTAAGTTTATATATACAGGGTCTTCCAATGGGGACTTGACAGCTTTGAATTTAATTTGTGAACGCACCCTTTCACTAATCATCGAACTGTCATTGTCAATTTATTCAGTAAACTCAACATTTTCATAATGGTAGAGTACACGAACGAGCAACGTCTGCAAATTATAAATGTCGTAATGCTCGCCCTAGTAGACAGGCAATAACAAGCTTAGTGCCAAAATTTGAGTCTACGTATTCGTTGTGTGATGTTGCCGTGTCAGTGAGACAACGGGTTGGTCGAAGTGTCGAAAATATCGCTGCCGTTCAGGCGTCCGTAGCAAACGATCCAAATCAGTCAATTCCACGGCGTTATCAAGAATTAGGCATCGCTCAGACCACATTATGGCGTATTTTGCGTAAGGATCTTGATTTACACCCGTACAAGATCAAGCTGACTCAAGAATTGAAGCCGATGGACCATTCGAAGCGACGTACGTTCTCCGATTGGGCTCTGGAGACGATGCGCCAAGATGATGAATTTCATCGCAAAATCATCTTCAGTGGCGAAGCAAACGCAAAATATGCGTTATTGGTCGGGGGAAAATCCACATGTGCTTCATGACTCACCACTTCATCCACAAAAAATAGCTGTTTGGTGCGGTTTGCAATCCGGCGGCGTTATTGGGCCATATTTTTTCGTCGACGATAACGACCGTCACGTTACTGTGAATGGCCAGCGCTATCGCGCCATGATTACCGATTATTTTTGGCCCGAATTAGAAGATATGGACTTGGACGACATGTGGTTTCAACAGGATGGTGCCACAAGCCACACAGCACACGTTACAATCGATTTATTGAAGAGTAAGTTTGATGAGCGTGTTATCTCAAGAAATGGGCCAGTGGATTGGCCGCCTCGTTCGTGCGATTTAACGCCTCTAGATTATTTTCTTTGGGGCTACGTTAAGTCATTGGTTTATGCCAACAAGCCGACGACATTGGAAGACCTCAGAGCCAACATTGAACACGAAATAGCGGCCGTTTCGGCCGAAATGTGTGGCCGAGTCATCGAACATTGGGTCCAACGAATCGACCACTGCAAACGTGCTCGCGGTGGTCATATGAACGAAGTCGAGTTCCGTTCATAAATGTTTTAATTGTACTTCAAGCCGATAATAAAGTTTTTGAAATGTCTCAAATGGTTTGCGTTTTAATTAAAAAAAAAGTTGTCAAGTGCTTTTGGAAAACCCTTTAGTAGCAGTTTAAGTTAACTTTAGAACGCCCGCATAGGGCTTAATATATTTAAGCTACAATAGTTTTAGTCATTTTGTCAAGCGCAAGATAGTTAAACGTAATATTTTAGTGAAATCGAAATCCAAAACCAAAAAAAAGTAGAGTGGATGACTAAAAGATAGAGCTTACGAAGTTTAAAATTGTCTTCAGTGAACCAACACCGAAGTGATACACGCGATATAAGTTTCTTACCATCTCATCCTTAAAGTATAAAAGTGTGGGTATGTACAAGCCCTTACCTAAAAGAAAAAGAAAAAAAATGTTTTATTAATAAATATAAAACAGCAAATATTTAAGGTATCATTGGTAGATAATTACAAAAATACTTCGATAAAAAAATATTTCGCAAAAAAAAGTGTCATAAGTGAGATAAGTTGTCCTCGAATATTTTAATCGTGGGGCTTCTAGCGGAAATAAAGTTTTAAATTTGCCTTCACAAGTTTTAGCAGATTACTAATAAAAAATATTTTGAATAAACATTTTGGGTTTTTCAATATTCTATTCTGGATAGCTGACACATAATTCATGACATGTGTCAAGTCAAGCATCATTCATTTCATTTCAATTCATTTTTATTTTAAATTTCTCATATCTATCTTACCCTAGACAAAAATGCTTAAAAACTAGCTTAACTATCTTAAACAGTCTAAATATCTTACTGGTCCTAGACGACCTAGACCCTGACCATAGACCCTAACCTTTGACGGAGTTCTCTCCAGCCACCAAAAGCGTCGATGCTGGCGGACTACGTCTCCTCGATCCCGGCGTGATCCCGATCTACAGAACCTGAGGCGCTCGGGCTCACTGAGCGCGACATCGGGTCCGTAGAGGAATCGCCGTTCCACGGAATTGCGACCCACGTGGAAGATTAACGGTAACGCCAATCTATCCTGGATCAGCCCACATCTATCTAGATAGAGGAATGCTTCTGGCGGGACAAAGCCGTTAAGGCGCACTCTCTCATGATATAGATCATTGGGGTAGTAAGCCCCGAAGATCAGACTATTGACCGAAGTCATTGCTCTTGCAACGTGGCTTCGAATCAGTTTAATCAGAAAACTATCTATCCGTACAATCCTGGCCCTATTGTATAGGACCTCGTTCGGGTAAAATTTCCTGTACTCAGATTCGGGAGTTCTATGTAGCCCGAGACAAGCCCTAAGACATTGTCTCTCAAACACCCGAATCCTTTCCATTAAGCTGGCTCTCACATTGAACCAGACGAGACATCCATAGGCAACCATGGGCCTGATTAAGGCCATGCAGCAGATTACCTTCACCCTGGAATCAAGTTGGCTGCTATGAAACAGCCATCTTGTCAGAGCGAAAGCGCCCCGGGCCCTCGCCAGAGCAGCATCTACATGTTTGTCAAAATATAGATACTGGTCCAGCACGATCCCAAGGTATCTGACTACACTTTGTCTCGCCAGTGGACGCCCGTCCGGCCCAAAGATAGAGAACCTGCGCCAATTTTTTGCTAGTGTCGCGGGAGGCTCTAGACAAAGGCGTTCTGAACAATATAGATTCTGATTTCTGGAGGTTGATTTTCAACTTCCAGTCATCACAATACTGCTGAATTTTTTCGAAGTCACGTTGCAAGAAAGTGACAATGACGTCGATCGTTGGACCTGATCTGTACGCGATTAGGTCATCCGCATACGCTATTGAGTGGTGAAAAGAAACAAGTAGATCACTCAGGTAAATGCTGAAAAGGATCGGCGAATTTACCGTACCCTGTTGCAGTCCATTTTTGATTTCAAATATTTGAGTAGAAGCTACGTTGGCAATTTTCACAACGAACTTTCTACCTGTTAACATGTCAAAAATCATATATAGCAGTGGTTTACTTATGCCCAGCCGACTGAGCTTGTAATAAAGGCCTTCTAACCATACGGTGTCGAAGGCTTTTTCCAAGTCAATCAGACAGGCACCCGTGCATTGGTTCTTGCATTTATTCCATTGGATATCCGATACAAGTTTCGACGCGGCATGAATAGTGTCATGCCCCGCTCTGAAACCGAATTGGTTATCCGGGATGATTTTATTGTCCTCAACCCATTTAGACAGGGCTCTATGGATCACCTTCTCGAAGACCTTGGTGATACTCGGAAGGAGACTGATCGACCGGAGATTTGCCGGGTTAGAGGTGTCTTTCCCCTTCTTGGGGATTGGTTGAACCACCGCTGTCTTCCAATGCACTGGATAATATGCATTATTCAGTGCATTGTTGAACAGGATGGCGTACCTCTCTACAGCCATTGGTGGAAGGTGCCTAAGCACAACATTGGATATGCCGTCGATACCCGCGGATTTTTTCCTTTTCAATGACTGAAAGATCATCTGGAGATCTTCCGTCGAAATGAACAGGGTGTTAGCCCCCTCACTGGCGATGGGATTGCTTGCCATGAAATCTTCATTGAACCTGGTAAAACCAAGATTCTCAGATCGCCAATGATCGAAATCATTTCTAAGGTAGAAGTGATGAAGCAGGGCTCTGTCCTCCAGGTCATGGTTCGGGCGAATACTATCATTTACCTTGTACACTTCCCGGAAAACAGCTCCCACTGTCGCCACCTTCTCCTGAGGATCCTCAATCACGAAAAAGTCGTCATCCAGGATGGCGCCATCTTGATCGATGCTAACTGTCCGTAGCAAACGTTGATTGTCTGACGTTCTCGGAAGTTTCAGATCCTGAATGTCATTCTGATTGTTTCTCCGAAATATTTTATTTATTTGCGGAAACATACTCGCGCTGTTGGATTTTACAGCACGAATTCTGTTGTTCCAATGCAAACTTACAGATATTCTGTAATTTTCTCTGATCAATTGTTGGAGATTTTTAATCAGTGACTTCAGTGTCCTGCCCTCCGAGTTTTGTCTGCCGGTAAACCGCCTGTACAAGAGTTTGAGTCTTGTTAGGAGTCTACTTTTTTGCAGTGCGTCGATTCTCGCGTTTCGGTATATGTTTGTGGTATCGTGCTGTCTTTGACGTGGTATCGTACTGTTCATAGTCTGTTTAATGATATCGTCCATTTCTTTGAGATACCTGTCAATCTCGTGGTTTGACAGGTTCCTATTAGTTGGTGGGAAGGAGGCGCTCGAAGTGAGCGCTCTCGTCAGGGAGTCAAGTCAAGCATGCTCAGTTAGCAATGCTATTTCATCATGAAATGACTTACATCCGAACAGCACTAACAACATTTTAGATTGTATTATCAAAATTCGTTCTGCATTAAAAATGGTTTTCCGCGCATTTCAACCATTTTAAGGTCATCATAATCGTGCAATTTCACAGGTTTGGACATCAAGTCACTTACCCGTGTGCGAAAATACGTCCAGAGGAAAATATTGCTGTTGCACACGCCAGCGGTAATCAAGGCCGAGATTCGTCCATTCGTCGTAGTTCATAGCAATAAGGATTGTATTATTCGACTACGAGAAAGATTTTACGCAAGGATCTTGATCTAAAATACAACTCGTGCAAGAACTGGAGCCGAACGACCTGCTACATCATCGAATTTCCGGTGAGTGGGCCTTAGGAAGATCCGCTTTTTCATCACAAAATTATTTACTGCGATGAAGAAGGTCATTTCTGGTTTAATGGGCATGTTAATAAACAAAACAGCAACCTTGAACAATACAAGAGCTTCCAGGTGCCTGGAAAAATACACCTTTTGGTGTCTGATCATTGGCTCGTATTTTTTCAAGGATGACCGTGAGAACAACGTTACGTCTTCCATATGGTTTCAGAAAGACGGCGCTACATGACGCCGAATTGATGAAGCAATTTTTGTCTCATTCTGGATCACTGTATTCGCCGGCTAGATCGTGCTAGACTAAATTTATAGGGATTCGCCAAATCACTGCCGATATGTCACGTCAATTGCAGCCTCACTATGCTATAATTGAGATACCAGCCAATATGCTCGAAAGAGTGGCTAAAAATGTCACTCTCGATATGGATTACTTAAAAGTAGTCATCAAAAGCATTTATATGAAATAGACTTTGAAAAGTGCATAGCAAGCATTGATTTATCAACTCAAATAAAAATTGTATACACTTTTGCAGTTTTCCAGTTTTTTTTTGACTATTAAAAACCAAACGCTTAAAAAATCACACTTACTAACCCAAACCGAGCAATGGGAGGTCCTGTGTATACAGATTGAGCTCAGAAGTGTAGGCCATATTTTAGGTCGCCAAGTAAATATTTTGGCGGTTTCAAATAATTGGAGAATTTTTTGACAAACGCCTCTCATAACAACATATTTTACTTCCGGTCAGAGGCACTGCCATTCTTCAACATCCCGAAAATACTTCCTCAAACTATAGTGCCGGCAATGATTTATTATCAAAAGTTAATAGCGTGCCCCAAACGGGGCATAAAAACGAACAAAAGCCAGAAAAAGGCATGTCACTTAAAATTAACCCTAAACATTATTATTTTCGTTATTTCTTCCTAAAGTAAGGCAAAAAATAAACGAAAAACAGAAAAAAACGGTAGCAAAATAAAATTCATAATATAAACAACGAATTTCGGTTGTTTTCCGTACCGGACGAAAGCCGACATAATGCCCATAATACCGTAAATAATCCCAAATTTTAGCTCATTATTCTATATGAAAACTTATCTCGATAAATAAAAAGGTTCTTTGTCCCCGAGACCAGCTAACCAGCACGAGTTTGAAGGATACGCGAGACCTTGCCCCCGAAATAGAAAGAAAAAAACAAAAAGGAGAAAAACGCGCCTACCATCCCTGACTCATGCCATACCGAGTGTTAAGGCCACAGGGCTCAGACGGGACAACGTGATTAAAAACAGAGCCAAAACCAAAAAAAAGAAAACAAAATCTGAATTTTCGGTTCGCTAATTCTTGCGCCCTTGTTGTATTCGCTGGATTATTCTCAAACATGTGGCCGTGGATAGGTTTTTTCAGCTTTACTCGCTTCCCTGCCCCACTACTGTCATGCCACACAGCAACTCTGTTCGCAACTCCAATAGCCGTGTTCTGGTTATGGTTTTGATATTTTTTGCTTTTCTTTCTTGCAGACTATATGGTTCGGTCCTTGCCAGGAGGGATCGAATCACAGACACACACACATACCTATGGTTTGAACGTGACTAGTGTCTTTGGCACGGGTGTGGTGCCGGCTTTAACGTCCCCTTACCAGCTGTTGTCCCATTTCGAAACATAAAATGTTCGTGTTTATAACACAAATGAACATTTTCATTTTTTCCATTTCTTCTCCCCGTTTGGTCCGTTTGTTTTGGCAAATTTTATCCCTCGACCGATTATCATTTGGCTCGCGATTCCGGGTCAGCCAGATTTTTTTTTTATCCGAGAGCAAGAGGAAGGACCGCACAGGGCTCACAATAAACACTGGCGATAAGTCTGTAAATAATAATGACATTTTCGAAATTTTAGTGGTTTTCAATTACCTAGTTAGGCATCGTTACCAGCGTCGTTAGTGTAGAAACCACGAGCGATCGTTAGCACCGGGCTACAAAACCACCAATTAAGGGCTATTAATGCCACCCACCCATACGTACAGTAAAACACGAAACGAAAAAGTACAAAAGCAAAAAGCGTCACGTCTGTCGGGCTTAGCAATAGATACCGCATAAAAATGTATTCGTGTAATGAGCACTGTTTATGGGATGCCGCTACGGCGTCGTAGGGGATACGCCACGGAGGCCCATTAACGGCTAGGCGATGTCATCCGAACCTGTCGTTAGCCAACTTGGGAAATCATAAATAACCGTAAATTGGGTGTTCGAGTACAACAGAAAAACAAAAGCGGCAGAAGAGACTTAGTTTTTTTGTTTTAGTGGGTGTATGTGGGCTCGGGGGCTGGTTCACAAAGTTATTTTCTGTCCAAGTGGCGAACGATGGTTTTTGGTTAGTTGAGGATGGGATGAGGGACGGAAAGGGATACGGTAATGGGTAATTGTGGTCTGACATCGATTTGCAGGGTGGAAGTTAGTAATTTCCTTTAATTAATTCGATTTGTAATCACCTTGTTTATTCTCACGATGAAGTCGTTAGTCATTTGGGCTTTAGGGTGAGGGTGTGGGAAGAGGAAACACTTGGAAAAGGTAAGGAAATTATATACAGATCCATGGCGACAAGAATTTTTTTCCGCGACGTGTTTGTATGATTTTCTTTGATTCGAAGCCTTTACGATCTAGCTTTGGGCTACGAAAATATTATGGAGACGACATATCTCTTGTCTATTTTAAATCTTAAAAGTAATAGGAAAAACTAGCTTAATCCCATTTAACGAAGACGAGGATTATACAAGCGATCTAAGAATTTTTGTGAATTTTATAGCAAGCATCTCTGGATAGCATCAGGTCGCATGCAGTTCGTCGGCTACCTCAATTTCTTGCTATGTCCGCCAAGTAACTAGTTTAAGGGACAGACTGTTCATCTCGCCGCTACTGATCCTAAATTAAGAGATGACATTTACTATAATTCCGATATATATAGCTCTAGAGCTCAGGGTTTTGGGAGTCTTTATCGAATTATATTGGTTTTGTCCTTGGTATGCATTTGAGGAAAGAAAAGGCAAAAGGAGATTTAATGGAGTAAATTATTGTCTAATTTCTGGTGAATACAAAATTGTAAAGCATAAGTCACTAGGAATTAGAACCAAATGCAAGGAAGATATACGGGCCGTGTTCACAAAGTAACAGGAATTTTATGAAACGTTTCGGGGGACGAAAGAAGCGCGTCCATATGGGGACTACCTATTTAAAATGGGATAACATTAATGTAGATGAATAAGACGAATAAAAAAAGGATTCTTGGGGCCTGTCTGGTCTACTCAAACTAGAAGCTTCGTATTTGCCATTACACGACGAATAAAATGCATGCGGAGTTGATATCTTCCTTGGTTCCTGGGATAAGCGTTCAAAAACGTTCACAAATACAAATAAAATCTGAACAAAAAATTTAACATTTCGAGTTCTTCAAAACGGCAAGATATACGATGTTTGTTCAAAAAATAGGGTGACTTTTGGAAAGTACACTCGATTTATGAAGAAAATTTACATGAAGAATCGTCCAATCAACATCAAAGAAGTTGCTGAGGATACTAGCATATCGGTTAGGTCATGGATGACCAGGATATGAAACGTTCCGAAATTGCTAAATTTTGAAGGATTGCATATACATACTCGCTCAGGGGCTGTTGAATGACGTGTATGGCAATCCAGATTTGTTGAAAAGGGCCGAAAGAAGCACCCCAAGTTCATTCGATAAGTAAGTTATGCTTACTGTTTTGCTAGATTACAATGGTGTGTTTCATCATGAATTCTTATCGTACGGTCAATAACCTTGAAGTTATGCGTTATTTGTGTGAAGAAATACAAAGAAAACGTTCTGAGACTTTTTTCCCTTTAAAAAACTGAAATGATCCAGTGGCGAAAGGAGATTTACCACAATTGAGGAGATAAGGACCGCACCGCTGAAAGAGCTCAAGGCTATACCAAAAATTACATTTCGGAAGTGCTTCGATTGGAAAAAGTGCTGACGCATGTGTACTATATCTCAGAGCGGTTACTCTGAAGGAGGCAAAATAGATTTTGACGAATAAATAAATACTTTTCGAGAAAAATTAAAAGTCACCTTATTTTCTGAACAAATTAATTTGAAAGGTCGTTATATCACCAATTCATTCATGTCACATTTTCATATCTCCTTATCTCATTCACAGCTAGCAGTCGACTGAACAACGAGTTTGACAATAATAAGTTTCAGACATCTTTACCGTCATGTTCCAAACATGTTTCAATTGCACTAATACAGGGTGATCCAATACATAGTCCGGATTGTACATCCGTTTTTCTATCACATGCGTCAAGCCTAACCTCCATCCGAGATTATATGCGTTTAGGTTAGGATTTACCATTTTCTAATATGGATCGCTTATCAATCTCTGAATGTGTTAAAATTGTGAAAACTTACTACAAAAATAGTGATGTTGTATGTTTTGCGCATTAAGGGCAGATTATGGTCGACATAATAGTCCATTTTATAGCAAAACTGTAAAAAATTCTAAGAGGGCGGCTCTTTGAAAGCCAAGCCATCATCGCTCTGTAGAAAATATGGCTGCCGTTAAAGAAAGTGTTGTAGAAGGTTCCAAGTCTATGAATTTAACGGCGAGCTCAGCTTTTGGGCAAACGTTAACCGAATTTGTCGGTATTTGCATGGAAGATAAGCAAATGGAGAACATGTGATTTTAACAAGACGGTGCCACGGTGTTGTGTGAGATACACCACGACTCGTATCAGCTTTTTACAAGAAAAAATCCTGGACGAGCTATTTATTGATGTGAACTGGGAGCCAAGATCGTGGGATTATTCGCCGAGTAAAAGATCTATACAGGGTGTCCCACGAGCAGTGTGCCAAAAAGCTAGAGTGTGTAGGTCTGGTCAAGACAAGAAAAAATCGTATGGGAGGGGGGGGTCTATTCCCCCCGTTTAGCCGGGAGGGGCAATTTTCTAAAAAATTGACTTAATTTGGAAAAAAAATTATTAAAAATCAACAGTTACATCCACAATGCCGTGATATACTTTTTTGTAAAGCCAGAAACCTCTTCTTTCATCTTGTTTCTAAACGAAGCTGTTTTAAGGAATAGTTTTTGAGAAATTAATTTTCAAACTCAAAATTTTGAAAAAAAAATGAAAAAAAAAAAATTTCGAACTATTTTTTTTCAAAATTGTATGTAATTAAGTACTAATTTTTTATCAAAAATTCAATTCTCTAATTAGTTTTTAATTAAGAACAGAAAACCGGATGCAAAAATGTTTTGTAGTTTTTGAGAAATTAAAAAAAAACCCGAACCATTTTTTTCTAAGAAAAACCTTTTTTTTTGGTTTTAACGCGGCTGGACTTGTAGGCAAATTAATGTATGAAACATTGACATCTTTTTTATTATTTTTAAAAAATTAAAACCAAAAAAAAAGGTTTTTCTTAGAAAAAAATGGTTCGGGTTTTTTTTTAATTTCTCAAAAACTACAAAACATTTTTGCATCCGGTTTTCTGATTTTAATTAAAAACTAATAAGAGAATTGAATTTTTGATAAAAAATTAGTACTTAATTACATACAATTTTGAAAAAAAATAGTTCGAAATTTTTTTTCATTTTTTTTTCAAAATTTTGAGTTTGAAAATTAATTTCTCAAAAACTATTCCTTAAAATAGCTTCGTTTAGAAACAAGATGAAAGAAGAGGTTTCTGGCTTTACAAAAAAGTATATCACGGCATTGTGGATGTAACTGTTGATCTTTAATAATTTTTTTTCCAAATTAAGTCAATTTTTTAGAGAATTGCCCCTCCCGGCTAAACGGGGGGGAATAGACCCCCCCCTCCCATACGATTTTTTTCTTGTCTTGACCAGACCTACACGCTCTAGCTTTTTGGCACACTGCTCGTGGGACACCCTGTATATTCGTACGGACAGAGAGACAGGAAAGCCTTTGCATAAGTCTTCCCTAGAAGAATAAACTTTTACCACTTAAGGCACAGCATTCGTAATTGTCGCTAGTCAATAGTAGGGAGACAAGTCTTCTAACTTCCCATTTTCTGTTCCCAAGATATGAAAAACGGGGAACTTTACAATAGTTTTTCTTCTTCGTAAAAAGCAAACCGTCAGTCCAATTTTTTTGTAAGCCTAATCAGATATTTCTTATGCAATTGTGCGTTGAAAAAAATTGATTAAGAATCGATACCATTTTTTGTTGTCTAGATATACGAGACGAAGAAAAGCCCCCGAACCTACGCACACACAGAAATAACATACAATTTCAGCCTTGGGACCTTGAAATATGAAAAAGTTTATAACGCGATCTGATCAAAATGGGAAGTTAATAAAAATCTCTGCTCCTTTTGAACACACTCGGGCTTCAACCGCTCGAAGATCAGAAACTGCGAGAATGATAATAAGTTGACTGAAGCTGACTGTGGTTTTGTTACAGGTATTCGAGTCTAAATCAAGCTTAATCCCATGAATCGCCGTATTCTTTATGGGGCACTACCTTTAATCTGTGATAGTATTCAATCCTACTTTTTAAGTACCTTCCAAAGAGCCTATGCAGACAGATGCAATAAATCTTTCATCTTCCAACAATTCAATTTATTCCCCCCTCGGTTAAATGGGCTTTTCAATTATGTCACAGTGTCATAGACAATTGCCTATCTATAAACAGCAATTACGAATGCATTTCTAAATTGTCGTCATTTGTATCTAATTCAACCTCTCACGTCCGGGATAAGAAACGAGAAAGAGCAAATGACAAAAAAGCCTTGAGACACGTTAACAAGTACAAATAAATTAGGCGACAATACCAATAAATCTGTGCACTCGATCATTCCCACCCAATACCACACGCCATCATATCGGTTGTACGCTTAATGAAGCAATTAATCTGCCTGCAGGCACCACTCGGCTCGGCACGAGACGAGCGACACCGTGGCTTATGAAACTCGTTTCCTCCAAGAACACGTCCATTTCATTCACTCGCTACAGCTCAGTAGTCATAAATTCCGGCGTCCGCGTTCAAGGTCGCTTCCAGCAGCTACAGCAACAGAAATCTCTCAATTTACGATCAAAACCTGCCATCGAAAATCATTTGTCTCCTCTCAACACTTTCATGGATACTCATGACCGACTTGAATCGTTTACATTGTTGCAAGAAAAATGAGACGCAACTCCAGCTATCAGAGGAAATATTAGAAAACAAATTGATACCATATTCTCGCTAAGCTCGGGAGGTTCCTTCACTTCAATACCACCTCGTAGCGGACGGCAATGAATAATTTTACTGGTGACAATGAGGAGTCGATGGTGACGACGACGATGATGACGATTCGATAGCAGTATGCGGTGATGTGGTGACGCGACAGCAATGTGGTGTTCATCTATCTTGTTTCCAATCGTCACACACTATGTGTGCGACTAAGCTCCTACCCATTCATTTCACTCTTTGCTCCAGTCTTTGCACACCACTTCAAAGGAGCTTAAGTGATTGATATTTATTTAACGATTCTCCTCATTCCTTCAGCCACTTCGTCTTCGTCATCACGTCTTTCGTCGTCGCTCCTCTGATGTCGGAATGAAGTCAAAACACGTAACTGAAATCAGCGCAAGATGTAAACCAAAACGCTTTTTTCGGTTGAATACTGAAGCGTTTCCAAACATCAGCGCCAGCCGCCACCAGTAGTTAACCAGGAAAACATAAACATAGGTTGCACGAGTTGTCCTATTCATCTATTCTCTGCCCCCGCATACAACCCACAGATACATAAGCACGCACGTGGTTTGTGGCACTCTACCATGAAGCACCAAGCACGACAATCGATTAAAGTCCTTGACACTTGCTTCGGGGGCACAAATTCTAACTCGGGCTTCAGAGCATATGCATGCATGTACATAGCTTTCGTCACTCTCTTTCTTCCCTGCCTCTTTGGATATGGATTTCAGTCACGCATTCCGTTTGAACCTAAACCGAATGACGAAAAAACCGCCTCCACCATTGGAACACCGCAGAGGAAGGGGGGCGAAATGCAAAAGATATTAACAACTTCTAAGCTAACACCATGTATTCGAATGTTAGAGCAAAAGCAAGGGGAGGAGAGGAGGAAGAAGAAAGAAAGGAATGAGAGAAGAGTCGAGTAAAAGGTGGTAAGTTTGTAATTAAGGAAGCACATTGTCACGTTGTATCCATCGTCAATAACGAACTGCGACAATGACAAATAGAAAAGACGATGACGTGCAATAGCGCGATGGCTACGGTCATGGTGATGGCGCCGACACTAATGATTCGCGCCTCGACTTTTTGTCAATTAATGCGGCCGAGATAACAATTATAGGGAGGAAGAGCGTCGCAGCGTGCCTATACGAATGTGAAGAGATTAAAACTCGAGTGAAGACTTGCAAGGCAATTAGCGAATTTGTCATGATAGCTGGGGGGCTATACGGTTAGACAGCGACAATCAGGGTTTGTTGATTAAACGCAGGCTAGAGTGTCATTGGACTTCAAAGATAAGTTGAATAGGAATCAGAAATCAGGAAAAGAGATCGGAGCGGAAACACTTAAGAGGAAGTCGTATACCAAAGCATTTGTGTGGTTAGATCCATTCATATATCTGGTTTTAGCCTGCCGATATTTATGACTTCCTGCCGCAACAGTTGTACCTTTTTCAGATTAGGTGTGGGTTGTAGAGTTCAACATTCCAATAGGTTAACAACTCGAACTTAAAAAGCCATCCGTGGGCCCGAAATCCTTTTCTAACAAACTTCTCTTTAATAAGTCTAGGTTTCAAAGAATGTTTATTAGATTAGATCAAAACCAGTCTCTGGAACAAAATTAATCTGTCAAAATACAATAACATCATCAAAAATAAAAAAAGATTTGAAAACAGGCCTAGTTATTATATTTCCAAATGAAACTAATGTAATTGCAAGTTATCCATTAAGAGGGGTCATTTCGAATCAAAAGAAAGACGAGAAATATTGACTAAAACCTGTGATATTTTTATTTTTATCTTAAGTACAAGTTCCGAAGTTAGTAACGAAGCACAATATTTACCAAATATCCGCCTCGGCTCTGCTTACAAATAGCCATTCATTTGCTGAATTTTTTTATCACGTTTTCGCATAATTGGTGGTAATTTCTTTAATGCAAAGATCATTGGTGCAAGTTCAATCATTAACACACAAGACGAGAAAGTCTAATATGACTAATTTCTGGCTAAAAAAAAATCTATCAACATCGTTTGACAATCCATTCAAGAAAATTGTTACTCGTTATGAATGGGGCGCTTGTTCCACTATTTCTCTTTGATTCTTGAAACCAGAGTCACTCCTCACTTTGAATAATTTTGTTCATTCATTTCCAATCCTCAATCAGCAAAAGTGTCACGTTTCAGCTGACCTTGCCGATCACGATGATGAGTCCGAATTTTCACGTCGCTAACCTATCCATGGCATTCAAATTTATCAATTAGGAAACCATTACTGTATGAGAAGGGGTTTGATGATGGCCAAGAGCTTAACGAACTTCTCGAAACATTTCCACGAAACACATTGTGTATATATGTACCTCTGACGTTTAACTCACCACAAGCCATCCAAATGATAGAACAATATTGACATTGATATTAACAAGGGCACTCGATTTAAAATGACACCCTTTGTTGGATGACGTTTTATGAGACCAGTATCAACCCATCCAGTTTGCACACTACAAAGATTTCTCTGCAAACTAAAAAGACACCTCAAGACAATGGGGTTTATTAAGGAACGACCTAGTAGATTATGCAGCTAGTCAAGCGGAGCTGCAGTTTACCCTGGCGTAGAGTGTGAGTAATAAACCAAGGAAAATGTTGAGTAAGTCACAGTTTTAGGACGCGATTTCCTGTTCCTAAACCTTATTCAGAAAATTCAGAAAAAAAAGCGAATAAGAGCTGTGAACCTGGTTTTCGTCAACTAAGCATAACCTTCGACCTAAGCTCGAAACGACCTCATGTTAGAGGGAAGCTGCAAGAAGGGTATATCACTAGACTAAGTAAATGGAGCACTAAGGCTGCGATAGAGTAAGCATTTGCCTAAAAAATTAGTCCTTAGGTGCGATTGGTCTACCTAAGCTAACAATTTTCTACCCAAACTGCGCCTTTGTGAGCGGTTACGTTGGCTTGGTGTAACAGCACTCCATCTCCCAGTTTGCCGCGTCTTTAATAACCTCCCGTGATTTCCGCATTTGGTCTACATAGTAAGATCGCGAAATAGTGGCTCCCTTTTTCAAATATTCCACCAGAATTATCCCTTCAGCGTCCCAAAGAACGGAGGCCATAAACTTTTTAATTTCTTAGTCGATGTGGAGGCCTGCTTCCAAGTCATCGTTTGGTTTCAGGAACAAAATGGTGGATCCAGGTCTCCATGGTCATGAAACGTAACAAAAACATTTCCTGATCTGCTTGGAACTTCTCAAGATTCACCCTCAAAATGTCGGCTCGATTTTTTCTTTTGCTCTTCGGTTACCATTTTCAGTATCCAACGCGTAGAGACCTTTTTCATATGCAATTTGTTTGCAATGATTCTTTGAACGCTGCCATATGAGATCACTGCAGCCTCAGCTATATGGCTCATGGTTTCTCTTCGATTTGCCAACACAACATTTTTGACTTTTTTTACGTTATCTTCAGTGAGTCACGTGGATGGGATTCAGTGGATGTTCGGCTCAGCTTTAACTCCTTAGCCCAGCGAGCTCCTGTGGAATATGGAGGAGCAGAGTCCCCCAATGTTTTCACCAAGTCGCTGTGTATGTCTTTTGTAGACATTTTTTTTCCAAGCAGAGGTTTTTCTTCATGTGAATGTATCCCTTCGACGGTTCTTATTCAAATGAATGTACCTCTTGGGAATCGTGATCTAAAGGGTGGTCCAACCATAATGCACGGTGTTGATTGTGAGTCACATCTTAACGTCAAGTTTTTTTTGCCAAATTTAATTTGACATTTCTTTGTTTCAGTGTTTGACAAATTCAACCATGGAGAGGTACACAATTGAGCAGCGCGTTAAGATTGTTGAAGCCTTTTACGAAAATGGGCGTTCAAATCAAAATGCATTTCGTGCACTTCGTGATTTTTTTGGTCAGCATAATCGACTAAATGTGTCCACAATCGGTAGAATTGTGCGCAAATTTCAGCAAACCAGGTCTGTAGGAAATGTGAAAACACCTGTGCATGCTCGCCCAGTTTGTTCTACAGAAAACATTGCTGTTGTTCGCGATAGTGTGGCAGAAGAGCCGTCAACCTCGATTCGTCGTCGTGCCCAACAATTGAACATCTCACGAACATCACTGATGCGAATTTTGAATAAAGATTTGAATTTACACGCTTACAAGGTTCAATTGACTCAAGAGCTGAAGCCTACTGACCATTTCAAGCGTCGTCAACAGACAGAAGTGAATGGTGACTTTACAAAGAAAATAATCTTTAGCGACGAGGCTCACTTTCACCTCAGTGAATTCGTTAACAAGCAGAATTGCCGCATTTGGGCAAATGAGAATATACGAGTGATTGTTGAAAAGCCGATACATCCACAAAGAGTGACTGTTTGGTGCGGTTTATGGGCTGGCGGCGTCATAGGGCCGTACTTCTTCGAAAATGAGGTCGGCCAAGCAGTTACTGTGAATGGTGTTCGCTATCGCTAGATGATAACGGACTTCTTGTGGCCAGAAATTGAGGATATGGACCTGGACGATATGTGCTTCCAACAAGATGGTGCCACTTGCCACACGGGCAACGAAACAATGGCTCTTTTGCGTGAGAAATTCAATGGCCGTGTTATCTCACGTCGTGGCGATGTTAATTGGCCGCCATGACCATGTGATTTGACACCGTTGGACTTCTTTCTTTGGGGATATTTAAAAGAAAAAGTGTACGTCAATAATCCAAGAACAATTCAAGAGCTAAAGGACACATAAACGGCACATTAACGACATTGAACCTCAATTATGTCTCAAGGTCATTGAAAATATGGACCATCGGATAGAGGTATGTCACCGAAGCCGGGGTGAGCATTTGGCCTATATTATGTTTCACATATAATTGTCATAGATCCTTCTATCATAATAAAAAATATTAAGATAATTCTCTGAAAACTTTTTGTTTTATTTACAATTATCATCGTGCGTTTTCGTTGGACCACCCTTTACTTATATGATTTTTATTTTTTTATTTTTATGCAGACTGGAAATAACTGATTTTGTTTTTGGTTACCCTCAGTGACTGGTCGTGGCACAATGGTAATCATCACCAACTGTTGAGCGGAAGGTCTGTAGTTCAAGTCTGTCCATAGCCAAGAACAATTTCTATACGGAAAAACTGTGCGACGACATCAGTTGTGAATGAGAGATAATAAAAAAAAAAATGGTTACAAAGGCATAACACTCGCAGTAAGAGATCATTTCAAATTTCATACTCTGTGCGTTCATTTCCAATATAATACCTTAATGGCATGGAAACAAAGAAAAGGTACTTTGAATTACAACCACCGCGACAAATTCAGTCGAATCTCTCAAGTCCTATCTAGGACAACTACCCCCGGAGCGTAGTGAACGAACATCTTCGACACAAACCATCTGCACCCCGTCCAGATTGTGTGACAAACACCATAGAGCGTAATTCTTGAACCGCGCGAACCCTAAGAAAAATAAATAAATAAAATCTTCCTCTACTGATGCCTGCTCCCCCCAATGCTGCGTCCTAAATAGGTTCACTATTGCGTCAAATCTCGTGCCCAATGTTAACAAATGTCAAGCTATCGCTTATGTATGTGGCAATTCCGCCCTTGCTTTGTGAAATGTTGGTCCAAAGAGTTTTCGAATCCTAACGTTACGAAATCCTTAGACGCTACCTTCGTTGGGTGCTTGTCAAGTCCGGTTACCGCCCTATAAGGGTCGTTGAAAACAAAACGTACAAGAATCAACATAGAAGAACGACGCATGGTTGCAGGCATTGACAACCTCACACTGCTTAAAATGATTCCCCTTAACATCAATTTCCGAAATCCTCGGTCCACGCACGTAGTTATTCCACATCAGTTCCTATCGAACGAATGGCTGTCCAGATAGAATGGATGTCCAGAATGCAATTAAGTATGCCTGCGGGTGTGTCAAGTTTCAAACATATTTACCATGATGTTTAGAACTTGCTTACCAGCATAACAAAGGAAAAGTCGAATAAATCGGACTAATATAGTGCGCGAAATTATATAATTCCCATTACTTTTTGAACGAACCTATATATGTATATTGGCTGTAAAGGTCTCAGGGAATAAGATAAAGAGTGAGTTTAGTCCTCAAATTGGTTCTTCACATGCATATAATCATCACAACTAGTTCCATAAAATTCTTTATAATTGTCTTTAGAAATAAAATCTGGATCCACAGCAAAGTTACATTCAGCTTAGTAGCCGATGGGACATTCATTATTTTAACATGTCTCCCTCTCGAATGCCTATCCTCCGCTTTTAACCGTAATATAATTGAATTTTGAATTCGAGAATTTACGAACAATTTATTGGTCATAGGTGCGACTGGTCCACCAAACCAGACGAGGAACATTTTATATCAACTTTATAGAGTATTTCCGTTATAAAAAACCCACCGCCGACTCAAACCTTTTATAAAGCCGACCAAGTGTTCATTATGCAATTATGCGTCGAATGGCATTAGTCTGGAGTCGATATCGTTATTTGTTCTCAAGATATTCCAGGCAAGAAAATGCTGACAGGCATATCAACGTACGCACACATGCACAACTTGGCATGCACTGGTAATAAGGTAATGACTGTCCTAATGGCTGACTAAAATCTTATTTTATTTGACACTAAATCCACGCTGACAGCTCGAAATGGATAGAAAAGGCCTAAGAGCTTTAGAGCATTCCGTATGATCAAATCGTTATAATTCAAAAGTTCAAGGCGAAAAACCGTTGAGGTCTTGCATTTAGCTGGTTCAAGCAATTAAGCCTTGTACCATTCACCGTATATCGCACGACATCTATGTTATGTTCTCCATCCCTCGTCCATAGTGCACATATGGCGGGGTCCCAAGAACAGCACGATTTCATAAACATTTGACAGCCTCTTGCCACGCTCCGATCTCTCGGATAATTTAGATGCAAGCCATATGTATACCTAATCGGCGGTAGTGATCGCGTCCACCCACATTCGCCCGTAACACCCCCATCGACACATCCAATCGCCTCTTTACATTAAACCCGAATCGTTAGTTCCAATCGCACTTGGTTCAATGTATTCGCGCTTTTACCACGTTGTCAAACGGGTTGTTATCCATTTTATGATTCCACATAAGTACGACTTTGCATCATTCATGCAAGTGACACTTTCGGCTGCTAAAGTAGATAAGGATCGACAACATCGCGGTAAATGTCAAAAATCCAATCCGAGTTATGCGCGGATACAACGCATTGCAAAATGTAGAATTTCAATTGCAAAAGTCCACAAAGCCAACAACGATGAGGGGAACCCCATCGACATCGACGAGAACAAGTGCGAATACGAGTACTCGATTCGTATACTATTGATGAACTCGACGCCTTCGAGTGGTGACTCTGGAGCGATGGGACTATTCTTCTTCTTCTTCTTCTTCTTCCGTGACTATGGGACTATTAACATCAATCCCGAGAAAAGCGAACATAAAAAAAAGTGAAAAAGAAAAAATGGAAAAGCGACAGGGTGTGCTCCATGGCGTCGAAGCTGGAAAAACAAAACTTAATCCATTCTGTCAATGGAGTACTTCGTTTTTGTTTTTTTTTTTTTGTCCAGCTTTTCTGGGTTTGCCTCCGCTTGTTCGCTTTCGCTTGACTCGGTATGGGTGATTAAAATTGAAATGAGATCTAAAAAAAAAAAAAACACAAAGCCAGATAAGCGTAAAGCAAAGTTGTTTTTGTAGGCTTTGATTGAATGTGACACGGAGATACAAAGATACACGGCTGGATAGACGACAGCAGATGGAATGGAACGCGTTTAGATAATGCTTCGGAACGTGTCGAACAGTTTTTGTTGTCATCGCTTTGTTGTCATGTGTCGAATGTTTTCGTTTTTTAATCACTATCGAGCGTCAGTTGAATGTAGAGTATCTGTTTGAGTGATTGAATGAAGAGCTTATAGCCTTGCGATAAAGCGGACACATATCGGATCCTACCCATAGAACAAACACGAAGAAAAGCAACGATTGGCAGTTAATGAAACAGCCACAACGCATCGAGTAAATCCCAACATCGCCATCATCCCGTCAATAGGGTTGAACCCAAATCGCACACTTTCCTCGCAATCGTCTAATTTTATGAAGCCCATTGTACGCAGTTGTCTATGGTAAGCCTCCAACAGGCGTCCGTGTACCGATGGCTAAATCATCACCTCATCCCATATCAACGGGCCGGAATAGCTCCCACTAACCGTTGTGCTGTGGTATCAGTTTGTTAGAATCACATCGACCGGACCCCATCCTCCTTATCGGCTGCCTGACTGGCCACCCTGTAGCTATGTGTGCGTTATCTATAGCTCGAGTTGGACGTGTTTATTGTTTATATAGTTTTACAAAACGCAAATACGACGTAGGGGATATCCAGCTCCAGCGACCGGGACAGGACAAGAAAAGGAAACGAATGGAGATGAGTGTACATGTGTATGTGTGCGGAACGAATTTAACTTGGATTTGTTTGGTTTTCGTCTCTGCGAACATTGGGCACATTGACAGCAAACAACGCGTTCTGTCGGAAAAGCACGCGTTCAACGAACAGCAGGCAATGGTCCCCGAGCTATATCTAGTCACATGTACAATGACGAAGAGTCTCAAAGCAAGCAGCGAGCCAAGAAACCAAGGAGTACCACGGCCACGAGCATGGGCACCGAAGAGCTCCGGAAGTGGGAGAAATTTGTTGCTGTCACACAGCACTCAGCGTTTCTGTTTTCTTTTCCTTTTTCTGTTTTCTGTTTTCCGTTTTGTTGATTCGCATACTTCCATACGACCACTTGTACATCTTTGTTCTTGGGAAGAAACCCAGGACACAAGTTATCCAATTAGGGTTTATGGGCTTTCAACCACCCATCGCCCTCCACTCACGAGTCCGTCCTTCACATCAACCTACATCCATGCTCGTATACTGTACCGGGAATCTCCCAAACGCTTTCTTTCCCCCTTTTTGGTATCATGCTCTCCCGGACTTGACTACATGCGAGTAGGAAAATAGTTCGAGTATTGTTTTCTGTTTGCCGAGGAGTTTTATGGGCGGTTTGTCCGCTAGTTGGCCTTAGCTCAACAGTCAGTGTGCGACCGGGTGTGGGCTCACCCCAAGCGACATGTCGTATCAGTAAAGCATTAACCCAATGAATATTGTAGTGGGCAAGGGACCGGTGTCCAGAGCACATTTGCAAATCTTTATTGGTCCTAGACGGAGGCATTTAATGATTTATAAACAATAACAGTAATGACTTCGAGATGGCCCCTCGACGACAGACGGAATAGTGAGAATAGTACGGGCAAATTGGATTGATTGTATTGACCGAGTGTCGATATGATACTCGACGGAGATTGATAGGGTAATTGGGCGAACGGCGGAGTGTATTTTTAGGACGATTTCTTGGAACTCGATACCTTAGGAGTGTGTTGCTTCTGAATAAGCAGAAATTTACTGCAAAGTCAAGTTTTTTTTTGTGTGTTTCTTTTTTTTTGTAATGAAATCGGAGAGCTGACTAAAGTCCGGCGTTTTTGCTGCATGTCCACAAATAAACAGAAAAGACGGATGGACGAATAATAAAGTTGATGGAGATTAGATTGTTCGCAAGCTGGTTTAGCGGATGACGTAATGCTAAGCCGTTTTATGTGCATAGGGGAGGTTTTTGCTTACTAACCATAGACCGTAAAATTAATCACAAAGCAATAACTCACCGAGGGGAGTCTGTAAGCCGAAGGCCGTTTGATTGTCTGTAGCCTTAGTGCTTTGTTGAGTTCAGGTCATATTGCCTCCGAAGTACATGGGTATGACGCACTCTAGTTGGTTTTTTTTCAGGCGAGAACAAGCACAATTCTTTTCAAGAGAACCCTTAAGGCTAGGACAGGAATTTGGTTACTTGATGTTTTTCTTTAATAGGCAAGACTTATGTATGTATGTATGTATGACGTACATATGTCAGGCCCAACTAAAGCTACATATAAAACTGAAACCGAGTTCCATACCCAAAACATTTCAGTCTTCCGGTTAGGTAGGGCTGGCCGGTAATCTAAAATCCAGGTTTCAATCTTAACTGATCCGAAGGGTTCTGCCCCAATATCATACTTTGCGTCGTCGTACTCAAACCAAAATATAAATTTAAGGGGTAATTTCATACTGAGCCTTCTAAAAGCTCTACTCTATTGAAGGTGATGGGGCATGTTAAAGACTAAGGAAAAACGACCTAATTACTTGGTATTCAAGACTTAGTTACGATCTCAGGTCTTCGTCTCTGGTTCCGCGGGACGGCACAGCAATGTGAACATTCCCATTTTTTAATAGATGGCGCTGCAGTTCTTAATAAACCTGTGCCTCAACCTACAAGCCTTTTCGGCACTTTCGGCCTTTTCGTCAACTGTTTTCAATACTGCACATCCAGTTGCTGGACCAACTACACCAGCTTAAAGGTGGTCGTCTTCAGCTGCATTCTCACTCGCGGGTCGGAATCGAAGACTGTTCTGATTCATAGAAGATATCACTGTGCAATACATCCCATGCTACTACCCCTAGCCACTACCGGTTAGGAAAAACGGGCCTAAAGTTGCTTGCCGAATTTTTCTCTCGAATCGGTCACACCACTACTCTAAGCATCCACGCTATAGAGTATACTTTCAATTGGCTTTTCTAGCCCAAGTAAGCAGCGCTTGGCAAGTTATTCTGTGTCGGATCTAAGTGCTGCTGTCGTTACCACTTAACTCTAATGAGCTAAATTTGACGAATCTTTGATTACGTCGATGTTAAAACTGCCAAAGATGTGATTTTGACCAAGACAGCGATGATGCGCGTCTTTTTTCGATTCCAGCATACGGGATTTGTTTGTTTGTTTGGCGAGAAATAACATCGTAATCACGCCTCAACCATCGTATACATATATGGGACTTGGCCCCCTGTCACCTTTTTTTCCTTAACAAAATTGAAAACTCCAGGTTTGCCACGATCGACGAGATCGCTTGAAGAGCTCATGGCTATACCAAAAATAGCATATCAAAAGTTCTTCGAGGATTGGAAAAAACGCTGGCGTAAGTGTATTACTTTGAAGAGGACAAATTAGTTATTGGCGAGGAAATAAATATTTTTTCGAGAAATACAAGTCACCTTATTTTTTGAACAAACCCCGTATACATGGCTGAAAAATTTTCCAGGTATAGTATACATGTTTTAGTAAAGTATGAAATTCGAACTCGTTCATATGACCTCCGCCACCAAGATTGATAGATTCTTTGGGCTCAGTTTTCCATTGCTCTTTCACATAATGTCGCCTGGAACGTTGTCAATTTCGAGTTTAATATTCCTCCCGAAATCCCCTAACCTACTTGTCTTATTATTATAAGACAACGACAACGTAACACCATAAAAAAGCCAAACACCAGCGCTTGTTAATCGCATTAGCGAGGTGGCTAATCAAACGGAACATTATTCGAGATTAAACAACTACCGAACTTCCGTTTCAATCGATCAATGGTTTGACCAGCTGAGTAATATATGGTCCCACTTTTTGGAACCACATGGGAGTACTGTCAAGTCCAGTCAATTCTGACTAAAAATAGTCTTTCAAAATATCATGATAGTGACCTCCATTGAGCGTACCATGGCAATAATTTTCATCGACGAAAAAATACGGTCCAAACACCTCTCTGGTATGAAGATCACACTTTTTGTGGATACAATGGCGTCTCCTACTGTCCGATTAAGCATATTTTGCTTATTGACAAACCATTAAGCCAATAAAGGGCATCATCGCTGATGATAATAATTTTTGATGAAATTCAGGAATATCTTCAAATGTTTGCAGAAGCCAGCCGGAGAAGTTCCTGTGCTTCGAATAATCAAGAAGTTTTAGTTCAATAGTTAATTTGATTGTCTCACTGACACAGAAATATTCGATAGTAACTAAATAGTTGAAACGAATTCGTCTACTACACGCACGGCCCGGCTAGAAGGACAATAACCACGGTCTAAAATTGGAGTAAGGGCTCTTAAAGTTGTAAACATCGACTCAGAAATTCCGTAATAATTTTGAATGATTTCTCAACGTTGCTTATTCGTGAACTCCATCACATTAAAAATATAAACCCTGGCTGACGTTTCGACATTGTCGGATCGTAAAAAAAGTTTAACGGTGTCGTTTTATTAAAATACAAAATTGTTATGTCCATATTGAAAAGCACTATATTTGCTCCGACTTGCTCTGTTGGACTCGGCCTTAGAGCTGAAAAAAGTGTAGTGTGATGATCTGAAATTGGCAAATTTTCTGTAAGATTTGCCTTAGAATATTTAGTCTATCATGGTTTTTCCTGATTTGTAACCATTAACGAACGGTCTCCGGCGTTCACGCTACACGAAAGAGACAATCTTATAAATTAGGGTTAGCAGACTTGATCTATGGTGGGCGCAGTAATGAGAATCATCTTTCTTATGCTTTCCTCCGATCATCCCAATCACCACATCTCTAGATTCTTTAAATACCATAGTTTAGCAGCGAGTCCATCAGCGCCTTAATTAGACTTAAGCTTCGCTTTCGCAATTTTAAACTTGTCTTAGTCAGGTGGAAGAAATTCTTTGTCGTGGTTTGTTCTGTCAAGTTGCGGTATTTTGACATTCATTGCCGTTATACAGGGTGCAGAAAAGGTCCGTCCATATTCTCAACATCGACTTTGGCTATACTAGAAGTTGTCCGTGTAAAACCCTGCAGACTTCTGCTTTATTTTACAGCCTGGGTTTGTTTTATACCTGTTAAGACTTTGGAACGTTATTCCTCCATCTTCTCGATGCACACACTACCCGTGCTGAACCTAATAGCTATGAGTGGGGTTTAGGGGGCGATCGCGAAGACGGAGTTTTAAGCATGAATTATGCGATTGAAGTCGAAATCGTTCATACTCCACTTAAAAATTCGCAGCCTATAATTCAAGTTGATTAGTTTAAAGCGGTCATAATAAAGACTTGGAGACAAAGGGTTGTTATAGGACAAGCCTAAGAGCTAAAACATAGGAAACGGCGTTAATTTTGGAAATGAACTGGCTTTAAGAATTATATCGACGATTGCCTAAGGAAATTGAGCTCTTGGTCACATAATAGCAATTCTTGGAGCACAAGAACTTGAAAAAAGAAATGGAATCCTATTGAATAAGGAAAGGGTCATGTCCCGAGGAAATGGTCGAAAAGATCTTAGTGTTGTTGTCATACAGTCAAAATCGTAAAAATGAAAAGAAGTGGACCTAAGTGGTTGCCCTGGGGACGCCGGAGGAAGTTAAGGCAACAAGAAAAAGTAGCAAAGGCAGACCCAAAAGGAACACGTAGTAACGTTTCTCCAGCTAAGAAGGTACCCGCCTCAATAAAATAAGTTCAAAGCAAAGGGTAGACCATTAGAGGAGAATTAGTCTGGAAAAAAATTGTCAAAGACTTTACTTAAGTCGGTGAAAAAAACGTGAAAAAGCCATTGATAAAGGTTGAACTTAAACTCAAGAAGGTTAATGGTTGTAATATGTATTTGTGAAAGTCATGTTGTCTAGGATTTATTAGAGATTTGCAGTGAAAGCTTACAATTTTGGGCGAAATATTGTACTTTCCTAGATTTTGGGTATATGGAAGAGTTTAACAATGAGAGGGTTATTGCTAACATCGCTGTTCGGACTTTTTCTTGTATAAGGGGCTTATAGAAGAGGTTTTCCATATTTGGTCAATTTGCCTAGACAAAGGAATAAACTCAAGCTTTTTGCGGGAGGCAGGAATGGTAGGTAGCACAAGTAAGTTGGGCTATGGAAGTTCTATCCCGAAGATCGGGAACTGGGAAAAGAGCTGGCATCAGAGCATTATATCTAATAGTAACTATTTTGAAGGCAGTAACATCGTGTAGACGTATAAACAAGTAAAAATTCGCACGTTCGACTCTATTCTCTCCAAGAGTTAGTCACATCATCCATGATATATAATTGAGAAATTTATTCCGCGGGTCAAATGACACAATGGCTTTTCGACACAATTTTTATAAGACGCTTAAATGAGTAATTCTAGTCACATTCGGATCTTAGAAATTTGTTGTTCAAATAAGAGCAATTCTAAAGCTGTTCGTCAGCTCAATTTTCGGAGTTTCTTCGTTCTGGATATGCAAAATCCCAAGTACAGCTCTCGGGATAGAATAAATAAAAGTCATCCATTACTGGCATCTCTACTATTGACATTCGTATTGTCAAAGCCTCACAACCTTTTCAACATAAATCACCCGAAGACTGATGTGAATTTTAATTGCTAAGGTTCCATTCTACACCAATTCTTTCGCCTTACGTTAAAACTAGTTTCACAACTCTGAGCTGAACTACTTAAAAGGTTTTTAGTTTCCCACGACCCTGAAGCTTGACATGTTTATCCTCAGAATCCAATATATCAGTCCAGTCAGTTCATCGAGCTTAAATTTAATT
The DNA here is from genome assembly GCA_958301585.1 of Merodon equestris. Lineage (NCBI taxonomy): Eukaryota > Metazoa > Arthropoda > Insecta > Diptera > Syrphidae > Merodon > Merodon equestris. The sequence goes on from OY284414.1 coordinate 108,087,497, forward strand.
CTCAATTTATAAGTACCTGTCCGGGCTTCAACCAGATTAGCAACAAAATATACAAAAAATACACCGCCAAAGCGAGTCATTGCAAAACCGAAAACCACACGCTTTTGCAACGAATTCCGAAGATGTAATCACCAGGAATGCGGACCACCGCATGCATGCATGCGTTTACGGTCACCATTTCGATGAGTTTTGTTTGCTTTTACTTTGGTTTGGAAGGTATCCAATTAAGAGTCACTGGTCGACGTAATACTTCACCATGCTGCAACTCCGTCTTGGTGCTGTTCCATTATAGTGCGGTGATTGCGTGACGCATACAGAGCTAAAAATCGTCTGACTGCCTAATGCAAACGACATTTGAAATATCGAGACAGAGGGATAATGAAGGAGAGCTTTAGTCGTTGACCTCGAAGGCTAAGCCACACACTCAGAATTAATTAAATCGTTTGGTTTGTTCTGAAAGTCATGCGTCGAGTCTGTATCTTCCATTTGTCTGCTCGAGGGTTTGTTGCATTTTTTCCTCGATTGCCAAATTACCAAGCCATGAGTCAGCACGCCCCATTCATGTGTCGCACATCAGAACCGCAAACACCAAAAAGGCACTATTACCCGACAAAGAGCAGAAATTTCTCAAAATATCACAAAACGAAGGCAAAAGCAGAAAATAGAATAAAAAAATCAAGAAAGAGGAAATGAAAGAACTGAACAAACAGATATTCTCTTCGTCGTCGACACCCTGCCCGAGTGTCTCGCGTGTTTTAAGCGGATGACATGGCACCGCGCGATTATAGCACGACGTCAGTGTAGAACAACAACACTTGCCCGCTTTCTACGCCACTTTATGCATGTAATCGTCAATTAATTAGCCTTCCTCCTGGCCTAGCTCGTCCGCCCGTCGCTCAAGGGTTAAAAGCGGCGGCTTATTAAAAAAATTAAAATTAATTGTTCATTCGTGATGCAACGATCGGAAAAGCTTAGACTAGTCGTCGCCCCGTTTTTTTTTGTTTCTCTGCCGGATCTCCAGCTACCCGGGCCCCCACTACTCCCCTGTCCAACGAGTGTGAATGTGTGCATCCATTTCGAAGCGAATTAAATTGTTTTGCGCACGGTTTGGAACATTTGATTCAACGGACGATGCAAGATGGAATGGAATCGAGCGAGGAGGGAACGATGTTAGGTGCTTACTAATTGCCTTTACGTCGCTTTCGCCCTCTGCGTTATACCTGAACAATAAATTGTTAAACATTACGACGCTCTGTAAACAAACAAATACGCCGATCGAGGGCGATGGGGCGTAAGCGGTTTTCGGGGTTTCCACCTTTTCATCAATGAAAAGATTTAACATAGGAAAGAGCGAATAGGTTTTCGCGTTTTTGGGTGCTTTTTCGGTTTTTTTTTCTCAGATTCGTGGGGTATTTTGGGATATTGTCTAATGCTTCCTGCGTTAGGAGTATCTTTATTGTTTTAACGAAGCACTTCGCTGTGGGCGTACTTACTTTGAATTCGATTTACGTAAGTGCCTTTCTATCATCCTTTTTTTTTGTGAAACATTTTGAATTTAATAAATTTTGTAATACGTTCGCGCTTCCTTAAAGCGAGCGTTTAGGTAAAGCGATATTCGTAAAGGTGATGATCTATTTTGGGTAGACGAATTTAATCATGATGTCCTCGTGTCAGTAGGTCTCACGATGCCTTAGCTCAATTAACATTCGCTGTACCAATCAATTAGAATTTAATTATGCGAAACCATCAACCAACCGAGATGTTGAAACACGAGAATTTAATTAACGAACCGGCTTTGAAATACGTAGCCCAGCAAGGCAAGGAAGGCGTAAAAGTTATTTCGCATTCCTTTCTAAGAAGCAGACTGATGGGGTTGGGAATGCAAAAGGCGAGAGAAGCATCAAAGTTTCAGCAACAAACAAATTAGAGCCAAAAGCCGACATACAGTGGGTTGGGAAGGTACATCAGGAGCGTCAGGAGCTCACACTACAATTCTACAAAATCAAGGGTATCAATGGGTATGAGGCAAACTGCGTATGTGTGTAGGTGTACTATGTATGAATTTGTGAATGTCTGATTTCAACCGAACCATAGATGCAAACGAGGTGAAGTGCTATCACCCAATGTACCTTAGTGCAGTAATGTCAAACACAATTGGGTAAACTCGAATGAATTGACAGAGGTATTTTCAAAAAGTAAAGGGAATTTGACAACTTCACCGGTTATATTGGCCGGTGCACGAAAATAAAACTATGATTTACGGAGAGTAATGATCCATCCAACAAGAAGTGTCATTTGAAATTTCGCGCAATCGTTGACCTATCAACGTTCAGCTAACCTAGCAATGAATTTTGATATGTCGATACTAACTATTAGGTTCTTTAATATGAATCGATATAAACTCGTACAAAGGTTAAGAACTGTAAAAATATAGTGGAAACGTTTCGTAAAGTTCGTATAGCTTTTGGTTATCATCAAGGATGTGTTACGCACAGCAGCGTACTTTCGCTCATTGGCTGCTGGAATTTAATGATCAAGATCATAATTTTCTATACAAAGTGGTGCCACCAAAACAAGACTCGCACCACGAACATCTTGTCCAACGAACGTATTGTTAGATACTATTTGATTTTTTAAGCGTTTGGTTTTTAATTGTCACAACAAAACATAGATAAAATGCTAAGGTGTAAAAAGAAATTATTCGAATTGATAAACCAATGTATGCCATTTGCTTTTTAACTATTAATCGATTACCATTATATTTTTAGTGATTCAAACAGAATGTTGAATTTTGAGTCACTCATTCAAGCTTATTCGCTACTGTCTCTCTAATAACGCCAGTAATATTTTCTTCCAAGGTCGCAATTGACTCTGGCTTATGGCCATAAGTTTTACATTGACTCTGGCTTATGGCCATAAGTTTTACATTGACTCTGGCTTATGGCCACAAGTTTTACGTGTCCCCATCAAAAATAGTCTAAAGGCGTCCTATCGCACAATGTAGTAGCCCATTTCACCGACCAAAAACAAAAGAGATATATCGCCCACCAAGCTCATCTCTAAATTGGACCATCGCGTATTATATGGCATGCAGCGCCGTCTTGCTGAAACCACATATAGACCAGGCTCAGCTCGCGGCAAAAAAAAAGTCGGAAATCATTGAACGATAGTGGGCGTCACTGACAGTAACATTAATCTCGCGGTCACCTTTGAAAAAATACGGGACTAAAAACCGCACCAAACAGTACATTTTCCCGGATGCTATGGCAGCTCATGTATTGCCTGAAGTTGCTCATCGGACCAAATGCGGCAGTTTTATGCATTAACACACCCATTCAACTAGAAAGGAATGTCGTCGCTGAAGACAATTTTTCGATAAAAAAAGCAGATCTCCCTCTAGCTTTCAAGGTCCATTCACCGAAAATTGGACGCTGTGGGAGACCAAGAGCCTCGCTTAAAATCTTGAAAGTAGTCGAGTAGTATGTACATCCCTAATTGCTGCGAACGACCACGAATGGACAAATCATGGTCATTGCGGGTTAGTGCAGTAATATTTTCCTCTGTACGCACTCTACGCATTCGGGTATGTAGCTTGGTGACCAGTACCGTGAAATTGGGGTGAAATTTTGTCACTATGGCTTGAATTGCTTGCTCAGTAGGTCGACTATGACGACCGTAAAATGGTCGAAGGGAGCATAAAATATTTTTCAGAGGGCATGAATTTTGACAGTAAAATTCAGCAGTTTTTAAGCGTTGTTGGAGTGTAAGCCTTCCCCTGATGAAATGGCAAAGCTAACTGTGCAAATCTGACTTTGACACTTGCTACGAGTCACACGGGATCTCTCAAAAATAGAACATTGAAAAACCAAACAATAGAAATCACCCTTTATAACTTTGAGGTGGTCGATGACTTTTTACGCGCACTTGGCCTTGAGAGACGACGCAGTTGAGGACGACAAATCTAGTATAGTGCACACAAATGGAAAGAAACTTTAAACAATTAGTCATCCGCAAGACCCAGCTAACTGGAGAGGCATGTTGGCTGTTGTCTAGCCAGGAATGTAACGCCACATGGAGGTGAGTGACTTTATTTCCTTGAGGAACTGAGTGAAGATCATTAAAAAATGAGCTAAGATTGTAGAAAAAAATATATAAGGTCTTAAAAGGCTTATATGTAAATACTTCTCTGGACCTATAGACTCCCAGCTGTCCACCGAATTTCGCAGACACCCCCATTCAAGCACACTAGTTCCTCGTAGATTCACATATACGATCAATAAGCCTGGCAATCGAACTCATCCCATTGAGCTTGAGAACTCTTGGTCTTTCCTGAGCAATGGAAGCCAATTGGTCAAGCCAATGGAAGCCAAATAGTTCAAGCCTTTATTCATGCATTTCAAATGTCAAAAAAATAAACCAACAACTTCAAGCATCACATTTTGACAATCGAAGTGGGTTTGTGTCTTCATTACTCGTATAGCATTGTCAGATTTGCAATTATTTTTCCTTGTCTACAAAACAGAGAATCTGCACAAGACTCTCTTCCTTTGATCATTGAACACATTTTACCGATTCCAATGGGCAATTTCCACTTATCCATGAGCCACACCTCCCTAAATTGATTTGATTACTCATACATTTTCGAAACCTCTCCAGAATTCCCTAAAATCCGCAATACCCTTCAAGGCCTTGAAGCCCCATTAACCATCCAAATCTCATCTATCCCTTGCATTATTAAAACCAACATTTCAATTTGTAGTACCACCATTTAGTTCATTACTCTCTTAAATACCCAACTTATAGAGCTCCGGCCGGCCAACGCAACGAACGTATTGAATCTAAATTTAAATTCAAATCATCCAAACCCTCTCGACGCGTTTATCCGTACAACAGTCGACGATTTAATCCTAAAATCTATCCCAATGCCGATTAACTAGGGTTTGATTAAAATTTCATGCTTTAAAAGGCTTTCCTTCTTGTTTATGCATTCAGTTTATTTTTTTGTTTCACAAGACTCACCCGACTCCCGAGAGCCTGCATTATTTACATGTTACTTTACGATAAGCCTACTAAGGTCTCTCGTTCAACCCCTTTCGAGAGATATGGGATATATACGGAGTGCCATACCCGGGATCTAAATATTTTTTAGGGTTTTTCCTAAAGCTCCGGATTTGATGTGTCACCGAATAAGTTGAGGGTGCGTCACTAAATTCGAAATTCCCTTGTAAACTACTCGTGGCTTTACGAAATGTCAAAAGGCAGGAAGGAAAGGTGAGGTGCTTGCAAGGTATAATACGAGTGTGTAGAAGTGCTGTCAACTCTGTGACACATTTATAAACATGTTTTCACGTTCTCATTTCTTTTTAGGCCGCGTTATTTTATTTTGGTACACACATTCGAATGGAGTGTTACATGGATCCAGCTTCCTTCGGATGTGCGGTTTCCCATGACTGAATCGCGGAAGAGGTAGACGTACGTTTTGGAATTTGTCTTTAAGTAATTTGTTAAAGTTAAACGCTAGTCGACAATAACAACAACAGGAACACCACTCACCAGAGCGTGTAGGTCTGTCAAGGGAACTTAGATTAATGATGTACGAGAGTATTTATGGTTCATGGTAACCATGGGAGAACGAATACCACGTATGCTGGGCCGTGGTAGTTTTATTGTTCTGGCAATGACCGCCCTTCTTATGCTATACTATATATACGGATGAAATGCGTTCCAGTGCGGTGTAGATTAATGACAGTATGAGTGGCAGGGAAGGTCGACAATTGCTTTTTCGGTCTTCTTCGAAATCTGAATTGATTACGGTGGCAACGTAAATTGATGTATCGTCGGAGCCTTGAAGTGATGGATAATTGTTCTGAAACCCCTCACCAAGGAACAATATAATAAAAAAGAGGGCAAAAATCGATCTCCTCGCCTTTCCATAAACGACCAGGGGAGAAGAGTATTTCCAATGCACCCGGATGTGACCCAGATTCCACTCCGCTAACATCACTTTGACTCTAAGTGACTTTTTCATTTTACTCCCTCTATACAATGACTCTGAAAGACCACTCAACCTAAACCAAAGCTACGTTGTTCAGCTGTCAACAGATAGAACATCTCCAAGTGCAAAAGGATGACACTCCAGATGGGGAACGAACGGGTTAGAGGTTTATATGTGTAATATTATGCTTGCGGAGGAGGGCAGAGGGTGCATTTATTCTCTTTAAGCTTTAATAAAAAATGACGGGATAATAAGTCTTAATTTATTTGAATAAATCGATTGCTTTGTGGGTAATGAATACGATCCATGAAAGTTGTGATTGTAATTTATTCCGCCATGCAATGAAAACTCCTCTCTGGAGTTGTGTGGGACGTGGTTGCTGGTGGTGATATCAGGTCACTCGAAATTGGTCGTTTATATTATCTGTCTGCTAAGAGCTTATGGGATTTGAATACAACTTTCTACAACCTTCTGGTAAGCCTTTATACCTTCTTTCAGTCCATGTCATCATCAATTCTGGCCCACATTGAAAATGTTTATTATTTTTTGATTAATCTTCTTCTGTTCTAAGATTTCGCAGGAGCCAAGTCAATTCCTAGTCGTAAACCATTAATCCAGACATAGGTACCAGTACTCCCTTTAACACAAAACTCCACTAATGACTTCACTGAAACAGACAACCAACCACACCACCACTGAACCATAATTAATTACAAAAGCAACCGAAAAAAAAATGGGTCAACGACGCGGGCAGGCACCTAGGGACATATCCACTAAACAGATATCTCTGATTTTTGTGACTCTGACTGTGTTTACTCGGCTTACTTCACTTTTGATTGATCACCAGGAGCACCGTTTCACTTACACCGCTCGAATTGTTGACTGTTTCCTATTGATTTATGCTGAAAAAGGTAATATCGTAAATTATACGATATTGCGTCATACACACAACCGGCTTATTTAAATGCAAACAAATTTATAAAAGCTCTTTGTGATTGTGAAAACGATTGAAAAAAGCTTGAAATTAAGCCACGAATATCAAATATAAGTCCCCCACGCGTTATTGTAAATCACGATCGCAACACCTGACCACCACACCAGGTCACCCACTACCAAGGGACGATGCAAGTCATGGAAAAAATCGTTCTAATTTGCATAAATATTCAATTAAACAAAACTCCACTGTTTAGTAATTCCCACTCCCCCGAAGAATAATTAAACGAATCACTTTCAGTTTACCATCAAACAAGGGGAGAGACAATTCAGTTCGGTTCAGTTCTCTTCCTCTATTGCTCTATCGTTGTCGTTGTCGTTGTCGCTTTTCAGTGAAAGTCAAATTAAAAAGTGAAAAATGAAATCGTAATCATACTCCTATCTGCAAGCATCTCGTCGTACGATTTAAATGAAACCAGGCAGCACTGGAACAATTAATAATCCCGTCGTTGTCCTCTGAATATTTCTGGACTGTTGCCTTCCCTTCGTGTCAAAAGCATCCTTTCGTCGAGCGCCTACTGTTCGTTCTCCGCCCCCGAAATATTATAGAAAGTTGTCTTTTTCGTTTCGTTAATATTACTAAAGAGAGAAGGACTAAAGGACACGACTCCTTGTCGTGGCTGAGGTCGGTATGCAAATTTGATTTGCGCTCTCATTACCATTGGGACGTAAAGGAGATGAACATTTTCCCAAAATTACTTTCTAATTAAATTCAATTGCAGTTGTTTTGTTGTTGTTTTCTAATTCTTTAGCTTTAATTCTGGTCTCCATCTGGTTTAAGATAAACAAATATGCTCGTATATAGGCAGGAAGGCAGCACACGTTTTTCTCATTTCGAATATTACGGTAAGTGGCTGTTGGTTTTGGTTGTCAGTTATGCTAATGGTACGAATTGAGTTTTTTTCTCTTTTGGGCTTGTGATGTCTCGATTGAATTCACCGGCTAATTGTATTTCATGCATCATCATTTCGTATGTAATGATTGTTAGGCCGACCGCCTACGTCTGCTGGCAATGAGGGTGACATAATGATAGGCGAGGAAATGAACTGTGGGGTCGCACTGAAAATTGAGGGTTTTCAACATTTATAAAACACGTCGTTGTGAAACATGCTGGTAGGCTTTAGGGCCAATTTCAGGGCGTAGTCAACAGATAATTTTGGACGCAGGAACATTTGGTTACAGCTACTTGCCTTGTTGATTTGGCTAGCTTCGCAAAAATTCTGTTGAATGCCCGAGTCATAGGTGAAAAACTGTGTCGGAGTCAGTACGACTGTGTTCCAGCCTAACTTCAGCTCAAATTTAATTCAAAAAAAAGCGAAATATCGTTTGGCTTAATCTTTGATACGGATTAAAAAGGAAGTTTCGGGTTTAGCTGGAGCTTGGTTTGTCATGGTATTTGGTAAGTTCCACTTTCAACGAAGTTTTTCGTGCGTTGAAATGGGGTGTTGTAGGATTGGGAGTGGGAACCTCCGGTGTTCAACCTTATAGCTGGGTGGGCAATTAGGAGTGACGGAATAAGCTTGCTAACCGACTATAAGACGCAAAATAGTGGAATATATGCCATCCCTTTTCTCTAAGATTATTATTTTTATCAATTGCCGTTTGGAACTTGGAAGATCTTGGAGCCAGGAAGAGCCCGCCTTCGACCCTTCTTCTTTCCTAGGTTTTTATACTGTCCTCTTCCCTCAGGTCTTTTACTCATTATTCTTTTGACTCCTCATTCACGGTCCAATCCTTCCACGTGACCTGCCCATCTTAGTCTTCGCGACTTTATTACTGGGACAATGCTTGGGGCTGAATAGAGTCCCTCAAGCTCTTGATTGTGTAATTTTCTCCATTCACCTGAATTTTATAAATGAATGAAAATAATATGGATTTTGATAATGGGCGAACAAAAGAGTTGTTTTAAAAAGTGCCTTTCTCTACAATACCGTGTTGTATGACATAGAATAGATAGATAGATAAGAATATTCCAAGTCTGTACTACCAAGAACCTCGTCATAAATTAATATTGAAATCGTAATCCAACAAGATGTTAAATCATTAAGACAATGAAACTTTTTTTATGAGAACTGGTTACATATTTACTTCTGTCTTAAGTATTGAGAAGATAACAATAGAACATAAAATCTGTCAAACGTCTGCCCCGGCTTTTGCTATAATTAGTCATTCTTTTGATAAAGTTTTTAATCACATTTTCACGATATTTCTCTTCATTACATGAATCGTTGGTGGAGCATTGACATACGAGGGTGGTCCGATAAGTACTTAGCCTCACCGCCAGATGGCGCCATTATCACAAGAGCAACTTACTATCGTGTAATACATACATATTACATAGTAGGCGGCTACTGTCGGATCGGACTCGTAGTTTTGTTTTGACCGCGTGTGGAAGCGGGAGTGTCCGCGGATTTTAGAAAAATCGCGCAGCGAAAAGAAAGAGTGTTTGGATGCTGTGTACGGTGACTCTTCTCCTTCTCTTCTATTCGCCACGGCCAAATTGGTCGAATTGGGCTACGAACTGCTGCACGATCCACCGTATTCTCCAGATTTGGCCCCGTGCGACTTCTTTTTGTTTCCAATCTTGAAAGTCACTCGCCGGGCAGAGATTTCAGTCGAATGAGGAGGTCATCGCCGCCACGGAAGCCTACTTTGCAGACCTCGAGAAAACGTATTTTTCAGACGGGTTAAAGAAGTTGGAGCATCGCTGGGTCAAGTGTATCGAAAAATAAATCGCCATTTCTTCAAAATTTTTGTTTTTCTTTTGTAGGCTAAATACTTATCGGGCCACTCTCGCAGACTTCATCTTTCACATTCCACCAAAGGAACATGTCTACTGGTCTTGAATTGCAGGACCTTGGGGGCCAATTTAAGTCTCCTTTTTAACATATCACACGTCCAGGAAATTTGTCACACGGATGGAGAGGTCGTTCTACCATTCTTTTAGGCTTAGATTTTTCTAGCCCTAGATACGACAGTATTTTTCGTTCTAGTACAAAGTCATGATTTTGTTCATACCGTTGTCCATGGTTTGCTGTTTTTGGGCCATTTAAGCAACGAATTGTATGCAAAATGTGGTGCAAAGTGGTCAAGAATATACTCAATTCTTGCGATCGTCTCAGAGTGAAGATACCTGAGCTTGCAGTCTTATTCTTGACAAGGCGCTATATTTTCAGCTGACTTTGCCGGACGAACACGAGTTGGATCGATTAAATTCACTTAAGACACATATGTACATACATATGTGGGCAGTCACTTGATGAACTTTGCTTTTCCAACGTTTGTGAAATGAATTTCATTAAATTGTGCGAGTGTGTATGAACATAGTTTTTGCTTATCTCAAGATAATGAAAATTGAATATCGCCAGGTCAACTATGGTACAACATTGAAAATGACATCTCTTGTTGGATTGTTGGATGATCCGCCACATATGTATACTTTTCAGACATGTTTACCGGCATAACGATGAAAAATTTGGGTGAATTAGGCTAATACAATCTGCGAAATTCGAAATTCTCGTAGAAAATTAGAGAAACCAAGGCAATATAGACGAAATTACTGAAAAATGATAAAAAATGATTCAAATTCGGACCTTTGATAACTAAACGATTTTTTTTAACATTTCCTTTGTTTTAGATCTAACGACGCATTTCACTTCGTTCTTACAGGCCCAAAGTTCTTTTATATTTTCAGTTCAGTTGAAATTAGACGAATCTCAGTAATGTCGTCGTTACTTGCCTCGTTTCGACGCCACTGTCGTCTCACCTTAACCACCTTTAGTGACTCATGCCACAACGGTGCTCAATGCCAAATCATCTTTTCCATCTCCATAGCAGTAAGCATATTTTGCACATAATAACTTTGGCTCGATTTACATATTTAATGCGATTACCTCTCCGATGATGCCGCCCTACCTGCTTACGTCTTCGAAATGTCTACCAGAACGTAAGGTGCCTAATGGTACCGCCGACCGACCAAGCCAAATGTTCCCATGAGATGGCGTTAACTCATCAAACAACCACTTACCCGAGAACACATTCGAAAACGTCGTCTCGGTGCAGGCGGCGACCCTCACCCGCTTAGGTATTTCTATCTATTTATTCACCATTTTATGAATGATCTTGGAATGGAATTCACTTGGTTTCGTTTGTTTTTTTTTTGTGTTTTTGATTTTCATTCTCCCACTTGCCTCGGCCTTTTGTGTGCTCGAATGTACATACATACGAGCATGTTTGCCATGGTAATGGAGGAATAATGAAGGAATAAGGAACCGGTTATATTCACACAAGTCCACAACAGCTCGCGCGGTCCATGTGAAGTTGGACAAAGGTAAAGAATGTTTCTCCAAGAAAATGAACAGCAAGCAAAAAGGAATACAATGTAGTATCCAACGTTAAACCCATCAAGTCAACATACAACCAAAAAGGAAGAACTAGTCGAAGGAAACCAGAGTAGCGGCGGAGGATACGGAGGAGGTTGATGAAGAAAGGGCACCACAAGCAACAAGGGGATTGACTTGAAAAAGTAAGATTATTCGACGAAAGAGTACTCAATATTCAGATCACGTTTTAATGTATCTTTAAACAATGAAGTACGTGGGGGATGCGACGATCGAACCAACAACTACCGAGATACAAGGAGAAGAAATCCTAACTTGTACGAGCACAACATGTTTCCGGATTGAGTTTCATGTAATTTTCGGTAATTTTTGTGGCTAAAAACCTATATTTCGAGTGGATTTTGGGTTTACATTACAGGCACTTTCAATGCACGTCATATGGAGTCATTGCCAAATTTGGAAGACGCCAGAGGAATGCGGTTTTTCTCCCAGCGAAAATATTGTACATACTTGGAATTGACCCTTTTTGCGGTGTGACTTTAAAGGATTTGGTAAGTGCTGGGGGAGGGCGGTTGGGTGCCTCTTTCTGATAGGATGTTTCCACTAATGAAGTTACATGGCCCTTGATGTATTTGAAAGCACATGCATGACTTGAGTTGGATAAACAAATGGTGCTCATGGTAGTCGGTGGTTTATGGTGAAGCATGCGAGTAATTACAAGTTGGTGAAGACAAATTGCAGGACCGCAGCCTGGGTTGGCTTACATTATAAAATAATTGCGGTTTTCCGAAGTTTAGGGTTGTGGACATCAAACAACTTAAATACTCAGATGAAATTTGGGGATTAGAAAGGGTATCATATCGAAAAAGACGCGCCACAGATCCGTGAGGGTCGATGTTATAGACTTCTATGCTACTCCGAATAATTCGAAGTAAATAAACTTTTATTTTAGAGAACCCTAGCTGACCCATCTCAGTAGAAATCCTTTGTAAATGCTTTGATATATGTTCAAAAATGGATAAAATGAGGAAAACCTGGAAGGACTCTTTACCATCGGTCCTCATACTAGGACGAACAAATGATTTTTTTCTAGTAGCGTTTACTATTGTACATTTGAAGCTATCATTGTACATTTAATCAAGATAGGTAGAAAACAAGGTCCCCGAGGCTCTCCATACAATTCTGAAGGTTTCTAAGAATCATCTCTGCTGTCAATCAAAAGTCACAAGCGTCTTAATGCTAATTTCCAAAGGCACGCACTTAACGAGTAGTTCTTTGGCGCGTGGTTGAGGTTGGCGCTTGGTTGAGGCTGGTAATGCTGTAGTTTAATCGAAGTCTGGGACGTACCAACCTAGACGTGAGCATTAAACTCTAACTTAGAGCTATAATTTAAAGAGTGTCGGAGACAACACGAAACCTTGCGGCACCCCAACGTATATCAGTCATAAATCGGTCGAATACAACTTGTGTTGAACCCCAAATTGCACGCATTTTCGACAAAAGTGCTTAATGCCAGAAACTGTCAAATGCTTTCGGAATATCAAGGGTTACAATTTTGCTCTTATCTGCATGGTAGAGGGGACAGTTCGCCCTTTTGGTGAAATGTGCCTTCTTTTGCTTCGAAATGTCCCCTTTTTTAGGGACAGGCTGGACAAATGTCGTTTTCCATCTGCTCTAGAACAGACTAGCATAGGCCAGATATGGTAAGTGGAAAGCTTACACATCTCTATAAATCAGAGGATATATGATCCTTCTAAGCCCTTGCAATTGTAATGGTCCACTGGTCCGCCGCACTCTATACAGGAAGGAACAAAGCATAAACTGGAAACTTAGCGTTAGCACTAACAGACTATCGTATCATGTCATGGGATTGAGCATACCATCTATTTCGCCGTGACCTGATGTTTATGGCGCTATTGGGACTAAAGTTTTCATCGCGAAGACTAAGATGGGCAGAATACGTAGAACGAATGGACAATGGACAGTCAAACGAATCAAGAATAATGAGTGAAGCACTCAAGGGAAACCGAAGTCATGAAGGCCGCGGGTGAACAATATAAGGACGGACGGCGCTTTGCACGGATAATTCTTTGTTCCCGAGTTTATGCCTACATAAACTGTCCTTTGTGCATAATGTAAGATTTATAACTAGGGTCTTCATCGACTGGTTAGGCCCTGCTTAACTTAATTCGAAACTTTAACTCGAAATAGCTCTCATTGACTTCAAAGTGTTTGCGCCAACGATCACTTGTTGATGAATAGATAAATTGCATAGTTCTAATAGTGTCTGAAGGTTCCTCATATTTTCTACGCTTTGCAACAGATTCTGTATCGTAAGCTGATGCTTCCGATTCGCGGCGGACCTTATGTACGAACGTCATTTAGAAACGCCATTCAGAAAATTGGATATTGAGTCGACCTCAGCGTTTCTATGATGACGCAACTTATTGTCAACATATCTGCTTTCATTAACCAGAGTTAATGATTGCCTTCTACCCATTGGTCTGAGTCGTGAATTGTTGTGGTGACCCTTTGAATTAACGGGTGTACCTATTCCCACGACGACTATTACTGTGAACTTGGTTCACATAATTGACCACTTTGGTGATGTGAATATTTTCGTGTTTTTTTAATAGCTACACGTGAAATTTAAAAATTAAATAAAGGAATTTGAAATCACGGTGGCGGCCGTAGTATAGTATTTTTGGAAAGATAATTTTATGCTATTAGTGGCTTAAGTACGATCTTCGGCCACATGAGGGCCACCTCGAATAAAGAGCAATTTAGAAATCAAATTTTCCACTTTTCCAAGTAACTGGGACTCTGACACGACGGATGTTGACTTGCACGTCATTCGAAGTCTCTGTAATAATGGCGTAGAATGTTGGTTATCTTTACAGAACTTAATTGAAAGGTGCTAAATCATGGCAACTTGATGACCAATTCACAGGTTCATTATGTGAAATTATCTGCCCAAGAACGAAACAAATTCGAATTGTGGCGTGTGCTGTTGGCATGGTTCGCTCGTCACGAAATCTCATTTTAATGTTATTCATTCGGGGAATAACGATAATAATTTTGTAATTACGGATTCATTGTAATGGTTGGCTGTGACGTTGAAGAGATACGGAACAATGCTTCCACCAACCAACAAAACGCACCAAACAATGATTTTTTTGTGAATTAGCTATTCAGGGTGACTCTCTATCCGGGACCGATGTTGTTCGTTCTTCATTGATAACAGCATATACTTCGTTTTGCCCTCACTTACTGCCAGACCCATTTTAGCCGCCTTCGATTCAATACCAGCAAATGCATCATTGACTGCTCGCTGTGTTCGACCAATCACGTCAATGTCATCCGCCTAAGCTGGCCGTTTAACGGACTTTTGGAAGGTCGTGAACCTAGTGCTGACTTGTGAGTATCGCACGATCTTCTCAAGTATGATATTAAATTGTGTCACGGCAGCGGGTCACCTTGCCTAAAGCCCTTTTGACATTGGAGGTCTACCGACCTTGATGGAGCAGAGGGAGTTTTTCATCGTCATCCTACATAATTTGACGAGTTTGGTAGGAATGTCAGAACTCAACATGACTTTGTATAACTAGCTCGTCTCTATGCAGCCTTGAAATCGATGAATAGGTGGTGAGTGTCGATCTGCTTTTGTTGGATCTTTTCCAGGATCCACCGCAATGTAAAGATTTGGTCTGTTGTAGACTTTCCTGACCTGAGACTACACTGATAAGGACCTATCAGGTTATTGACGAACTTGGCGTTCAGACAAAACGGCAGAGAGATTGATTCCTCTGTAATTGGGGCAGACAAAGGGGTCACCTTTTTTATAGATCGGGCAAATGGCACTGAGATTTTACTCGTCGAGCATGCTTTCCTCCGATAATATCTTACAGACGAGCTGGTGCATGCGCCTAAGCAGATCATTACCAGCTGCTTCACAGTTTCGCGTACAGTTTTCGCTCTAGCAGCTTTGTTTAACTTCAGCTTTGATATTGCTATCTTGATCTCGTCAAAATCGGGGGATGGAATTCTTGTCTAACGTCGTCCGAATCGAATAGAACATACTGCTTGGCGATATTTGGGTCTTCCTCACCGTTTAACAGTCTGCAAAAATGAGCCTTCCAAATTTTCAGCATCGACTGCGACTCGTCCATTTTTATCCCTACAGGCTTCGGTCCGAGATTTATATCCACTGGGTAGCTATTTTACTTTCTGGTAAATCTTTCGGACTTCATTCCTGCTGTAACGCCTCTCCATCTCCTTGATCGCGCTTCTCATGCTCCTTCCATTTTCTTTTGGAGAACTCGGTTCTCTTCCCCCCTTTTCTGTTCGTACAGCTCACGCACTGCTCTTGTTGTTCAATGCAGCATTGCTTTATAGGCGTGTTGTTTGGCTGCGTGAGCCTGTCTGCACTCATCGTTTAACCACGGGTTTTTCCTGGTGGGGTCGTGAAACCCAGCACATCAGTGGCAGTTTCTTGGATAGCTTTTTGACAACGCAAGTTTTGGGAGACTTGGTCGGTAAAGTTCCTAGCGGTTGCGATTATAGCTTTCCGACGTTAAATCGTGGTGTTCCTTTTCGATTTCGTTGTTTTTTCGATATCCGTGTTCTTATGTACCTTGACCACAGTTAGGAAATGATCCAAGTCCATGTTGGTT
This sequence comes from Merodon equestris, assembly GCA_958301585.1. Taxonomy (NCBI): domain Eukaryota; kingdom Metazoa; phylum Arthropoda; class Insecta; order Diptera; family Syrphidae; genus Merodon; species Merodon equestris. The sequence goes on from OY284414.1 coordinate 108,103,498, forward strand.
GCTCGGAAGGTTCGGGACATTGAGAATACTGGAGAAGTGTCTGACGTCGATCGCAATGTGATCAATCTGGTCCGCCAGATCCCTTTATGGATGTTGAGTTGTGAGAACCGCGTACGCGCTACAGAGGGGTGCCGCCCCAAAGCGAGATCTACGAACCTGAGGCCGTTTGTCGTGCAGGCTGTGTTTTCCGATGACTCTAGCAAAGCTATCTTCTTTTCCCAACTGTGCGTTAAAATCTGCGACACGATTTTCATGTAGCCAACTTTTGCTTTGATGCGGATTGTTATGAGGCACTCGCTTATAAATGCAAAGCTTACGACTTTTTGCCTAAGCGCTTACCTTTCCCACGACCCATCCCACTGCATTGTAGCAATCAAAGGTCTTCTCTAGTTCATCGGCTACACGTGGTTTGTTAAAGGACCACGTCTAGAGCCGAAATTCATTGTTTTCTTTTCGTTTGCTGGAGTCATCAACAGTAGTTATTACCTCTTAAGATAGCTAGGCCATGTAGAGCGCGTGGACAACATAGCTCCGGCCGGAAGAGACTTTGAGTCGGAGCCATTGGGACAATGCAACAGAGGACGCCCTCGAATCAAATGGCACACACAAGCGGAGAAGGACCTCTACCAACTTGATGCGCGTAACTGGAGATGACTGGCAAGAGATCGTGCTGGCTGGTGATGCTTGTTATTTGAGGCCCACGTCCACACCGGATTCTAGCGCCATGAAGAAGAAGAAGAATATATTCAGGCTATTCAATCAATCACAGATTAAACTGAGCACAGGCCAAAGTCAGCTGTCAAATAAGCTGTGAGAATGCCAGCTCGAGTGAGGCACGTATTGCGCATTGTGACTGTGCACCCTTGATGCACTCGACTTTAAGCACTCAACCCGGAATCTGTGAAATGACACTACGCCAGTCAAGGACTCCGAGCTTACTGCCTCAAGATTACTTTGTCATACCTTGCTTAACTTACATAACATCATTTCCTTATCCTAGAAACGACGTCCTCCGACTTTAGAGCTCAGCACCAAAGGGAAAAAAGAAAGTGTATGCAATCAAAGGAGATACATCCGTATCCCTCGTCCTAATTACTTATCATTTGGAATGCAAAAACAACTCAGCAGCATCCAGCGTCAAGGATAACTCGTACTATCCTTAACCAGCACGATACAATTCCCTCCTATCAGCATCAGTAAAACACGTCGTACCATGCAACTGCGACACCTACTGCTGCTATTCCTAATGATTCTTAGTTCCTTCTCGGAACCGAGAGTAAGGAAAAGAGCAGAATGGCGACGAAATGGAAAAGGCAAAAAGAAGAAAAAAAAATTTCCCACAAATGTCCTTGAGATCTATTTTCTCATGGATAATGATTTTCCTCCGTTTTTTTTTTGCAATGAGCATCTAACGAAAGAAGTATCAAGCAACGAGCTAACCGGCCAGCCTTGATTCTTGCTGCTTGTCGTCCTCAACACAAAAAGCCGTGTGTGCCGAGATGAAGAGGGAATCGAGGAAGGCACTACTGAAATGCTTTTTACCCATTTTTTTTTTTTGTGTAATGTGTGACCGATAATTATGCGTTTGTGTTTAACTTGTGCCATGGTAGATGGTCCTTCAGAGTTACCCGTTGAACCCAGGATGGAATCCAAGTGCTGTTGCCCTTCCTCCCCTCCCCATCACATGTACATGGGTATCTGACGGTTTATTGTTTCCGTTTGTTGTTGTCTCCACAAAAAAAGGTGATGACTACTACCTTTTTTCCTCGTTTCCATTTCCCTTTCTTTAGTCCTCATCTAATGGCTCGTTCTGACTATGGATACGTGTGTATGTAAACAGAATCGAAATAAACCGAGGGACAAGGGGGAGGAGGCGGAGAATCAGGAAATGAAGAAAAAGTAAACAACAAATCCCGACGAGGGAAGCAAGACGAATTGGATTGCAGCACGGGAGTGCAACGAGTACTTGTTGTACGGCACTGCCCATCAGTTGTGTATCTACTGCGTCAAATAGATACAAATCTACCTGCAATGCTCACATTTTTCACACGATTATTATGTGAATTCTGTTTTATTTCTTTTCTGTTTTCCTTTTTTATTACTGCCAGTTGAGATATGAGTAGTTTATCTTATCTTGCACTCCGCCTTCGACTGGACGAGGGGTCGTTCGGTCTTTGACAACAGCACGATAGCGACGACGACCTGCCGATCACGTCATACCATAGGTCGGATGAAGGTATAACAATAAACACAGAAATTGGTATGTTGGTTGTGTGATAAAACTTGTTCTTTCTTATACGAATACCATCACCTTGGGTTCCTTTGGATTTTCGGAATCTGTGAGATTCGTGTGAGGTTTTCCTGGCTGAAGCAATTAACCGATAGTACACACTTCATTTGCATAGTGTGATCGATAAGACAGTGAGTGAGAGACGAGAAAGACGTCATACTCGAGAGGGGGCAAGACCAGGCAATCATTTTGGGTTTCATCAATTGGCTTGCTTCGAAGCGGGTTCTCGGATCGGGTTTCGGTTTCTGGTTGTCGGTTATTGTTTTGATGAATGAAACGAGACTTGTAGCGGTTTGTTAATCGTTTGCTTCCTGCAGATACATACCTCATCACCCGAAGATGCATTACAAATTCCCGTTTCGAATTAATTGCTTTCAACTTTTTCTCCTGGGTTTCGGTGAAACATGTTTTCGACGCACTAGTGCCACACTCGGTTCCATTAAGGCTCGTAAAACATCAAATTGATTGTATTACCCAATCGAGCACGTGCAGCATAGAAAGATCTTAGGGAAAAACCGAAAACTGCTAATTGGTACATGTTCGAGAGCTGGATGTGCAAAACGGATTACTCGGGGTGTTGAGTCGAAGGAATTCATGGCTTGTTGGTGCTACTGCTGACGTCGTTTGTCTTGTGGTATAGTAAATTGCTGCCAAGGTGGTTGGGTGGCTTGTCCACTGTTAATTGTTAGCTTTAGGCGTATGTGGGAAATACTTATAGTTCGAGTACTTGGAGTGTTTCGATGGAAAGGATTTGAAGGCGGTAGGTAATGGTAATGAGGACATGATTGCTGCAATTCCATTCGGGTGTCATAAATTGTCGGCAATGGCCCGAATAGTCTGTGCATTTACGATCTTGGAGAATTAGTTTTCGAAATGTTACAATTGCACTCGGTTTTATTGAATTTATTATTAATTTTATGGTTGTTGTGCCTGATCTTGAGCCATAGTGCGGCTGTCGAGGCTAGGGTGGGATTGCAGAAAGAAAATGAGAGAACTGTACGTATTTTAAGATAATTGAATTTTGATTTATTACTCGTTTTAGTAACTTATGGGAGAGTTATTTTGCTTCAGGCATGTCGTGTTCCATTTCCTGACCAAGCGGCAGTAGGGTATACAACTGGGAATAGAAACTTATCTTGGTCTCGGCCTTTACAAGCTTATTTTGCATCAGTGTGAACGTTTTCTCCTTTATAGTCTCACCCAAATGTTTGTCCACATGTATGAGGCATGTTCAAAAAATAATAAGAATTTAAAAGTCAGAAATTCGGTTTTTTTTTTTAATGTTTTGGGCATGACAAGAATTCATGGGGCACAGTTAGCATGACCTTCATATTCAGCCGACCTTGTCAACCTTTTTACAGTCTTGGCGGTCCAGAATGATTAAACCTTAACGTATTCATCATTATATAAAACGGTCCAAGAATTACACATTGACTTGTAATGGTTTTTTATTAAAGATTCAAAAGTTGTTGCCGCATACCCAAAACACCTCCGACCACGTCAACGAATTGACATGCCAACATCAAGCGATGTCTCTGATTGTGATGTGCCGATCGTCCATGATCATGTCGTTCATTTTTTCACACTTTCATCAGTTGGCAGACTAATCAACTGCCCCTTCAATTGATTGTTTGCCCAGCTAGGAGGCATGTGGCACCATCGTGTTAGAACCACATATCCCTGACGTCAAATCCATTCACTTCTGGCCAAAATAGTACTCCAACATGACACGATCGACCGCGATCATTTTCACCGAAGAAAAAATACGGTCCAATCACATTTCCGGCATGAAGTCCAGACTATACGGTCACTTTTTGTAGATCCAATAGATTCTCTTAAAGCAAATCTTGGGTTTAAGGCTCTCCTAAATATCATAATTATATTGCTTATTGACAAAGATATTAGCGAGTTTCATCGCTGAAGATAATTTTTCATAAAAAAAAAAAATTTCAAAATTTTGCAGATCTGAATAGCCAGTTTTCGGGGCTTCAAAAGGTCAAGAAGCTTCAGTATTTGAGTTCATTTGATCTTGTAATGAAGTAGCCCAAAATTTTAGATTTTATTAACTATCTGGATTCAATAGTGAATTGTTGACTCCAATCTATGCACTGTAGCACGCATAGCCTGACTGACGAGACGATTATTTCAGCCGACCATTGGAGTAAGAGCTGTAAAAATTGCCACCACCGACATTCAATTTCGATAAGCTCGTTCGGGAACTTCACCATTACAGAAATGTGACCCTTTCCTGATGCTTTGGCATTGACTTTAAGAAACGTTTGCATTAAAATACAAAATTGTTATGTCCCTACTGAAAAGCCCTGTAGTTACCTAAAATCAATTGGCAGTTGTGAAAGGAATCGTTATGATCTCACACACTATCGCATGGACTTCAACCAAAGTATCATGTCTTTTATAAAAACGGGCTACCCATATATCGGCTTTGCTCCACTATTATGGTGCAAGATGGTTGAATTCCCACTCAGTGCTCGAAACATTCCCGAAGTCTTCGTCCAACCCTTTGCGAATGATGTAGCCAGTAAGACTATACTGGCTACAGATATAGATAAGACTTGTTCGTATCTTCGTTTGGTGCTGGAGTGTCATGAACCACGATAATATTTGGCCGCACTTTTCATGAGGCAATTATGATTCTGTTTTTCAGCTAGAGATTTTTGCTAATTGGCGAATGTGATTTTTTAAGCCTTTGGTTTTTAATTGTCAAGAATAGCAAATGAAAATTGCAAAAATATATAAATTGTTATTCGAGGTAATAGATCAATGCTTGCCATTTACTACTTATTTATTTCGTGTAAATATTGCCTACGACTACTATTTAACGGGTTCATACAAAGAGCTCAATTTTGAGTCACGCTTTCGAGTATATTCGCTAATAACACGTATAACAAGGCTATATTAGACGCTGGCTTATCGGCATAGGCGAGTGATTTAACGTATCCCAATAAAAAAAGTTTGAAGGATCAAATCGGACGATTATTAATGGTCTAAAACGAGTGATAAATTGCTCACCGAGCTTATTTCTCAATCGATCTATCGATTCGCGTGCTGTGTGGCCTGCAGCGCCGACTTGCTGGAACCACATTTCGACCATGATCATCTCATGCATTTCGGGTAAAATATAAAGTTCGAAGTCATCGAACGATAGCGGGCGCTATTGACGATAACGTTGTTCTCACGGCCACCTTTGGAAAAATTCTAGGCATAAACCGCACCAAACAGTGCATTTTCCGGATTAGGTCTACTGATCGAAAATTCGACGCTTGCACGAGCTGTATTTTGTACAGCAGTATTTTCCTCTGTACGCACTATACGCATACAGGTAGGTGGCTTGATGTCCAACAGTATAAAACTGGTGCGAAATGTTGTCACTATGGCTTCAATGTTTACTCAGTTGATCGATTATGACGACCGTAAAATAGTCAAAGTGTGCGAAAAACATTTCTCACAGAACACGAATTTCGACAATAATATTCAATAATTTTTAAGCGTTATTTGGGTTTGAGTCTTTTCATGATAAAATGGCAATGCTAATTGAGCCTATTTGACTTTGACATATGTCATGAATCCCGCGTGAACCGTCCAAAATAGCACACTAGAAAATCAAACAGCAAAAAAATCACCCCTTATATAGGAAAAGTGGTAAGGCTTCAACTCCAAAACTGTCTCTAAAACACTGAGTGAACTAAAATCTCTCTGAACAAAGCCGGAAGTCTAAACTCAATGAGTCCCAGGTTAGTTGCCCAGAATGGGCTCAGAGGAGAACTTCTCAGAATCTCAGGGGGTGGTCGTGGTCATCACCGACTGTTCAGCCGGAGGTCTGTAATTCAAGTCTGTCCATAGTCAAGAACAATTCCTATACGGAAAAACTGTGCAACAACATCAGTTGTGAATGAGAGATGATCAAAAAGTGCTGATGAAGACTCGCAGTAGTTATGTGATCACTTCAAAAATTCATACTTTGTGTGTGCATTTCCAATATAACACCTTAATGACGTGGAAACAAAAAAAAAATACTGTGAACTACAACCAAAGCGACAAATTCGAATCTCTCAAAAAATCATATCTAGGACAACCACCCTCGGAGAGTAGTGAACGAACATCTTCGACACAAACCCTCTGCACCCCTTCCAGGTTGAGCGACAAACATCATAAGAGCGTACACTCTTGAACCTGCACGAACCCTATAAAAAAAGAACAACCTAATATCACTTTAAGTCTGTCGACATCGTTGGTCGGTTCTTCCAACGACTGGAGCCTTTAGAAACACAGACCTGAAGCCTGAAGCGTAGACGACAACACGGCGAAACGTTTCCCTGTCTCGCCTTTGCGTGCCTCAGGCGATGAACTTTTGGAGCCACAATCACTGCAGCTCTCCTAATTTTTCTCCGGAGAACAGAGAAAAAGTAATAAAGTAATGCGGTACCATGGACCAGTGGATAGCAAAAATCTCCAACTAAAACATTCACATAGTAGCAACGATCATGAAGACTTGGGGGACTGCTCCTTAAGTTATTGTAAGAAAAAAGACCATTAAAATCCCATATGTGGTCTGAGCTTTTCGGTAGAGCATTAGTTACATCGAATACCAGACCATTGATTAACCATATATTTGGCGTCTAAAGTCTCTGGCACCAAAATGAGAATGATGAATGTTGGATATATCCGCTTACGGTCATCTGACTGTCTTGAATCGAGGTTTCCTACTCTACCTAAAGAGCCGTAGGGGCCGCACGCGTATGATAAAAAAAAAACATTCCAGAACAGCCACAACTTAAATCGACTAAAAACCACCTGAAGCCCAAGGGACTAAATGAATATTTTTCTTAAAGATTAGAAACAATCATCAGCGGACAATCATCATCCATTAATGGTTACTCAGATCTAGATACTTCCTATAGACATGTGCGACACAAACTTAAGTTTCTAGTATTCCCATCAATTAACACAGCGCTACTCGCAAGCCAAAGCGAAAGCAAGTAAGCCCAAAACAAATTAGCACATCCTCGAGAAATCCCAACCTCAGATCCATTTAGAGCATTCGAGGAACTAACAAAGACTAAGTCAGGGTCGGAGTGCTGCGCTCCTTTGTGACTTCAGCATCAGTCAAGACTCTACACCCGAAAGGCCTCAATCGATTGTCTATTTATAAAAGAAATCCATTTAACTTGATTTTGATCAATCGAAATTTAGATTTCGAACAAAATTCGGAATTAGTAATTCGAAACGCCCTTGCGCAGCGATTGACCGTTCGACAGCCTTCGAAGGCCAACTGGATCACCTTCATACCTAGGCACCGGCTAACAATAACCAATGATAGCGTAATTGCGACAATTAATCAAACCACACCTACAGGCAGGCGCAAACGATGCCTCATGACAGTTTTCCCAAGAGATAGATTGGAAGAAAAACCGTGCACTATATACCCGGACTTCGGGAGAAAATGGCCTTCGATAACCGGATTCAACCAGCTACGTCCAATTTGGATCGATTATGGATATTTTTAAATTTTGAAACACACCTTATCGGCAACGACTTGACCGATACCGGTCAATAAAATATAGCATTTCTTCGAAAAACATTTTGATAACGATGAGTGTTGTTGAACACACCCAATTCGAAATGTAAGCGTTTCCACTCAATTTATTTTCATCTATGAGAGGTCGGTTGTGGTTGTATGATATCGTGATTACAGCAATTAGCGCTGTCATTAAATTCCCACTCGCCATAATGACAGACAGACCGAAGGTGTCAAAGCATTCACTCACGGATTGGACACACTCGTTGGTTGGTGGTGGCTTTGAAATCTAATTATGTACTTTATGGGTGCATTTCGCGCTCGAGACATACTGTGTGTGTTTGTAAAGGGATCATTTCTTGTTTTCGTAAATAAGAGGATTACAGCGAGTTTGCAGTGATTGTACGAACACACCCCCTTAGAAATGGCCGTCTGTCAAAGGTTGACCGTTTTTATTTTTCTTTGTCTTGTTTGATGGCAAGCTTCCTGTCTTTGACCTAAAATGCGGTAAAACTATAAAGCTTTTTTAGTCTCCTTTCGCAAGCGAGAATACAATTTGTCAATCGTTTTTTCGTTTGGTTTTTTGCATCACTTTTTTATAGTTTCTTGTTCGTTTTTTGCGAAATTAGTTATGCAGGTCAGCTCCGAGTTCATGCCGTTTTGATGGATGTTATTCGTCGCAGCGAACATGCGTCAGTAACATTGATTGTCATCGGGAGTATAAAATGTCAGTGGGTTTCGTGCTTCGAAGAGTTCATTTGTATTTTTGGTGAGTCGCCACTACATGGCCGATGAAAACCGATTTATAAGTGTGGCAGGGGCTACGTCTGCAATAAGTAATTTGGCTTATGGCTTCAGGAAACATTTTTTTTTCTTAATCGTCTACCTTCGCATGAATCACTTTTAAATACTTCAATAAGTACTAGATATACGCCTGAATGCGGTAAGAGTGGACAGATCCCAGACATGTAGACCATAGGAAACAACAGGGCTTCTCAAAGCACTCGGTTTCCGTTTTTGAAAACAAACGTGCGATGCATAAATTCAAAACTATTATTAATAACGGTCGTAAAAAAAAACTTCCATCACGGTCTGCCTTGCAAATTCAAGCGAAATCGAGTCCTAATCGAACAATTACGTCATTTTGACAATGTTTTACCAAACGAATTAATTTTGTGGTTGATTTATGACAGTCTCGGACCTCTTTCCGCTCAAGATGACATCAAATTTGAATTTGTAATCCGATCCGATACAGCACACAGACGAAGACCGTCACCCACACTCACTGATCAGTTCCCATAAATTTCCTATTTCGCTTGTTCCAATCAAAAACTCATCAAATAATGTGATTTGTGCGTCTAGTGGAACGAGTTTCCGCATAAGCTGTTCCTCTCCATTTCGGGCGTGAGGGAAATCCCAAATCCAGACCAATTGGAAGATCAGTACTTAGAACAGGGTCAACAACATTTGATTAAAATACAAAAACAGCTACAAGTGGAGTTATCAGGACAAGTGCAAAATGTCAACCATTCTCATCAACTATTCATTGTAATTCTAATCAGTCAACCGAGAATCGTATTCAACGCGGTTTATGGCACATATTACGCGGCGACGGAAACGACTTGTTGCATAAATCGTTTTCATGTGCAACATGTCCGAGTCATCATGGAACTAGAGTAGTCCATGTCAAGCATAACCGAGCAACTAATTAAGAAATCAATCGACAGCCGATGTCAACGCGTATTCCTTGCGCGACACAAAAGAATCTATAATCAGGCTCACAGGTAGAAAAGCCACTCTAGAGCAGATAAAATTACCAATAAAGCAATCAAGGCAGCGGAAAAATTAATTAGAGGCATTATCGGCTTATAAAATGGCTAACAATAATCGCAACTTGAGTGTCTGCACCATACTGTCATCGGTTTTCGTAAGGTTGATAGGGTTGATGTGGTCGATAAGCAGCTTACTATGGTTTTTGAAATGTTTTCGACAAACTAATCTCGTTACTGAGCAATGCATGAATGGTGAGTTGTTAACCAAGAGTCGAGGATTTGACTTTAAGGATTTATTTTGCTTTATGAGTATAGAGTCAGTAGAGCACAATCGGGAACGTTTTCACTTGCCTCTTTCAGTTACACTCCGAGGTTGCGTCGTTATCATTTGCCTTATGAGTGAGCTCATCGGCTTTTTTTGTAACTATCAGGAATGTTGCTGAGTACTTTTGGAAATCTCGGTGGAATAGATGGTCACGTAGGCAAGCTCGTTTGTTTGTTGGTTTTTTAATCATGCTCAAGGGTCTGTACTATTACAGGCATGTCATAAAATAGGAATGATTCCTTCAGGGTAAGGAACTTATTGTGGCCCCCACGGGGGTAGAAAAACTTTTGAAATTTGCTGAAAAATGTTAAATGAATTTGCCCAGTCACAGGAAAATGCCGCTATCTTGGAACATCATTAAAGTTGATTTAAAAAATAAGGCACACACCGCTCCAAGCACTAATCCTTTTGCCACTTAAGGAACTTCTAGTGGACGTCTTTCTCCTCTAAATAGGCAGGTAAGTATGATGGTGCATTAGCGCGTAATGCCACACCTCGTTTAACCCGGGTAGTAATTGGGGTAGTCAAACCAAAAAGTTGATTATATTGGTCAGGCTGAGGGTAGCAATCTGGTAATCTGCTAAACCTCTAGGCAGGAATCGGCAATGTACCGTGTTGCTGAAATCAATTGTGAGAGTCGTTTAGTCTCTTTGGCCTGATGTCAGATTTACAGGCAGGAATAATAGCACTGTGCTATAGCCAAATGGTCTGGTCTTCGAGCCTGATGGTAGCTTATGTTTCTTGTATTAAATATAAAAATCTAAGGGTAGGATGCACAGCATAATTCCTTTCGACCTTTAAGTTTTATGTGGTTTCCTTATGTTATACGCTTTAAGGAAACCCTTGACTCGACGAAGAATGCAAAGAAAAGTCCCTAAAAAGCCCAGAAAAATAGTGAAGAGATCACACGTACAAGATATCAGTAAAGGAAGCACGACAAGGAACTAATAACACCAGAATTAATAAAACATCCTGGAGATGAATTAACAGAGAAGTTACATGGGCTAATAGCAACTGTATGGAGCAATGACAATATCCCCGGGGAATGAACGAACTTGGTCATCATTTTCGTCATAATTTAAAAGGGTGAACGAACACTTTGCAAAAAATATCGAGAAATAACTATTGCTGTTATGTTACAAGGCATTATCAAATATTTTCTTAAAGAGACTGAGCTCATATGCCAAGGAAATAATCGGACCAGTGTGGCTTCAAGAGGACCAAATTTTTACTATTCGTAGAAGGCTTTCATGGAATTCCATAAAACGGTCTCCCAGCTATTCGACTCTATATACTGATCATTCCTTGAAAGGTTAGGAATCCCGGAAAAGTTAGTGAAACTGAATGCAGGGAAACAAAAGTCAAGTAAGAAATGCCTTATATGAAACAAGGAGACGCTTTGCCACCACTTCTTTTTAATTTGATGCTGGAGTACGTAATGAAATCTTTTCAGGAAAATGAGATGGGAAAACCCTTAATAGTATCACATCCATTCTAGCTGGCGCTGGCGTTCTGGATCTTCTGGTAGACAGTAAGAGAGCAGTGACCTAATGTCCTCCTAAAATACCTCGTGTAAGTGACCTAATGTCCCCTCAGCTGAACTTCAAAAAACACTTCGAAACACTCATTCCAAACAGGGAGGAATGGAAAAACAATCCCCCTTGGTTGAAGGATGGTGCCCAAAAGTGGTATACAGATGGGTCCAAATCCGGAAATAAAGTAGGGGCTGGTGTGATAGGACCTAAATGTAGCCTTCACATCCCTCTCTGCGGTGAATCAACAATCTTTCAGGCTGAACTGTATGCAATAAATGCGGCGGTACACTACATTAGTGAACAAAAGCCCAATAGATTAAAGATATCCATATTCTCAGACAGCCAGGCGGTTCTCAAAGCTCTAAGAAGTTATACATGTAACTCTAGAGCTGTCTGGGAATGTCACCAACGTTTAAATAAACTGGCGATAAACAACAAAGTGAAGTTGATTTGGGTGCCAGGTCATGAAAACCATAAAGGCAACGAAAAGGCGGACTTACAAGCCAAAAAAGGCGCCCAGATGCCTTTTATTGGACCCTTCCCCCTTTATGGATTTGACAACACAGACACAAATAAAACTTTAAACAAATGGGTCATCAAACAAAAGAACCAATTCTGGAACAGACAAGAGGGCTTAAAACACTCTAAAATCTTTATGGAACAGAATCACAATCCAAAACGTGCAAAAGAGGCACTAGAACTAAATAAAGCCGAACTAAAACTGCTATGTGAAGCTCTAACAGGGCACGGCACTTGCAATCACCACCTATTCAAAATGGGTCTCAGCAGCACTGAGTCTTGCAGACGATGTGGGCAGGATAGAGAAACAATGGAACACATTCTCACAAAATGCCCAGAACTCACTGAAGAGCGACTCGAAATGTCAACAAAGACACAACTAACAGGGAAGGACTTCCAGGATATCCCATCTAGGAAAGTTGTCAAATTCATGAAAGCAACACTAAAATCCTAGATCAAAGAAGGGGGTACAATAGATCTTTATGGTCGCAGTGCAAGTGTCCTGTAATGACACACCCCATACTCTTCAATTCAATTCAAATTCAAGAGAGCAGTGAAGAAAATCACAGATAGTCAGGAAAGCAGGTAGAAGGGAATGGATCGATTTGGGTCGGTCGAAACCTCGTACCTGACTCTATTCGACAAACGCTTTTAGAAAGTAGTCGAATAACATCTGTTAATCGTAATACCTATCAAAAATAATACGAGCTTACAATGAAGTAACTATTCAAAAGAATTCTTTATTAAGAACTAATATTAATGCCAATGGCATTTTAGGGATGTAAAACTTGGTCTCTGACCAAGAAGGCAAAAAACAAGATTGTGAACGGGATCTAAAGGTAAAAAACAGGACGAAAATCAGACATAATAAAGAAAACTACATCATCAAGAAATCGATTAAGCCTATTAAGCCTAAGCATGTGTGTGGAATAAAGTCGCGAAGACTAAGATGGGCAGGACACTAGGAACGAATGGTGAGTTGACAAATAGCAAAAAGAATAATGACTGGTAAAACCTAGAAGAGATGGAACAGATCAGCAAAACTTGGAAGGAACACACTCATGACAGGGAGGTTTGACGTAGGGTTGTCAATGAGCCTCTGAACTTCCGAGTAAAAATAATAATAGTAACCAGGGGTTGTTTGCTAAGCTTTGAATGTGATCAGTCAGGCATGTGATGTAAGTTGCTAACTGGAGGAAAAAAACTTCTGAAAAAACTCTGACTTATCGTAAAGAACCTCGCTAAATCAGAAACGCTAATGCATCAGTTCAACACCATGGTTCGGAATCTCAAAAAATCAGGTTCGGAATAGCTCCAGATTGAACATTTGCAGAATTTTGAATGCGACTACGAGAGGTTAAATATAGCCCCCAAAAGGAGGAATCTAATCGTATTAAGCCTTTACACAAGTCTTCCCTACCCCAGACTAAAATCGTATCAAGTTAACTATCATTACTTGTAGATGTAGGGGTTGTTGCACTATTTCTCTTTGATTCTAGGAATCGCCGATCTCTCAGAATATTTTCTTCAGACCTTATTTTTTATTATTCTCGGCACGAAAGGAGCAGTACTTATAGGCCAATTATTTGTATCTAAAATGCGGTGCAATGTGGTTGCACGGCTTATCCCGTGTTCTTGTGATCTTTTCGAGATGGACGGGCGAAGAGGAGATGGCATCCACCACTGAGTTGCCTGAAGCGTTTAAATGTATCGATGAAATTCACTATCGCTGTGCGAAAAAGCGCTTGATGATTACCAAAAATAGTACGAACCTAATGAAACATGTTCGCGTTACTTTCACGGTTTCTGTTGGGAGCTTTCACTATTTCACTTACGTTGTGCGAGTATGTAACTATTTGTATTCAATATCCTCCTAATTTTTACTTGTTGAAAGACATAGCGATGATAGTTAAATGACACCTCTTACTGGATGATCTATTATCCCTCTTAAATTATAGTTTTACTCAATAACAAGTTCGCGAATCAGGCCCAATTCTCGTTACTTTTTGAAAAAAATTCAATCAGTTCAAAGGTGTCGCATTGGGGGTACATATAAAATGACATCTCTTGCTGGATGGCCCTTTATTTGCGTGACTATTATTTATTTGTTTATTGTTGTTGTTGATTCTGCTAAGTAAAGCTAAAACTAAGAAGTAAATGTAAGCGTTTCAAAGAAGATAGTGAAGACGTTGCTGCCGTTGGTGGCGTGAAAAAAATTAACAAAACGAATATGAACGATTACAATCAGAAAAGTTGTTGAAAAGTTTCTTAGACGCCGTAAAACGAAGTTGGCTATCCAGAAATTGCTCAAACTGATCTTTACCCTTACTGACAAAAAGCCATACATGATCCACTGTTGGGCGCCACTTTATAAAATTAATCGTTTCGAATCCAAAAAAACAAATTATGGCCATTAAATGATACTGGGTACCTGGCAAGGACTTATAGGACTTGATAATTAAGAAAATGGGATTGGCAATATTATTGATGCGTCGTTTCTCTAGTTGACTTGGAAACCTTGGATTTTTTTTAAGGGGGAACGAAAGTCCTCAGAAAACAAGGTTCGTGATTTCTCTTTAAAGAGCCATCAAATTATGAGAAACTCATACGGATCGTACGAATAAACTAGGGATATTGCTTCTTATAAATTCGACAATTCCTTGATTGTTTTCTGCAGGAGGAAATCCGACCTATTTGGCCAAAAATATTTGAATCCAGTATTTACAATGGCTGAGACAGTAAAGAAGACTGATATCTAGGCCCTAATTCGAAGGGTTACAAGTTTCATCTCAGAAATTGTTGTTTTCTTAAGCTCTTAAGGAAAGCCTAAACTATCATAGAAAGATACTATTTTCGGTAAAGGGTCATTTCAGGTGATGACAAGTGGGCTTACGAATATGACTTCGGAGCTAAAGTTCTATTTAAGACAAGCGAGGCTGGATGTAAGGGGCATGTTCACTGTATTATTCACATTTAGTGACATGATCCGTGCACTACAGTTCGAAAAAAAGGCAGAATTAGTGTTAAAACAATTTTGTCCGAAATATAAAAAAATATTTGGTCTAAACCAACACCGTAACGATGTCCCAGCCCTTATATTCCCTAGATATGGCTCCGTCTGAACCAAAAATAAAATAAGCTTTAAAGAGCTGCGGTTTGGCAAATATGAGTGAGAGTTCAGTGTTGAACGGGTTCAGAAGTGCCCCAGGGAATGGGAGGAGGCCTGGCATAGGGTTATAATTACTAATGAAGAATATTTTAAAGACGATTAAATAGTTATGGAACTAAATAAAAAAAACCTAAAATTCCTGAGTAATACCCCAAAATGCCAAAAACTATATTTCTATGTGCACCTCACGTAGATTTCAATGAGCTCGAAACTTTGGCAAATTTACGATCGAATTCTAAGGGAATGCTCTTTAACCATGTTTTAATGATATTACTTTGGTTCAATTTGAACACCTACAAGAATCTTAAAACTGCGTTATTTCATTTTCCAGGGCCGTTTAGGGCGCATCAATTATTTAGAATGTAGACCTCCTGGTTAAGGGTTTTCCTGCGATTCCCAAACGCACCCTTGCCCTTTCAATCGCCCTTAGCCTTTAAATACAGACAGCCTTCGTAAACTACTAAACAACGGTCATTCTCCCCTTGCCCTACCGCAGACATTACACAGTCCATTGCCGTCCTTAGAGCCCCAATACCCATTCTAACCCCCTTATCCCGACCCGAAGTAGTAACACAACCAATTTGCAATAACTCGACACACCCCAACGCCACCACGGGTATCACTATCCCCATTCAACAATACAACTAATCGGATCATCAGCTTAACCTACTTGACCAAATCCATAAAATGCCCCTCGATGCATTGGCATCATCCCTTTACAAACAACTTACCTCTTAAATCGTAACTTCCGTCAATTTTGACATCGATCGACTCGAAATATCCGCTCACCGAGTCGCATGCCTCCCTTATCGTATCCTTACTCGAATCCATATGCAGATGATGGCCACCGCCGCCACCTGCACCGGTAACATCCAGATTTTTCCCACTCACTAGTACGAATAACAATTGAAAACATAATAACAACGACATCACTTGGTAATTGCACTTTTTCGGACACCACTTGGACGAGGCCATGATTGATTAGCTGCTCGTCACGCTTGAATTTCGGATTTTTCAAAAAACAAAACAAAAAAAATTCAACAATTTTTATCACAATATCAGCGAATTGCAATTATTTTTTTCCCTCAACTAAACAGAGTAACAAACAACAAGGCTCGAAGGAAGAAAGGAAAATTAAAATCAAGAATCACACGAGCGAATGCACTTTTCACCGAAAACTAATCGCGCAGCACCGTCGACGACCGAATGCGAAGCGCAACGCGACAGTGACAGCCAACGGCAATAGCAACAAAGCGAATTGCGAATATCGACTTGGTATGTTGTGTTTTGCAGCACAACGGTATAACAGCGGACAACAGTGGTTTATCGGTCGAATGGTTGATGAGAGGGAGGTGCGACGCGGCGACTATGTCGACCGCTGGTATGGGAGTGTGTGGCTTGTGTTTTGTGTTTTTTTTGCAGTTTGCACCTTTTTTTTGTTTTTTCTTTTTGCTTCTTCTTCTCTCTATTTTTGTTTCACGTTTGCATATTTTTTTTTATTCATTTACTTCTCTCTCCGCGTTTTGTGCCCCACACGCTTAGTCTACTCGACAGATTCACAGATTCACACTCGGAAGATGTTTCTCGCTCTTTTTTCGTTGTCTTCTCGTCTTGTTCGGCTATTCTGGCGGCCGGTTTGTCTGTGTGCCGAAGCGCTGTGTTACTACACGAGAATATAGCCGAGAATCGCGCGAGAGATACTTGGTGATTTACTAGACGGGGGTAAAAATTGGCAGGCGGTGGATTCAATTCACTTTACTGTTCGCGATATACACCGGCAGATAGTTAGACAGATGGATACGGACTGCGTGGGATATATTTAGCTTGAGTCTTGTATTTTTATTCCTTTCGTCGTTAGTTAGCAGAACATAGTACCGCAGCTCCTCATGGCGATGACATTCCAACCTTCCCCCTGACGAAAATAAGAAAACAGAAAAAAACTCAATTTTTTTTGCACACCCTGTGCTGTAGATCGTTTGACATGAGATATCACAAGTGATAAGGTGCCATCACACTACTACGCGAGTACACTGTCCGCTATTCGCCTACTCTACACAAATGTCACTTTGACAGGAGATAACCGGGGGGTGGCTGATCGATCATTGACGCATCGCGATGCCTCTACCGCTGTCCTTGCTCGTTACAATACTACCGTGAGGCCGAGGGAATATCAGTGACATAAGAGACTAACGTCTATTGATAGCGGGGTTTTCCTGCTCACCGCCTACCGTTATCCAATACGAGCTCGAGAGCTGACCGATTAGATAGAAACCTTTCGCGTAGAAACTATTTTCCAATCGAACGACAACAATACAGCGATTAGATTTAGATCAAACGAAAGCGTTTACGGCTGGCAACGACACCCTGTGGACAGCGACGACGCATTTGTTCTCTCATTCGTTCCCGAAACTCCACACTTTGCGTCGTGTGCGAAATATACTTTTACGTACGAAAAAAAATCTCAAATCAAATACAAAAAAGCTGAACAGAATTCCGGAGTTAAGGCGCAGCGCAATACACACGTCCCAATTACTGAGAAACTCGTCCGAAACTGAAAATGAACAGCACGGCACCAGAGAATCTGGCACCATTCGTTGGTGTTGGTCGTCGTTGTTCGATGGTTCGCTACCACGTTAGCTCATTTGCTCGATGCGACTTCAACTGACAGTTAAGAGGGTAAAACCACTCAAATCGGTTCGTCGTAGTATGATATGATTCATTCGGAACTCACTCGAACATGTGATGTTGTGATGGAACTTCACCGGCTTATAAGTATGAAACCACGGCAGTCAGAGTGGAACCTGTCAGACGGGAATCTACCACCAAAAGCAAAACAAACGGAAGATATTGTGCGAAAGGAAGAAATGGTAAAAATGGAAAACACCGAAATCGACCAGCCAACCGATCCCCATTGTTGAATGAACCAACATTTTTTTGGTTCGTTCTTCCCCAAGATTCATTGGTATTGAGAGAAAATAAATAAATAATGCAGACGCGATAGAGATACGGGCGTTAGAATGAATAACATAATAACCATGTGGACGAGTGCCATCTCGGCCGCTGCTACTTCGGCGGGGTTGACTGTCAACGGGGCGGACAGGTAAAATTCTTTCGTCTGATTATACGAATCTACATATGTATTGGGAGGATAATGGCGAGAAGACAGGCGGCAGGGCATGAGATGCAGTAGGAGTGAGGTGGTGTGAAATGAATGTAAATTCCTTATAGCCGACGTTGGATGACTTGGGTTGAGTCTGGCGCGTCAATGCATTTTTACTCTCATTTGGTATGATCAAGTTGCAGTGCAATTTCTGTTTTTTTTTATTACATTTGAGTGGCAAAGTTCATTTTTTTTTCGCGAGAATGTTGCCAATGTTCGACGAAATAGTACTTTCGTACAACATCTTCTTAGTGGTCGTCCGACACAGTCGATTATTTATCAAGTCGGTTCCAGGAACAGATATCGAGTAGAAAGCGTCGACATTTGTAAACAAATGTTATCGGATTAACTGAATCAACTGATCAAATAAACGACATAGGACGTTAATACGCATTCAGTTACATGTGTATGTACACACCGCCATCAATCTGTTAAGGGAGATTGACATCTCGATTAGAAATCTAAACCCCATGGAATACGGTTCTTTCGACATGTAGCCTAACAGGTTTATAACTATATCTGATACGAGATGGTAGGCCATTTGAACTACCACGGGGTAATAACTCACAGGTAAGTGGAAAGAAAATAATTGCCTTCAGATAAGGGAGAGTATGTACATGTTCTCGAAACCACGTGGTCAACCGATTAAGTCATGAGGAAGGAAGGAATGCGTTTGCTCGTTTCTATTAATGTCTATCTCTTGGGTAGGCTAAAGCTTGTAGGTCTAAAATTAAAGGTATTTGGCAAACCAAAAAGTTGTGGAATTAAGCTACAGAAACGATATGGCCCGGTGTACCAAATGGTTGGCGTTGAAATTGAAAGCCTTACAGCCTTACGGGTCACTGACGGTGGTGTCAAATTTCATGTCATTATCTCCATTGATTTCAAGGGTTTCTCAATTGGCGCCGGTAGACTTTGGCGGCCATCGTGTTTTGTTGACATCTGTCAAATATGTTATTTATAATTCAGTTACTGATGCCAAATCACAATGGCAAGTTACACGATTGAACAGCACGTCTAAATGATAATTTTTTTTTTATCAAAATGAGTGCTCGTTAGTGCAAATGTTGCACGCGTTGCGCCCATTTAACGGTTGAAGTGCTGGCCCTTCACAGTCGGCTCTTCAAGTTTGATGGCTGAATTTAAGACGGCCCGTTCGATAATCAATCGTCAATGGAACCTAAGATCGGCCGAGAACATTGCCGCCGTTCGTGATAGTGTACAGCAGAGCAGGCAGTCGATTCCTCCCCGCGCACAAGAACTTGGCCTTTCGCAGACTTCAACTTGGCGAATTTTGCGCCAGGCCTACACCCGTATCCAACTAACTTAGGAGCTCAGAGCTCATGGCCATAGACATCGTTGTTTGCTCACTGACTGGGCTTCGGAGAGTTTGGAAGAGGACCACAATTTAGACTAGCGACGAGGCGTCTTTTTGGATCAATGGCTGTTTTAACAAGCAAAATTGCCGTGATGAACCCACCCCCAAACGTAGTTCACCAGGTGAGACACATCATTGGTCCGTACTTTTTCGAACACGACGTTGGTGGGCGACCGTTACAGAACGATGATAACCCAAATTCAACCATATGGACCTAGACGACATGTGGTTCCAGCAGGACCGCGCAGCGTGCCAAACAACGGACGCTACGATTGACATTTTGTATGAACGATTTGAGATTAAGGTTATCTCTCGCAAAGGTAACGTGAATTGGTTACCAAGGCCATGCCCTAGACTTACTCTAGTGGGGTTTCTTATAGTCGCAGTTTTATGCGAATAAACCACAATCGACCGATGTCCTTAAGGCAAACATAACACAGGCCAAAATTAGCAAATTTAGCCGGATCTATTCGGAAGAGTCATTGAAAATTAGACCACTCGGACCCGTGCCTCCGTAAAAAGTAGAAGCGGGCATTTGAACGATGTCATATTCCATACATAATGGCTTATATTAGCCTTTCAAATCAAGAAAGAATTTTATTAATACCATAAAGCTTGTCTTATTCGATTTCAACATCTTCCCGGCCTTATTTAAAAACACTTTACCCGGAAATGAAACTTGGATTTTGCTGCGTGTGACTTCTGGCCGTTCAATTAGGCAGATTACTTTGAAGTAGACGAAATGGATTTGGAAGGATAAATGAAGATCGAAAAATATATAAACAAGGTCACCTTTCATTTTGATCACAGTAATATACATTTAAGAGTTAAATTTTCAAAGAGGTCTTCGTACTTGCGTGCTGAAATTATTAGAAGTAGTATAGAATAAGTTCAAAATACCAAAGACCCAAAAGACAATTTACGTTTTGGGCAGAATTCGACATTCGGAGGATCATATCAACGAGTCAAAACTAACTTTTCGGATGAATTATTTATTTTATCATTATATTTTGAAGCTTACTATATTCGTGGTATTAGACCTTCGTGAAGAATAAAGTTTGAGTTATTGCATAATACCTCTTGACATTTGATTTCTGACGTCCCCGCATCAATGGCATTTTATTGGAAATGCAGGACTTAACAAAGAAAAAAAATCTAAACTTAAAATAAACTTAATACCTATTGGGAGAAAAAAAAGATGATGGAGGAATAAGGCGGCGCGGCGGTAGGGAATATTTTCAAGACACGGTTGGGTGCAATATTCTAGACATCGGCTCATGATAGTCACAGTTCGTTCGATTGCAATTGATGCAGACGAGGGACACAGAATGAATTGGTGGGGCCGTTAATATTACTAAGCAAGTCATGGATAAAAAGCATGTCTGCGACCCTACGTCGTTTTTCTAGGGGTTGTAGGTTGATTAGTTTTAAGCGATACTTATTAGGCTGTCAAAGACCACGAAGAGTAACACCAATAAACCTACATTGAATGGCCTCAATGCTCGTTGCGTGAATGTCGTAAAATCGGGACCAGAGTTAGCATATGCAATTAGGGACCCAACGAAGATAGTGTATTAGGATTTCATAAAGACAAATGTCACCGAGGGCGGAATTGGCAAGTGTGATAACGTTGTCGATATGAAAACGAAAGTTAAGCTCTCGGTCACAGTGAAGGGAAGCCCATACGGGTGTTAGTGATAGCTTGACATTTGCTAACATTGAGCACGAGATAGTTTTTTTGACAAATATTGAAATATTGAACCTGTTTATGCCATATTGGAGGGAGTATTATTATTGGTTAGGATAAATATCAATGGGCGGATGTGGCTACCTTGGGGAACTCCGGAGGTGGCATTATGTGGATCAGAAAATTATTTTGTACTGCCGGTCTTAGAAGTAGAATTTAATTCATGCCTTGCCTTGAAAGCCTTGCTGAAATCTGTGAAAACAACGTTTATTTGTTTTTGGCATCCGCAAGTGCACAAAAGGATTGTGAGACAAACTTAATTAGTCTAGCTGATGGACTTTTTAGGAACTCATGTTGATTTGGAGAACAGATTGGCTTGCAAAAAAAGAATACTGTATGGTTGACAAGACTCTCAAAGAAGCGATAGTAGGACAGCCTATTCTTTCTTCTTTGGAACTTGGAAATGGAACTTTGAAATAAAACCGTAAGGGGAAGGAACAGTTCGTTTGTGCATTTTTAGAACAGTGGCACTGACGCTAGAGAAACTTTCCATATAATGAAAATAATCATGATCGCGTTGAAGGACCTATTCGGGGATCGACTGGTGCTACCAGGGAGGAGATGAGGTGTAGTTCCTTTTCGATGAATATTGTATGGATATGATACGGCAACCGATGATTTTGGAGTACAAGACGAATAGGGCAAGAGTACTATCTCAGAGCACATGCGTATTAGGGCTTGAAACAAAATTAAAGTTAGTATTGCTAAGCAGGTTATTTAGTTGTGCATGGGTATTTTCGGAGTGGAGAATGCTCAAGTGATTGTCGAGTGGTCTTTCTCATAAGGTTAAATGAAGTGGCTCCAAGATAGAAAGGAGAGGGTTACTTGCGGTAACAACGCAGTTTTCGGCATCAAATGAGAAGTTTAGTGATGTTATTTAGTCGGAGTCAGATAGGCGACAAATTTTCAAACACAATTTTCGCTACAGATGATGAAAATGTCATTGGAGTCAGCGATATCAAATATGAAATCGATAGAAAGTTGATAAAACTAAATGTGAGGAATATATGAGCAGGTAGAGCTTTTGCTTCGAAAAAATTATTAAGGCGCTTGTAAAATTGAAATCAGTGAAGTTCGACAATTTGAAGGGTAAGGGATCCTAGCGCCTTGTTGTGAGGATTTCATGACCGTTCGGACGGATCGGCAGTATTGTTGAGTAAAATCTGATCTGAATAAATGAGTTCCAGTTAGAGCAAAAATATCGTAAGGCCGTTTCTGGGAATTAATGAGTGCTGCGGAAGTTTTGGTGCGTAGTCCTCTGACTTGCTGGAGATGGAGGTACACTATGCGATTGGAGGGGAGGATATAACGATGCTTGGGTTAGGTTTGAAAGTAGTTTCTGAAGCTTGAACGGATTCTCTGCAGGTGTGAGAATATTTGGACTCTTATGAAACCGGATAAAAGTTCACTACAGAGTGCGCCATCTCATATGGGTCGATGTAAACTTCAAACAACTTCACCAATTGTCAACCGATTGTCATATGTCATAGCATTTTGAAAACGTCAATTCAGTACAATTTTAACTAGGAATCGCTTCGCACCAAAAGAACGCGCGAAAATAGTTTCAATGTTCATTAAAAATTAACGTTCGATTGTGCTAACTCAACGTGCGTATCGTGCAAAATATCGTGATCGTGTTGCGCCCAACAAAAATGCAATTCGTCGTTGGGTCCCGAATTTTTTTCAATTTGGTTCTGTGGCAAGCCCTCGTGAGCAACCTAGGCCACGTCCGCGAAGTTCAAACTCATCTATTCAGTCTGTGAAAACTAGTGATCAAGAAGACCCAAGTTTGTCATATCGGCGCCGTTCGCAGCAGTCGCACTGGGAGTGGGACCACTTTGCGGAGAATTTTAAAGGATGATCTTCACTTATTTCCATACAAAGTGCAGATAACTTAAAGAATTTTGCCACAAGATGAGCCACGGCGCTTGGCATACGCACAAAATGTCGTTGCAATGATTAATGCTGAGCCGGAGTTCTGGCAGCAAATTTTGATGACCGATGAGGTACATTTTACGCTCTCTGGCGCACCGAAAATCCTCACATTATTCACGAAGAGCCGCTATTTGATCAAAAAGTTACTGTTTAGGCCAGTGTATGCGCTAAAACCATCATTGGACCGTATTTCTTCAAAGTTGGCGATACATTGGATGGCGATCGATATTGGTGGATCTTGGCCCATTATGTCGTCCCAGAAATGCGTAAAAAAAGCTTATTTCACTTTTGGTTTCAACAAGACGGCGCGACATGCCATACTGCGGCATGCCATAATGAACCTTTTGCGTAAGAAGTTTCCTGGAAGATTGGTGTCAAAAAAGGGCGATATTGACTGGCCTTCGAGATAGCCGGATTTGACTCCTTCAGACTTTTTCCTTTGGGGATACTTAAAAAGCAAGGTGTATGCTAACGGGCCGAAGACAATAGAACAGCTCAAAAGGAACATTCGTGCGGAAATCGCAGAAATTTTGATCGAAATGCTCGAAAATGTCATGGAGAATCCGCGAAAACGAGCCCATTTTTGCATCGGCAATAAAGGTGGTCATTCAATTGATATTGTTTTCAAAAATTAATTAAAATAAATTGTAAAGGTCCAAAGTGAATAAAAGTTTTCGAATTTCTAAAATCGGTTAAGAATTGTTGAAGTTATTCGAAATTTACATCGACCCATATGAGATGGCGCACTCGCGAGGCCTTCCATGACGTTCGTTTTGGTTTTGCCGTCAATGCAGGTGGATTTCATTGTATGCCAAATTTAGAACCGTTTTAAGCAAAACATTATACGTCTATCCAGACGGACGTGTTTAGACATGTTTACCAATATAAAAACGGACAATTCAAATGGATCAGACTATTCCTATTTACTCAATTCCCGTTACTTTTTGAACAAAATGTGAGATCAGTCTTCAAAAATTATTGTTGATTTTGCTCACCAAATTTTTCGCAAGCTATGAAATATGTACGAAGCAGTACAGGGGCACGACGCCGAAACACACGCGCGTTCAAGGCTGAATATTATAAATCTCTCGATTTCTCGTCGTGCACAAGAAGTTTGCCTTTCTGTGACCTCAACCTAATCCGTATAAGATTAGAATTGACCCAAGAACTGAAGTCTAAGGACCACCAAGCTCGTCGTATCTTAACTAGTTGGATTCTATAGCAGTTGGAAACATATCTAAGCTGGTTTAGTCCACAAAAAATACTCCCAGTGATGAAGCACATTTTTAAGTAAGCCACAGCAGTTCATTGCCTCCGCGGAAACTCACTGGTTGGTGTGGATTTTAGGTAGGCGGCATCATTGGGCCATTCATCTTCCGAATCGAGAATTCTCAGCCGGACTCTGGCTTTCAATTAAATGGGGTAGACCTGGACAACATGAAGTTCCTATAAAATGATGTAACGTGTCATATATCGAGCGTTACATTGGAGTTAAGGCGGGAGGCATTCGTAGAACAGGATATGATCATGGGAATTGACGTGCTTAGACTTAAGTCGATGGAATAGCAACAAACCAAAAACAACTGGGGAGAAATCACCATTCAAACCATTGGTGAGATCCAAGCAAACCATATACTAATGGGTCATACTCGTACAATAAGCGGAGATGCGGAGGCATTGAGTGTCATACTTCACACACGATTTTTTTTTAGAAAGCCCTTTATAAAAAGCTCCATACGTTACAAGGTACTTTATTTTCAGCTTTTTTTACACACAATTTGACTTAAAAAAAAACAAAGAAATGAACTAAAGACCACACCTCAACCCGTCCCCAAAAAAACCCGTTTACCATCCAACAATCAACACGAAGCACCAATCAAAATAATTCACAAGTTGTAGAACATTCATAGGCCCATCTAACGACTTGAACAAACCACATTTGCGTGTGGTTGGCTATTAGCCGATTTGACACCTAATTCCCCACCGTTCTGTCCCCTGGAAACCTAAGAAACAACAACCACCAGAAAATCGTGTTAATTTATTCGAAAATAAAACTATCCATCAAGATACTGATTCTCCACGGTCTGTTTGGAACACACATGTGCATGTGGTGGAGCCTAATCAATCCAAACGATTGGAAGGGAACCCTAAGACAACTTGTGAAATTTGGTCTTTGTTTTGTTTGCTTGGTGCTCCGATGACAATTGAGAGACGAATTTACATTCGAGCTTACAAAAATGATCAAATTTGATATAAAAATAACAGAACGAAGATAAAACTGTTTCCAAGGTAGAATGATTGTCCTCGAATCTGTTCATATTTAAATCTGGACATGTCGAAAATGTGATTAGAATAAGATAGAAAATTTATTACCGGCGACTGTCAGATGGCGAGAAATTGAATCTGTTCTGTATTAAGTCAATTGTGTCATTTTATCTCGGCCCGAGGCAAGACGCACAAGGTGACAATGCCACTTTGGCATGGAGCTTGTGTTTCGGAAAGTCAGTTGATTGTGGGTATCGTGTTTTATGCATCAATTGTGTAGCACGTTTAGATAAATCTTTATTTAAAACTCCGAAAGGTGGACTTAGGACGGCGATGATGATGCTTCGACAATTTATTCTTTTGATAGACAAATTGGAACTGGAAACGTTGAAATCTCATTCTCTGGCAGGTTTATTGACACTTCTAGTGATAATACTGTTCGGCTTTGACATGTCACAGTAGGTAGGGTAGACAGCTTAGAGATAAACGGCATAAAGCCAGCAATCAAGTTGAACTCCAATATTTAGCCTTCTTCAGTCCAACGTTCCCGACACCCGACCCAAGAGACCAAGATGAAAGTACACAACTATCAGTAAACACCAGCGGCAACTCCGGCCACCCACTACCTAATCGTCTTTGTAATTGAGTCTCTATTGAGTACGTTTGACATTGCATACCCTGACCTGCGTGTTACTGCCACGAACTCTCCGAACTGAATGAATAATAAATCTCGCACATGCAATTATCCCTGCTAGTCAATGAAGCAAATTGAAGCAAGTTCTATGCATGCAAGTGGAGGAGACACCGACAAGTGGATAACGTCTTCATTTCATTTCCCCCGGTAGCATTCGCATCTCGTTAGACCGGACCGTACTCAATATTCTACAATTATCCTTGAATCCACTTCACCTTTAAATAAGACGAACAAAATCGAAGGAACGAGGACGACGGGAAAGGAAAAGAAACCTCATCAAATATGGAATCTCTCAAGTACCTCATTATATATTCAAATCCAATCCTATCCGTCGATATTTCTTACTTACCCTTACCACCCCGCTTGATTCAAGGACATTACCCGCCTCTTCACCCACCACATTCATGAGTCGCGACATTTACGCGTACACAAACACCAAATCCTTATCCTTGAGCGTGATTCGGAACAAAACCTCGTATTCGATCTTCGTGTGTTCTAATGCCCTGGAATCTCCCAAGACCGGAGGGAATGTATTTAATTTCATTATCCTGCCACAAAGTCGCTTTATAATTAGAACTTTCCTTTGCTACCGCGTTGTGGTGCTTCGTGTCCATGCTTTGCTGCTACCTGGATGGCCTCGTAACACCGTTAACGCATTCACAAACTTCCCGAAGCGTTTTCTTAAGAGATTGTGCTTTTCCCCTCACGGAAATACTTGTCCTTCTTCAATTTGTTCTTATGCTCTGCACCGCCACCAATTAATGAGAGAGTTTTGTTATTCCTTTTTTGCTTTTATGTGGGATCCTTTGCTCATTCCGCCGTGTGTGTGCGTCTGCTGCCGCCTCTTTGTCCCTCTTTGCTTGTTCCGCATCTGGTTGTTCTTAACTAGTTTGTACTTTAGTGCTTAGCCTATGGGTCCTCGTCCTGGATGTGGGATTCGAGACATTTGTTCGTAGATATTCTTTACAATCGTCGGCATGATGTGCGTGTGGATTAACAACGGGGCATGATAGCAAGCCGGAAGAGACCGGAGAGGAGGTGATGGATGAAAAGGATGAAAAGCTGTGCCTGGTGCCCTTTTGTGAACCTTTGTAATGTCGCGTGGTGAGTTATGGAGGATTTTGAAGCTTGAGATGCGCATATTCACCTCTGGAGTTTTGAGAGAATAACAACTGTGATTTGATGCCCCTTGGTGATGGAGAACAAACGATGCATTGAGTGAGTAATGAGTACTCATTGCCGGTGAATCACGAAAGTGTTGTAATGTCTGGCGGAAATCCTTACTTGTCGCTAGTAACCCTGAGGCAATCTGCATGATGGAAAGAGGGGATTAGCCACGTCAAGGGTATATTTGTACATTTTAAATATTTTGACTCAAAATGTTGATATAATCAAGTGGAAAATAAAGACTAAGATACCGAAGGCTGGTGTCCCTTGTCGAGGATCAGAGATTTCAGTTGTAGCACTTTTAACTGTCTTTTCCTTAGAGAACGCAGTCAATCAACAAAATTGATTTTGTTTTCACCATCATCTAGAAATGTACTGCTTCTTTCAGTCCTACTTTAGTGATGGTCATCTTGTTGGCACGTGTCGTCGTACTAACTCATAGCATAACCGTTAAGTTGCAGTAAGGTTCTGAAAGAACTTGGGTCTCAAGGAACAAGCTTCACAAACAACGTTTTGACTTCCTTACGCCCACAATTTCAAGCGCCCATATCTCCCTATGGCTCTCTTCGCAGATAAGAACTCGTTTCCATGATCACCAATGGAGGTGCTAAATATGTAGTTGCTTGGGCCAAATCTCGACCGAAAGCAGCCAAACCCCGGTCTCAGGCTTCCTTCGCAGATAAAAACGCGCTTCATCTCTCTTTTTCCGAAAAAAGGGCTCGTTCCCGAGATCACCACTTACTTAGGCTGAATCGAGAGTTTCGTATTTTCTCAAAGAACCCCCGAGCTTGAGAAGCTTTATTCAGGGAGTGGTCATGGTGCAATGGTAATCATCACCGACTGTTGAGCGGAAGGTCTGTAGTTCAAGTCCGTCCGTAGCCAAGAACAATTCCTACATGGACAAACTGTGTAACAACATCAGTTGTGAATGAAATATGATAAAAAAATGCCTGCAAAGGCATAACACTCGCAGTATAAGATCAATTCAAAATTCAATAATTCAATATAACACCAAAAACAAAAAAAAACAAGTTACTGTGAACTGTAATGAACACAACAAATTCTGCTGAATCTCTCGAATCATATCTAAGACAACCACCCCGGAGACTAGTGAACGAATATCTTCGACAAAAACCATCTGCACCCCAACCAGGTTGACAAACACAACTCTTGAACCAGAGCGAACCCTATAAAAAAAACCATAAAAACGCGAAGACTAAGATAGGCAGGATAAGTAAAATAAATGGACAGTGGATTAGTCAAATTAGTAGTAGGCGAAAAACCCGAGGGAAGAAGACCGGCAGAAAGGCATAGCAAATTAAGAATAGACCTAGAAGAGATGGAACAGAACAGTGAAACATGGAAGAAACACACTCATGACAGGGAGGTTTGGGGAAGGTTTGCCAACGGGGCTCTAAGCTTCAGAGCTGGTTAATAATTATAAAAATATAGTTTTGGGGATCCGAGCTAATTCATTGTAAGTAGTCGGTTGGTTGTAGGCCCTGCAGTTGATCCATTGGTTTACTTTCCCCATAGTCCCGATGAAACAATGAATTCTCTTTTAACCTGAGCTGCCAATCTAACCATGGCAAATACTTTAAAGCTTACTTACTTACTTATCAGGCCAGTACCCATGGAAGGTATGAGCCTGAACTGGAACTGCATTGGATCTTAGACGGTCTCGGTCGCGCATTCAGTTGTCAAGAACAAATCGTATTGCGCCCGCGATTACTTGATCTTTAAACCGGATGTTCGGTCTTCCCCTCCTTCTCTAACCAGAAGGCTTGGATTCGAAGAGCCTAATAGCTGGAGCAATAGTATCCATACTTGAGTTCGCGGTTGTGTCTTATCCTCCATTGGCCTTTCTCGCAGATAGGACCGAATATCCGCCGCAGAATTTTTCTTTCGAAGGAGTCCAGAATCAACTCTGTCATCCTGCTTGACGTCCAGTTTTGGGTTTCATAGAGGAAAACTGACTGGATGAGGGTTTTGCAAGGGTTTCCGGATTTCCACTATGATGTCGTTTGTGAAATTCAAGTTTGCCCCGAGCTAGACAAACTACTTAACTACCTCAAAGTTATGGTGGTCGACTGCTATGTGCTTGTTGGCGGATCGGTTTTTGCTCCACAGCATGTATCACTTATGTACCTTCATGCCAGTTCGTTTTGCCTGCTAGATAATGAATATATCATCTGCATGTTCCAACAAAAGAACCGACTTATAGAAAATGGTGCCTTCCGAAATCCGATACAGGTGTCAAACGGTTCTGAGGTTCCTGAACCAAACTGCACGGTGCATCGGGTTTTTTTCAAGTGCGCTCCGAACCAGTTTTCATCGCATTAAAGAATGTTGTCGTATGCAGCTTTGAAATCGATAAAAAGATGGTGCGTATCGATTTGAATCTTGTTTGGTCTTTAGTCGATTTGCCGGAGTAGGAAGGCGCACTGGATAGGATAGGACGATGGATAGGATCTTGTAAGCAATATTCAACAAGAATATATCTCGGAGGTTGATGTTTCATGGATGGGGCCAATAGAGCTGATATTCCAGTCGTCGGGCTTTCATCTTCCCAAATGCTGCAGATATTCTGGTGCATGCTGTCTACCAAAAACTTGCCTGCTTTAGAGCAGCATACACCAAAAAGACTCGACTGACTGAGCCTGCAGAGGCCACGGTAGATTCAGCCTCCACGATTTAAATGTTGCTTATCTCAGCTTTGGTTAAGCGCTTGGCTCACTGATATAATAATGTGGAGGCATGAGTAAGACCACGAAAATGGATTCTAGGTGCCTAAGCTTGCTTATACTGCATATATCATGGGAAAACCCAATCTGTGACGAACTCTGCCAATGATCTGTGCCTGTGTCGATGACAGCAGAGGAAAACATGTGTTTGACAATTATATTTGTTATTTGGGACGTTTAATTGACATTTTAAAGGATGGTCTGTGTCTTCCATCAGAAATTGTTGTTAACATTCGGAAGAATATCGTAAACATCGTCTCTCATGATAAAACGTACTTTTAGGTAGTAGTAATGCCCAAATATGACTGGGTGTGACGCGACGTATCACCAGCATAATGCGTCCTTCAGGCATAGATATAAGAAACTGTTGAGAACACGTTAGACTAAGAAGTAACGAACATAAGAAACGCTTTTGAGAGATTGCCAATTACGGTTGGAGCAGAAAAAAATACTTCAAAACCGATATTTATTCGCCGAGCAAACCAGCACAGCTATTTATAACAACCGATAGATTCCCTTGACATGCTTTCCTTCGCATTGCCCATTTTCACCACATTGCATTTGGAAAACAAAAATAAGGACATTAAAAGAAACTCCAACATCGAAAACAGCGCCAAATTGCTTTGACCTCAAAAACTTCTTCTCTGCTTACTGCATCGGCTCCAGTTCAAGATGGGCGTTTCCTTCCCCCGTACCATAAGGTTGGCGATGCGCGATTAGGAATCTTTGAGAAATCCTTAAGCCTCCCGTTGCTTTCGTTATGTGTGTGCACAATATTCAATTTCCAAAACGAAAGCCAAGTGGAATCGAAGGAAATCGGAGCAACGAGAGGAGGAAGATGTGATTCCTCCCCATGATCCGGTGCAGGTCACATGGAACTGGCACAGTCGTGCCTGTGAGCATGTATGACGTGTATGGAGGTCGCTATAAATCACAAAATGTTCTTATGTCCGTATCAACAGAGAGCGAACCACTTCATTGTCAGAAATTTGCAGGACAATATTCGTGTGGCTGCTACTGCCCTATCGTCTTGTCGCACCAGGGCAGGCACCAGCCTGCAGCGGTCATAGCTGGCGCCGGCGAAGCAATATTGATTTCCTTATGCATCCGCATACATATGGCTAGAATAGGACATGGGGGTTCTCGCCCGTATGAGGGCACATGGTATTGGTACAGAATCAGGATGGTAGTGGCACTTGTGTGGCAAATTGTGCAACCAATAAAGGATCTCGAGCTGGAAGCATAATAGGTGAAAGGAAAAATAAAGTTAGGGTATGCGGAAGAAATCCGGAAGTGTGGTCCATCTGCCAAGTGGCTTCTGACTTCTGGAATGGATTAGTTGATGGTTTTATGCACTGTTTTAATCAAAAGAACGGATATGGTCGAAACGGTGTGGATAAGTTGCAATTGGCCGATGATTGGACTCGGTGTTGGTTAAGAATAGGTTTAAGGGACTATGGAATCCCTGAATCGTGGGTAAAATTTACTCTATGAAATCGATGCTTCATCTAGCTGTATTTGGAATCTAACACAAAGTTTTATTAAAAGCTTTTCAGTTCGTAACGAGCCGGGACGTTTTCATGTTTTTGATGTTTTTTAGACTTGCCTTTTAGCTTCTAAGCCCGTGCTCGACGTAAAAGTTAGTACGTGTTTCACTCAATACATGCAATTCCATATTCATTGGACTAGCTCCTCGGTTTTGCATATCTACCTATGTACTTCGTGTGATGACGCAAGCTCCTCAGGAATATCCAGACGCACATCCTTCATCGAAACACGTTCTTTCCGCGTGAACTTATCGCAATCCCAATTGAAGTCCCGCTCAGAATTCACGCGTTATTAACTATTGCCCTCGAACTGCATTCCAACCGCATTTGGACACACTCGACCCTCAACCATCCGAATGCTTTCGCGGTTATATCACTGCCTCAAATAAGTAAGGGCAAAAAGGAAGAGAAAAACAGAAGAATGCCTCCAGGCAAAATCACATCCCACTGAATATCGACCTTTCGAACCTCTCCGCACGCGAATGGAAGGAAAGGAAGAACGTCTAAGCCGCCTCTTCCACGAGTCTCCATCATTAAGAATATTGAATAAGATTCAACCGAAAAGTGAAACGAAAACGAAAATGGAAATAAGACCGAAGAGGCGAGAGGTGGGCAGTTATAGTCACATGGATGTAATAGAAATACCTTCACCGAGAAGCCGTGCAGGCGTAAAGATGCAATCGAAAAAGACTCGTGCAAGGAACGTAGGAAAACCTGAAGGTCTGCTGTGCATTCGGTTCGTCCAGCAAGCTGGGTCTGCCCGACTAGGATCATAGCCGTGCTACATCGAATTGAATGAGCAACAGTTATAATAATCGTCGTTCTAGTGAGATTCTTTTCGCTTCATTGGTCGCTAGAGCTGAGCTGAGAGATATGAGGCTCAGGTACCTACCCATCCGTGGATCGTCTTTTGATCATTTTCCTCCACGTTTTGTTGTCGTTACCTTTGTCGTTCGCCTCCTCAGTGTTGTCCCTATCCTCATCCGAGTCATCGTCTCCGTTGTCGTTGTCCTGGTTTTTTTTGTTCTATTTTTTTTTTTTCATTTTGGAAAAAATCTCATTTTTGTTGGTGGGATTGTAATTTATTGTGTATTTTGGTGTGCGCCACAAGATATCCAATAACACCTGAACCTGCACTGTATGCAACAGAGATAGTAGATAAAAGGCCAACGCGAATGAGGAGAACAAAATGAGACATAAAAATCAACGAAAGATGAATCATAGCAGCAGCAGAAGCAGCAGCAGCAGCGCATTCCTCCATGGACGGAGTGGACGATGGATGGCGATGGTTGGAGCGAGATTCAGTGGAACTGTGTGGCGGTTGCATTTCTCATTCCCACACTGGTGGATAGACATTCCTCTGCTACGGCAGGTATGGTATACCTACTCGGACGAACAAGCCGGCCTTTTGTGTCCTTTTTTTTTTTTCATCTCCGTGTCCTCCGAATCCCTTTGTTAAACGGAATCGATTTTTTTCTCTTTGCCTTTTCGAAATCATTTTCGGCACGATGTAATTCGTTTTGAAAGTGTTTAATTTTATGAATTCGCCATAAAATTGATGATCGTTTGATTAAATATGTACGGGATTGGGTAACAATAAAAGTCGACGGTAGATATGGAACGTATTTCATTTCTGATTAAGGCATTGGTCATGGGATTTGAATATATTTTTAATGAGTTTACGGTTTAATTTGCAACTGAATTTTTGATTTGTTTAGGAATTTTGAAATTACCAGGAACTGATGGATATAAATAAGTTTCTTGATTAGATTAAATTTGCATGGAGCTCGGTCAGCGTTAAATCCGATGCAACATCACACGGATGAAGCTTGTGGCAAGGTAGCTTGAATGATCAAGTGTCCAAAACCTTTTCATAATTATCTTTAAATTTAATATTAAAAGTGTCTGCTCCTGGATATAATAAAAGTAGCGAAATGTAGCCCTATTCAGTCATTATTGGGAATTTGATCTGACCGAGCATCAAGTGAGGCACTGTGAGCAATCAAAAGGAAGAAAGAGTCACTGGTTTCACTAAATTCGAATAATTTTAGCTATTTAATGGAACAAAATGTATTTGAGGCTGGCTACATCTACACTCTAAGTCCAAGTCCAAGTCACTAGTGCTGTTACTAATGATTAGACTGATAAGTAACCTAAACGACTTAATACGTAGTTTGTTCAAAAAATAACAGGAATTTCTAATTTTTGGAAATAAATTTATTCGTTCCTTTGAACGACGGTTCTTTAACACCCTCTTATTTGTTGGGGAGAGAAGAAAGTCACAAATAGCCACGTCTAATATTGGTTTTGGCCCAATGTTTTCGAACAATAATTGAAATGTAAGCAGAAGCCTCGAACTGTACTTCGTAAATCCCGTTTTTTTTTCATTGAGATTGCCTTATATAGTGTCGCCTTATAGGTATTTATTATATTTATTATTACCGGCAATTTGGAACTCGAAAGTTAAGAACCTAGTTGACATCGTTCGCCACGCCTGCCTGTAATGAGTGTGTTCCTTCCATGTTTCGCTGTTCTGTTCTATCTCTCCTAGATCCTTATATTGTTTTTCGATATACGGCACGGCGCCGCGGCGTCTCTGATGCTCTTTTTCACTCATTTTTTTTTTTCAACTGCTTGTCCACTGTCCATTCGTTCTACATGTTCTGCCCATCCTAGAAGGCGGACATTTTATTTATTTTCAAAAAGCAAGTTTCAAAGCCGTGAAGTGTCACTGGATATAATAGTTTTATAAATCTAGATTTTGACGTTGCGGGACAAGTATCCCTTCATTGCGAAGAAACACACGTTGCATAAATTCAGCCTTTTATTTATATCGATCTTCTTGCCCTTTTTGGCAGTCAATACGGTTGCAACATATTATAAAATTTATCGAATACAAACAAGTGCAAGGTTTGGATCTCTTTCTTTCTTTTTATCTACTTCTAAGCCTAAGTTTATAGAGTCATATTCTTTTTAAAATCTATGAATAGTGGATGTACCGTTCCGTGAAATTTCCACTTATTTTCTACAAGCTGTCGTATAGTGAAGATCTGGTCACTCGTCGAGCGGTTTCTCCTGAAGCCACTCTGGTAGTAGAGTATATTTGGCAGCACCTTGTACCAACTTGATAGCACCGATATTCTTCGGTCAACCCTTTTAAATACGGGAATGTTGATCGAATTATGGGATGATTTCTTGTTCCATATAATTGTGATGAGCCCATGTCACTTCTCTGTTAATTTTTCTTCACCAAATTTTATTAATTCCGATGGTACTAGATGCCCGATGAATTGCTTCTTTTACTTCCTCACTGGCTGGCAATTCTCTCTGAACGTCTGCTGTGTATATAACACCGATCTCCGTCGCTGCTGGCTGTCCATGTATATTAAGTTGTCTATCGAAATATCTCCTGCAATGTTATCGTTGTTTAAAACGAGCTCCCCATTATTGTTGCGAATAAATTCTGATCTTGCCTGGTATTCTTTTCTTACAGGGCTTAGCCCTGCATATATTGCTCCCGTGTTTTAAGCTGCACATTCTTCCCGAATTTTAGCAAAGTTTTTCCTTTGCCGTTGTCGTTTTTTATCCCGAATAAGACGGTTGACTTCCTTTTGAAGGCTTTGATATCTTGTACGCATTATCTCTGCACTGTTTTGCAGAACTTTTACTTTTTAAGGCTTTTGCCTCTCCTCGAATTCTTCATCAAACCAAGAGTTTTGTTTTGGGGGCTTTGCAATAGCCTAGCTTATTTTCCGTTGCTTCCCATAAAACACTTTTTATTGTGGACCATACAAATTCTACCTCCCTTGTTTCATCGTTAGTTTCCGGTTACTAATTCGACCTGGTATTGACGCTTCATACGAGGGTTTTTTAACTTTTCAATGTTGTATTTTTTTACACTTCATTGTGTTCGATTTGAGTGAATTTGGATTCGGCTTTTAATTTTACTTGACGGTTGTTGCGTTTGAGAGTCGAACTTGTTGTGCTGCTGCGTTATCCAAATTATACTTATAGGTTTAGTGATCCTTATTGATCATTGGCATTGTGGCAAGATGCTACTGCTGAAATTTAAAAATATAGTTCACGTGATATAGTTCAAAGTACCTCTACTGGGACGTTCGAACTTTATATTCGCTGCCATATAATCCTACATCACACACCAAGTCACGTTTCGGTAATTCTGCATTGATATTGATTTGATCTAGCATCTTCTGAGGCTGAGCAATGTCCATTCGTCGCACAACACAATAGTCTGACAAACGACAGCGGAATAAACAACATTGCTAGTAAGTCACTTCAGTAACATGTTTATCAACATAACAGACAAAAGATCAAATATATCAGAATGTGAATTACAAAAATTTCTTTAACTTTTTGAAAATACCTTGTATGTTTATTATGGAAAGCGTGGAACGGAGGAAAACAGACAGTACACACGATGAAAGTTTTGTTTACCCAAACAAGATCTTTGTTGACAGTCAAAAATCACTTTTATCGTATCTTTTTCCCTCGATCTACCTGAATTTCGACAAGAACATGCAGAGATAGTTTGGTGTACAATTTACACGATTCTTCCTATTCTTTTTGATAAAAAAGCAACGATTGCCCTGCTTTTTCAACTTTGAGTGTATTTCTTTTTTAGATGTACGATTAAGCTGATCGCCTGTGGATCAGCTGACCCCCGTTTAGACGGGAGGGGCAATTTTCTAAAAAAATTACTTAATTTGGAAAAAAAATTATTAAAAATCAACAGTTACATCCACAATGCCGTGATATACTTTTTTGTAAAGCCAGAAACCTCTTCCTTCATCTTGTTTTTAAACGAAGCTGTTTTAAGAAATAGTTTTTGAGAAATTGATTTTCAAACTCAAAATTTTGAAAAAAAAATAAAAAAAAAAATTTCGAACTATTTTTTTTTCAAAATTGTATGTAATTAAGAACTAATAATTTTTTTTTTCAAAAATTTAATTCTCTTATTAGTTTTTAGTTAAAAACAGAAAACCGGATGCTTGTAGTTTTTCAGAAATGAAAAAAAAAACCCGAACCATTTTTTTCTAAGGAAAACCTTTTTTTTGGTTTTAACGCGGCTGGACTTGTGGGCAAATTAATGTATGAAACATTGACCTCTTTTTTATTATTTTTAAAAAATTCGGAGTTTTATTAGAATAAATTTTCAATATGATCCCCATTTTTTAGAAGGCAAAGATTATATCTCCTTCTAATGGCTGCACATAAGTCTTTAGTCTATGCTTGACAAATTTTCCTGCAATTTGACTCCAGCGACTTCAATCCGTTCTTTCAGTTGTTCCGAAGATACTATTTCCATTTCGTAAACATAATTCTTCATGAATCCCCACACATAAAAATCTAGAGGACTTAAATCTGGTGATCTAGGTGGCCATTTCGTGGGGCCCCTTCTTCCGATCCAACGGTCACTAAAATGATCATCCAGTCAGTTTCTAACCCGTAAGCTGTAGTGTGCTGGTGCTCCATCTTGCTGGTAGATTAAATTATCTGCTATGGCCAAAGGAACGTTGTCCATCAAATCGAATGAAATTAGTTCTTAATTACATACAATTTTGAAAAAAAAATAGTTCGAAATTTTTTTTTTCAAAATTTTGAGTTTGATAATTAATTTCTCAAAAACTATTCCTTAAAACAGCTTCGTTTAAAAACAAGATGAAAGAAGAGGTTTCTGGCTTTATAAAAAGGTATATCACGGCATTGTGGATGTAACTGTTGATTTTTAATCATTTTTTTTCCAAATTAAGTAATTTTTTTTAGAAAATTGCCCCTCCCGGCTAAACGGAGGGGAATAGACCCCCCTCCCGTACGATTTTTTTCTTGTCTTGACCAGGCCTACACGCTCTAGCTTTTTGGCACACTGCTCGTGGGACACCCTGTATATTTCACTGTAACCAGAGACTTTAGGGTTATTAAGGCCCGATCACATTTTCCGACAATTTTGTTATAAGTGACTTTCAAGTATTCACAGAAACAAAAAAGAGTTTCAATTGTAGGTATTCGAATCAGATAAAAACAGCTTTGAAAAGAGAGTTTAACGATGGGTGCTTGGTTTACTCGAACTACCAGTTCCTCTTGGTCTTGGAGGTTGATTGTGTACTTACGACCTCCTACAGCCCTATTTGCATTTTTTGTCATGAAATGAAACCGTAATCAGCTCTTTATGTAATTACGTGTCGAGTGAACGTGTCTGGAATTGATATTTTAATTTTTCCAAGATATACATAAGTCACAAAAAAAAAATTCCACCGTACCAAAGTACACACAAAAATGTTAATTTGAGAAATCGACTATTATTCATGCCGCATGTAACCTCTTTGACAATTGCTTCAATTCTTAAAGCAACACTTTCAAAAGTTTGAAGCTAATCCTAAAGAAATCTGGAAACTAGTCAAAGCAGTTTTGGGGAAGAGGTCCAACTACTTTTTTGAGATTATGAAAATAAATTTTGGGACGAAAGGAACATAAAGGACTTAGCCAACAGATTTGCAAATGTGTTTTCGTATGAATTCAATAACAGAGTTGAAGAATGCATCTGCAGAACTTTGAATCGAGTAAAAGGCTTTTAAAGCAAGTATCAGGCGTAGGAGTAGAAAATACTCTTAGAGTTTTAAAAGATAATAAGTAACCTGGCATATACGGAGTTAGAGTAACAGAACTGGAAATGAACGCTGTTGTCACCTGTGATGACAAAACTGGTCAACGTGAGCATAGACCAATCCTTAGTTTCAACCCTCTTAAAAATATCAATCGTTCGACCGATTTACAAACACGGAAAGAAAAACGACTTAAAGAGCTACAAGCCATCTCTCTACCTTATATCTGTATCCCTCCCTACATTCTAAAAGTGCTGGAGGAAATTCTGACCAATAGACTACACCAACTACATCGAAAAATATAAAATCCTTCATGCCAAGCAATTCAGTTTCAGAAAAACAAAAGTACAAACCGATTGCTGGGAGACTTTGCGAACAGGTTATATACTAGTCTTGAAACGATCATAGCTCCTTTGCCCTCTTCATTGATTTTACAAAGGCTTTTGATACTTTATACCACAAAAACATCCTAAAGCAGCTCGAGATAATCGGTGTTCGTGGAAGCATTTTATACTAGTTTAAGACCTTTTTGAAAAACAGGCAAAAGTATAAATCCTGGACGTGATGAGGAAAATGTTAAATATGGAGTCCCACAAAAAAAGCTCAAAACTGGGGCCGCTTTTCTTCACCATGTATGTCAATAATATATTGTCAGTCAACCATCATCAACGGATACTTTAATACAATCACTGCGGGGTGCAACGACCATGGACTTGTTATAAATGCTAAAAAGATGCAAGCCATGCACACACGAGGTTCGTTCGAAAAAAAGGTGACCACGCGCCAGAGAAGAAAACTTTCACATTTGACCAAACTTGGTGTGCTCTTTTCGGACTTGAATTTTCTGCTCGTTTCTATTGGGATGATTGGGCTTTGGTTCCGACGTCATAGCCATCTAGCCGTTTTTCGTAAAAAGTGATGACTCCTTGCAGCAAATGTGGATAGTCAGTCACGTCATTCAACAATTGCTCATGTAACGGTTCTTTTGGTCAAAATTTGGCAATTTCGGAACAAACTGACCACGTTTCGTGTCCAAAATGCCTGATAAAAATGCATGACATGAGTTAACCAATATGCCAATATCCTCAGCAACTTCACTAATAGTAATTCAACGATTCTCCATAACAACTTTCTTCACTGCTTCAACATCAACATCCATTGTTGACGTGCTGGGGCGCCAAGGCTGGCGTCGTCATTAACTATTCCTCAGCCTTCTGTGAAGAGCTTGTACTACTTAAAAACATTTTTTTATAGGGTTCGCGCAGGTTCAAGAGTCACACAACCTGAACACTGTGCAGATGGTTTGTGTCGACGATGTTCGTTCACTACTCTCCGGGGGTGGTTGTCCTAAATAGGATTAGAGAGATTCGACTGAAGTTGTCGCGTTGGTTGTAGTTCACAGTCCTTTTTTTGTTTCCATATCATTAAGGTGTTATATTGCAAATGCACACACAAAGTATAATTTTTGAAGTGAATTTATACTACGAATGTTATGCTTTCGTCAGCATTTATCTCTCATTCACAATTGATGTTGTTGCACAGTTTTTCCGTATAGGAATTGTTTTTGGCTATGGACAGATTTGAACTACAGATTTCCCGCTCAACAGTTGTTGATGATCACCATTGAACCAAGACCACATTTGCTCAAAACTCAGGCAGAAATTTCCAAATGAATAGTTAAAGTCGTAATAACGTGTCCCAAAAGCAAGCCATTCGACGATACTTAATTGTTCCACTCGACCCACTCCAGTGGGTCGACTCCACTAGAGTGAATGAGGTAATTCATAAAATATACCAATACACTGACATTAATCTGGAACCGCTATTTAATGAATGTCAGAGTTTGAATTGGTGGCCAATCTACAGTACTAATGATACAAGTTTCCAAATTGAGTATTTTAATAAGAAAATACAATATCTTTTTAATAAGTATGTCCCAGTTAGAATACGGAAAAGGGTAACAAATAATATTCATTGGTACACACGAGAAGTGCGTGATCTCATCGAAACGCGAAATCGATTGTACTCCAGGTGGCGACGATATGGATGCACAGCCATTCTGAGAGAGTTTAAAGCCACTCGCAATGCAGTAACATTACTTATTCGTAGGAATAAAAAGAACTACTATAGAAATAAATTTGGATCTTCCAACACTAGTTCTGAATTCTGGACAAAAATCCGTCAAATTGGGCTTTCGTCTGAAAAGGCTTCTATCCCGAATGATATTAACATAGAAGAACTTAATGAGAAATTCACATCCATATCTGCGGCATCCACAACAAGCAGTCCGACCATCCTCCCAGTTGAGGAAAATCATGAAAGAACGTTTTCTCTCTCCCGAGTCGATGAAATTGGTGTTGGAAAAACAATTCTAGGCATAAAATCTAAAGCAATAGGTTCCGATAACATTGATCCACAATTCATAAAAATTCTACTCCCAACTATCATTCATCAAATTACATACATTTTCAACACAATCATAACCACCTCTGTTTTTCCGGAAAATTGGAAAAGTGCAAAGATCCTGCCCATACCTAAATCGTCAAATACTTCGGAATATCGTCCTATTGCTATTCTCCCATTCTTGAGCAAAGCTTTTGAGACGATAATAAGCCAGCAAATCAAAACCCATCTAAATGAAAAAAAACTGATTACCAAATACCAGTCGGGCTTCCGATCCAAACACAACTGCACCACAGCACTATTAAAAGTATGTGATGACCTACGTACCGGCCTGGATAGCAACTATCTAGGACTGATGGTTTTCTTAGATTTCTCAAAGGCATTCGATTGTGTAAACCATAAATTACTCATAAAAAAACTACAAACACAATTCCTGCTTGAAAGTTCCTTGTGCAATCTTATTGGTTCATACCTTCTTAATCGCTCGCAATATGTATTCCACAACAATAAATGTTCATCATGTCGTCTTGTTCCTTTAGGTGTCCCACAGGGATCTGTACTTGGACCACTCTTATTTACATGTTTTATAAATGACATATCCGAACATATAACAACCTGTGAGCATCGCATCTACGCTGACGACGTGCAAATATATTTAATGTTCCCAAAATCGGACAAAACCTTAGCTATAAGTATAATGAATAGGGAACTGAACAAAATTTATGATTGGTCTCTAGACAACCGCCTTAATATTAATTCTTCCAAGACCAAGGCTATGGTAATAACCAGCCATAGAACTATTGATACCTTTCCGCAGTTGTGTCTAAACGCTGATCCTATTGACTACGTAGATAACATTAAAAACCTTGGAGTCTATTTTCACCATAATCTTAAATGGAATGTACATATAAATAAAACTGTGGCCAAGTTATACAGTGCCCTGCGCGGGCTCAGCCCCACTGCAAAATATCTCCCGACGAGTATAAAGTTAAAGCTAGTAAAATCATTTATTTTACCCATCTTGACATACGCTTGTGAAATATTTTCTAATATGGACCATGAGTCCAAAAGAAAACTAACGGTGGCCTATAATAGCTGCGCGAGGTATATATTCAGCGTCAGCAGATATGAACACATCTCTAACCTAACTAAACAAATAGCCGGATGTTCATTAATGGGCTTACTGAACTTCAGAACTATAATGACTTTGCATCGAATCCTGACCATCAG
Source organism: Merodon equestris (assembly GCA_958301585.1). Lineage (NCBI taxonomy): Eukaryota > Metazoa > Arthropoda > Insecta > Diptera > Syrphidae > Merodon > Merodon equestris. The sequence goes on from OY284414.1 coordinate 108,145,534, forward strand.
AGAACCCGGGTATCTTTTTGAAAAAATAAGATTTGCCAGAAATCAAAGAACTATGCAACTAATTCCCCCTAGATGTAAATATCTTAACACTTGCCGACAATTTTTTGTCCACGCGATTCAACTTTGGAATCTTTTACCCCTAGAAATAAAGCGCACCCGCAACACAAACACTTTCAAAACAAAAGTTCTTCAATATTATGCAGACAATTTTTAAGGTTAGAATAAATGAAATAGAATTTCAAGTCCTGTATCTCATTTTTCTTCCTTTTCACATTTCCATCTTCCTTTCCACCTCTCTTCTTTCACTCATATAGTTTAAGTAATAGTTATAAGCATATATTTTATTACAATGCAATTAATAATTATATAATAAGCACATGTACATTTGTTACCATATTTATTGTTACTGTTACATACTGTTTATTATACATATACTGCAGCTTCTTCACGATATATAAAAGATGTATCTTATCTTATGTGAATGAGGAATTATCAATAAATACAATACAATACAATACAATACCCCAAAAAAAATCTTACATCACCTCCAACACTATTTGATCTTCTAACACGGCGGTTATGGAGCATTGGATTTTTTGTATTTTAAAAGAAGGAACTGTCTCTGGTCTGCCATAATTTTATAACATAACAGACATTAAGTCTAGATTTCACACCACAGCGAATAGATTTCTATGAATTTCGTAATTGGCATCATTTTAAGGGAATTTTCTCCGTAAAAATCTAGATATCTCAGCTGTCACATTCAATCATTCAGCTACGAACATGGTGCGATAACTAAAGAGCAAGTTGTCAACTAACCACAGATGCTAATAGCATGCCAGCCCACAACAGTCTTCTGAAAATCGAACGTCTACCCACAGACTACAAGCAACCTTCCACACAAAATATCATATTTCCAAGTCCAGTCCACCCAAGACCCGAAAATCTACCCGAAAAGACAAAAATTCCATAAGAGATCATTGCACCCAAAATGTATCACCTTAACGCTTCAACCGATCCAGAGGAGCCCACTAAACACCGCATATGAAAAACCAACAGCAAAAGTCCATCTTCCAAAGACGGACCGCGCATTGCATGGCAACAAACACAAAAATCGCAAGTCAGCTTGGGAAGACCAACAACAACAAAGAAGCAAGTAAAACTACTTACCCGTACAAGTATCTCGTCGCACAATCAGCTCCAGCCGAAAGCAGCAACCACAAGGACAAACAGCACAAAGAGCGACGAAGAAGAATCCACCATAGTCACACATTGCCCTCCCAACGACCAGTTCCCAATCCAACGATCTGTCCATAACTTGCAATAGAGGGGACGCTCTTATCTTCTTTATGATCTCACCTGGTCCTTCTGACTGATCCAATATTCTACATACGATCATATGACGTGCTACGAGCATACCATGGTCCAGAAATAAAATATCGCTTCCCTTTCAAGAAATTCCAATGTGTGGTGCTGGTGCTCTTGATCGCGGTCCACCTCGACCTCTTCATCATCGAGTCGTTGGATTTCTTTGATTCTTCTCTACTCTTTCGTTCCATCCTGTTTTATCTCGTGTGGGGTTAATGTGGGTCTTGGTCTGCTGCCAGCCTCCTTACCACTTTCAAAACGTGTTTTTTTTTTTTTTTTTGTTTTCTCTCCAGATCCAGAATTCCCTTTCGGCGTTTTTCTTGTCTTTAAAAGTGTTGAGTGTCATTTAGTTGTAGATGCATCCTGCCTCCTTCCAACCAGATTCTTCGTCGCCAAACCTATACCTTATACTCGTACACATGCTTTACATTACCATCTCAACGATCGGCCGTGAAGGTTCCCATGTGTAATTATCTCAAACTTCCGATCGTGAATATTCCACTCGTGCGTCCAAGATCCAAAGGAGACTCAAACTTAGGGTGTCTTAGGGGAACCACCACAGTTGAGTGGTTTTGGCTCAGTGCGAATGCAAAACCGGTTCGTTCGGAGGAACCGCCTGGGCGGCCATTGAGTGAGTATGATGCTAGGGAATGCAGTTCGTCAGCATCGAATGGATGGACGCATGGATGAAGTGTGAAAGTGTTTTTTTCTTCGACTGGCTGTCTACCTATTTCTGAGATGACTGCTTGTTGTTGTGGTGTAAGCAGCAGTTGGATAGGGATATCCCGGGTTTTATAGTCTTACGAGAGATGGTTACATGCGACAATGACCTGCTTAGGAAGCTTTGGATTGCTGACAATCCATTGACAGGTGACATGTGTCATTCTCCGTTCGTGTAGCACTGTCACTTTCATTGGCGATCGTGATGCGGGATTGTGCTATCGACCGGGATGTTTCTTGCATTTTAATGAAAGTGCGTGGATGTAACATGAAAGATAGAATGTTGACGTAAATGCAGTTGGAAGATTGTGATGTTGGATTTTTAACAATGTTTGGTGTTCGATTAGGTAGGCCATTACGATCTTAAGCTCCGAGAACCAATTAAGGGCACTACGTTACTCTTACTATAGATTAATAGCTACGTTATCCTGTGTGCAAGTGATGCGTACACCTTTGTTCCAAAATGTTTTAGTCGCAGCCATTCGGTAGTCTTCGAGGGGCTTACACTATAGATGATGTCTTGTACAAGACCTGTCAATTGTTCATCGGCTTTCCAAACGCGTTGACCTGATCTACTCGTTTATTTCTAATTAATTTATAATCATAGTCTGATATCCTTTCAACATGTCGACTTACAAGACTGGTTACTCTATAACAGTGATCAGCTGTAGAGGCAGGTGTCGTTGTTTTGACAGCGGTCGTCAATATCCAGTCTTTGTTCAGCATCTCGGACTGCTGTTTGTTCTTTGTACTCTTTCGAGTTCTTTGGTTCAACTGTCATCTGGAAAAGATCAGAACACGGAGAAGATGGCTCATTTAAGGCTTCGATTTATAGATGACGTCTATCCGTCGCTTCGCTGTTTTAGGTGACAGCTAGGTAGAATACGCACTGTTATGGAAGGTGTCGCATAAACAATGGGCTTCGACGTTGCGTCCGTTGATCCGTTGAAGGTTCACACATACACGCATTCTCCGTGTAAGATTAAGCCCATTTCTCGGTGGAAACGCTCCGAGAATGTTGAGAAACTTTCGTCGCGGTTGACTTTTTCATCTAAAATTATTCTTTGCAATAAGTGAACGTCAACGTTCAGAGGAGCGACGTCGACGGGTTCCATGAGTCGGAGCCTTTACTTAATTTAATTATAAATTTGTCTTATAATTGGTGAAGTGTTGCATCACTATTAGTAAAAAGAAATTCAGTTGATTTAAGAAATGTCAAAAATCAGTTGAAATGTCAGATTTGAATTTTTTTATCTTTGGCAAATGACATAAGGAGTTTTTCAATAAGGACGGGTAGATGTTGAAAACGAATAAAACAGGCTGTATGTGAGGTATTTACAACTTTTTTATTTTAATTGGAAGGCCCATGTATAGCGATTTGTATGAAATATGACATCGTTCATATGCCCACTTCGGCTTCTTACAATGGCACGGATTAAAGTAGTCCAATTTACAATTACTCTTCCGCATAGATCCGACTGAATTTGAGCAATGGCCTGTGTTATATTGGCCTTAAGGGCTCGGTCGATTGGGGTTCATTCACCTATACCAGCGCCTTCAGAAAACTGCTCAAGAAAAAGTCTAGCGGGGTTAAATCACATGACCTTGGTGGACAATTCACGTCACTTCTGATAGAGCTAACCTTGCCCTCAAATTGTTCATGCAGAATGTCACTCGTTGCGTTCGCTGTGTATGCTGGTAGCGCCATCCTGCTGGAACCACATGACGTCTAGGTCCATATGGTTGAATTTAGGCTATAAGAAATTGGTTATCGTCGTTCTTTAGCGCTCGCCATTGATGGTAACCGCTTCACCAACGACGTTGTCGAAAAAATACGGGCCAATTAGCCGCCGGCTTAAAATCCACATCAAACGGTTACTTTTTGAGAATGCATTGTCACCTGGCGAACCTCGTGTGGGTTGTTATCGTCCCATTAACAAGCAGTTAACACAGCCATTCATCCAAAAATGCGCCTCGTCACTAAAGAGATTTTTCTGCCAAAATTGGGGTCCACTTCCAAACGTTCCGAAGCCCAGTCAGCGAACAAACTATGCTCATGGTCATGGGCATTAAGTTTCTGGGTCAGTTGGATCTTGTACGGGTGTAGGACCAAGTCCCAAGTTGAAGTCCGCGAACGGACGAGTTCTAGTACACGGCGAGGAATCGACTGCCACGAGTTCTGCTGTACATTAAAACGGACCGCGGCGATGTTCTCGGCCGATCATGCATTCCTTCGATGTACCAATGTTGGCTGATTGATTACCAAACCTCTCTCTCCACTATAGCCACCAAACACTGAAGAATCTACTGTGAAGGGTCATCACGTCTACCGTAAAATGGGCGCAACGTTTGCACTAACGAACACTCATTTTGATAATAAAGTTTTATCACAGTAGAGGCCGACTTATTTGGAAATACACCTCATACGCATATTTTTCGACAGCTAGTCATACAGAAGCTTAGGTAACGACTGAAATGTTAGCTTTCAAAATTCTTAGTTTACCTAATGACTGCATTTGCCCTCAACATCTGGAATGAAGACCTTGTAGTTCGTGCATCGCCAGTTCTGATGGGTCATCAGTAAACTCTATGCCGTGTGAATGGTTAAAAATATGACGTGGAAATTAACAGATGGTGGGGTACATTTCACGCTTCTTTGGTCGCATGCATTGTCGGACGCAACGGATTCTTTGGGATGACAGTTTAAAAAATATATTTCCCAGATCAACAATTTCAGAATGGAAGAGCGGAAATGGGCAAAAGTATAAATCGCCCACGTACCGTCGATGTGTTTTGGGAATTTTTATTAGGTCATTTAGCTACTTAAATCGCTCTATAGCTCGAGCTGAATCCGGCTCCAATTGACAAGACTTTAGCACTAATCTTAGCCAGCTGTTTCCAGAGCCTTATGAGGAGTTGGTTGAGGTCCAGTTACTTTCGTGGGCAACCTTGAATGCGATTGTCCTCTGCTCGCGGAGTTAAGGAGACTTATTTTCCCATAATTTGAAAGAGTTATGTGGAGCATAACTTTCATATAGACACGTGGGTTGTTCAAAAAATAAGGTGACTATTTGAACTTTGATAGCTAAATACATTCGATTTTCGATTTTTTTTTTGTATTGGTACACATGTCCTCTACACGCTATTGAAAGAAATTATCATAAATTTTGTGTGAAAAATTAAATTAAGTGCTCCAAGAAGTACCTGAAATGTTGACTGTAGCATTTGGCGAGTCTAATCTGAGCAAAAAGTAGGGGACAAACTCTTTACAAAAAGCTGAGAAGATGTTAATAACGATGCCCGCCCAGGACGCCCCAGCACGTCAACCGCGGTAGACAGTTCTCAATTAGTAGAGAAAATTGTTATGGAAATCGTCGAATCACTATCAGAGAAGTTGCTGCTGCATAAAACGTAGTCAGCGAAGTTTGTTCCGGAATTGCTGAACTTTGACTAAAAGAAACGTCGCATGAGCTTCGCTCAAGAGCTGTTGGCTGTCGTAAATGATGATCCATATTGGCTGAAAAGGGTCATAACGAAGCATGAGTCAAACATTTCAATGGAAGCGACCAGAAGAGCCAACACTGGAAAAAGCGCATCAAGTTGAGTCGAATGTGAAAGTTCTGCTCGCTGTTTTTGAGTTCTTGGCGGAAGATCGTACGGTCAATAAGGAATATATGCACCTGGAAGTTAGGTGCCGTTTGCATGAAGCAATACGAAGAAAACGTCAGGATTGGAAAAGGTTGGCACAAGTGTGTTATATCTGAGGGGGATTACCTTGAAGGGGACAAAATAGACATTTATGAATAGAAAAATAAAAAGTCACCTTATTTTTTGGACAAATCTAGTATGTTCCCAACCACCTCATCTCCAGCTGCTTTAAAAAGCTCCGTAGGAAGTAGGCACAGCATCGACTGTGACTCCTCTGCAAGTTGTCCATTTTCATTCCTGCAGGCTTCGTATGTTTTACGTTTTGGTAAATACTTATCAAAAGTCTCTTAAGCCCACTGTCGAGAAACCGGTAGGAAACATTGTTCCCTAGTATGTGTTTGCCATTTAAATTCCTTTATACACTTCTAAAATTAACCATATAAGTCAGCCCCTTCTGTCATTGATCCCAAACTTCTCTCTTTGTCTATGTTATAAAAGAAGCCTTATGAAGCTACCAGGTCTACAAATCATTTCACGGCAATCAACCTAATTTACTACCTATTCGCCTAAGCTCTATCTAATAAGATTATAAATTACACTTAAGCTGATTAGCCCTAGTTGATGACGAATGACATATCGTTGGCATTTAAAAAAACCTCATAAATCCTCGGCCACTATGCATGCACCTTTCCCAGTAGACAATTTAAAGAAAACGCCCGAGTATAACAAAATTAAAGCAAATCCCATCAGAGAGCACGTCCATTCCCTGCGGTTAATGAACACGAAACCGGAGATAGAAAAAGGGGACAACAAACGCGCAAAATAGAAATAAACAACAACCACTTAGATCTCTCCTCGTAACCCTGTCATCATCGTTCTAATTAAGGACACCATTCCCATCTAACAGGCAAGTGGTGGAAAACAGGACACACCGATAGGATGCGAGATAAAAAATGCAACAATGGAGTTTGACACACTTCCCATCAACCGACACTGTCGTTGTACCATACTACGTTCCGCATTTAGACCGAACACGTGCTTCCATGTGCTTTCCGAATGGAATTTCATTAAAGCGAACAACTCCCTCGTTCTTCCTGTTAATTCGCACTCCATTCCATGTCCTCTGAAGTAAAAAAAAAAAGAAGAAAGAAAATCGAAGAACAAACTGAAAAGAATGTCTTCTAACACCTAATTACCCCATATACAATGGAGGTGTCACCATTACGAGGAGATACGATCTGGTGGTGGCCGCAAAATTGCTCAAGACGAGGGGACACCGAACATGTTCATGCCATTTCATCCCGTTCTCACGTAACATAATCGCATTAATTAGTCAAAGCGAGGGTAGACCAGTTAAGCCCTCACACTTCCTCTCATTCACTCGCTCTCCGACCGGACAGGTTTACAGATAAACACCAATGAATACTGCCGAAATTACCTGTTTCCTAGTTCGTGTGATGTCAGGCGACTAAAAGAGCTTAGTTCTGGATTCTGGGATTGGAAAATTCTAACGAACTGGTGAGTGTCAGAATAGAGCGGTTTGGGAAGAGTGTGGGTTGACCGAAACGGAGTGTAACCAGTTGTCCAGGCGACTCAATTAGATGTTCTCGGTTTCCCTCCTCTACATTGCGTTTATGAATGTGAGATGGAGACAGGGAGAGACCAAGCAGACCACTGCGTTCATTCAGACCTTTTTCTGGGAATACCTAATCTTAGATATATTCTCCCTGCCCCACACGCACTCGTTATACAACAACTCTGTTGTTTTCTTCGATTCAATTCCCCCTTGACCCATGGTGACACAAAGGCTAGGCACAGTAATCTCGAGGGCACATGCATTCAGTGTAAGCAAGAATCCGAGTGTAATGGTCGGACCATCTGAAGGTGTACTTTGCTGCTGCTTTTCGGCTCGTACTTCTGCTGTGTCACCTGTTAGTTGTTGTGCTCATTTGTGTGGAGTGGACTTTGGGAATTGGATTCCCAACTGTGGGTAGTTTGGAATTCGGAATTGGGTCTGCTGTAGAATTTTTAATATCAGGCATTGGAGTCGTATGGCCCTAAGGTGAAGCAAACTAACAAGCCATGAAGGAGCTGTGATTTCATTTGAAAGAGGAGTGCTCGTCAGTGACACCAGAATGCCGGAGATGAAGTGTCAAAATGTGGCATAGTTTTTGAGGCTACAATCACATTCTAAAGGAGAACAATTCTAAGCGATGCATAAATAAGCCCTGTTACGAGCAAGGTTGATTCAAAGGGTTGTAGGAAAAAAAAAACCTTATTTTTGAGAAAAATTTACACAACAGCTCATCAAAACATTTGACTTACTATTGGAATAAGCCGCGACCACCAGTTTTGTTAAGACCGCACAGCAGTGCAGGGCTGTGGTGATTTAGTCATTCCAAGTGAGTATGCCAGGCAGGGAAACGGTCAAATTGACACGACTCATAAACGTCAACAACATTGGGCCGTCATCATTCTCTATTAATACAAATAGGGCCGAAAATCGCTAGCAAAATGTTTTAGTCAAATTGACTAATGGCTCGACATTGATTCCTTAACTATCTCTAAGTTATGTCTACTAATATTGACGATGGTTCGCTGCCTAACCAATTTTGATAAAATTTTGCTCTGCGATTTACCAGTAGGTCAATGTCATCCGCATATGAAAGCTTATTCCTCTAGAGTTGGCGCTGTTGTAGGGGTCTCCTTTCTTATGGACTGGGCAAACGATGCTGAGATTCCATTCGTCGGAATATGATCTGGTGCATGCGCCGCACCAACTCGTCGCCTGCTGCTTTGAAGGAAGGAATTCTCTTGCATCTTCGTCCGTTATGAATGGATCATTCTGCCTAACATCGGTAACAGATGTATCCTCGCCGTTATCGACTGGTATGTTCGTCTTATTTTTTTCTTAAAGCTTATGAGCGTCATTCCTGTGGTAACATCTGTCCATCTCCTCACGATTTTCGTGCTCTCTTTTCATCTTCCTTAAAAACGTGTGCTTTTCTCTCCTTTTCTGCTCGTGGAGCTCACGAGCGGCTTTCGTCTGTCTATGTAGCATGGCTTTGTACGCATTTAGCGATCCTATTCTGAACAAAAAAAAAGTTTTTTTATGAGTGGTATAAGCTCATCAAAGAAGGCCGAGAAGATTGTTAATGTCAACAACATGTCAACAAGGGATGATAACGTTGAAGCCCTGAAGAAAATTGTTACGGAGATTGGTCGAATATTTATCAGAGAAGTTGCTGTCCATAGCGACAGGCATTGCGCCGGGCTTATGCCCTTAACATTTTTCAGAAATTTTGGGCATAAAACCTGTGTTCACGAAATTCGTTCCGAAATTGCTAAATTTTGACCAAAAGAACCGTCGCATGAGCAACGCTCATGAGCTCTTGAATAACATGGACGACGATCTAGATTTGCTGAAAAGGGTTATGGCGTCGAAACCTAAGCCCAATCACCCCCATGATAGCGACATGAAGAGTCAAAGCCGGAAAAAGCACGCCAAGTTCTTTCGAATGTGAACTTTTTGCAGACTGATTCCTTCGATCACAATGGCGTGGTTCATCATGAGTTTATGCACTGTTGGCGTGAAGAAATATGTGGAAAACGTCCGAAATTATTGGAAAAAAATGCCTGGCTCTTGCGTTACTATAATGCACCTGCCTTAGCCACCGTATTCGCCGGACTTGCCTCCTGCGACTTTTTTTTCTTCCCGAAAATAAAAGGACCAACGGAGATTTGGCACGATTGAAGACATAAATACCGCATCGTTGGAAGGCGATACCATAAAGCTTATTTTAGAAGTGCTTCGAAAATTTGGGAAAACGCTGGCGCAAGTGTATTATATCTGAAGGGACGAAATTGTTATTGATGAATAAATAAATACTTTTCGAGGAAAATAAAAAGTCACCTTATTTTTTGAACATTTTTTTTATTGCATTCGACCAATAGCCAGTTTAACTGGTATACTCACGGACCTCACTCTGAATCCTTTAAAGATAAGATTTATCATTCAAGCCGATATGATTAGGGTTTAAATAAAGCCGAAATATCACTTTTTCGATTTTACTACTTTACTACTAACCTTTCACGGAATTCAAAAAACATTTGAATCCAACGACATTTCTGTATAACACTTTGTTGGTTTGTGTCCAAGAATACTACTCTGACTTCAAACCAACTGGACTAGGCAAATGTCATTTTATTGTTATGACATTCAAATTCTCGGTTGTCATTTGGGAAGAAATATATTTTCGACTCATAATTTGTTAAAGGAAACGCTACGCAAGTTCCTCAAAATTAATGAAATAAAGTACCTAACAACGCAAGTGAATCCAAAAACGATGAATCAACCATGTCCCTGAGTGAGGAATTTCGAAAATGCTGGCTAATCGCCTCAATTGGCATAATACTCTTCGCCGCTGGCATCACCCTCCTCTTCTGGAATGAGGTAACAGAATTGTTTTGTGTTTCATATAAATCAAGTAATCTGGTGGTGTTTATGGATTCAGGGTCGTGCCGTGCACGTAATAATGTCACTCGACGAAGCTCTGGATGCGGCGATTACAGTCGACTCACCCGAGGAGAGCGAAAACCCATACGAAGGAAGAATTGTTCATATCACTGGTCCCATCATCGTTGGCGAACCACTCACCGAACCTGATTACAATATACAAGTTCTAGCTGTAAAGTTGCGGAGGCATGTGCAAATGTACCAGTGGGTGGAGGAGACTCTCGAGCAAAACTATGGCGACTCGGTGGCCACAGTGCAAACGGAGAGTAAGACTTACTACTACACAATGCAATGGAGGGACAAACTGATAGATTCTCGGAGTTTCTACATCCAGACGGGGCACCATAATCCAAAAAAGTTCCCCATCGATAGCGAGACACAAGTAGCCGATACAGTGTTCATTGGACGATACGAGTTGGGAAACGAGATCAAAGACAAATTCAATAATTTTGTCGAGGTCACGTCGGATGCAAGGCCTGAAGATCCTTCGATCAAGCTGCATTTGGGACTGTACTATCATAGCGACGATATTTTTAACCCACAAATCGGTGATATCCGGTTGCTGTTCTCCTTCGCCGGAATGGAGGGCGAGTTGGTGAGTCTTCCTACTAGGCCTTTTGAGTGTGAGACTCAATTTGTTTTGTCTCTCATAGTACACAATTGTCGGTCAGGTGCACAAGGGAAAGATTGTGCCCTACAGAACCACGAAGAACATAAATGTGTTGCTGGTCTTCCCGGGTGAATTGACACTCACCGAGGTGTTCAGGAAGGAACACCATGCCCAACGACTGACTACTTGGGGTTTTCGTTTCGCCGGATGGGTTTGCCTGTTCTTTGGAGCCACCTGTACTGCTTCATTGCTTAATATTATTTGTAAGTCTTCGACAAGGACCTGAGATGTGGGGCTAACCTGTTTTCACATTTATTTTTCAGTGTCGCAAGTCTACTACCTCTCATCTCTAGCGCCGGATCCTCGATACCCTGTTGGAACCAATTTCTTGCTGTCACTCTCGATGGCTTTGATTATAACATCGGTCGCGTGGGCTTTGCACAGGCCATGGGTCGGTGCGGGACTACTACTAGCTGCAGCGTCGCCGTTTGTCTATTGTGCCAGAACCGTAACTCAGTATCACGGCATGGACTGAGGGGAGGAATCGAGAAGTTTGTTTTAAGACCTAATTTATTTGTTGTTAGAGCCTTCAAGTTGTACATTTTTTTGTGGATTTAGTAAGAAAGTGCACGAAAGACCTGAAATGGCTGTTTGTTTTAAACGGGATGAGGGCAACGTCTCCCATATAGGCAATGACGATTGTAAGAAAGTCGTTTTTGAACATCCAAACAAGTTTGCTTTAAACTGGAGACTGAATCTTCTCGTATAAGCTCTTCCATCATTATTTGAGCAGCTAAATGGCTGTGGGGTTCGTTTTATCCGTATTAATTTGATTGCCCAAGCGCAAATTTTGAAGACATCGGAGCTTTGCATATCGGCTTTCTAGTTTCCCCACCTCTTATTCGCCTCGTCCGGGTGGTTCCACTTGATTCACTGTATATCGATTTTATATGGATAAATAAAATAAAATCAACACTTGTTACAAAAACAAAAATAACCCAACTTTTAGCTAAAATTCAAATTTAAGAAAATTCAAAAATAATTTTAAAACCACTCTCATTGTTAAAATTCCAATTCACTCTCCGGACATACCCCACCCATTCCAATTGACGAACTCAGCCCACACCGCACCGATCAACGAATACTCCATCCGTCATCGCATCTCATCGCGCGCAATCGGCCGTGATCGTACGTCGCAAGCCGTTGAGATTTCAATTTAACGCACAGTCGGTTGACTGCTTCGCGGCTTTGCTTGTCAATTGAAATTTCGTTCCCGTTCGCACGTCGAAACGATGGATTTTTAATTTCGCTTTTCATTTCAATGGTGAATTTGTGATTATTAATTCATATTTTTCGGAAATCAGTTAGTCGCGTATGAAAGTCTAACCACCGTTTAATCGAAATCTGATAGAAAAAACAGTGCTCGGATACGAATTGAGTGAATTTCTTTACTTTTTTTTTCTTCAATTTTTCGTTGTGTGCATTTCTCATTGGAGTCGTGAAAACGCAGGAAAAGAAATAAGAAATTACAAACAAATCCGTTTGCCATTTGCACGAGGACATTCCTCTGTCCAAGTCGTAGGGTTTCCCACGACCAAGAATCTAGTGAAGATAAAACCATGTCTTGCCAGTTCAATTGGAAGCAAAGTGGTAGCGCGAAGAGAATTTGTGTGTAATAGAAATCCGAAACAGAAAATACAGGACAGAATATTGAATATTTGCAAAATCTGGAATATCATCAGAGTATGGAAACCATCGAGGAACAATCTTCGGCTAAGAGTGATGGTGAGTTGCGTTGATTTTCAGGAAATTCCTTTTATTGGTCGTGATCGCATGTCCCGGCTGCGTGCGGGTGAGGATCGAGGGGTGTTGGCTACAGGAAACGGCGCGCGACGTTGATTCAATTCCGTCGAACGGATGAGGGGAGACTACTACGGTCGTGCTTCTCTAGTTCTTTGCTTTTCGGATGGTTCTGTGGTTATTTTTAAGAAGCTAGCGACAAATGTTCATCTCCTCTTTTGCCTTTTTTTGTTATTTTGTTATGTCGCGCGCTTTGCTCGGCTTGCCTTCGAGTAGCCTCCTCCCTCTTAATTCTTCTCAATCATCTTTTGGTTTATTTTTGTCTTTTTCCATCTGCCATTTGCGCTTAGTCCAAGAACAACATGTAGGATCCTCAGTTATTTTATCTTCCCTCATGCCCAGCTCTGCACACTTTCTCGCCGAAAACATCAATTCAGTGCTTAGATAGCAATAAATGAGGAAATGGGCGAGTGAAACAATGATGCACAATATGTGTTGTGATAATATCGCAGATAGAATTGGAGGGATGGTTGGACGCGGCACTAGTGCCTCAAGAGATTGCTTGTTAGGCATGCCGCACACAAGCGGATTCTATTCAATAATGAATGCTTGACACGTTCCTACTCGGTGGAATAATCGTAAATTAATTTTAAATTCGAATAACGACAACACTGGGTTGCACCTTGTTCGAAGGCAGCAGGTTCACTGAATCAGCCATTTTCTTGCCCATGACCTGCATCGGATCCGGTGAATAAGTGCGGATGTAAACAACTGTGACTAATGCCTCCAAAAAAATGACCGAGAAGCGTGTGAAGTAGCTTGGCCGAGTCGTAAAGAAGAAACTTAAGCACCGAAACGACCTATGATTTGGCTTTACTACTCTCTAACGTGCATTATATACGATCGCCTTTATGACATCTTGGATAATCCAATAAAGCTATCATTGTCGGTTGCTTATGAACCTAAATTCGTCGTCATTTTGTTGTTTTAATGCTTCTAACCCTGTTTCTGTCCTTGTTTACAGCTTTTCCAGTTCCCCCTTGATCTATTCCGCAATCAGAGTCTATTGTTCGTCGTAACAAGTACTCTGTTATCTCAGAGCAAAGTGCGATCCTCGAGACTATTTCCCTAATTCATGCGAAATTGTGTTGTTCTTATCTCGAGAGATGCAAATGCAAAGGCAAAGTCGAACTCACTACCACGTCCGGATAATCCATATCCTCCGTTCACCAGTGGACATCAGCTTTACGGTAACAGCAAGGGACAATCGGAAAATGAGGGATGAAAATTCCACTGAACTCGCTTCGGGTATTTCCAGACAACATGTTCTTTAAAGCAGATTGCGCACATGGATTAGAGTTGCATTAACACAACCGCATCGTGCCAATGACGGTCTAAGGCCTTGTGCAGTCACAGGTTTGCCGTTGCTTCCACCCCGATTCGGAAAGTAAACAAAGGGAGGGTTGTTGAAAACAAGCGCAGATAGTTCTATTGTGTACAGTCCTACCTGAGAGATAGCGACGCTTACCTAGTTGGCAGTTAAACAGATAGAATAGACGCGGTTCTTTACCTAGCTTGCGGTCGCAAGAATCTCATTAGCCTTTCGTGACTCATTGGTAGTTTTTTTCCCATTTGTTAATTCCCATTGCCACTATACATTCCATCCCGGATGACAAGAACATGACAGAATCGATCTTGCTTCCGTCGGTTTGTATGGTATATGGAGCGATGCCGAAATTAGCATAGTTCAGTGTCCTCAGCGAGTGATCGCCATATGGGTCATGTAGCACACTTGCATGTGGGTCAGGAAGCAAAGAGCAAATTGATCGATAAAATATTGATGCGATTTAATTGATCGTGGGTCGAGTCGAGTGTAACATCTGGGAAGGCGGCCATGAAATTGTGTTGGCTGCTATGACGCGTGTAGTGACTGTGGAATGCGAGTTAATTTGGTTTTTATCGCTTCAATGTCACGTTCTCGTCAAGCAGTCACACAATAGATTGCTTGCGTTTGAAGAAAACACATTCAAATTGATTGCAGTGTCTGCGGACGATTGGAATCCAATGGCAAATTGTCGCCACGTCCCTGAAGACTAGTCTCATGTTGTCCCTCATCACGCCAGAGTCTCAGCGCCGGCAATTCGAGATGACCTTTTACCTGGCTCGCTTCTCATGCCTTATGGCGAGTGTCCCCGCCATTCGACTCACGCAAAATGTTTTACATTTCATGCGGACGAATTTCAATTAGCTATTGATATAGTCGCTCAACTCGACTTACTACCACTGCACCATCATGTACAATGTCCGTTTTCATCGTCATCTGTTTCGTTGGGTGATTTAATTAGTTTGGCACCGTGCCAGTTGCCCGTCCGTGCGCGCACACCCCACGGACAAAGTTGTTGTCAATTTGAACAATTAAGGCGACGCAGACCGATAACTATTCTCGAGTGAGCCATGGATGCATGCAGGTGATTGTTTGTACTCTTATGCGCCGCTATTCTTAGTTTCGGAATATCCTATAATTGGAGGTGTTAGTCAGATTAGATGAGTCAGAGAGAACAGGAGATTTCCTCCTCGAGCAATTGCGGGGACATTTTTATGTTTAAGATTTGGTGAATTGCTTTAGTCAGCAGTGTTGTTCGCGATGACTTCCTAGCTGCGTGGGATTTAGAAAATACTTCTGAAGAAACGAAAGTCATGAGGAGGAGAAATCGTGGGAAATTCCTCGATTTTTCCAGGAATGCGTCGAAGATTAATCGAATGGAATGCAAATGACTTTTTATAAATCTATTTGCGATCCTTTACTTATCGCGATAGTCAAAAACGTTATCCTCGCCTTATTAAGAGAACTGTTGGTGAATGTATGTCCTATTTTCGGCACGAAGAGCCAAACAATCATTTTATGTCTTTCACTTAGTTAATGGACAGATCAAGAAGGCGGTTTTGTAATCCTTTTCCTCCACTTGCGTGGCGTAGAGTGTTTTTGGAAAACAGGTCGACATGCCTAATATCGGGATTTGAGTCTACATTTGTTTCATTGATGTGCAGGTAAAGCAACGCCCAGTTTTAAAGAAACGAAAAGGACGAAGAAATTGGGCGCTTAGGTAAGAGGAGAGGGATCTTTCAGACAGCAGAGTTGATAGTCAATTATGATTAGCTACGGTGGGTGTGACTTTACAACAAAAAGGATTCAAATATTCGACGACAGGAAATATAAAATTTATGAAGCGCACCAGCAAGGTCGAATAGATGTGTGCCTTCTGCTTGTGGTGTTTTCTTTGATTTGGATAGTCTCTGTAGCGAGTAGCGAGTTGGTCCAAATTCTCCTAGATAGAGGAAGATTTATGTAGGTGTTTCCAAAATATGATTGAAATTGTTGGTTTCTGAAAATAATTATTCATTTACCCAGCATGTGAGTCCATGACCTTGTTTAGTTCATGGCGATCCAGAATGCATTAAACAATAATTTCGACTTAAAACTTTCGGTACTCCTTTACAATCATGTTGGTTACCGAACCTCCTTATATTACAAGGTGGCCCTATCACCCTATTGGAAGATGCTATAACTTTTCATATGTCGGCAGCCAACACTAATCGTGATTATTTCTCATGGAATAATTCGCTAGTGATTTTGGCGCAATACAAATTTCACGACAAATTTTCCGACTGTCCACCACTTGACCAACTGGTCAAGCACTAATACGCTTAGTCGCCGCTAGACTGGAACAATACCAGACAACAGAGGCGCCGAAAAGCCTCGTAGTGACCGTTACGATGAGAACATCGCCGCAACGAGGCTCATTTCTATCTGAATAGATACGTAAACAAACACAATTCAGCACTAAGAATTCACACACCATCCACTCAGATGAACTGTATGATGCGCTACTTACGTCGAAGGTGTCATCGGGCCTCATTTGTTCGAGGATGATGAGTTTAGCGCGTTTACTTAGACTGTTAAGCGATGGAAGAGCATGATCATTGAGTTTTTATTGCTAAAAATAGATTTATTGGTACTGGAGGACATGTCAATCCAACAAGTCGTACAACCGCACACGCAGCTCGCTCGACGAATGATGTGTTTCCAGGTCGCCTAATGTCTCGCGAAAGGCTACTTTCTTTAGAGTTGTTTGAAGTCACGGGTCTATTACAACAGATCCACAAGCTGCAAACTCTGGAAGCTCTCAAAGAGCATATCCGACAAGTTTGCGTGAAGTTATCGCTCTAAGTACTCGTCTAAGGATTGGAAGTAGAACCTAAATGGTCATCAAAAATGGCACAGATATCCTCTTCAAGAAGGAATTGGAAAAAAAATTAATAACAGCCTAGCCTGTTCGATGGCAATCGATAAATAGGTTTGGACCCCAATATCATTTGACTCCAATCTAGCCTACGTTCTTCAAATTTGTAAGGAAGTCCACTAGGAAACCCAATGAGCTGCCTAAATCCAATTAATCTGAAGTCATTCCTTCTGATCTTTACCCTATCAGACTTGGAAAACTGCAAAAAGTCGACCTTATTTCAACCGATTTCAGTAAAGCTTTCGATAAAGTCTCCCACAGACTGATACTCTTCAAATTGTCCTCTCTTGGCTTCAACCGCATATCTTTGAAGTGGATATCTTCTTACCTGAAAAATCGCTATTACAGTGTTCGTTTTAGATCTGCCTTCTCTTACCCTTTTTTAGTTTCCTCCGGCGTTCCCCAAGGCAGCCACTTAGGTCCACTTCTTTTCGTTCTTACCATAAACGATATTGAAATTGTGATCAAAGATTCCCACATCTTACTATATACCGACGACACCAAGTTTCCTTACTCAATCTAGTTTTTCCATCTGGTGTTGCTTGGAGCTTAATATTTCCAAATGCTAATCAATTACCTTTTCACGTAAACGAATCAAACCTCTTCCTCGTCTCTACTTCATCAATAGCCAACCCATCTCCACCAAGTGTGGTCTCCTTACCAACAAACCCACATGTCTAGAATCGAGAGCATCCAACGCCGGTTTCTAGGTTTGCTCTTCGAGGTCTCCCCTGGTACAATCCTTTGATTTTACCATACTACCAAGACCGCCTTAAACTAATCAATACGAACACGTTGAAGGAAAGAACAAGAAACCATGGACTGCGCGACCCTTTACAACTCTGTCTCTATCAACACTAACCCCCGCAATGTACGAATTCTCGGCTCCTCTATCTACCCACCCTCCGTACTGCCTATGGCTCCAATGAACCCATTTCTCGCATGCTGGCTAGTGTTAATTCGAATTCTTACTTCGATTTCAATATCAGCACTCCATGCCTAAAAATCCGCTTTTTTAATCTCCCCACCCGTTTTTCTTAGCTAATAAGTTAGATTAGATTAAGTAAGCTTGAATTAAGCTCAATAAATGGGGGTGGCCTCCACGAAAACTTAAACTTGGTGGAAAAACTTTATCACTGGATCTTGGCTCGTAACACAAAGAACGATCAACCGAGAACGCATTACACCATTCTATTGGGTATGTAGAGGCAACAGTAAATTCAAACGAGCTCCATATTCACACTATCTTCTATTTAGCTATCTTCCGCGTAGAAAAAACTGAATTTTTGCTGTCTTCGTAAGATCGAGAGTGCTACTCAGCTAGCTCATATGTCTTCGATCGGAACAAGTGGAAATCGGAAGAGGCGGCAACGACCTGAGCAAGATGTTTCCGACCGTTGTCATGCAGCAAAATACCGTATCTTGTCTGTAGGTAAAGCTACCGTTTTTCTTCGAATGTCCCTCTCAAATGCAGTCGATAGCGATCTCCTGTGTTGGTTCGGTTTAAGCAGCTCATAATAAACTACACCCTACTGATTCTACCTAATGCAAAGCTTCTAATGGATAGGTGGATATTTGGTGGATGTTGGATGTTTCGGCTTACCCCACGAATTTGTACAGCTAGAGCTTAAATTACATACACGTAGTCATGATAATGTCATCTGTTTGGGAAACAGAGAGAACTTATTCAAGGTCCCAGTACATCTGAAAATGTCTGTGACAGTTTCAGAAGTCTTTTCTCTGTCTTGCAGTTAATCGATCTCGGTAACGAAGTCACAGGTATGCAGACAACCTTATAAATGGTGAAAACATTGGGTTCTCAGATTTTTTTTTATACGGTAGGTTCAAGTTTCAAGTGTGTACGCTCTAATGGTGTTTGTCATACAACCTGGACGAGGTGCAGATGGTTTGCGTCGAAGATGTTTCTTCACAACTCTCCGGGGGTGATTGTCTTAGATAGGATTTTTTGAGAGATTCGACTGAATTTGTCGTGTTGGTTGTAGTTCACAGTAACTTCCATGTCATTAAGGTGTTATATATGAATTTTGAAGTGATGTTAAATACAAATTCAACTAAAACCTCTGTCGCCGCAGTTGCGCCAAAACCTTGGGCTTAGAAGACCTTAGACCTATTGTATCATCACCTACCCTCCTAATATGGTGAAAAAATACCAAGCAGGAAACTATAATTACCTACAAAGTCTTCTAAGACTCACTTGCCTTGGCATAAATAAAATGGCCATGCCATTTTGACCAACGACAGCTCAAATGGCACTTATTAGACTTATCCACATGTCTGCTCAATACTGTAATGCTCTTTCGCTCATAAAGCACCTCATCTCGACATGCAGTCCTTTTGTCTATTTGGGTCTTATACGGTTGTCCAAGTTTGCCAACTTCGTCAATCGAAAAAAAACATCTTTTAACCAGCTCGCACACTCAAAGTCCAAACTTGGTCTTGAGAATGATGAGACTGCCCAAGACATACTCGTACCAGGGTAAGAATGAAAGACTCCGATCTTAAGTTAAAATATTATTTTATTTTGCTACAATAATAGACGTCAGAAGCTTGGGTCTGACTCTCGGTGAGCTGTAACGCCATCTAAGAAGACTTGACTTCAACATCCTCGGTCCAGCGTCTGAAAGGCTGTGAAAATATTCATCTATGGCCCTCTCAACTACCTCGAGTGCGAAGTGCTTCCCAGAAACAAATTTCTTCAAAGTTGTGGACAGAGGATGAATAGAAGGGGGTGGCCGAGCAAATCGTACCCCGCAATTTTCCCATCGCCAGTGCACCGTTGCGTACAAGAGCTTCGTCCTGGTGATGATGATTTTTTTCTTCTTCAAGCCAGGCCACTCGGGTTTTTTGGCATCCAGCTGGACAAGAGGATTGAAATAATATTCGTCTGTAATTGTTCTGCCTTTCAGGTCCATTTCGCATTCCAAAACACGCCGGCCTCGACCTTTCCGGTAAATCCGATCGACTTCGTTTTCTTTGGTGCTGAATCACCGGCTTCCATCCACTGCTGTTGTTAGAGTGGTGGACCCATGTCTCATCCATAGTGACCAATCGCCGCACAAAATCTGTCGGATCCCTATTGAATTATTGACACTCAGCAAATGCGGCACCAATCTTGTGCAGAGCTTTCGTATCTTTTTCGTAATTTTTTGTGCAAAATCTTTCGCACGTTTTTTTTCCATCCTCACAGCTGCAACTATCTTACTTACCCTCACTCGCCTATCGTCTAACACGATATCAAGTGCTTTTGGTTTGCGGTGTGGTTGCGGTTTTGGGCGAGTGTGTTACCTTCTTTCACTTTAGGATACCTTTCTCAGAGAAGTCGTGTTTCCTAGGGAAGTTTTCTCTTCTCTTGCGGCGGATCAACCCTCTTCTTTAATAGTAAAATTAAGGATATCTTCGTCTAATCGCCTTACTTGCTATAATAGATCTTTCCGTTCGTGCAGACATGAACTAGGTCGTGCCTTTTGCACTGGCTAGTCAGTCCTGCACGATTAAAGATGAAGTTGGATAAATCACATGACTATGCGTTGCCCTGGCTGAAGCTTTTTGAAAAATCGAAATTCTTGGTTATTCATTATCGACTTTAATGGAGCACCGAGAATTTTCCATTGTCATCTTACATAGCCTTGGGCAGAGATGTCAAGACATGACATGGGTCTGTGGCTCATCTCTATAGACACTGACACTTATGCAGCTTTAAAGTCCTCCAAAAAGTTGTATGTCACGACCAGACATTCGTCTAATCTTCTTCTTTTCCTTTTTTTTTTCCGGCGTCGTTATGGTCAGAAGTGTAGGACCATAACCTTCCCACTTAACTGCATTCCTACAGGTCCGCTTGTGGGGTCCGCCATTAGACATTCGTCTAATAGGAACCTATTATACTTATGATGAATAGTACAAAAAAAAAAATTGCGCGTAGTCGTTAGCGCTTACATTTTTTTTAGAGGAGAATAAGAGATTACCCGCAAGCTGTTGAAAACCACGTATCCTGTTTATATGTATATTCCCAGATCGACCGATTCATAGAAATGTGTGTCAGCAAACAAGACCAACCCGGTCCCACTCACCATTAAAAGCATCATCCTTTCCAATTGACATCATTTGTTTCTGTTGCGCCAATTTATAGCAAACTCTTGTCACGGCAACAACCGATGATTAAAATCCCATCTGTTGGACAATCGTACGAGCTTCATTGCCATAGATTCACCCAATCGTCAGCACCACACGTCGTGTTTGTAAATATTGTGACCGAATTTGTATTTTTAATTCCGAGCGTGAAATCCCTGTTATTTTTAGACCTCTTCCGACTAAGCTCAATTAGACTATGTTTTTAAATAGTTTCGAATTTGTGAAGGATCGATGAGATAATGTAGATCGGGTAGGTGGCATCGTTCATTTGCTTGAAGCTTCTTCATTTGAATGCGTAGATGGCTATCCTGTCAATATTTCACATCTTTTTCTCGTTTTCTTCAGCTCCTGCATGAACCCCCGACAGTCTGATGATAACCTAAACATTCCGCTTCACTTCGTATAAACAGTGTAGTTGTGTAGCAGTGTATCATCGCGCAGCAAACGTTTGCTCAAGCTCCTAAATCAAAATATCTTAACGACTAAATATAATCGAAACCCGCCTACGCGGTACATATTTTGTATTTATGGAGAGCATACTCATGGTCTATAAAAAGAGAAATTACCATCTCCTTAACTGGTGAGCTTGGAATGAAATATCTGCACCGATTCTGTCTGTTTGGTGGGATACGCGTGTGGTTTCATGACCCAGATGTCGTGTGCGACCTTCTATACTCGTCTCAAATGCAGAATGCAGGAAGGAGATTGTCGTTTTTCATTTCCTTTTCTTCCACTCAGCCGCGTAGCACCTGCTTAGACACAATGCACTCAAAGTGCATCTTCGTCTAAACGAATTTGAATGTACTTAATCATTACTACAGACGTATACGAGCGTTTTGTATACGTCCGCAATTGAATACCGATGGGAGGAGGACTATTACGAAAGTGCCAGCAAGGCGAATTTTTCCAAAACAAACAATCAGACTTCCCCTGGCAAAGTGATAAATTTATTAAAGAAAACACATCAATTAGAATTGTATCTTGTTCCTTTTGCACGAATATCGAATTGGCGTATGTACGAGTACGTGCCCGGGTCTGGCTACTAGATAGATACACGCTAACTGCCTCTGGTGCCACTGGCCCTGTTCTAGTCTATTGTGGAATGCAATCAAGCAGCGTCTGGTTTCGTTATGTTTTATTTATTTTTTCTTTTTTATTTTCAATAAATTCTATTATCCAGCCCCATCACGAATGCGGGAGAGAAAGAGAGAGAGAGACGAGTAGTATGAAGGAGCACTCATTCAAGATTTTTGTTTACGCCAACAATTTTTGGTTTTAATTACTTTTGGATGATTGCAATTCGATTGGATTGCATGTAGAGTATGTAGTGCGTCGGAAAATGAGTTATTTCTAGGTTTTAGTTAATAACTATGCATCAAAGCGAAATGTATAATGAATTGCTTGTAACGGTGCCTTTCGACAGATGGTAAACAACAGAGCTGATGAATTATTGGTTGACTGTTGAAATGAGACGGATATTAAGTGAGTTTTTGGGCTTTTCCAATTTGGACACGTGGCCAAGATGAGGTGGAATTCCGGCCATATGGTCGATTGATTTTAGAATGGACGAAAAGGATTTGTGGTGAGTGTAACTCACATCCCGGTAGTCTTTGGGAAGAAAGTAGACTCTCCTCGCCGGGCTATGTAATTAAGAGTAGTTAAATCAGTCTTTCAATAAACCAATTGGACTCAATTGCATTCATTAATTTGCTTTATGAGGATGTAGAGAAAACTCATTTTAATTGCGGTTTTATGAGATCGAAGTTAAATGCGCCATGTGCGACGACAAAGTGTTCAAATAGTCTGGCGTCGAGTTGGGGCCATGTCGTGCAAATTTTTGACACTGCACAATGAGAATTAATAATTGGTGTTGGTCTTACCAGTCTAGCACTTGAGGCAAGACCATACAACATGCACTGATAGCGATCGTCTACCAAATTGCTGCTCGTCAAGTTGATATTTGGCGAATCAAATTCAGGCAAGTCCTGAAAGCGTGGTTATAGAAGGGAAATTCTCTATTTCCAAGGACTATCCAACAAGGGGTGTCATTTTTACTTCCCCTTAAAAATGGTAAAAATATCACGGAAACATGTTGTAAAACTCGCACTGCTTTTGGTCATCATCAGATATCTTCTCGATCATCTATAGTGAATTTCATCGATACACTTCAATGTTATGGACAGGTTAGTA
The DNA here is from genome assembly GCA_958301585.1 of Merodon equestris. Classification (NCBI taxonomy): domain Eukaryota; kingdom Metazoa; phylum Arthropoda; class Insecta; order Diptera; family Syrphidae; genus Merodon; species Merodon equestris. The sequence continues at coordinate 108,168,836 of OY284414.1, forward strand.
CCTAATGTGAAAACCCCAACTTGTGTTCATCTTGCAAGGAAAGCTGAAAATATCGCCGCCGGGTGTGACTGGAAATCCAAGAATTTTGTCTGTCCGCGGCCATTTTGCATTACACTCTTGGCGTACTCGAGGCCACGGGTTCAGGCTAGTGGATTTTGTGACGGGCATAGTCTTTTATTAGCTAGTATACGATCCATAATGAACAATCAACCAAGCGATCGCGAACGGTGCCATATACTTCTCTATTATCCTCAGTCCAAACCTTCCAAGGAGTTAAAATCGACTCGGATCAAAATGCTAATCTCGCGAAAGCAGCCAAAGCGATTCACCAAAATTTAATGTCGGAAAGCAGCTGAAATCGCACGAACATTTGTTGAACATTTGTTGTCTTCCACGAGTTGGACTGGTTAAAACTGATAGTGGGGATGTCAGCTCAACAGCGCCTCGCCGCTCAGTATGCTTCGACCATCCGGGGAGTGAGGACGAGCATATCCGTGAGAATGTACATGCAGCGCTCGTTGGAACAATAGTTGCGATCAAGTTTTGCGTGAAACTTGGAAAGACCGCGACGGAGACTGTTTCTATGATTAAGTCAGCTTACAAAGAAGATGCCCTGTCAGATCCACAGGTGTTTCTGTGGCGCAAGGCCTTTTTGAACGGCCGAGGTCAGTTGAACGGAAGAGGTCGACGACGAGCATCGCGCCGGACGGCCATCCACTACCACCACATGATGTGATGCGAGTGAGGATCTGTTGAACTCAGACCAACGATTAAGTGCTCGTTTAATGGCCGATATGTTAAATATTCCGAAAACTCAATGATATCGTCACGACCTTATCGGCATGTGGAAGGTGTGCGCTAAGATGGTACCAAAAGTGCTCACTGAGGACCAAAAGTCGTGCCGCATTGAAACCTGCCAAGAAAACCTCGACATGTGCAAACGTGATTCCACATTTTTCGATAATGCCATTACAGGTGACGAGACTTGGGTTTGGGATACCACCTGGAAACATAAAGGCAATTTTCGGAGTATCACACGTCAGCGTCCCCTCGCCCGAAGAAAGCCAGGATGAGGAAATCCAAGGTGAAAGTCACGCTTATCGCGTTTTTTGACATCCGCGGACTGGTTCATCACGAGTTTGTAGAACCGCAGACAACTGGAGGTTGCAGCACGACAATCCTCCGGCCACACCGCCTTTATCATCTCAGACTACCTAGTTAAAGCAGGGATGCCAACGATCCCCCAGTTCCGTACAGCCCGGACGTAGCTCATTTCGACTTCTTTTTCCACGCCTCAAAACAGCCATGAAAGGCAAGAATTTCGGGACAATAGACGTAATGGAAAGAGTCTGTACCGCGGCATTGAAGGACATTCCGCAGGAGGTCTACCGCAATGCATTCGAGAGCTGGAAGACTCGTTAGAGCCGATGTATTGACGCAGAAGGAGACTACTTTGAAGATTTTTGATCACTTGTGAGGAATAGTTCAATCAATGATTTTTAATCGACTTACTGACATAACTTTCAGGGCATACCCTGTATGTGAAGACCACTTCCACAGACTATACTCGTATAACGGCGATGAAAGTCAAAATACCGTTGGCAGGCAGATCGAATCATTCACGATGGACAAAGTCGAGAGCGAATTCTGTGTATTTGTCTTAACCAGGTTAAGATAGCTATGTTAAAGCTGAAACCTAATTGCTGCAGAACTATTTAGTTGGTTGGAGGAAAACCATCAGCATCGTTTGGCTGGTCCATGTGAAAGAAGGTGCCAATCACTATAGAACACAAATGTCCTAGGCAGTGTTTATAAGATCTTTTCTGATAAGGGCTGTAACTGCCTAAAATCGATCGTAAAATCAGTTAATCATGAAATCGTGAAAGTCCACGATAGACACTGCGACAGATCATGAAGAAGATTCATGAACTTCAGGTTGACACACAACACCTTTTAGTCGGCTTTAAAAACGCATATGACAAAGCCTGTAGAGGGAAACTATACAGAGCCATATCATGTTTTGACATTCCTACCAAACTCGTCAGGCTACCGACTTTAAGTCGGTAATGAACTCCTTCATTAAAAACGGATTTCCGCATGACGACGCATTGTCATGTGATTTCTTCAACATCATTCTTGAAGAGCTTTTGGGCGACTCACCAATATGAGATTCACGATCTACATATTTGAAGTCTGCACAATTCCTTGTACACGCAGATGATATTCACATGATTGGACGAATACAGACTGAATGAAGGGTATTGAGCCAGAAGGGGCTAAAGGGGATTTGAGGGTAAAACCAAATATATGTTGCTATCAAAGAAAGACGCGGCCAAAACGACAAGTAACTCTGAAGTAGTCAAAGATTTCATCTATCTCGGTTCGTCACTAGTGACAAGCGACGACGACGCCAGCTCTAAGATGAGATTTTGATTAGCACATGTCAACGGTTTATTTGCACAAAAGGCAATTTGCTCAAGATTACGCCAAAGGCAATTAAGAAGTAGAATCGTCTTGAAAAATCAGGGCAAGTCTTTGCAAAATTTTATTCATCCCGGTCCTCCTCTACCACTTAGAGGCTTGAACAAAATCGATTAAGGATAAAGACGCCCTTGTCCGATTCGAGAGAAAAATTAAGCATGCAATCAATGAAGAGTGGAGGAGTGATACCACCAATAACTTAGACGCCTACAGATCCAGTGTCTAAGATGGTTGGTTATCCAAATAGTGGTGGTGTTTACATGTGAAAAGGGACCCACTGTGCGTGCGGCACTTGAAGTAGTTGGCTGGAGATCGTTCTGGCAGGCGAAGTTTTCTAGGAAGGAGGCCAAGTTCACCCCGGACGGTAGACAGATGAACGAAATCAAGAGATATAGTAAATTAACCTCTCAATTCACAATGAATGACAGTTTGGTGCGATTTTTGGGCTAAATTGTTTAGGAAACGATGCTCGTGCGACCATTTCAGTGAACGAACTTTTTTTTCCTGAAATTGGCGCTATATACGTGGGCGATGTTTATATTTATCAGGTCGTCGCCACATGCCACACAGTTAGTTAAAAAGTGGCTCTGTTGCGTGACAAATTTCCTGGACTTTTGATTTATCGAAGTGGAGACGTCAATTGGCGACCGAGATCGTGCGGTTCAATACCATTGAACTTTTTCGTTTGGGGCTATGCTCCACCAACGAGTCATGCACTAGAAGAAACCGTCATTCGAAAACGTGATGAAAGCGTTTATCAAAGAATTTACTATTTGTGGGCATAGCGATATTAATCAGATATTGCATTACTTTACTAATCTTGGAGTTAAAAAAAAAAATAATAAAATAAAATGATACCTCTTATTGGATTAACCTTTATTCCACTCCACTCCTAAGCAGAACAGAACCAGAATCAAAAAGCCATTGTCTCTGCGTTGTGCTTTGATTTTTCACACATAAATCCAAGATTTAAGCTTGCCCATCCATCCATAATCAAAAAAAAAAAAACCGAGGCGCCGTAGAGCATAGAGCCACAAGGCCATGTATAGGGGCCCATATTAAGGTCACGTCGTTTAGTTAGACTTTGATCTATTAATTAGAAGCAAACTAAGTCTGACGCATCAAAGAATCCGAATACGTCAGCTTCCTCGCCGTATTTGATTCATATTTTATTCAAACTTACGTTAGAAAAACATATTTTTTGCGTTCCCAATCGACATAAAATTGTCATCACTCTCCTAAATTCCAACAGTTAATTCAGAAATTTGTCCGCCGCCTTACTTCCAATGTTCCATGTTTCTGTTTACAGGAAAAGGTCGATCGCTGACACAACTCGTATGCACATCACTTCTCACCTAATAAGCTTGCGCAGGAAGAAAACATTCTGATTTATTTGTTTTCATACCAAGAATTCATGACCAACGAAGGACGACGAATCGGTATTTGTCATTCGTCCAATCGTCTATTCTACTCAACAATCGACTCATCGAAAATCCCTCAGAAATAGTGTGACGCTTCTCATGTCTCGAAAAACTGCATCAAAAGCTGCCTGTCGAACGTGGACATATGTACATATGTACATGGTCGGACTGTATAGTAACCGAATGTTCAAAATGCAATTTAAACACTTCGAATTGTGTTAACGGATTGGTGGCAGCAACTTGTTTGATTTATAGGTTCAATAAAAAGTTAATCTATTTTTGATACTTGCGCGGTCGCTTAGTCGAGCAAAGTCGTGAATGTAGGCGGTCATCTCGAACGAGCTCGCTATGTTTGCTCCACGTTCATTCAGTTTCCATTCACATTGTTCAATTTAAAAACTTTGATGAATTGCCAAAACCAGAATATATTTTTCTGTAGGTGATAGCAACTCGAGAATCTGCTCTTCAAATGCTTTTTCTGTTTTTCTTTTTTGTTATTTTTTTTTTTTTATAACGCATTTCCTTCGTTTTTTTTTTTTTTGTCACCTTCCTGTTGGAAAATATTTAAATATACATATTTAATAAATATTTCAAAAATAAGTCGTAGAACCACCGAACGCTGCAGCGTTAAGTTGTTTATGTTTTTTTTTTAACTTGAATCGACGTCAGTCTAGTTGTATTGTTTAGCTTTTCATTTTTAATTTAGTTGTCAGCTGTACATATTTTTCTAAAAATATATATTTAAATAAAACGTAAAAAAAATGACAAAAAAAATTAGGAAGTGGTGCACGTGTCGAGTGCCAATTGGACAGACAGACACTAGCCACAAGAAGGCGATGTCCCAACTTGAAAAAAATACTCGAAAGGTTGTTTTTATTTTTTGCTAAACGCGTCGATTTTGTAAAGGATGCTGTTAAAAATGTGTGTCGGCAAATGCCATCCATGGCTACCCGTGGTTTACGTCAATGAAGTAATTACGTTGACGTACGAGTATAAATTCGTTTTTCGGGTTCATTTCGCTGTTTTTTAGGAATGTACTTTTCATTTCAATAAATAAACAAACACATTTGTAGAATGGTCTTGCAAGCTTTGAAAATAGGTCGTATGCCTTGGAAACTAAGGATTTTAGAACTGTTTGCGATACCATGATTTGAAGCTCTTCTCTTGCCTTATTTGATTAGCTATCGATCGAGTTCTTAGCTGGATCGCTTCCATATACCCCACATTTGTTAAAGCGCCGTAGGAACTGAAACAAAGTAAGAGACGACAAGGGATAACAACGTTGCCACTTTATTTGACATCGTGGCCAGTTGAAAAAGACAACTTTCACGATCAGCTGAGCACTCGTACCAGCACAACAGTAATTCGACACATCATAACCATGATTTGCCGTCTAAATGCATAGGTGCCTAAGAACATAGACATTTAATTGGCAGACAAAGCCTTTTGCTTACTCGCCGTCGATTTTTAGATTTTTCCAACGCTTTGTCTAAAGAGACATGATGTTGGAGCCCACAGGCCTGTCAGCTCTACTCTACTTCGTCGTGGAGGTTCACGAGGGTTTGAGCGTAGACTAAGCGCAATTGACGATCTGTAGTAGTAGCTGATGGACTATTTGTACTTTGAAAGGGAAGCCTTTCACCAAAATGCCCTGCAGATATGAAAGTCTAATGGTCGATATTGGCACTACTCTTCTTCTTGAAACAAACTCTTCCCTTCTGTCACATGTTTTTTTTAGTTTTTTCGGTACTGAAGGCTAAATCAAGGCTAAACTTACTGGCTAACCAGTTAGCGTAGAACAGTCGAGAAATCTGTGCCAAAATACACGTTGCGCGAAATTCATTGACGAATTATTCTGAGAGTTGCTGACATCGGCAAAAGTTAGGGCATCTTCCAATAGGTTGTTCTTTTTAGGCTTTTAAGTGTTACGGTAGAATTCGACCGACTTACATTGAAACTAAAACATTTCTGACGACATACGAAGATAGTTAAAAAATAAGGTGACTTAGAATGTTTTGGAGCTAAGTACGTTTTTGTTATGTTGGTACACATGTCGCCCAATATTTGTTGACATTGTCAGCTGTTTTGGACAATTAGTTTGTTTTTTTTACAGATATAAAGGCTAGACGTGTTTTAGTGTACTAAAATTAAGTGCTCCGTTTTCTTCGATTATAGTACCATGACTTGTCCTGAGTTCTTGCAGGAAGGTCGTACGTCAATAAGGAATATTACATGGAAGAAAACGTCCAGATTTGTCCGGATGACTGTTGCATTACGATTATGCACTTGCTTATTCATGGCTGCTTGTGCGCAAATTTTTAGCCAAAAACAGTATCGCCATCATGCCTCAGCCGCCGTATTCATTGGATTGACCCTCTGCGATTTTTTTTTTCTACCTGGGCCTACGAGGGTGATCCGATAAGTACTTAGCCTACAAAAGAAAAACAAAAATGTTGGAGAAATGGCGATTTATTTTTCAATATAGTCTCTTTTTAGCTCGATACACTTGACCCAGCGATGCTCCAACTTCCTTAATCCGTCTGAAAAATACGTTTTCTCGAGGTCTGCAAAGTAGGCCTCCGTGAATGACCTCATTCGACTGAAATATCTGCCCGGCGAGTGACTTTTTCAAATTTGGAAACAAAAATAAGTAGCACGGGGCCAAATCTGGAGAATACGGTGGATGGGGCAGTAGATCGTAGCCCAATTCGACCAATTTGACCGTGGCGAGGGCGGAGGTGTGAGCCGGTGCGTCATCATGGTGGAAGAGCACTTTTTTCTTCGCCAAGTGGGGCCGTTTTTTCTTCAATTCGGCGTCGAATCGGCCCAATAATTTGGTATAGTACAGCCCTGTGACCGTTTTGTCCTTCTCTAGGTAGTCGATGTGGATCACACTTTGTGAATCCCAGAAAACGGTAGTCATCACCTTTCCGGCCGATGGGACAGTCTTCGCCTTCTTCGGAGCACGTTCGCCGGGTGAAGTCCACTGTTTCGACTGTTTCTTGGTCTCTGGTGTGTACCAGTGAATCCATGTTTCGTCGACTGTCAAGAAACGACGTAGAAACTTCTTCGGATTGCGCTTAAACAGCGTCAAACATTTCTCTGAAGTGGTCTCACAGTTGTTGCTTGTTGTCCGGAGTGAACAAACGCGGCACCCATCGTGCCGACAGCTTTCTCATGCCCAAAATTTCATGCAGGACCCACGCGATCTTTTGAAATGCCTACTGTCTCAGCTATCTCGCGCACCTTCAATAGCCGGTCTGCCGATACGAGATCGTGGATTTTTGTCACGTTATCCTCTGTGGTAGCCGTTTTCGGGGCACCTGGACGTGGCTCATCAAATACCGACGTGCGACCACGTTGTAACTCGTTAAACCAATTTTTGATGGTCGCCATCGAAGGAGAAGAGTCGCCGTACACAGCATCCAAAGGCTCTTTGATTTCGCTGCGCGATTTCCCTTCCAAAAACAAGAATCGAATCACCGACCGATATTTCTCTTTTTCAATTCTTCTAAAATCCGCGGACACTCCCTCTTCCACACGCGGTCAAAACAAATGTACGAGTCCGATCCGGCTGAAAGCCTACAGTAGCCGCCTACTAAAATGTACTACACGATAGTAAGTTGCTCTTGCAATACATCTGGCCGTGGGGCTAAGTACTTATCGGATCACCCTCGTACGTGTCATTAGTTAACTTGACAAATTTAGAGCTCTTCACTCAAAAATTGTGCTTACACGCATTTTTGCACTAAACGTCTTGAGTGTTTTTGAATATTATGAGGAATATTTGGATGGATGAAGCTCTAAGGAAATTCATCCGAAGTTACCAAAAATTTACGGGAACTCTGGCCTTTCGACGTCAATCGTTAAAAGTTGGCAGCTAAATTTAAACGTGGTCGCACATCCCTCGAAGGTAAGCCAGGTTAAGTATAGCCAAACACCAAAACCACATCAGAAACCATAAAAAAAGTGTATGAAAACGTGTTGGATGATACGCGAGTGAAGGTCAATGAGATAGCTGATGCTGTGGGGATATCGATAGAAAGGCCGCGAGACAAAAATTAGGGATACGAAAGCTCTCCGCAAGATGGGTGTCGTATTTGCTGAATGGCAGCAATCTTTGCACCGATTCAACAGGGATGGGACTGATTTAGTAAGGCGATTTGTCATTCAATGAATATCCGCATCCAATGAATATCCGGGAAGGAATACTGAAAAACGCTGGACCAAATGTGCTGAAGCCAAAGGGAAATTATTTCATTGTTCAATTGAAAATTGCCGAATTTTTCAAATCACAATCCTGAATTCCTAGCACAATTTCTGACCAGATCAACTCTATGTTGCGATTTGAAAGCTGTGTGCTTCAACTCTAGGTTTGGCGCAGCAAAACCTGCCAGCGCCAGAGTCGATCTCCTAAACCTTAAAATTATTTTTGATAATAAGGGACACTCGAATATGTCCCTCTTGCGCCCCTCAATGTCTGCGCTTTCGACTGCTATCGACAAGAAGAAATCTGGTGAATCCACAGTTGTTTATAATCCTTTATTGAAATATAAGACAACAACATGCGGCGACTCTGCCAAGTTGCCAAGTTCATGTACCATCGATGAATTTCATCAAAGACGGGGGATTAGGGAACAAATAACTTAAAAAACTAATTCAAATATCGTGTTTTATCGTTGCTCATTTCGAATATTTAAAAAACAACAATTTGCGTCACAGTAGCAGCCGTGCACGATAGACATTTTGGTGTTACACTGACCTAGTGGTAGGAATGTCTGCCCCATCTGTCGTTTCCCAATCTCGATCCTTTTTTTTCGATACAATACAATGTGCGTCTTTTCAAAAGACGATTTCGTAATCCATTAAAACCGCAGGCATAGCTCGCAGCCACACATTTTACACTCATAATCCGCGCAAATCCCTCATATGGTTGACATTGACGCGGACTAAAGTCCAAGTCATCATCAATAAACAAAATAATTTTGATCAGCACGAACGCGGGAAAGAGACTTTGCAAATCATACACGCGTCTATGGGTATGAAAGGCCATCTAAGTATCGAAAGTTGAGTTAGATCTCGCAGTAAAGTGCTAAGGAGGACTCTCGCGTCAATTGATTGACAATTGATTGGTTTATTTTTGAATCTTGCGTTGACGTCCAACGTCCAACCATTGTCGTCTTCTATCTGGTGTTTGTATGTACGAGTAACGATCTTGGTCGTTTGACTTTGGTTTGCATTTTTCATCATTATGTCGCGTAACAGAGGAGAAGACTAGCTCATCGGAAATGGCAATCTGACAGATTGGACACGATTAATAACGAACCACAATTTCAGTTGGTTAGACAGAAATGTGGACTCTCTCTCAGCAGCTGGTCACGACAGCCATACAAGGGGCATAGATGACGAATATTTATCTTCTGGTTCTGTGAACGCGGGGAATATGCAAACATACGCGGATGATTGTTTAATGAATGGACGAGCAGATGATGGTGCGACGTGTAGTGATCAGTGATCAATGAACGTGCGTTCATAATGCAAACAAATCGATTTAATTGGTCGGATTCTGAATCCATTCCGGATGAAGTGTAAATTAATTCAGTGTGAACTGGCGCACGGTAATTTAAATGTTATTGGTTGCTGGAAATTGGCGAGTGCTGAACAATGAAATCCCCTGGAAGTTCGGCGGAAGGTCTTGTTTGTTTGAGTTTTGGTTTATAATTTGTGGAAGCAAGGTGTAAACTGGTTTTGTGGGAACTTCTGAGAATCGTTCGATTAGAAGACTTCCTCGTAAGCTAATTCTTTTTTTCTCTCTTTCTCTTTGCAGAAATGTCGATATCACCGTCGCCGGAGAACCTGCGCATATGTCTTTTAGGAGATGTCGTAGACGACATGCCCGTAGTGGAGGCGGCCAAAACGTTTGGTGTACCGGTCCTTACATCGGAAACAGGTCTGGAAATCTTATCCGATAACGATTGGACGACATATTTTGTGATGAAAGAGTTCGATGGTCCCATCTTCGACGCGATACACAAGAGCAAACACAGGTGAGCACTGAGCAATGGAATTTGCATATAAAATCGAAAACCCATTCGCATTCCGCGCGCGATGACTCTGGTGCTGCGCATCGGCTACTTGCGTTTGAATCTTTTTCACAGTTAAGCAAACACACGAAAAATTTTGTATTTCGATATGAAAATTTAATTTACCGACGCCCCCGGTGGTGTCTCGGCTCTCTGTGTTAATATTACAGGAGTTGAACTCGCCATAGCTATAGAGTCTTCTCATTTCCCAGACACTCACTATGCACATGACTTGTGCTTTAGATTCTGTGTTACGCAGAGGGGTTCATGCCGCCGTCTCCTCTGAATAACCGTTCATTCAATTGGTTTAGATTCTACTCCAACACACCATCAGTTAGCGGTGTAATTTGCATAACAATCAACGGTGTACACCAATCCGCACATAACCATCTCATCTCCTCTCCTTCTCGTATCCGTTGACGACGGCACGATACAGTACGGACTAATCCAGCAAGTCAAGCTACATAGTGCGAGTGCAATGCATTGAAATGGATTCGAATATACGTTCGCCGGGTTGTGGGACGACAATGAGTCGTCTTCTCTTTTTGTGCATTCATTGCGCGCGAATTCAACAGCTTCTGCTCGTTGATTTGGCTTGGTCGCGCGGTCGTTCACGCAAATATGTACTTGAACAAAATACCATTTGGAACGATCTTCATCGTTATCATGAGCAATAATAAAACGTTGTAATGATAATCGTCAGTGCGCATTGACCATAGCGAAAAACTCTTGTAAGCCGTCATCGACAGAAACATCGTAATTATCTTCTCCATCGTTGGCGGCTCGGAGCTGTTGTTACTGTGGCAAAATCGTCATACATACAAGATACGAGAAGACTTGAAGAAATCCGAAGCATTGCTTGGTGAATGCTTTTGTTAGTAATATTTTATGGTTTGATGAGAGTTGAGTGATGTTTTAAAGAATTGAAGATGTGCTCTGTGCGGACGGATGGATGGCTAGATGGGCTAGATGGATGGATAGATGGGATGGTGGCAAATGGTGTTTTATTGATTCAATTTAAGGAAAGCAAGGGCATTCATTGTTCCGGAATTGGATACTTTGTTGTAATTAGAATGTGTTAGGGACGAGTTTCTGACGATATGTGTCTGAAGATCGAAGACGGCTGGGGTTTTATTAAAGTTCGAAGCGCAAGCGTGTTAGCGAAGTCATCAATTTAGTTTTAATTGTCAATAAACGCTCGTGGACAGATGTGCTCACGTTTAGGGGTGTTTATCGTGCGCGCGGTTCATCGGACTTTGTGCATTATATACGTTCAGCTTCGTTTTAGATGTCAGTCTTATTCTGTATAGGGTCTTTCAATAGAGACATAACGATTTTGCACTTAAATATGAACGCACTCTTAAACTTTTTTTATGTTATGTCAATGGCAAAACGTCAGTCAAGGCTTAAATTTTCACTATGACGAAGTTCACGATCGAGCAACTTTTAGAAATTAATCGCTAATTTAAGAGAGATTACTCCCATTTTCGGCCGAATTCATCGTCCCATCAGACAGGCTGCGAGTGCTAAAATCGATAAATTCAAGTCAACCTATTCGTTATTGAATGTTCCTGTGCCTGTGTGACAACGACCCAGTAGAAATTTCAGAACCATCACAACCGATAGTGCCTAAGTTCCAAATAATCTAAATCAGTCGATTTCACATCGTTCACAGGAATTGGAGATCCCCCAGTCCACGTGGTGGCAAATTTGGCGTAAAGATCTTGGCCTATACCCTAACTCAAGAACTGAAGCCTCATGATCATTGAAGCGCCAAAACTTCTCCGATTGGGCTCTGCAAAAGTTTGATGAAAATCCCAAATTTTATCGAAAAACCATCTTCAGTGGTAAAACTTGCTTTGTCAATAGGCAAAATATGGTTTATGGAAGAGCAATCTTCAAGAGAATATTACATCCACGAAAAGTGACCGTGTGGTGTGGACTTCCTGGCGGAGGCGTGTTTGGACCATATTTTTTCGTTGATGAAAATGATTTTCATGTTGAAGGGCTAATTTTGACCAGAATTGAATGGATTGAAAAACAGTGATATGAAGTTCGAACAAGACGGGGAAACATGCCACACAGCTGCTCTAGCAAGGAATCTAATCGAGTAATATACCGGTCGAATGGCCACCTCGTCCATGCTATTTAACGCCATCGAATTTCTTTTAATCGACTTACATACATTAAGTCCATGTTAGAGCAGCTCAGGAACAATATCGTACGAGAAATTATCAACGTTCCAGCCGATATATGTGGAAAAGTGGTAGAAATTGGCTCCAAAGAATCGATCGCTGGAAATGTGCTCGCGGGTGTCATACGACCGAGATCGAATTCCATTTTGTATAAAAAGATACAGAGACTCCCACCGAGCGGGCTCGATGGTAGGGAGTCTAAACTTCAGAATACGCCAACATCAGTTCCCGCCAGCATTCGTTCAGGCCATGACACGCTTTTAATGGGCTCCTATTAAGTGACACGGTGCAAGCGAACAGCAGAACACCATCAAATTTTGTGTTGGAATTTGGAAATCGGATATGAAGACTGTGAGCATGGTTCGGTATGTCTTCAAGGATGAGAGAGTTTGGAGAACAATCCTCGCGCTGGACCTCAAGCATCAGCGACAACGTGCAATAGAAGTAGTGAATTCAGACTGTCGGCGCATGGTCGAAGATCGACAGTGCACAACCATTATCACTGAAAATTGTGCGGAAGATCAGCGCCAAACTAGTTCCGAAGGTCTCTACGTAACCCTGTTACAGTTTGAGTTGGTCTTATCTATTCCCAAAAGTGAAATTCTTCCTCAAAGGGCTCCACCATGGGACCCTAAGAGCCGTCACAGAAGCTTGCCCGCGTGCCCTGTCGGCATCCGCCTACCAGAAAGGTATGTTCAAAATATAAGGTGACTTTGTAAATTTTGCGACCTAAGTGCATTCGATTTTCGAAGTTTTGTTTTGCCATGTTGGTACACATGTCCCCTAACATAATTTGATATTGTCAGCCATTTTAGATTTTTGACTTTTGACAAATGAATCAAAGAATTTGTCTAAAATTTTGTATTAAAATAAAATGAAGCGCTCCAACTAGTATCTACAGTATCGGACAAAACATTTGCAACTCGAACAGAAACTCGGAAATTTCATAAAATTCATAACTTTTTTATTCGAAATCATAACAATTTTCACATATTTTTTAAAGCTCTATATTTAAGGAAAATAAAAATATCTGATTCATAAAAATCCGATAAATGTTTCTTAAGTTACGATGAATTATGATTGGGTACTTAAAATTTTCTCGCGACAAAACAATTGTGATTTTTTGGCCAAAGCAATGCCGTAATCGTGCTTCAGCCACCGCATTCTCTGGCATTCGCCCGCGGCGACTTTTTCTCTTCCCAAAACCTAAAAGAACATGAAAGGACGGAGATTTGTCACGATTGAAGAGAAAAAGAGCTCATCGCATCGTTGGAAGAGCTTAAAGCTAAACCCAAACGCATATCGGAAGTGCTTCGAGGATTGGAAAAAGCGCGGGCGCAACTGTGTTATAACTAAGAAGATTACTTTGAAGGGGACCGAATGAAATGAAAATCAAAAGTCACCTTATTTTTTGAACAATCCTTGTCCTATTTAATTTTTCCGAAGCCTTTTCTGGTTACAAAATGTATGCTTATTGTAAGTGCATGTATATGGATTTTGAATAGTGAGTTTATAGTCACAGACTATTTTCGTGCAACGAAGTGAGCAGCTGTCTTTATCTCACAGACTTGAACCGATGGATCTGCCGTGCTTTATAGAAAAAAAAGGCAGAAAAACAAATGAATTTTCAAGATTTCAACTAAAGGGAGAATTGAATTTGGAGAAACTACCTGTAGATAGTGTGAGGCCCGGAAAAGAAAAAAACTTGTTATGACTGTGCGTTCAAAGCCAAATAACAATTTAAACGAAAACACTTTTTTGCTGTTTTCCATTTTTATTATCAACAACTTCTCCGTCTAAACTTCTCCGACAAGGGTTAAGTACGTTGCGGAGATCAGCCAAATGTTTCACATACCTGAGCTCGAAACTTTCCAAACGATACCCTGATTTATTGCCTCAAAAACACAAAATTCCACATAAACCATAAACGTACACCCTTCGCAGTCGTGAATCAACAATAACATCAGTCGCAGCGCATGAATAATTGCACTATATCGAGTACTATCAGTTCAGCGACCGGCGAAGGCCCACAATCTCGCATCTCGTCAAGGTGTTCCATCTCACACCGCTCGTGTACGAGAACAACCGAATAACAGATGATCTACGGACGCTCATAAAACACCGACCTTCAATCGTAATTCGTTCAAAAACGAAATAATTACAACAAACTCAAAGTGCAAACTGTTTTCGGCACCGATTTTATTGTCTTTCATCATTACATTATCTCGGCCATGCGAAACAACAAAGACCGAGCGCAGTTCAGATAATATTGGAAGAATTTCAAAAAATTCCGAAATATAAAACTCAATGGATAGACGGCATCGTATATCAGAGTGATGTGAGGTGGATCACAGACCTGCATCTTGCCCGTCGTGGCCTATAATCCTCGAAATGCTTTTACAATAATTTCCAGTTCGCCACACAAGTGTGCTGTGGCTTAGCAGCTTGAATCACACATATCGTCGTTGTGAAATATAAAATGCTTTCACGTCGGAGGATGTGGCGCCAGTGAGATGAGAAAACGACACGCACAGGGTGATATTTTCGATGTTTCGCAATTGTCTTAATATACCCTGCTCCTGCTCCAAGTGGTTGCACGCATATTTCTCTGGGCATTCTGCAGAGAGCGAGGGAACGGGCGGGACTGTGTTTGATTTGTTTATTTATTTATTTTCCCGTTTAATTTGTCACAGAATTAAATCAATGAATGAAAACAGTGCGCCCATGTTGGCGCTATGTCGATGACGGTGTCGGGATCTTTCCTTCAAAAATAAACGATCGCCATTAAAAACAAAGCTAAGACGAGATGAGCTACGGACGGGCGGGATCACCGACGACGTGTGGATGAAAGAGAATTTATTTTTGAGGCGAATTATGAGTTATGGTTGAGTGCGGTGTGAGGCGACCTTTTTCTTCGAAGCGATCTGTTGTCGCCGGTCGTCGGGTAAAGTGTTTTGCCCGATACAAATCATAACGCAGCGAATCAACAAATTAATCAAATGCTCCTCAAACCAATTGCTGTTCTCCTCATATCATGTTGTTGATCCGGCGAACTGCGAAATGAATAGAAAGAATTTTGCATAGTCGTAGTCGTATCTAATGTCATCATCGGCTGATCACTGTTTTATTAGGTGTTTTCGTGCACGGAAAACATTTTCTTTCATGCCTTTACGGTAAGCCCACGACGAGTGAGGGTATTTCCAAAGACCTGCTCCCGTGAAAGAGCTTCTGCTGTTATGTTTGTATTTCACATTCTTCGTCCGTTTGCGTTTAGTGTTTACACTTGAGTCGACGACATCTGTGCATATTCGACTTGATTCGCTTAGTGGTGCTTTTGATATTCCTGTTCGTGAATCTGCTAACCAATTGTTTGATTATTTGATCAAAAACGAACGAGTGGGATTACGGATATACAAATTGGCTGTAGTCGTGTTTTAAAATTGGCGCAGAGCGGATGATTCGGTGTTATCCTGCAGGTTGTCGGCATATTATATACATATTTTCGGTTACAAGTGCGTTTATGGGAGTGGATCGAGAGCGCCAATTGTTGCAAATTGGTCCCATCATTCAGTGCCATGGACGGTAAGAGCAATTCCTAATTCTTTGTCTTAAAAACTCTTAAGAAGTCAGTCATGCCCTTGGGAAACATAAGAAGAATTTGCACGAAAACTTGTAAACTGTCGTATATGGTAAAGTGGCTATGAAGTTGATTGTAAGATGGCGTTGAAAGTGACGGGATAAATGTGAAGGGAAACGTAATTAAAGGCGCCTAAGTTCATCGATGTTTACTTTATTGCTTGGCTGGCTCTGATTCAAAGGTTATTTTGGGGAATGTTATGAAATTTTTTAGGCTTTCTTGTGCTCGTTTGCGATCTGTTTTATGATCCACTGTTGTAGGAGGTTTGTTTGTATAAAGCATTAATCAAATAAAATATAAAAAAAAAACAGACCGAATTCGTGATCGTGATCGAGTGAATAGCCAGAGTTCAACAAATTCTTGATTTTTCCATTAACTCTTAGCGTCCAGATTCCTATCACGTTTGCGAAGGTTAGCCCAAAAGAGATGTACGCCATGATGACTGTTTAATATTCATGTGTTCACGTTGGAAATATTCTTTGGAATATATTGTCACGGAGTCCATTATTGACTCGCAGAAGTTTTTTTCACTTTTATTTCTGATATTTGGTTAAATTCGTTTTTGTATGAGGTATTGGTGCTGTTTACCGACCTTGTTTGAAGTTCATGAAGCATTGTATCAATTTCTTGTGCTAGAGTTACCTCTTGGCTGTCGGAGAATTCCATTTAAGCTTTTACTTCCGATGACTCATTTTGGGGTTTCTTGAACATTGTGTTTATCTCACGCTTTGTCTTTTACAACTTGAGTTAAAATGTTCACGATCGCGGGGATACCCTTTAACTACTAATTGCTTAAGAAAAAAATGTTGGAAAATGTAGATATTTTGCACGAATGCGTACTCAGGGGTCGTCGGCAGTTTAGTTTAGATCGGTTCAGTTTAGTTTCCGGTATAACATTATAGATTTTTGAGATGGATCATGAGTTGGATAAAGACGTTTCGCCATAAATCAGCTGCGTCTGGGTCGGAGCAGGATTTGAATAACGGAAAGAAACACTAAACAAGGTTGCTGCTAGAGTTCGTTTGCTTTTTAAAAATTATGGGTGCAACAATTAATTTCATTTATGCTGCATAAATGTAAATGGTATGGTAATGGGTATAAAAGAACGCCGGCTTTGAGTACAATTTAACGACTTCAGGTTTCAGCAGGATTCCCCAGACTTTAAGAGATACATGGACCACCTTCATAAGCTGTTTCCCCTAAAATGTATTTCCGACTTTGCCAGTATAGTATGCTCTCTCACCACAATTTTCCTGAGGGGGTATCTAAAGAAAAAGCTTGAACCAATGCTCTGAGGAATATCGTTGTCTAAAAGAAAATGCTTGTTGTGGGGTAAGCCAAATTGAGTCTCCTTTGCTTCGTTAGGCTATGTAAAAGGCGATGATAGGTCTTAACCATAGGGCCGAGAGGTGAGAAACAGTTACTTAGGGTTGGTCGAATGTTGGTAAAATGTATAGAACGACAGAGTTCAGTGCATTAAGTATTCCCCCATTAAGGTCGAACACCAGTAATAACGACCTATCCGCGACGAGTACTCTTACGGTGCTCATGAGCTCATTCGTTTTAGTACCGCAATGGTGGACTAGGACTTCGCCGATGTTACTAAACAGCACGCTGATTTTTGGTGCTTGTCGAGTGAAAATGCTTCCCAGAACGGTGCGTTACTCCGGTGAGATTCTCCTCACTCCTTCGTTCGCAAGTTAGATTAAGACTCGCTACAGACTTAGATGAGTCTGAGAATTGACTGAGGTCTATAAGCCTTGGTGAGATTTTGGGCATGTAACCCTGTCACTGAAAGATGCTGTCAGGAAGCTGGCCACTCGCTATATATTAATGATTAGAATTAAGCAGCTTAGGCTTTAGAATAAGAAAAAAAAGGTGAATCTAGATTTTTAAATAAAAGTTTCATAGGAAACCAATTCCTAAAATGTAAGTGCCCGCAAGTTACATTAAATATTAAAATATTTTTAAGTTAAATTTAAGCGTTTTTAATTTAAGTATAAATTAGAAAGAAAAATCAAAACCTCAATGACAACCCTTCAACAGGTCTGCCTGTCATGAGGGTATTCCTTCCATGTTTCGCTGCTCTGTTGCATCTCTCCTAGGTCCATTCCTATATCTCCTAACCTCCTATCTACGGCCCGGCCTCCCTGATGGTAATTTTCCATCGGGTTTCCCATTCATTATTCTTGTTGACTGTCGTCGACATTCGTTCTACGCGTCCTGGCCACTTAGTCTCAGAGATTTTATTATTTGAGTTCCTTTGTT
Organism: Merodon equestris; assembly: GCA_958301585.1. NCBI lineage: Eukaryota > Metazoa > Arthropoda > Insecta > Diptera > Syrphidae > Merodon > Merodon equestris. The sequence goes on from OY284414.1 coordinate 108,186,921, forward strand.
ATTGAGTTCATGATACATTTTCGATCTTTTATAGAGTCATACGCCTTTTAAAAATCTATGAATAGTGTTGACCGTTTCCGCTGTCGTGATAGTGAACCGTCTGGTCACTCGTCGAGCAGTTCCTTCTGAAATCGCATTGAAAGTCTTCGATTGTTTTCCTAGTAAGAGTATATGATGTCAGCCTCTTCAAAAGAATATTTGATAACACTTTAGCAGTGGTATTCCTCAACTATATAATTGTTAGTAAGGGAGTGTTTCCATGTAACTTGTGTTGTGTCCATGTAACTTCTCCGTTAATTCTGTTCTTTGTTCAGTAAATTTTAGTAATTCCGATGGTATTAGGTCAACTCCTAAGGCTTTGTTATTTTTCAGACGATGGATTGCTCGTTTTACTTCCTTGATGGTTGGCCGTTTTACAGAGTTTGCGTTCTTTACCTGTGTTCGTTACATTAAGCAACGAAATAGAGGACGTAATCTTAAAAAAATTAAATCCGCATTACTTATGATTACTGCAATTACAGCACTTTTCCCAAAGTATGAAGGCAGGTCACCTGGAGGGCAATTAGCGCGTTATATTGATGCCACACCTCGTTCGACCAAGATAAAAATTGTTGATGTGTTTAAATCTAGTTTGGGGAGTTGTGAAAGTTGAGGCTAACGATCATAGATAGGTCATTATGGAAGTGTTTATCAAAGGCACTGAACCTGCTGCAGCTGCACCAGTGGCTATTAGCGGTATACTAAGTCTAGCGTCGTGAATTCTTATAAGCCAGAACTGACTCGTCTGGCAATATCGAGACAACGTCTATTGTTAACATTCTATAAATTAACCGTGATTAGGAAGTGTTGGTTTGTTTCAATGTAGGTATGGGAGCTTAGCGAGCCCGTCCGCCTTCTTATTCATTCTATGTAACTGTGGCCTGAAACCCAAAATAGCTTAATCCGGATCCTGTTGCTGGCCCGTTTGATTTCATCATCGCACTGCTCCGTCAGTCTAGAGGAGGGGATTGCTGAAAATGGGGCTTTAATTGCGGCTTGGCTATCACTGAAGAAAATTGTGACCAGTCAACAGTAGCCCTTTTCAGGAGCCTTATTGAAGCACACATCATATATTTGATGTGCAGGTCCAAGGTCAGGATTGTGCTGCATTAAGTGTTGAGTTTATCTGGAGTTTTACTTATAAGTCCTAGGTGAGTACTGCGAGCATAGAAGGCTACGTTGGCTTTCCTAATCCAATTTCTCTGTTGGATTTCTAGCTTATCTTCAAATCTTTAGCGTCCGATTCTCGTTATTTAGTCGTGGCAGTTTGAATGGCCGTATCTTGATCTTGGTGATAAACAACATGGTTTTCTTTGCGTTAAGCCTGCTATCTGTGTCTCGGGCTTATACCGAAAATAAAATGTCCTTTTCGTGATTTCAGTTATCATAGAGGGGAACAACCCTGACATTAGGATAAACCAAGTCGCCCGTTCTACTTTGATTAATCACGTTCGATTCTCAAATCAGTTAATGATTTATCTCTCAATCGTGTACACCACCTCTTGTGGAGTCAGAGCTGTGGATTTATCCTTGTTGTAGGCGTGTTGTCAGCTTGAAAGGGACTTAATCGTTAGGAGCTGCCGAATGTGCAGATTGAATACGCGCTCGATAGTCTGACATAAAATTAATGTTATACTGGTGGGGCGAAAACCTGATTTGTGGTCTCAAATTGTCCTCAAAGGCTCTTCAAGACAGCTTCAGAAAATCACCATGAGAAGTATCTAATTTTTTTCTGTACAGCACGTCCGAATGACCGTTAGGGCTCGGATATATGTATGTTGGGAGGCTTCTTACTTTTCGTTTTTGCCCTGTGCCATGGGCGGAGAAAGACTCTCTAGAGTTTATGAGTACTTTTGACTTTATTTTGCCGTACTGCGTATAGGACCTTGAAGTGAGTATAAAACTAGCGGTGTGCTGCTAGGAAAGCTAACGGTGTGCTGGTATTATAAGTACTGAGTGAGAGTTCTAAATCCTTGCCCCACCTTCCACACCATGGAATAGTCTCCGTTTCTTTTTATAAAATTCCATTCCATAGCTCTGAAGACACCGCAACCGATGAGAATCTGAAGGAGCCCTAGGAAATCTGGAGAACATAGTTTTGGTGCTGAACGAATTCCCATTTTAACTTTGTCAGATTTTGCATCGTGAGTCGGGGGGAATGCAGTCCGACGTTATCATGATGGAAGATCACACCTTTTAAGTAGTCAACATCGGGGCGATTTTCTTGAACTTATTCATTTACTTACTTTACAATACTTATTCGCAGGATTGAGAATCCCACGAGTTTTTCACGGGTTCAGCATCTTCACCGGCTTGTTTCCATATCCTTTTTCCTTACAGTTTGTTGTACAGAATCTAAAGGCTTGTTTTCATGGCAGAGATTTGGACGCGGAGAAGGCCAAAAAGCTAAAGAGCGAAATACTAACGAATGTTAAATACTAGCCCTCTCAGCGTGCTCCTCAAATCTTTGGGTTCTCTTTCACTAATTGCCGTAAATGTCGTCATCAATGCTGGAAGGCCTTCCAGTATAGAGTCGATCAAGTCAATATCGCTGTCCCGAAATACTGCAAACCACTTCCCTAAGGACAAGATCACCGCCCGAGTATTATGCAGCGACCCAAGATGTTGATGGGAAGTCAAGTTTCCTGTTCGAGGCCTTAAAGTTGTAATCATAATTGGTCGTTAAAATTGGTGAAAGGTGGGTGATTTTTTCGTTTGGTTTCGTTTCGTTCGTTCGTTCGTTCGTTCGTTTGGCATTCGAAGAGAGGGGATGTCAAAAAGAAATTAAAAAGAGAGACTTGATGTGTCACAAATCCCCTGGAGATCATTGGCTTGATTTTTTTTATAAACTTTCGAGTCTCATCTCGCAAAAAAAAGTGTCCTGGGGATAATGCAAAGCGAAACGTCTTTAAAAAAACTTAGAAATTCAAGCACCATAGAGAAAATCCCGAGAATTTATTGTTTTCACCAGACCCAATGCGTGGGACTCTTTTTAAATTTACAACGCGTTTATTTTTATCCAATTTTTATTCTAAAATAGCTTCATAAAAGCAATATAAAATGAAATATAATTCGGGGCACTAATAATCTATTTAAACATGAAGTTTAAATAAAGAAACAAATTTATTCAGTCATAAATGCCGAAACCAATCTAGAATAGCAAAAGTCACGATTTAATGGACATTAAAATGGACACGCCTATAAAAACCTTAGAAGAAAGCTTTAAATAATAACTTTGTGCGATTAAAAAAAGAACTTGAAGCACCTGCCTGGCACAGATTCAATTAATCGCCGGGATTTTGCATAACTTTCGCTTAATTTGATCGATGGAATGGAAATCATAAATGTTTAGAAACCCTTGTTAATTCTTTCTTCTTCTTCTTTTTATTTTAGGATAATGGGACCACCTGCGCTAGTGTACGCAGCCAAGACTAAACAGGGTCTGGTGAATAATGCCAGACCGATTTATAACCACTCCATGAGGGGAGTAATCACATGTTTCACAGGAATCCGCAAGAAGGACGAGTTGGTATGACCTTTCTCCTCAATTTCACTTTATACAATTACACAAAATCTATTTTTTCCCTTATAGACCAAACTCGTTAAGCTAATTCACTCGATGGGCGGTGGAATTCGGAAGGATATGAACTCAAAGGTCACCCATCTGATAAGCAATGTCAGTGGTGGCGAGAAATATCAGTAAGTCATCTTCAAACTCAGTCGGGGAACGGAGTAAATTCTTTTTGTTTTTCTAGGTACGCGAAAACGTTCCGTCTCACAGTAGTCCGTTCACAATGGGTGCATGACGCCTGGGAGAAACGCGACGAATCGGAATTCCTGGCCACAGCCGACGTTTTTACCAAGGATCACAAATTGAAAGTGTTTGAAGGGCAGAAAATCTGTTTTTTCGGTTTCCCGCCAGACGAGCATCAGCATATGCTCGACGTGCTTCGAAGCAATGGAGGTGTGCCCGCGGAGCTGGACGACCCGGATTGCTCGCATGTTGTGAGTGTGCACTTATGAATCCTTCAGCACGGCATAGGATTCGCATTTTTGGATGTTACACTTGCTAATCACTGTATTTTAACGTTATGTTATGCGTTTTTTTGTTTTTTGTTTCTTGGTGACGTTCTAGGTTATGGCTAACACTGGTGGTTATTTCCCCGAAAATCTATCTTCCCCTCCAAAGAACATTTCATCCTCATCCTCTCCTACGACAAGTAGTAGTAACAATACGTCCGAAAAGAACGAACAGCAAGCAGCCGAAAACTCCGCCGAAATGATGGAAATCGACGAGGAGGAACCGGCCATATCGTCTCCTCACACACCGGAGAATATTCAGAAACCAGATGGAATCGTACTCACTCAGAATGAAGCAAATGAGTTTCAGAATCCGAATAATATTTCACCGATTTTAAGTGCGGTCAAACCTGCCGAAAAACTCTATTCGATTAGCGAGAATAACAGTCCGATCGAAGAGGACGTGATAGTCGCCGGTGAGCAATTCGACCTCAACAAAGACTTGAAACGAAAACGTGATAGTCTCGATAGCATGTCCGTGATATCGGTTGATTCATTTGCCTTGCCCACAAGCGTTCAGAGTGCAAAGAAGCCTAAGCTCATTCGCACCGGTTCGATTACGCGAAGTATTAAACGCAGCATGAGTTTCGTAGCCGTCCGAACACCAATTGCTAAAATGCTCCGTCAGCGTCGTAGTTCCGTCGACCCAGATGCATCAATTTGTTCAATTACCTCATTGGAGAGCACATTCAACGAGTCAATTAAGAAGCCTGTCAAGGAGAAGTTACGTGGTCTGTGCGATCGTTTCACAAAAACCTCGTCGAACAGCACTAGTTCGATTGGTGGTGGAAAGAAAATCCAGAAATCTCTAAGCGGAACGTTCTCAAAGAACAAACAGGGTCAAGTGACACCGGAGCGGTGTGATAATGCAGCTGCTGCTGTCGTCACGGACACAATTGATTTCAAAACTCCAAAAGCACCCAAATCCTTTCATCCTATCAAGAACTCGAAATCATCCTTCTTCTCAAGCACATCCGATAAGGACGCTGAAAGCGTTGGTGTTGGTAGTTGTACTAATAATTCTCTAGCTATTCCTACTCTTATAACTAATCACTCCACCGCTACTACTAATTCGTATAACCAAGAGCCATTACTGCCACCACAAGCATCTTCATCGACGTCAGTAGTTCAGCCGCCGACTGTTAGTGATACATGCACTGTTGATAGTAATGCTAGTGGGTCTGTTGCCAGCGGCACGAATAGAAATGAGAATGAGTGTGATATTTCTACTTTGTGTGCACATGATCGGGGACGTTTAACGGTACTTGAAGTTCATTTTTTTTTTTGTTTTAAATTCATTTATCACTTATGCTACTCCTGCTTGATCACTAAATATTTTTTCAGTACTACAAGAGTCAACTTGATGTGGTGGCGTTTCTGTTCTCTGGAATGGAAGTTATGCGTTTTGTGTTCGGTTAGGAGAGGCTGTTCTTGTAAAACGTGAGAATCGCTAATGAACGATTTACTATTAGTTCCAATTGTGTTCAAAATAGGAAAGCTCAATGTAGGTTCTTTCTTTTCCCACTGCTTGCCAAATGCCTTCGATTGATCTCTCTGTTGACCATTCCACTTCAATTTTTTTTCGTCCGACTAACGTTCTGTCATGCTTCAATCTCTTCCAAGTAAAGAGACGATCATTCGGGTTCGGTAATCTGACATTCAAATTTAAACTGGTTTCATCTCTGGATCGGTTACCCACGTGGCTGCTTCCCTGAAATTTGTTACAAGCCTTGGAGCTCGGGCTAAGATGTCCAAGTTTATTAAATAATATCGTGTTACCAAAGACGTCTGACGGCTAGCGTTGTCGATTTACTAATTCAGGCCAGTCTGTGAAGATTGCTTGGTCTAAATGGGTGAATTGTGAACATAGTAGTTTACAGCTAAACCTCGATTCCTGACGGTAACAGTCAATATTAAATAATCCCCTTGGGCATAATTTTCTTCGGATTTAATGCCGTCTTCAAGGTTGTTTGCGGTGGCATTTTGCTACGTTCCCGCCTTTCGTCACACGTTACCACGATACTTTTCGAAAAAGGGTAATTTTATTGCTGTTGCTGTTGGTCATAAATTGATTTGTGTCGTCAAGTTAGGACCGGTTAGTTAATGTAGCTCCCAGCCAGTAAGACAACGAACTTATCCCAGCTGACGCAAGTGCTTGTGCGTGTATTTTCGATTTCATAATAGTCTCTTGTGCTGATCGAGGTGGATAAACTTCGATCGTAGCTCTTATATCACTCGATTTAACCTTGGTCGAGTGACCGGATCGGGACGTTGATGCCGACATTCTTAGAGCCGAATTTTAGACACTACTTACTGAGCTATTCTTATCTTCATGTTTACAGAAAAAAATAATGAGGCTGCCATGGACAAGGATGCCCTTTTATTTTACGTCATTTGGCACGATCGGTTCTCCATGCACAGAGAAATGGGGAGTTTCAGTGGTTGGAGAAGGATGGTCCATCCCATTGTTTTCAGGTGGTTTCACTAGCGTTGTCATGCTGCAAGATCACTTTCGGCCGTTTTTTCCTCAAGGTTCGGCTCAAAAGCATTAATTATGTTCGGCAGCAAGGTCTTCTCATGCGATCGCAACAACTCATAATATACCACGCTGAGGTGATCCCACGAATACGAGACATGAGTTTTGATCCATGGGTATTTGACTTGTTCGTCGACGTTGATTAGGACCGCGGTACCCCACGATTGCTTTAGCTTTGGATCCAGTTTTTATTAACAGTCATAATAGGATGCAGAAAACCGTTCTTTTCATGCCGCTAAAGCAACAGCGGTTGATAGTCTCTCGGCGTCAACTCCTAAGTGTATAAGGCACCTATTTTCTTGAATTTGGACAGTTTGCAAAGCTTTTAAATGATGGATGAATGGTGGACCTTAATCTAGTCTGCCTCTAATTCAACATCTTCAAACTTTTTCATCAATCCGGGACACCTGTTGTCGTTCACGTCGATAGCATCACTAATGTAACGTTAAAGCCATTCGCGACATCTTCTTTTGCTAGTATAAGCCTCACCGTAGAATTCTATAATCATTCAACGCGCTTCAGCCGTAGATTTGTTCGAATTCAAGGCGGAAAGCAAAACTTTTTGGCTCGAAAGTCGACATACACAAAAGTTCTAGAACTCGATCGGATTTCGGGCTCATCATCAACTTCTGCTTTTTGAAGTTATGCTGTGAAACAAAAAAAAACTCCTGGCACGAACCAATATCTTCAGCGACTTCTTTGATCGCCCTTAAACGATCGTTGACCATCGTTCATATTGTTTCTTGTTTTCGGTCGTTAATGTGACGGAGCTTTACTAAGTCTCGGACGTGCAAGCCAACATGATAGCGAAATATTCGCGCAAATCGGACTAGCACAGACAGCGATAGTACGAAATTCCCGATACTTTTTGAACGCAGTTCACATCTGCCAAACGAAGAGAAAAGCTCTCCTTGTTAAATCATTTTCTACATTACGTTGGTGCTTAAGGGCGGTTCGTAAAAAAACGTCCAACGACGCCAAGTTGAAGATCCCCACAAGCCAGGCAGCATCAACAAAACGGCTGACTGCACGATTATTGAACCAAATGTTGAGAATATCGATTGTATCTTGACCATCGCACACCCAAGACCAATTCATCAATGTCTCATCTGCTATTGTTGTTGGCAAACAATCACACAGTGAGAACGATTGGTTTCTCTACGAATAAATGGGGATTTTCTGAGCCAGACGCATGCCAGTTTTGCTTATTAACATAACGGTCGAAAATATGCCTTGTCTGAAAAGATGATTTTTTTCAACAAAATCGATGTCAATATCCAACGCCAACAATGAGGAACACGACGCAAACTTGTGTTATCAATCAGCATGCCAATCTCATGACCGCTCTTCACAAACTTGTGTACAGCAGACGATTCGCACTTAGTTCAAGTGCCTTTTGGGCTAGATATTTTATAGGCCAAATACAATTGTGTAAACAAAGACATCGATGGTAGGCTAGTGCTCCAAAGGTGTTTACTTTAATTAGGCTAGAGAAGACAATAAAGTAGCAGAGAGGCAAGGATTCGCATTAAAATATAACGCAGAATGCGAATGTTTACTCGAAATTTTCTGATTTTGATTTGGAGAACAACAATGTACTATTTTCAGACAATCTTTGATTGATGCTCCCTGTCATGAGTGTGTTCCTTCCATGTTGCGCTGCTCTGTTCTATCTCTTCTAGGTCCATCCCTATATTGCTCTGTATACAGTGGGGCCAACGATTGTTTTCATGTGAAGACGCCTATTACGATTCGCACTTCAAGCCGCCGGTATGTTCTAACCCCTATCTCGGGAGAATCCATTGCCCATATGCAGCATTTTATTTATTTCGATCTTTATGTCGTTTTTGGCCTCAAAGCGTTGATCGAGTACAGTCGGGTAAGAGGTTTGGATCGACCCAGGTCAGTCAGTGACATTATATTTGGTTTTCTCTTCATTTTCTTCTTAACCTTCTTCCTTTTCTGCCATTATTTGATTTTCCGCGTTTCCTCACTATCTCCCAGAAGGGCCAGATTGCCAGAATTAGCTAGAGAGGGTTATTCTTCGACCATTTTTGTAAAGGGAATTAATGACGTAAAAGGTGTCGTAAAATGAAAATTTGGTCACTCATCAAACGGTTCCTCCTGAAGCCTATGACGTCCATCTCTTGAAGAGAATATTCGATAACACCTTGCAAAGTTTAGCAGCGATATTCCTAGGGAATTGTTACACTGTGATTATGGGAGTGATGATCGAGTTTTTCCATTCTTCGTGGATAGTTTCATTCTTCCATATAATATTTGATTTTTTAAGCGTTTGGTTTTTAATTGTAAAAAAAAAATGCGGGGAAATTGCAAAAGCATATAAAAGCATTATTGGAGATGACAAATCAATGCTTGCCATTTACTTTTTAAAGATTATTTCATGTAAGTAGCGAGCACGACTACGTTTTTAAGTGGTCCATCTAGAGAGTCCAATTTTGAGCTACTTTTTCGATCATGTTGGTTGGTAGCCAATAACGCATGTAATGTCTTCCAATTGACGCTGCCTTCGGGTCATAGACGAGTGATTTAACGTATCAAATTAGTCTAAAGGCGTCAAATCGCATGATCTAGCCGACTAATTTACCGGTCCCCAAAACGAGAGATAAATTGCTCATTGAACTTATTTCTAACTATATTTAGTACCGTCTCTCGACATGTGGCTCAGATTCTGCTTATACGAGGGTGGTCCGATAAGCACTAAGCCTACAAAAGAAAAACAAAAATTTTGGAGAAATGGCGATTTATTTTTCAATATAGTCTCCTTTTAGCTTGACCCAGCGATGCTCCAACTTTTTTAACCCGTCTGAAAAATACGTTTTCTCGAGGTAGGCCTCCGTGGCGGCGATGACCTCCTCATTCGACTGAAATTTTTGCCCGGCGAGTGACTTACAAATTTGGAAACAAAAAGAAGTCGCACAGGGCCAAATCTGGAGAATGCGGTGGATGAGGCAGCAGTTCGTAGCCCAATTTGGCCGTGGCGAGGGCGGAGGTGTGAGCCGATGCGTTATCATGGTGGAAGAGCACTTTTTTCTTCGCCAAGTGGGGCCGTTTTTTCTTCAATTCGGCGCCGAATCGTCCCAATAATTTGGCATAGTACAGCCCTGTGACCGTTTTGCCCTTCTCCAGGTAGTCGATGTGGATCACACCTTGTGAATCACAGAAAACGGTGGCCATCATTTTTCCGGCCGATGGTACAGATTTCGCCTTCTTCGGAGCACGTTCGCCGGGTGAAGTCCACTGTTTCGACTATTCCTTGGTTTCTGGTGTGTACCAGTGGATCCATGTTTCATCGACTGTCACGAAACGACGCAGAAACTCCTTCGGATTGCGCTTAAACAGCGTCAAACACTGCTCTGAAGTGGTCTCACGGTTGCGCTTGTTGTCCGGAGTGAGCAAACGCGGCACCCATCGCGCCGACAGCTTTCTCATGCCCAAAATTTCATGTAGGATATGACCCACGCGATTTTTTGAAATGCCAGAAATGAGCTCCGTCGTTAAAGACTTTCAAAAAGTGGATCTTCCACCAGCTTTTCTAAGGCTGTGGCATGTCGTTCGGCCTCAGTTTTTTTACGAACAGCATTTGATAAGGTTTTAGACCAAGAACCTTGCCTAAAATGGTCCACGTATCCGAGCAACACAATCTCAAATGCTGCCAACGAAAACGAATGGACAAACTACGATCTTCATTAACACTGGCGGATCCAGCAGCAATATTTTCCTCCGTAAGCACTCTACGCATATGGGTAGGTGGCTTGATATCTAATAGCGTGAAATCGGTACGAAAGTTAGTCACTATGGCTTGAATTTTTGTTTAGTAGGTCGATGATGATGATTGTAGATCGAAGGGCACGAAAAACATTTTTCATAGGGCATGAATTTTTATAATAAAATTCAATAATTTGTAGGCGTTGTTCGGATGTAAGTCTTTCCATAATGAAATGGCAGAGTTAACTGGGCGTGTTTGGCTCTTGCACATTTTACGAATCACTCTTGATATGTTAAAAACAGAACATTGAAAAACCGAACAGCAAAAAAATCACCTTTTAGTTGTAATGACCCCATGTAACTTCTCTGTTAAGTCGGTTCATGCGTCCATGTTGCTCTTGCTTCCTTTAATTTGTCGATGATTGTACATTAAGCAGTTTGTTAAAAATCTTCTTTCCATGTCCGAAAGGAGCTTCCCATTATCGTTTTCTATAAATCCTGATCTGGCCTTGTATCCTTTTCATACAGCGTTTATCCCTGTCTATTTTATTCTTGTATCGTTTTTTATCCCAAAGGACACGGCTGGCTTCCCTTGATCCATAAGCATAATGATAATGATTGATATAGGAACACAAAACTAAATAGTCATTCCATCCAGCGATCAAAACTAACGCCAACCACATCTCGTTGCACCCATACAGATAATAAAAAAGTACCATATGGTCTAGATTGATAACTAAAATTTGCAATTTGCGACGCATCTACATTAACATACACGATATTCCAACACGTTTAGAAATAAAACACTCATTTTCGCCTAAAGATTGGATTTATCTTCCTTTTTTACTATCCTGATCAACTATTGCTTTGGTTTTTTTTTTTTTTTTTTTTTTATCTGTGGACATAGTACTTAAGGCCGTCGAAAGAGAATTAAGGAAACAGCACAGTAAATTCGCGGTAGATTGTCACACAACACACAGCTAATTGCTACATGCTTCGCAAATTGCATCTTTTCCCATCCAACAGTTGTTTTTCTTAATGTTTTTTTGATATTTCGTTTCCATTGACTGAAAGAATATTCAGTGATCTGCGGGATCGGAGAGCGCTCTTCGAATATTTGTTTATAGAAATGGCTGAAATCAAATTAAATTTATGCACATCTAGAGCGAATGTGTGTTGGAAGTCGATAAGCTAATTTATTGTGCTGTTTGTTTATGCATCGTTTGTTGTTCAATCGTACTAAATACTAATTTGATTGTGTTTTTGGCTTTTCTGTTTTATAATTCGACGTTCGATTTGCGTTGTTATTCAGCCGTTTTGCCATTTCGGCGATTTATGGACGACTTAAATGGGTTGGACTGCAGTGAAGTTGATGTTTTCTATTCGAAATGAACTTGAGGATGAAGTGGGCCTTGATGATTTATTGCTTTTTTGATGGGAGCAGGCAGGTGGCCACTTGTCCAGAATTAAGTGATCTTTTTGTTGATGTTATTGCAATCAGTTCGAAAAGTTGAAAAGCTAAAAAGGACACTTCTGAAACATGCTAAAAGGCTAAAAGTCTAAGTTGAGCTTAACTTTTCGATTGTAATTGACCATTGCAGTGGGATCAATCTCTTTTCTTGGCCATGGTTTCATTATGATAGCTGTGTCGCATCGGAATCAATTAATCTGGCACATAAAACCAACCTACTCAACAGTCTTTCACAGTAAAATCGGTCTATCGACACCCTTATTACTCATGACTCCCAAGTATGCCTTCGATTTTCTGTCACTTGTCCTGATTACTCATTCAAGTGAGCCCTTCGCTTGTCCTTTCAAAAATTTGACAAACTCACTCGATGGCTAAATTATAAACAATGAATTCATGCCTTATCCAGCGCTACTTCATTCACGAACAGTTCCACTTCACTGCAGGCACAACATCGTCGACTCTTCACTCTTTCGTTTCCTTTCATCTCTAATGAACATTTTCGAATATTTTCCTTTCAAACTAAAGGTTGTCGACGAGCATTTCACCCAAGCCAAGCCGGAGCCGAAAAACAGCCGGACACATATCCTCAAATCGGACTGGTTCTGGTATACCATACAAAATGGATACGCGGACGAAATGGATTACCTATTCGGCGATGTAAGTCAACTTACCTTCCTCACGCCCCATTGCTTACAATTTGTCTCCTTTTCTAGTACTTGGATAGTATAGCCAACACTCCAAATACAGATCGGCGCGAGTCTCTTCCGATCAGTTTCAACAAACGGAAACGAAAGCGTTTCTCGCAACGCATTCAACTGGAAGGCACCCCACTCGGTTCTGGTAAACGTCGATCGTCCGTCTCCGATGCCGGTCTACTTTCGGTCTCCGGTAGTTTCTTCGACAGTACAACAAGTCCGGATAAGCTAGAAAGTGCTGGGAAACTTCTATCCGAACCGGAATCACCAGCTGAACAGACGCCGAAAAACAAATCCATGCGATTCAATCATTTCATGGACTTTTACAGCACAGAATCGAATTACGTCGGCATCCTGGATACCATTGTTCATGTAAGTTTAAGATTATCAAAGACCTAAGGCCACTTTATCATTTATTTCCTTCAGCTTTTTAAGAATCCGCTCGAGGAGAAAGCCGAATGTAGCGATGCTCTCTTGAACAAATCAGAGATTCGAGCGATATTTGGCAACTTCATACCCATCCACGAGGTGCATCAACGCATGCTTGAACGTCTGCGCGATATCCATTCGAAATGGCGCGAGGACTGCCTGATCGGAGAGATTATCTTACAGCATCGTGACGATTTAATTAAAGCCTATCCGCCTTACGTGAACTTCTTCGAGCAAATGAAGGAGTGCCTGGTACATTGTGATACACAGAATCCTAGATTTCATGCATTTTTGAAAATCAATCAAGCCAAGCCCGAATGCGGCCGGCAAACCCTGCAAGACTTGATGATTCGTCCTGTACAGCGACTGCCTAGTATAAGTTTATTATTAAATGGTAAGTCGGTATGGTAGCTAGCCTATCTGCTGTGGTTCTAAGGGTTCTTTTGTAGACATTCTTAAGCATACAAATAAGAGTAATCCGGATTATCAGAAATTAGACGAAGCTTTAAAGGCCATCAAAGAGGTGATGGCGCATATCAATGAGGACAAGCGAAAGACAGAGGGTCGAATGGCCATATTCGATATCTTCAACGATATCGACGGATGTCCTGTAAGTCTCCGATAATCCCATGTCAACGAAAACACCTGTTCTTATGGCACTTGTCTTTGGTTTTTCAGGCCCACCTAGTCTCCTCGAACCGCAGTTTTATATCCAAATGTGAAGTAACCGAATTGTCTGACAATCTGAGCGGTCGCGGTGATACATTAGTGCTCTACCTCTTCTCCGACACGATTGAAGTGTGTAAGAAGCGCACGCGAGGATTCAACAGTGCCAAATCGCCCAGCACGAATAAACCGCTGAAACACATCAAACTAATGTCGCTGAATGCGATACGAGTTGTGATCGATATCACCGACAGTCCGCGAGCATTCGCAATTCTTTGCCGACAGGATAAGGATAAATTGCATTCGTTTACCATTTCCGATGAGGAGATCGACAAGGTGGTCTACTTGAAGTTGCTGTGCAAACAGATGGCCGAGAACGCTTGCCGAACCGATACGGTCAGTCAAATAGTAGCAATGTTCCCTGGTGTCATGTGCTTATTGTGGATGGTTTTCTCTTGTATTTACAGGATAAAGCGCTTCTCTTCAGGACGTCACAGGAGTTGGAGATCGATATAAGTGATGTGAACTTGAGTACACTATCAAAGGCATTTAAACTGGCTGCCAGAACGCGACTTAAGGTTCATTTTCTTCTATTTTTCCCTTGAATGGAATGTGGTTTTGAATGGATTCTTGTCTCCTTAGGTTGGCCGAGCGTTTTCCTTTAATAAAACACCCTCAAAGCTGAAACGAGCCGTTTCGACGATGATGACATCACCCTTCGGTAGTACAAACTCGCTAACCCCGGCCTCGCAACTGGCACAAATGAGATTAGCCAGTTGTACCAACATTAACGTAAGTCCACCTCGACCCGGAAACATAAAATCACAACTCAATTCCATCTCGCCCGTAGGAGGTAGCAGAAGAAAGTAGTCGCAGTGGCTCGCCAACATCACAATCCGAAGTGCTAGTCGCTCCCCTCTCCATCCAACCGACAAGAAAAAACAAATCATCGACTCTGTCCATGGCCGGCCTGCGACGCATCTGATAGTGAATTCACACCCCTTCAACCTCCACACACAGCCATCACAACAGTCAACTTTAAAGTATTACAATCCAAGGGGTGACACTCACCGAAGTCACTGTCTCTCAAATGTTGTTATTTGTCTACGCCAGTTGGCGGGTTCTCTCGCATCATGAAGAATCCCCGTTCAGCTGTACTACGTGTACGTGTTACGTATATTCCTGTTAAATGTATGTGTTTAGTGTCGTCTAGAGCCTCTCTCTAGACTGATTTGTTAAGCATCGACAAATTATATCGGTGATTGCATCGAGTTAGCTGGACCTAATTTATTCGCTTTGATTCAGCAACGATGATCGTATGCATGGAGGCGACGCATTCGCGCTGACGAGATCGCTGAATTCTGTATTCATAAATCTCGCTCTCTAGTTCGTTGTAAGCCCTGATCGAATGTGCGTTTGTGTAAGCAATACTCTCGTCGCACGTGTGCTCGTGATCGTCAGCATGGATCTAGAATAGTCCTTTTCCAGTACATACGAGCAAATATGTACGCGAGAGGATGTTTTTTAGTTTCTTTTTTACATTTATACATACACCTTTGACTATGTTGTATTAATTAATGTTATTTGATTGCTTGTAATTTAGAGATTTAAGCTATTGTAAAAAGGTAGTCGTAGAACAGGTATCAGATATTTGATTTACATATCGCTATTTATGTAATAAGTTTTCAATGAAACACAAAAAGAACTCTGAACTGCGAGGACTACTCGTACGTCGATTATACTGTAAATGTAATGGACAACAATAAAATGTACATTTAGTTAAGATCTATTTAAAGGACAAGGACGTGTCTTATTTTATTTTTGAGCTTAGATTGAGTCAATTTCTTTTGCTTAAAAACCCGATCACAAGTGATAAGCCGCCATTCATCAGCAGATGGCGCCAGCGATGCGTATTGGACAGAAATGTCATATGTATCAACAACACCTCTACTTCTCACTACTATTGTAAGTTTTCATCGACATTTACAAGGAATGAGCGTTACTTGCGGTAAGGTTTGTCTTACGTCTTCAATTCGAAAGCCTGCAGTGCACGTTGAATGGTTATACAATGGGGCGCAAAATTAATCACTCTATCGGAAGGTGTTATAATTTTTGAAAATGGCGTCGTACGTCAATCATATTTGACATTTGTGAACTAGACAGCTGCAGTATGCAAACACACAAGCAATTGAGCGCTATACTTCGCAAGAACGTGGAATAATTGTGTCGATTTTTTTTTTTATCAATAATCTGTCGGTGGTGTTAGCGTAGCGTGAATTTCGACGTCGATTTCCTATTCGTGTCGTGCCAACTGAGCAAACATTCCGACGCTAAGATACTCGACTCGAACAAACTGGAAGCAAGGAGACCATGCAGCGCGTGGCCGCAAAACGCTGAAAACGAAGAAACATCAACCAGACGACGGGCCACGGAATTGGGCATCACCAGACGGACTTGAGCGAATTTGAGTGAAAGACTTACACATGTTAACGTACACGTACAAAGTGCAAAGAGTGCATCAGTTAATGCCTGCTGACCGTCAGTCGCGTGTGAATTACTGTCAAGCCATCCTTAATTTCAGCAACGAGGAGGACGATTGTTTGTCGCAAATCATCATGAGCGACGAGGCGCAGTTCCACTTTAGCGGTTACGTCAATAAGCAAAATCTTCCTTTCGGGGGCACTGAAAATCCGCGTATGATGCACGAAGAGCCATTCCATCCAATCAAAGCCACGGTGTGGTGCGGTGTCCACGCAAGAGGAATTATTGGGAAGTATTTTTTTGAGGACGCCATCGGCCATACGGTCACTGTTACTGGCGAACGCTACAGAGCCATGGAATTGGATGAGCGGGGCTTGGTGAAGATGTGGTTTCAACAAGACGATGCAACCTCACACACAGCACGAGCCACAATGGATATTGTGTTCCCTGGTCGGGATACTTGAAGTCGCGGGCTTATGACAACATGCCTCAGACAATCGCAGCCCTCAAGGGTAATATTCGACAGGAATGCGAACAATTATCACCGGAAGTCTCGCGGAAAGTTATGGAAATTCCGATGAAACGGGTACAAATGTGTATCAACACTGGCGTCAGCCACTTGACGGATATCATCTTTTCCACTTAATAGCAAAAATTGTAAAAGTCCAGTAAAGATTTTCGTCACTCAAAATCTTTTCTTTTTTTTTTTAGTAAAAAAGTAATTCAAAAACAAAATTGGATGATTCATTTTGCGCCACCTTGTATTAGGTCGTTACATATGAAATTGACGATTTTTGTGTGTAGAGTTAACGCTATTCCGGAAAATAATTTCCATTTTTTCCAACATTCCATCAAGGCAAATGTGCCTCTTTTAAAAAGTCCTTATTCTGTTGGTCCGAGAGGTCCTCAAAAGTCTGTTTAATGGCATCTAGGCCTATGAGCAGTCTATTTTTTGGAGATGATGGCTCAAACTTCGGAAAAATTGTCAGTGGCGTGTGGTGAGTAATGTGAGCAAAGCAAAACCTCAAATGCAGCACAGCAAAATGAAGAAAAGGACCGGTATATAGAGATGATCAGGACAGCACAAATTACACATTGTTTTCCATGTTTCAGCGCATGGAGCTAATCAACTTACTTACTTAACCATTATCTGGAGGAGGGCAACAAAATTTTGCTAAACATTTTGACGGTCTTGCTTAATGTTATTCCAAGATAGCCGAGATTCTGCGAAAATGTTTTTACGTTGACGATTTTGTCGCAACTGAGAATTACGAGAAGACAATGGGGGATATACAGGGTGTCCCAAAAGTAATTGCTGAAACTAATGGATTGTCACTTTATGTTTTATTTGGGTATATGGCAGTCGAGATGGACCATCCCGCCCTTCCTTTTGGAGTACGTACAGTCCACGCAAGCCTTAATGTATTCCCAAGTGAAGCTCCGCATCCTTGAGAACCAAAACGATTCCCGTGCCCGTATCAGCGTCTTCTCCTCAGCCAAGTGACCCACATCGTCGTTACGGAGCTTAAAAGTCTCCATCTTATCGCGTGAGGCACCACCCACCTTTCAACACCCCCACCAGGCGGAATAACCGCAGCCCTTCAGATGGAATTCCTTTTGCAGCCCCAACCCCGACCCAGACCCCGAACCAAATACCCCTACCGAATTCAGTTCCCATATTCTCAACCCCACACCATGCTCCATCTCCTCTGCCCCCAAATCGAATTCCATCTCCAACAACACAACCAATTCCTCACCCATTTCTACATCAACAGGTCCCTCCATAACAAATCCTTCTTCTATCTCCTCTCAATCTTTTATCGACCCCCTTCTGCCCCCCACAGTCAAACTTACCCAGCAAACCGCTAACCCCGTCGAATGTCGTTATGCTCTCTCCCGGTTAAGAGATAAAAAAACATACGAAAACATCCGTCTCTTCCTAGCTTATCTCCATAATAAGTCAGACTCGGTTTGCTACGAACGGAAAACTAACACAAGCGTAAGGGTATCAATCGAACAGGAAGGTCTTCCTGCTGATTTCGCTAGCCTCAAAAACCTCTTCATAAAATACCACGAATTCTTCAATATTTTACCTCAAAAACTCTCAAATGATCTCGAAACTTTCCGGCAATATATATGTATACACTCAAAGCGAATATCGCACCTCCAGCGTAGCCGAGCTGACCACGATAGGTTTTTTCGTTCCTAATTGTCGCCATCCCCCTGTCACCCACACCCTCTGCAAAAACCTCCCTCTTACTATTTATTATCAAAATGTAAGAGGTCTCCGCTCGAAAACCCAAGCTATCCTGCAACAATCACATGCTTTGCCCTTTGATGTATTCGCGTTGACTGAAACGAACCTGACACCCAGCATAAATAACCTCGAACTGTCCCCATCAAATTTTAATGTTTATCGCGATGACGAACTCAGCCGACCCACTGACGGTTGCCCTTGTCGAGGCGTTCTACTAGCCGTCCTTAATACAATTGACTCTTCCCTTTTTGCAGTATCATCCTCCCCACTTCTCGACTTTGTTTCAATTAAGATTGCTCTACCCCAGAAGACACTATACATCATTTGTTTCTACATCTTGCCCTCACAACCTATTGAATCCTATCAACTCGCCATCAACACAATCGACCAAATAACCGATTTAAGAAACCCTCAAGATGAAATTCTTGTTTTCGGTGACTTCAACCTTCCTCATCTTAAATGGACCCAATCAGACGATCAATCGTTTTACACTGCCACCAATCCCACTACTGCCAAAGAATGTCTTTTCTTGGATCGCCTAACAGATTCAAACCTTAGCCAAGTTAGTGGCGTCCTAAACTACATGGGTAGACAACTCGACCTCATATTCACAACCGACCCTCTCAACTCTTCTGTTTCACTTTGTCCCCTTTCCCTTTCAACCATCGATAACTTCCATCCTCCCCTCCTCCTTTCCTTCTTTCACGATTCTCAATCACAGAATAAACCCCCTACAGTTCTGGCCTCTTACGATTTCCATAAAGCAAAATTTCACCTAATCAATGAATACCTTAAAAATGCCCCCCTCAATTTTGATAACCTAACCGTAAATGATGCAATATCCATACTCTACAGGGATATATTTTACTCTATTTCTCTTTACGTTCCCGTTTCACAACGCCAAACTTAGTCCATCTCCCCTCCCTGGTACAGGGTCTGTTCTCTAAGAAACAAAAGAAATAAGCAATGGACAATCTTAATTCGTACTCAATCATCTAATGACTTTTCTGACTACCTGGGCAGCTATCTCCACTTTACCGCCCTTCACAACTTCCTCTAACAACGCTATTTAACTGAAACGCAATCCAATCTTATAAACCATCCAAAGTCCTTCTTTAAGTTTGTTAACTACAAAAGAAATCTGATGGCTACCCTACCTCCCTCTCCTTCCACGATCAAACCTCGAATGACCCCAATATTATCGCCAACTCTTTCGCCACCTTTTTTAAAGTCTTTCGCCGACGACTCGCTTGCTCCAGACTGCTCATACATTGATTATCTACCGAATTTTTCACTTGGACCATTTCTTCCACACACAGTCGATTCTCATGTTATCGAAAACAAATTAAATCTACTTAATGATGAATTCACTCCTGGACCCGACGGTCTCCCTGCCATATTTCTAAAAAAAATGCTCCTCAACCATCTCTCGCCCTCTCTCGAATATCTTCACTCTATCCCTATCCCAAGGTGAATTCCCCAGCTTATGGAAAACCTCATTTATCACCCCTATACACAAAAAAGGTCCGAAAAACGTTGTTAACAACTATCGTCTCAAACTGTCACATATACCCAAACTCTTCGAGAGTATTTTGTACGAAACCCTAAGTTTTCGCTGCAAGTCTTTAATCTCCCCTAGACAACACGGTTTCCTCAAATGCAGATCCACAACCACTAACCTTGTTGAATTTGTGTCCTTTACCCTATCAGCCTTAGAGAACGGCAAAGAAGTCGACGTTATCTCAACCGATTTCAGTAAAGCTTTCGATAAAATCTCCCACAGACTGATACTCTTCAAATTATCCTCCCTTGGCTTCGACCCCATTTCTTTGAAGTGGATATCTTCTTACCTGGAAAATCGCTATTATAGTGTTCGTTTTAGATCTGCCTTCTCTAACCCCTTTTTAGCTTCCTCCGTCGTCCCCCAAGGCAGCCATTTAGGTCCACTTCTTTTCGTTCTTTCCATAAACGATTTTGAAATGGTGATCAAACACTCCCACATGTCATTATATGCCGACAACACTAAGGTCTTCAAGACCATTTCCTCCAGACATGACTCTTCCCTTATTCAATCTGATCTCAATAGTTTTCCAAAAATTGCTTAGAGCTTAATATTTCCAAATGCCAATCAATTTTTTTTCACGTAAACGAATCAAACCTCCTCCTCGTCTCTATGTACTTCCTCAATAATCAACCTATCTCCACGGTTCAAGTCATTCGCAATCTTGGCATATTATGTGACCAGGAGCTAAATTTTCGCGCACACATCGATGAGATAATCCTTAAAGCTAATTCTGCACTCGGTTTCATGAAGCGATGGTCTAAAGAATTCTCGGACCCTTACGTTATCCGATCTCTTTACATAACCTTTGTCCGGCCCCTTCTTGAATACGCCTCTCAAGTGTGGTCTCCTTACCACCAAACCCACATTTCTAGAATCGAGAGCATCCAACGCCGATTCCTACGTTTTGCTCTTCGAGGTCTCCCTTGGGGCAATCCTTTGATTTTACCACCATACCAAGACCGCCTTAAACTAATCAACATGAACACGTTGGAAGAAAGAAGAATTGTATCTGACATTCTTTTCATCCATCGGCTCCTTTCAGGTACCATTGACTGCGCGACACTCTATAACTCTGTCTCTATCAACACTAACCCCCGCAATGTACGAAATCCCCGTCTCGTCTATCTACCCACCCCCCGTACTGCCTATGGCTCCAATGAACCTATTTCTCGTATGCTGGGAAGTGTTAATTCGAATCCTTACTTCGATTTCAACCTCAGAACTCGATGCCTAAAAATCCGCCTTTTTAACCACCCTCCCCTCTCCCCCGTTCTCCCTAGATAGTAAGTGAGATTAGGTTAAGAAGCTAGCTTGAATTAAGCCCAATAAATGGGGGCGTTCGCCCCCACGAAAATTAAATTAAATTAAGAACAGGTGCTTTTGCATAAAGTGAAACACATACAGAGGTCAGTGGGAAATATTTTCAAAATGAGAACCATCAGAGTCTGAACAAAATTCAATTCTGTTACTAAAATTGTTAAAAAATTATTCCAAAATCTCGCTTTTGATGTCTTAGAATAGAAGACAAGATAAACTTTTTCTTCCGTCGTAAGTTCACTCTTCTTGACTCAAACGTTGTTGTTTCTGCCAGCTGTCAGGTATGCTAACCTACGAAATACAGCCACTACTCAGATTGTAAAGGGGGGAAATATACAGTTTAGTTTCAGGAACTACTTTTGGGACACCCTGTAATGACATAAAGCAGTTCAAACTATGAAGGCAACTTCCATGCGTCTTCATAAATCGAACTGCAATAGTATACTCGTCTGAATAAGAATAATCCATCAGAAACACCACCAGAAATGCAAAAGTCTTAGATCTTCGTTGGTTTCTTGATGCCGGCGAATTAGCTTTAAATTTAAACGGAATGCAAGTTTTCGGAAGTCGAATGGTTCGGACGGGACGAAGCGGAATCTATTGAAGGTAATGCCCAAAATATTTTTTTTAACTTTAAATTTCGAATGTTCGAAAACCAGCGGGGTGAGGTAAGTGGGGAAGGCATCGTTTGACGCGCATTTTGTACGGATTTATTAATTTCGGTGAGTAATTGGTCGGAGGCACTCCGCGCATTTGCGGTTGAGCAATATTTGAAAACGGGTGAATCATAAGTTCGTTCGCGTCGCAGAGTGAGTAATGTTACGAGCATGCAATTATCTGATCGTGGGTACAAAGGCTTAGATAAGAAGGGACAATGGTGAACAGAACTCCTCCGGGACCATCAACATCAGCAGCATGTTGCTCAAATCCGACACGAAATTATGCGAAATCTAATTGCGGCTTCTACGGGAATGAAAAAATCAACTGTGCACGTTATTTTGAAAAAAAAAAATAAAAAAATAATGTCCCACTCATACAAAATCCAAATCGTGCAAGGTCTTAAGGAAAGTGACTATCCTTTGCGAGAAACCTTCGCAAGAACAATGCTCGAACGTTTTTGAACAGTACGAACGCTTGGCAACATATTGTTTAGTGATGAAGCACATTTTCATATCGACAGCCCCGTAAATAAACAGAATTTGCATTACTTGCAACCCTATAGAACACTATCAAAAACGTCTACGTTGCCCCAAAACGAAGGTATGGTGTGCAATTTCGTTCATTTTTTTTAACCAACAAGAGCCAATCACTGCTGAAGTGTATTGCCGAATGATGGACGAGTTTCTGTTGCCGCAACTGTAGCTGTCCCCCGGGCACAACAACAGAACGCTGTTTCAGCAAGACGGTGCTATACCACACACGGAAGGATCTCGATGGAGAAGCTGAGGGCCATCTCCTCGAACAAATTGATTAGCGAGTATGAAGACATACCTTGGCCACCCCATTCTCCGGACCTCGCACCATGCGACTTTTTCTTGTGGGGATACCTCAAGCCAAAGGCTGACAATAAAAATACTCGAACAATTCAGGCCCTGCTAGAAAATATTCACCACGAAACTGCAGCCATTGAACCAGCTCTTTGTTCACGCGTTATTGCAAATGTGAGGTTCCGGTTCTAAGAGTGCCTGGAAAGAAACGGGCGTCATTTAGAAGCCACTGTTTTTAAAAATTGAATTCGCAACATGATTGTACATCTCACAAAATAAAGTATGTATTACCTAAAATTTGCAGTTTTTTATTTATTTTATTTCAAACTTGAAAATTTTCCACTGGACAGTACTATATTGGTACTTGGTTTGAAAGTCCTGCCATCAGAACTCAGTAAAATCTGGATTGACTGTTTTTCTGATGTCAGTGAACTTGCACATTTTTCATTATTATGAGCTGCGGTATTAAAGAAGAAAATCCAAGCTGCGTTATTAAAGAAGAAGATTCAACAAAGATCTATATTTATGACGATGCCAGTCAGTAGTCTTACTTGCGAAGCACCGATGATGAAGGAAATAGCACTACCTGTTTTCTCTGGGCCAACAATCGAGTAGCGCCCATTGAGAACAAAGATCTTTACTTTAATGTGCCTTAACTAGAGCTTACTGCTGCTCTAGTCGCTGCAAGCTTGCTTGGGTATCTTCGTGCGAACTTGCAGATTTTTTTTTATAATTTTCGCGCAGGTTCAAGAGTTACGCTCTTATGGTGTTTTCACACTATCTGGACGGGGCGTAGATGGTTTGTGTCGAAGATGTTCGTTCACTACTCACCGGGGGTTATCCTAGATAGGATTCAAGAGATTCCACTAAATATGTCGCGTTGGTTGTAGTTCATAGTAACTTTATATTGTTTCCATGTCACTAAGGTGTTATATTGGAAATGCACATACAGGGTAACAATTTTGAAGTGTTCTTATACTGCGAGTCAGCATTTTTTTGATCATCTCTCATTTACAACTGATGTTATTGCACAGTTTTTTCCGTATAGGAATTGTTCTTGACAATGGGCAGACTTGAAATACAGACCTTCCGTTCAACAGTCGGTGTTGATAACTATTGTACCACGACCACGCCCAAGAAGTGATTAAATTTTTTGAAGATTGATTGAAGAGTGATTCAATTTAATGATGAGTTTTTGTTGATCGATTCCAGAATCATCTTGTTCTGGATATTAGGGGAAGAGATGCGATTGAAACCACACCCTGAGAGCCAAGAGATTCGAAGGCTTACCAAATTTTCTTGTTGACGGCACTACCTTGGCTCTCAGAATCTTACCGTGACGAAATAAATAAATACGAATTGGCTGCAACATGAACCAACTCTTTGGACGACCTTGAACGATGACACCTCCACAGCGCTCGCTCTTCAGTGGTTATCTTCGGCAATTCAAGCTCACCCGGTAATTTTGCCAAAATCATCCCATATGATGTCGCTAATAGTTTGTTTTGTGTAATACACGAAAAGCTATTCAACGCTGGAATGTCTTCAATTTTAACGCATGTACGATCAACTTACCGGATCATCAAAGGTCGACACCTACTTAACCATTTGTGCTATTACTTAGAAATCGCATTACATTTTCTTCGCCATTTGACGTCACCGGTCTCGATTTTGGTGGATCTCTGTGCACAGATGACTGTGCAAAAACATAACGCGTACATAATACTGTTTACTTGTGTATCGATTAGAGCTGTGTCCAACTATGGAAAGTTGTATATGGGCTATACGACTCTTTATAGATCATAAGGGAGTGCCAAGTGTTATTTGGTCTGACAACGCAGCAACCTTTAGGAAGACCTCAAAGGAATTGCTGAAATTGAATTTCATTGATGGAAAGTTTAAGGGCTTTTTGGCTAATTATTGCATACGTTGCAGATTCATAATTGAACCTACCCTTTGGTGGGACGGGTTTTGTGAACGGCTGGTGTGGGTTATAAAGTAGGCCTTGAAAGCAGCAGCAGATCTTGCAACGTTTAACACTAACCAAATACACACATTTCTTGCTGAGGTTGAGAACAGAGTGAATAACACTGATATTTCGCAAATGAGCCTCTTGCCATATCGGGATCAAAGTCACCTACACAACATTAATGTCATTCACCCGAAACTGATAGTACACTTGCGGCAACGATAGAAAAAACGACTGCAGTTTATTTCTTGTTTTAAACGTAGGCGATACACCGAATATCTTGAACAAAGTAAATCGCTTCATAAGATACATAAATACAATAAATCAAGCGATTTGGCGATGGGATATGTAGCGCTTATGGAGGATCGATCATGTTTGAGTGTGATTGTCAATATATTCCCTAGATAAGATGGAAGGGTTCGTGCAGGTGAGATTCGGATGTCTAATGGCGCAACCTTTCGAAGACCTATTCATGTGCTATATCCTCTGGAAATGATAGATCGTCTTAAAGATTATGGGCCGGAGGATGTGGAAAACAAAAGCTTTAAAAACTTGTAGACCGGTTAGACACACTATGTTATAATAACATTATCCTTAGTTATAGTATCATTTCCTTCCTGCCTTGATTGTAAATCGATTGCCCATCATAGCGTTTATAAAATTGCATTTCTATTTCGGGATCTATAAGTTAATTTGTATCATTTTCACAGGCGCTTGACGATGATCAAAAGTACTACGAAATTTAATAAATGATTCCGTGATATTTTCCCAATTTTCAAATCGGGGCTGATGCTATTAGGTAGCATAGAGCACCGCGACCATTGTAGGTCTATTGTGCCTGCTACCCAATTAGACGGGGAGTGTTCTATTTTCTTAATAAAGCTAAGGATGTCCCTCGTAGGAGCTGAGCTGATCCCCTCAGGAGTCATGATTTCTCTGAGGAGGATATGCTTCCTTAGATGGTCGAGGGCAGCACATTCGCACAGTATGTGCTCTGCAGTTTCCTCATCCTCTAGACAGAGTCGACAATCGGTCTCCATTTCCTGGGAAGTAAGCAGAGGCGCACACGAAGTCCCTTATTCCAGCTTCAATGGGAACTTCCACGATGACGTCTGCCTTGTTATAAATGAACATTTATATTAGACCCGACCTAGGAAGAGATTCTCTAGTAGCATAAATTGATTTGTGATCTGCGGCCTAGTTTATACCGCGGATACGGCAGTAGGTGCAACCACTGTACTGGTATCTGCAGCGACCGGTGAAGCTTTAACTGACACCTTTTCGTGGCTTCTCATAATGATTTAGACATCACTAAAACGATAAACCACTTTGCATTTTAATTCTAGCAACCGGTCCAGAAACCTATCGCTAATTGCTAGAACCAGGTGCAGGAGGTCTTTTTCTTTATATGACGTGCTTTGCATGACTCTCCAGTGCTTTTCATACAGGCCTTCGTTTTGCGTCGCCAAAACCTTAGTTATGGGTAGACCGATACTCTGTGGGAAGTGGCCCCGAACGATGTGCAGATTCGGGAAGGCGTCTTCTTCCACAAGTTTGACATCAAGTCCGCTTTTTTTTATAGCCGTGAAGTTGGGCTTCATCCAATCGGCTTTGGTTGCGTCGGCGGCAAAGTAGAGCCTTGAAGTATGGTTTTGCCCCCTCACCTAGCAGTTCAATCGAGGTGTCAATCGCAACCTCTTGAATTGCTACCATTTGTTCTGTGGTAAGGGGGTTCGCGCCCAGATCATTGAGGACGAAGCCGAGTCTTGTCTTTCCAGGTGCACTGTTGTAGCTTTCTTCGTCGGCTTGCGAATTGCTTATTCTCCTGCGTTTGGCGGCAGTGTTCGGCCGGGTGCTTTTGGCGGAACGAACACGTTTCGGTTCTGGACCCTTAGTGGCAGCGGCAGATTTTGCGTATGCTAGAGCTTCATCTCTAGTTTTTTCTTTCTTAATGGTGGCCTTGAACCATCTCTGTTCAGACGTCAGTAGTTTGACGAAGCCACCAGGTGGTAAAGACTTATTCTCCACAACGGTGGTTTCGTTTCCTTCCGCGTCTAGGATTTCATCTGAGAGCATACTCACAGAATCTTCACAGAGCGTGGAGCCGAAGTTAGAGAGTGAAGACACATCTACTGCTTTCCGACCGGCGGCAAAGGTTTTAAGATGTTGCTGTTTTTTTTTTTGTGCCGCTGAGGGCTCGCAGGCCCTAGCGAGTGATGGCATTTGAGAAGTATCATTCTCTTCATTAATTTTTAATTGAGAAATTTTGTTCCCACGAGTACGAGGGTGGTCTGATAAGTACTTAGCCTCACCGACAGATGGTGCCAGTATCGCAAGAGCAACTTACTATCGTGTAGTAAATTCTAGTAGACGGCTACTGTCTACCCAGCCGGATCGGACTCGTAGTTTTGTTTTGACCGCGTGTGGAAGCGGGAGTGTCCGCGGATTTTAGAAAAATGGAAAAAGAGCAATATCGGTCGGTGATTCGATTCTTGTTTTTGAAAGGGAAATTGCGCAGCGAAATCAAAGAGCGTTTGGATGCTGTGTACGGTGACTCTTCTCCTTCGATGGCGACCATCAAAAATTGGTTTAACGAGTTTCAACGTGGTCGCACGTCGGTTTTTATGAGCCACGTCCAGGTGCCCCGAAAACGGCTACCACGGAGGATAACGTGACAAAAATCCACGAATCCACGTATTGGCAGACCGCCGATTGAAGGTGCGCGAAATAGCTGAGACAGTAGGCATTTCAAAAGATCGCGTGGGTCATATCCTGCATGAAATTTTGGGCATGAGAAAGCTGTCGGCGCGATGGGTGCCGCGTTTGCTCACTCCTGACAACAAGCGCAACCGTGAAACCACTTCAGAGCAGTGTTTGACGCTGTTTAAGCGCAATCCGAAGGAGTTTCTGCGTCGTTTCGTGACAGTCGACGAAACATGGATCCACTGCTACACACCAGAGACCAAAGAACAATCGAAACAGTGGACTTCACCCGGCGAACGTGCTCCGAAGAAGGCGAAGACTGTCCCATCGGCCGGAAAGGTGATGGCCACCGTTTTCTGGGATTCACAAGGTGTGATCCACATCGAGTATCTGGAGCAGGACAAAACGGTCACAGGGCTGCACTATACCAAATTATTGGGCCGATTCGACGCCGAATTGAAGAAAAAACAGGCCCACTTGGCGAAGAAAAAAGTGCTCTTCCACCATGATGACGCACCGGCTCACACATCCGCCCTCGCCACGGCCAAATTGGGCTACGAACTGCTGCCTCATCCACCGTATTCTCCAGATTTGGCCCCGTGCGACTTCTTTTTGTTTCCAAACTTGAAAAAGTCATTCGCCGGGCAGAAATTTCAGTCGAATCAGGAGGTCATCGCCGACACGGAGGCATACTTTGCAGACCTCGAGAAAACGTATTTTACAGACGTATTTTTAATGAAGTTGGCGCATCGCTGGGTCAAGTGTAAAAACGGGCTAGAAGGAGACTATATGGAAAAATAAATCGCCATTTCTCCAAAATTTTTGTTTTTCTTTTGTAGGCTAAGTACTTATCGGATCACCCTCGTACAACAGTCACCTACAGCGGAGCCCGAGACGCTGCAGGAAGCCTGCAGTGAAATAGGTGGTCGCCCGGTATCCGAAATTCACATATTAATAGCTAAGCACCTTCTTAGCCAAGCGTCCATCGGCGTATCCATCTTATAGGTAGGGAAGCTTGGGTATGATAGGTACGGGAAAAAAGGAAAGGTAAGGAAGGGTCAGTACTTGCTTCTTGGCTTCGGGTTCCTGTAGAGACAGGTCTCAAGAGTCATTATCTGTACTAAGCTTCCGCACCGCGGCAAGGTAAGACATTTTTGCGGAGGTGCGAAATAAAAGTTGACTACTAACCAATAACGCGAAATTTAAAACGACACCGCTTTTTGGATGGCTCTTTAATACAATAGGTAAACATGACATTTTGGCCTAGAGCCCTGTTTTTATGGCTCAAGGAAGATGAGTTCTTCATGTACTTGGTTGTAATGACAATTTTTTGACACTGTCAATAGACGACTATCATCTATAGCTAATTTCACTGATGAAATCTCTTTCATAAAAGCTCATGTTCTTTTCAGAAGAACCTTCTTTCAGTTAATGAGTGACTAGGTGCCAATGAAATAAAAAGGTACATATAAGCCTCGAAGCGCGAGACGTCGACAAGCACTCCCCCAATTTGCGCCAACTTCTGGGTCGTGCAAAGGATCTATTCAGCTCTAACCATTTCAGTTAGAACCTTATGAAAACCCTACGTATACGCCTTGTTGCGTCTTTAATATTGTCATATACGTCTATGAAGTCAAGAGATAAGTGACATTTGTCGGCATGAAATGTTGACGTCTTCTTCAAAATGTAACTTTTTAGGACTACAGCCCAATTGATACGGACCGAACCATTTCAGCCGTTTACACTCTATGTACGCCTCGCAAAAACTGACATCATGAAAATCAAAATCGTCTAGAGAATCAGGAAATGAATTCCACAATTTTCGGAATATATTAGCATGTCCATTATCTCCAGCCACTCAAGCTAAGAGGCTGCTTTCCATACGCCAGTCAATGCGAGTGAAAAGTGATATTACAAATCACCGACTGAAATCTCGGCAGTCCAGAATTCCAGCAGCAGCTCCAAATCAATTTATAATCCTCACGCCAAATTGCTTTTCACTCTCGAGCACATTGCAAAATACAACAAGTTCCGCGCCGAGCAGCTGCGCGTTATCCCTCAGCATGTGCTCTAAAAATATATTCAACGCTATTTCTCTCTCTCTATGATGACACATCATCTGTAAACAATCTGGCCATCAAGCTGGAATGATAAAACAATACAAAAAAAACCATATCATCTCCAGGTTTTTACAAGGTCGGTTTATTTATATTAAACTCCATAAGAATACATAGACAAGCTCGACGCATTCGTACACTATCTATCGTAGAAATAAGGGCGTCTCTTATAACAGTAATAGCAATACTCTCATCTTGTAAAAAATGTTCTTTTTTGAACAAAAACAAAGTGTTAAGACGTAAGAGTCGGGTTAAGTTAAATAAAAGTTTCTTAAAATCTAATCATTGGATGAAGGGACATGGACCAACAAGACACCACTTGACAATACGTTCCGCTCCATGCGCACATTCATCTGCAACTTGTGAACTGCATGCTGGGAACTTGCTTACATATGTACACGTATCATACTACCGGGACGTTTCACCAGCTCAGAGAGGTGGCTATTGCTATTTAAATAACTTAATCGTAAGGCGTACAGCTAAGATAAAATGCATTCGTGATATGGATGGGGTGAGTCTTGGTTTAGACCCACAAGACGGTGGCTGAATCCTCGTTGGAGAGCGTGGAGAATCTCTGGAATTTGCTGTTGCGATAGGTTTTTGGGTCCCATCGATTCGTATCGTTGGTAAGTGGAACGCCTACGTTGTTGGCCGATGGGTGATGGTGCATCGTTGCTTTAAGTGTGGAATTCCGACTATCGGGATTGCATTCACTCTGGTCAATAGTGTCGTCGACGTGGGATGATCCAACCGACTGTGATATCATTGTGGAACTAAGTGGGACGCCGATTTCCTGAAATGAGCTGATCGAACTGAATCCACTTTCGTCCTCGGTTGTCGAGCAGATATTTGAGCATTGCTTGCTTAGAAGCCGTGGTGAGTAGTTATCCTCGTCTGTTTCAAGCTTCGACGAGGAGGATGTGGAGTGAACTGAACTATCGGTGCTGCTTCGTAGGGATAGGCGGGAATCTCGCATATTTGCGGTTCGTAAGAAGAGCATCTCGGTGGATATGTTTGCTTTCTGTTGATTGGCAACTGGATCTGGCATTCCATTGGCGTTAGCTGTTATGGTCTTGTTTCTCGAGCTGAGTGCTTGTCGATGCTGTGTCAGATCGACCTGTTGGGTATTCAACAAGTTGTGAATGGTGCGGGACAGCCTGAAGGCTTCCTTGACGAGTTTCTCCTCGGCTTCATCGCTAGGTGAGAGCTTGGTTTCACCTCGCTTCTTTGGAGATCGACGCCTGAAAGAGGTTTACACATTATTTCAAAATACAGAGATCAAGATGATATCGTACTCACCATGTGAAATCCTTGAAAGCCGCATATGAATCAGATGGCGTCGCAAGATCGTAGTGATCCTCGCTGACATTTTTCAAACTCTCGCCTTCAAATGGACTTGGTGTTGATCGTTTCAGATCAATCAAGTTCGTGCTGCTCCTCGTAAGGAGATAAGCTGATGAAGGGTTCGAATCAGGTGTCTTCTCATTGCCGCCGTATACCTGGTGCATGCTCTTCGAGCGTGAAATGTGCTCATTTCGGCAAAGACTTGAGTTCTTCTGGAAACGTTCGAAGAAACGGGCGACTTCTTCCATTACAGCGCGATACATGCCACAGCTCGTTTCGGCCTACAAATAGAAATAAGCATTAGGAGCTAGATCATAGACGGGAGAGACAAGAGAGAGAGAGAGAAATAGAATGGAAAACTCAGAGATTGAGAAACAAGATCGTTTCGTAACCATGCCGCGTTTGATTAATGGAACCATAAAACGATCTGTCATGATTGCGGTCCAATTTCGACTGTACAGTAGTCGGAGCCCTGAATTGATTATCGCTGGAAACCAGTAGTGAAGGTTTGCAATCGCATAATCGAGACCCGCTGCATTCGTTGCACGTTATTTATTGGATCACAGTGGAAACAATAAAGCATCACCCATGTCTCCACACACAGATCCGACTAACTTGAATAATGAGATGCATTTGCATGTTAGTGTAGCTGCAGTTCGACGGGCGAACGGTGCATTTTGATTGCTCAATTGTTTCTTTGTGCCCCGAAGTAGGTACTCGTCCTAAACGAATTGATTTTCTCAACGGAGCCATGCAGCGTTCTCGAGCGGAAAGAGTCTTTGACTCCCGCGTCTATTGGGCTTGATGACATCTAAAATTATTTGCAATTCTCTTGTAGGTAAATGTTTCCTCGAGTACAGGTTTTAAGCTATTACAACGTGTGATTACGTAAAACAGAGGGACATTTAGTAAGACATTGGAATCGTTGGGAAAGATGGGCGTAGCTGAGCTTGTCTCGAATTGGATGTCACGGTCAGATGGGGGTTTGAATCATATGCCGGCAGTTAAATCGGCTTTGAAGGTTTAATGGAATGGAAGAAGTAGTAAGCAACACAATTGTTGAAGGTAAGCTAATGGAGCATAATGAATGGTATTGGATGTGCTAATGTGGGTCTCGAATTCATTGCTGACGGATTGGCTTTTTTCAAATTTCGGTTTTGTACTCTTGTTGCAATTAGTGGTCAATTATTTTGAAATGTATTATAGGCTACTGACATAATAAATGGTGCTCGATACAAGGTGTGTTCAATAAATAAAATGAATTTTCGGTTTTTGAAAAGGGGTAATCCACATTGAGTCATGCGAGGCATGGTTACATCCTTGTTTTTAGCCGAATATGTAGAAACGGGCAATGGTCTTGATCCAGTGCATTATCAAGGCGCAAAAACCATGAATTTTTTCCGAACACTTTTTTCGGAATGCTTTACTTGAACAGCTTTTCACTTGCAGGTAGTATTCCTTTATGACTGTTTGACTTTGTGGCAAGAGCTCTCAATGCCGTGAAGACCGGAAAATGCATTGAGCATGACCTTCGTATTTGACCGCATTTGCCGAGCTTTTGTCGGTCTTGGCGAAGCAGAATGCGTGTTGCAATGTTGATTTAGAGTTTTTAGATTCGGAGTTAGGAAATGATATAATACTTCGATGTTATCTGCCATGAAGCAATTCAGCTTTTGATTTGGGGTTTGGCATGGTTCGATAAGTGGATCGGTAACGGCTAGATATAGATTCTTTTCTAGGATATTTGTAAAGCATATTTTCAATGTGGGAACGAAACGGCCATTGGAAGCAAAGGATTGATGCCTCTGTGAACGCTGAAGCTTTGAATTATCGCCAGT
This sequence comes from Merodon equestris, assembly GCA_958301585.1. Taxonomy (NCBI): domain Eukaryota; kingdom Metazoa; phylum Arthropoda; class Insecta; order Diptera; family Syrphidae; genus Merodon; species Merodon equestris. The sequence goes on from OY284414.1 coordinate 108,219,643, forward strand.
AGTGTGATCGATATTTTTCGCAATACTTTGATTGTCGCAATGGTTGTGATAGTGTTCTTCAAAGGTACAACGAACGGGAATTTAGAATATCCGTCGACAAAAATAAAGCCATATTTCTCTTTTGAATGCACCAAAATACTTGAATATTGACAGTACAACAATAGCAGGAAATCTGAAATGACACCTTTTGTCGGATAACTTTTTTAGGTAATTTTGTCATGTCCTGATATAATACATTTAATAATCGAGAAGCTAGATAGGTGATGGCTTTGATTGCAAAATGAAGGTTTTGACTTAAAAGTGTCGGACAACGTCCTAATTTAAAATGACTCCTCTTGTTGGATAGCCTTTTATTCAAACCGTCCTCATGTCCTGAGATCTCTTTTTTGCATTTAGTGAACGATGATATAGGTAGCTGGCCGTTTTCATTATGGAATGGGCGTTTCACTTGTATGTGTTCTTCTGTCTTCATTTATAATGCCACCTCTTGTAGGATAGACCTTTATTTACCCCATTTTCTCATGTCCCGAGATCTCCTTTTTCCATATAGTGATTGAAAACATAGATCGGTGACCGTTTTGTGTGCGGAATGAGGGTTTCAACTTGATTGTGCCACGCTACGTTGTAATTTAAAATGACATCTCTTGTTGGATAGCCCTTTATTTACGCCATTTTCTCATGTCTCGAGATTTCCTTATTGCATATAGTGAACGAACACATAGATCGCTGATCGCTTTGATTGGAATTGGTGTTTTGACTTGAAAATGACGGAGTACGTTCTTATTTAAAATGACACCTCTTACTGGATAACCATGAATTTGGGCTATTCTTCCATGTTTTGAAATTTGTTTTTTTTTTTGCATTTGGTGGTCGATGATATAGATAGCTGGCCGTTTGATTGCGGAATGGAGGTCCTAATTTGAAATGACACCTCTTGTTGGATAGTTCTTTATTTATGCCATTTTCTAATGTCCCTAGATTTCTTTTTTGCTTATAGTGGTCGAAAACATATATCGATGATCGTTTTGTTGCTTAATGGGGGTTTTGACTTAAATGTGCCACGCTAAGTCCTAATTTAAAATGACACCCCTTGTTGGATACCCCTTTATTTCCGCTATTTTCTCATATCCCGTGATATCCTTTTTGCTTTTTGCGGAATGGAGCTTTTGACTTGAATGTGCCACGCTACGTCCTCATTTAAAATGACACCTGTTGTTGGTCAACTCTTTATTTACGCCATTTTCTCATGTCTCGGAATTTCCTTATTGCATATAGTGATCGAAAACATAGATCGCTGATCGCTTTGATTGCGGAATGGGGGTTTTTGACTCGATTGTCCCGCCTACGTCCTAATTTAAAGTGACACCTCTTACTGGATAACCCTTTAGTTATCACACGCATGTAGGTAGATTAGCGGATTAAATAAAACTAGCAGGATCATAGCCAATGCATTTAAAGGAAGACAAAACCCAACGTAAGAACCACTTTTCCACATAAGCTTTAATGGTCGTCAATGAAGTGAAAGGGGGACATGCTGGTTTTGCATATCAAGTCGGGAGCTATATAATCCAGAAAAAGTTTGATCATGACAAGAAACACGGAGACGAAACAAAAAAACAACACATCGTTGAACTTACCATCACTGCAGTGACGGATGTGGACGATAATTAACCAGCGAAGTTAATTAATTAAAAAAAAAAGGCAGATACAAGCTTTTTAATTGTTTCTAAGGCCATTAAGCAGGTTTACGTATATGTAGCAAGGCTAAAATATATAAAAAAAAGTAATTCTGGTCTGGTAGATCGTTACCACCAATGCAATCAAGGCATACAATCGAACCTTGTGTAATTGCTTTGATTTTCATACGAAGAATGTCAAATTACTTCTCGCTACTAACACCATTCCCCACATCATCCATAATGTAAGCAATTACGACAAGGAAATACGCAATTCTTCCTACCTGCATTGGCGACAGTTTTGCAATTCCCAGCACATGGTCATTCCCAACCGTTGATTTTTGCCACATTTCCATTTGTTTTGATTTTGCGCATTAATTACGCATTATCTAAGTGCTGGAGTCGGCCCTTTATCTTTCTTCTTCACCATCAACAGCATCATCATCACTGGCTTCCGCCCAAAATCGTACGATTGCATAACCCTCGTACATTGCTCATGATGCTGGAAGATTTTAATCTTAAGCCAACTAGTCAGCGACCACCTGTGCTTATGCACTAACTCTCCTCTAATGAATGTGCAAGACCATGGGATCGTGACATTAGCCATTAGGAACGACTACTGACTGTTGGCTATCTACCAACCAGCATTTGGTATCTGGTGAATATCTGGTCTCAGGATCAACCAAACGCAAATAAACAAACATTGCAGACAAGTTGCACCATCCCTGACATCGGTGGATGCCAATGGGTGGAGGCGGACGTGTTGCAGGCAGCAGAGAATGCCATGAAACGAATGTGTGCTTATAGGAAAGACATTTTGAGAAATGTGGAAGAAAAGTGAAAGTATCTATGCGAGACGAAAGGCACATAAATACCTGCAAAAACGAATGAGAAAACCAACAGCTTAATGATAGTAACTTGTAATTTAATTGTATGATAGGTCGATCCAAGACGACTGCAGATTTAATTAAAGCAAAAGCTGTCCACCGTCAGCGCTGTTTGGTTGGGCAACGATGGTCGAGCCAGCTTACGAGGAGGAACCCTAAATGAAGTGTGATCATCACCATCGCTAACGAGATCGGAGAGAGAATTTGAATTCACCATTGCCGAGGTGCTCTCGTGGCGAAACGCTTTGTTGCGTTCTCCTTTCTCGTGTTCTTTGTTTTGGTTTTACACAACCAATTGCAACTGGGTTAATGGGAATCGGCCAGAAATTATCTTGCCTCTTCCTATCGCCGTTAGACACAACATGAGATATGTTTATTAAATGCATTCGATAGATACTGGTAGCCATATCTCATGCATGTAGATTCTTATAATGTACAACGCAGCACTTGCACTTCGGCTAGTTCGAGGCATCATTGGTATACCAGCGCCACACTCTGCTGTGTAAATGTTATGTCGAGATTGGATTTGCAATCGTGCCACAAGAGGTACGATGCTTCGAATAATTGAACTACATCTCCGAACAAGCTCCAAACACAGTGTGTATGTGGCAACCAGGAAGTGGGTTTTGAAAAGCGAAATCAATCCATTAGAACCGAAGTAGAAGAAAAGTAGATTGCGAGGTTGCACTGTGTTGGAAAAGTAGCCCTGCCTTGAATCGACTGATGATTGAGAGGAGAAAAGTGATTTGCGAAGAGCTAATCCGTAGTAGTTTCAAGGTCAGTGTAGTGGAATAATTGGAAAGTAGGATGGGAAGATGCAATTGGATTTCAAATGCCTGTAACCTGCATTCCGTGTGCTCATAGTTGGTTCGATGTTATTGACCTGTGACCAATACAATGTTCGCCTTAAAGTTCGAATTGTGATAATTGTGCTGGAAACTTTCTAATGCGTACTTTCGATACATATCCGTTGGAGAGCGATTGAATCCATTAATAGCTGTTAACGTGCATCAAATCGTGACTTAACAGTTTTTTCTTCGTTTTTTGTACCTTTTGTCACGAGTTGAGTGCTTTTACAGTGGTGCTGGCGTTGAGGTAGTCTACATGGCATACGTCAGCGGAAACTGATTAAGTCGTCATCGTGGTGGAAAACATCTGGTTTCTGATGACTGAGCTGTTATGACGGAAAGTGTCACAGGGAGTTTGCTTTTATTTTTTATTTGCATGATGCGATTAAGGCTTAGTGTTTACGAGTGCCTACGTTTTTTTAGAGCCTAGAGCAGTGAAGCATTCATTGAGTGTGGTTAGTTGCAGCTCTTATACAGCACGTTTGTCATCTGTTTGAATTTTAAGCACGTAAATTCACTTACATATCAAGAGAAGTCGCCAAAACAACATGGTCGCCAAATCTACCCGCGACAATTGAAAAAAAACCTTTACGTCAACCGAAAATTGTGCCAGCAGTTTAACAGATTTACGTAAACTGATGCCAAACTCTATTTTATTATATTATATGTAGGGCGATAGTAAATCTTTAATTGCTACTTTCATCAGTCTTAAACGATAAAACCTTTACGTTTTCGGTATCAAGTCCATCGGGGGTCTCGTAGGCCGTGTCATTCCTCGATTACAATCACTTCCTCATTTCTGTACGTTCATAGCTGCAACCGTGAGAACACAGCATTACCGCTGCCATTTCGCTAACACGCTGTAAAATTAGCTGATGTCCGCGATGACAAGGAGAATGTTAAGCGACTGTTAAAATGTGTAATGCCATCACATGTTAACCATGTAACAAGAGGAAGAATCCAACGTAGCGCGACAGTCATGTGAATTTCATTTCTTGGCAGTGTTCGTCCTAACCCACAAGTTGACCTTTTAGTAGATTTGCCACACATGCACTCATTAAACATGCCGGAAAGATGCAAATTTTCACGTGAATTGAACTACGAACCCTCATTGTGGGAAAGTGTTGGGTGCCAGTTCGCTATTCAACTCTTTCGTTTCATGTTGCCAACATTTTTAATCAACACTTACCTGCTTCAATTGCCATTGCAGTGTATCCACTTGACTTTGCAAGACAAGAACTTCAACATTCTGCGACGAATCTTTGATATCGAATTGATTTTCTGTGAAATTCGTGGCTCCATTTATCTTCGTCTCATGATCGGCTTCATCATGCAATCGACATTCCTGAAAAGATCAAACAAAACAATTCCATAAGACACGCAACAAGTTAGGCAAACAACATAACACGGGTGTACAAAAGTAAGTAGTAACAATCCAATTGTAGGAGTTTACAGAGTTCCAGGGCGATTTCGAAAGCAGCCCAAAAAAGAAACGAGTAACAAAAACCTTATCCGGTGACGTAACCCACTTAGCGGGCGTAATTAAGAGGAAACAACAGCCTACTTAGGGCGTCTACTCAAACTTATAACGATGAAAAGATCCTAAAGACCAAACCAAAACATGGGTATGAAGAAGCGCTTTTCTGCTTGGTTTCAGCCAACTTAAACGAGAAATTACCAAATAGGCGGAGTGCGTCAAATTGGGCTCATGACACCTTTCATTAGATGACGGCATGCGGCTGTCAATAATTGATGCGTTCCAAGAGCTTGGGTTATTTGGCACAGACAGCATGAAGTTCATTGACTCTCCATCTCGCGTCCATATAATAAGCATAGGTTGAAAGCGCACAGCAGCATAATTACAAGTAAATTAATCAATCAATTTCTTATTTAAATTAATTAAGAAAAACCTAAGAAATAAAGAAAGCAAGACGAGAAGACGACAGTTCTTCGTTTCTACTTTCCTCCGATCTGTCGCGCGAATGTGATGGATTCACTGCAGCAACAGTTAATGTATTTTTACTCTCACTTCAGTGCCTATCTGGATGCATATAGCCAACCATTAGTTGGTTGATTTGTTGGTTTGGGTTTGTAAGAAGATGCACGTGATCTTTGTATAAATCGCTTGAGCCGAACCCGGTAGCCGTTTTGCTTATTGCTATTAAATTAAGCAACACAAGTGTTATTCCTTTTCGATTATTACCAGTAGGGGGGGGATTGAGGTTATTATTTATCAATTTGTGGCTTTGAGGGTAATTTGACGTGGATGAATGTGAATGGTGGCAGAAAGGGTTATGCAAGATAGATTACACAAGATTTATGATCGGCTCCTGTACTACGCCTGATATTATTATTGTTTCCCTTATAAGAAGACAATGGGTTAGAGATTAAGTGATGTGAGAAATGAGCATTTGAGATTTAAATCATTATTAAACGGTGTTTGTTTGAATGACCAAGTGGGAGACCAGCTTCGGTAATGAAGGCATTGTGATTCAGATTATGCGTTTTCGACAAACGCTGGCGATTTGGAAAGTGATGTGACAACCTTTCTACTGCCTGATTCAAGGCTTAGTTTAGGCAAATCTACGATAAAAAATGGCTGTGAAGTAAGAGGGCCTGTTTTACAGGGCTTTCAATAGGGACATAACAAATTTGAATTTTAATACAAATGAAACCCCAAACATTTTTGATGATCTTTAAGTGTCGAAACGTCAGTCAAGGTTTACCCCTTTATCATGGTTAAGTTTGGAAACGAATTACGTTTGGAAATTATTATAAATTACTACTTAATTTCTGAGTCGATGATCGCAAGTTGAGAGTTACCCACATTTTCCGCCGTAATAAGCGCCCCACCACACAGGCTGCGGGTATTTTAGTCAACATTGAACATTCCTGTGCTGGTGATACTACGCACTGGTCGAAGTGCCTTGAATATCGCAGCCGTAAATGCTTCAGTTCAAAATGAGTCAAACCAGTTGATTCTAAGGCGTTCACAGGAATTGGGAATCCTCATTTTGGCGAGTTGCCTTAAGCTATTGGACTACATCAAGAAACTCCATTGTGCATAAAATAGTGCCAAATGCTACGCAGCCTACAGAACTATTGAGGGGCAAAATCGGTAATCTTGTCGTCGCAAAAAATGATTCGGTCGAATGGCCAACTCGCTCATGCAATTTAAAGCCCCTAGATCTCTTTTTTATCTGGTTATGGGAACTCAGAAACAATATCGAGGGTGAAAGTGCCAACGTGCCGGCCAATTTGTGTGGAAAAAGAATGGCGATTGGCTCCAAAAAATTTAACGCTGCTTCCGGAACCAAATCGAATTTCATATTTAAATTTAACACGTGTACTATACATCTGGAATAAATTTCAGTCATATACATATGTCGATAATCCTGTCTTTAATTTAAATACAAAATTGTTATGTCCTTATTGAAAAAAAACTGTGCTTACGTGACTATTTCTGAACTAATTTTGGAGAGTGTTCGGTCCCATTGCTGAAGAGACTGCTTTAAAGTGAAAAAAAAAGCCTTTGGAGTGCATTTCTTTCCATATTTATTCAACATAATCTGTCTCCGAGTAAATAGAACGTTGTAAGTAATCATTAAATTTATCGAAGCCTGAAATCCTGCCTTGAGTATGTTGGTCGAAGCCTTCTGGATGGTAGAAATCGTATTGTATGTGTTCCATTTCAACATCAATTTGAATTCAGGAGCAGCTCGATGTTGCACGACGTTAGATCAGGCGAGTATCATGGGCGGTCGAGTATTGTGACGCCTTTTTTGGCCAAAAAGTCGCGCAAAATTAGGGCGTATTGACATCCAACAAAAATCAACTAAGAATTTCACAAATAATTTTGATCTTGTTTAATGAATTTTTGATGGATAATGCTTTTAGATTAAAAATCAACGGCGAGCATCGTCTTGATTCGAAACGTTTACATCGGATATTATTGTAATTTTCTTTCGGATCATCTGGTGACTTCCATGTCGCGCTCTACCTTTTGGTGCACCATGCTTCATCGCCAGTTTTTATATATATATATATATATATATATGTATATATATACATATATGTAGGGTGTCACACGAGCAGTGTGCCAAAAAGCTATAGCGTGTAGGTCTGGTCAAGACAAGAAAAAAATCGTATGGGGGGGGGGGTCTATTCCCCCCGTTTAGCCGGGAGGGGCAATTTTCTAAAAAATTGACTTAATTTGGAAAAAAAATTATTAAAAACAGTTACATCCACAATGCCGTGATATACTTTTTTGTAAAGCCAGAAACCTCTTCTTTCATCTTGTTTCTAAACGAAGCTGTTTTAAGGAATAGTTTTTGAGAAATTAATTTTCAAACTCAAAATTTTGGAAAAAAAATGAAAAAAAAAAATTTCGAACTATTTTTTTTCAAAATTATATGTAATTAAGTACTAATTTTTTTTCAAAAATTCAATTCTCTTATTAGTTTTTAGTTAAAAACAGAAAACCGGATGCAAAAATGTTTTGTAGTTTTTGAGAAATTAAAAAAAAACCCGAACCATTTTTTTCTAAGAAAAACCTTTTTTTTTGGTTTTAACGCGGCTGGACTTGTAGGCAAATTAATGTATGAAACATTGACATCTTTTTTATTATTTTTAAAAAATCGGAGTTTTATGAGGATTCAATAAACTGTCACAGTATTGGAATAACCCTGGATTAATCCTTTTTTTTCATTGATAACGCCTGAAAACTGACCTGCCAATTTCGTCTGGGTCCGCCCGCCGCCGATGGGTTCAACCGGCTAGGACCTTAAGACAATAAAACCGCAATTTTTGGATTTGGTCTGACGTAATCCCTCCCTTAGTACAAGGAGGATAGCTATTATGCTTGGAGTGCCCAAATCTAGAGTACGGAGAGTGCTTCATACCGAAAACTTACACCCGTACCATTTTAGGACAGTTCAGGAACTCACCTCAAACGACAAGTTTTTGAGAGCAGAATTTTGTCGATCATTACTGCTTCTAGATGAAACTGAACGAAACTATTTTGCAAGGATATTCTGTACGGATGAAGCACAGTTTACCAGAGGTGGGGTTACTAACTTCCACAATTTGCATCATTGGAATAGCACCAATCCACACAACAAGAAACAAAATAAATCACAACACCGCTTTAGCTGTTATGTTTGGCTTGGTATTGTTGGACAAACTGTAATCGGGCCCCGGTTTTTGAATGCCGTTATTAATGGAGAATCATACCTGCAATTCCTACGAGACCTTTTGCCCGATTTGATGGCCAATGTTCCTTTGGCCATAACAGATAATTTAATCTACCAGCAAAATGGAGCACCAGCACACTACAGCTTACGGGTTAGAAACTGGCTGGATGATCATTTTAGTGACCGTTGGTTCGGAAGAAGGGGCCCCACGGAATGGCCACCTAGATCACTAGATTTAACTCCTCTAGATTTTTATGTGTGGGGATTCATGAAGAATTATGTTTACGAAGTGGCAATAGTATCTTTGGAACAACTGAAAGAACGGATTGAAGTCGCTGGAGTCAAATTGCAGGAAAATTTGTCAAGCATAGATATGTGCAGCCATTAGGAGAAGAAGGAGATATAATCTTTGCCTTCTAGAAAAAGGGGATCATATCGAAAATTTATTATAATAAAACTCCGAAGTTTTTAAAAATAATAAAAAAGAGGTCAATGTTTCATACATTAATTTACTTACAAGTCCAGCCGCGTTAAAACCAAAAAAAAGGTTTTTCTTAGAAAAAAATGGTTCGGGTTTTTTTTTAATTTCTCAAAAACTACAAGACATTTTTGCATCCGGTTTTCTGTTTTTAACTAAAAACTAATAAGAGTATTGAATTTTTGAAAAAAAATTAATACTTAATTACATACAATTTCGAAAAAAAATAGTTCGAAATTTTTTTTTTTAATTTTTTTTGCAAAATTTTGAGTTTGAAAATTAATTTCTCAAAAACTATTCCTTAAAGCAGCTTTACTTAAAAACAGGATGAAAGAAGAGGTTTCTGGCTTTACAAAAAAATATACCACGGTATTGTGGATGTAACTGTTGATTTTTAATATTTTTTTTTCCAAATTAAGTCAGTTTTTTAGAAAATTGCCCCTCCCGGCTAAACGGGGGGGAATAGACCCCCCCCTCCCATACGATTTTTTTCTTGTCTTGACCAGACCTACACGCTATAGCTTTTTGGCACACTGCTCGTGGGACACCCTGTATATATATGTATGTATATAGGGTACAGGTTCAAGAGGTTCAAGAGTGTACGCTCTTATGGTGTTTGTCACACAACCTGGACGGGGTGCAGGTGGTTTGTGTCCAAGATGTTCATTCACTACTCTCCTGGGGTGGTTGTCCTAGATGGGATTCGACTGAATTTGTCGCATTGGTTGTAGTTCACAGTATCTTTTTGGTTTCCATGTCATTAAGGTGTTATATTAGAAATGCACACACAAAGTATGAATTTTGAAGTGATCTTATACTGCGAGTGTTATGCCTTCGTCAGCATTATTTTGTGAGGGTTATGCCTTCGTCAGCATTATTTTGCGAGTGTTATGCCTTCGTCAGCATTATTTTGCGAGTGTTATGCCTTTGTCAGCATTTTTTGATCATCTCTCGTTCACAACTGATAATGTTGCACAATTTTTCCGGATAGGAAAAAGACCTTTCGCTCAACAGTCGATGATGATTACCATCGTAATACGATCACCCCCAGTTACTATAAATAACATAAATTTTTTGGCAAATTTTATGTCTTTGTAATGGCTCAGTCTCATTTCTTTTAATTGCTCCGTGAGGGAATGTAGAACAAATCGCGCAAGAACTTTTCTCTTTCCTAAAACCTCGTTAAGAATTCGATGGCCCACATTCCTCGGAAAACAAATCATCAAGTCTCGCGAATAAACAACAGTCAGAGAGCCGAAGTTATTTGTCTTTCACAACGTTATCTGCATTCCTTGAGGTTCTCGGATTGATTCGGTGAGCATTTATTGTCTTCAAGGTCTTCACCACCATTACGAGTTCTAGCAAATTAGCGGAATACTTGTACTTGGAATTGAAACTGGCCACTCTAAACGTTTTTCGTCGATTCAAATGTTTGGCACATTGGGCGTTTGATTATAATATCATAACTATTGAGAGAACAATGGGAACGCTTCGAAATTCAGTGTGAAGATAGATAAAAACAAATCAAAGATGACATTGTAATTGGCTGTTAATTTAAACCAGTCGGAAAGGAAACAAATAATGCATTAAAAAGGGGTTTGAATGGTCATTACCCGCAGCTCACTAACAGAATCTCGAAAAATTGAATTAAATCAGATGAGATCCGATTTAAGCCTCACTTAGAGTCTTCATCGTAAGACAAGCTATTCATTTAAAGCTTCCGTGGTAGAATTGCACATTTCTAGATTTTGTTCACTTCTGAAACTTCTTTGTGTTTCGTGTTCAAAAACAGCATGTAGGTTTCTACTGGGGCACCTGTTCCTTTCGCCGATATAACTTAGCAATTGTCAATTTATTTTCCTTTTTTTAGCTGCAATCTTTACAGGATATTCCAGCAATGAAGCTCAACAGTGGGTTTCTTTTACAGTTCCATCATCCTTGCCATTTTAAGAAGGAAAACATGGAGATTTTTGTTATTTTAAAAAGGGGGCCCCTTAAAATTCTTAACGACTTTTTATACATAAATGTTGCTTACGCTGACTTAAATTACTGCGATGAGTTCGGCCTTCGCAAGCGCACATCGGTCAATTACTGCTGTTCGATTGGTGTACTGATTCGATTATTTAGTAAACTATTTATGCGCAAACTGATGATGCCATTTCGCGTTTTATTTTTTGTTTATGAATTCAACATATTGTGTGAGACGGTCAAAATTGCAGCTAAAGAGGTCATGGATAAAAAGTGTGTCTGCAACCTCGTCTCCTTCTTTTAAGGATTGTAGGTTGATACTCAACACCGTCTCCTCCTGACTGAATTTTTTATGGATGCGAGAAAGAAGTCAAAGCAGCAAACGAAGGTGTCTGAGAGAATCAAGTGGTATAAGCTGGATAAAGGAAAAGGCGAAGCTTTTATTACCATCATGGAAAACTACCTCTCTTCCATTATCGATGAGGTCGGTAATGAGGAGTGCAGAGCACAAGACATGTGGGATTCCCTACAACAATCTGGCCTGGAGAAAGCCAAATCACTGCTCGGAACATCTAAAGGCCCCTGCCAACACGCAAAAGAAACCTGGTGGTGGACAGACGAAGCCAAAGCAGTGATACACGAAAAGAAAATGGCTTTCCAAGCTTGGTCAAAGTGCTCTTCTACTAATAGAGAGGAAAAAGCTCGCCGTGAAAAGGTATATAGATGTTGCAAAGGTATCGCGAAGAAAAAATGCGCCGAATTCAAAGCGAAAAGCATGGAAGGCCTCTATCAGGAGTTGGAAGAAATATCGTCTTCCGCGTCTGACAGGAACCAGGCTACCCAGGAGCTTCGACAAAACAATTTGAACAAAGGAGCAAATATCTTTAAGATAGCCGCCCAGAGAAGAAGAAATGCTCAGGAGATTCGTTTCCCAAAGTTTATTAACAATGCTGAAGGCCAACTCCTTGTGGAAGACGAAAAAATTCTCCACAGATGGCGACAGTATTGCGAGGAACTTCTGAATGAACAGTTTCCCCGAGTGTACTTTCCAAGAGCCGCCCCGAATCATGCCGAAATACCCGACATCACAGTCGAAGAAGTTCGGTACGCGGTTAAAAACTCCAAGAAAAGAAAAGCTGTTGGGCCGGACGGGATACCCTCTGAGTTCTGGAAAAAGATGGGAGACATCGGGTCTAGATGGCTCATGGTTCTTATCTCTAAACTTATGAGAGGCGACACTATGCCTAATCAATGGAGGGAAAGCTATCTTCATCCATTGCACAAAGGAAAGGGTGATACGCGAAATTGTGATAACTACCGTTCTGTCAAGCTGATGTCGCACACCATGAAGATCGTTGAACGGGTATTAGATAGCCGACTGCGGAAAATAATACGACTATCTGATGACCGGTGCGGGTTTGTCTCGGGTAAATCAACAACAGATGCAATCCAAAGTATAAGGATCATGATGGAAAAGCATCGTGATTCTTCAAAGGACTTGCATATGGTGTTGGTTGATTTCGAGAAGGCCTTTGACCGGCAACCAAGAGATCTTTTATGGGTAGCGCTAAGACAAAAAGGAGTTCCAGAAACCTACGTGCGAGTAATTATGGACATGTACGAGAGAGCAACGACAAGAGTAAGATGCACCGCAGGAGTCACCGAAGAATTCGCAATCAAAGTCGGTGTACACCAAGGGAGCGTCCTCAGCCCACTGCTTTTTATAGCAGTCCTTGATTGCTTGCTTGAAGGAAAAGTGACGGACCCCAATGTGCACCAGCTATTCTTTGCTGACGATGGGGCCATTATAAGTGATGATCAGGCGTCCCTACAACGAGCACTTGATGTGTGGGTGGACATTTTTGAGGGACACGGGTATCGTATTAGTTCAAAGAAGACAGAGTATCTGTGCTGCCCGTTCTCTGACCCTCATCAGCCTATTCCAGACATTTACTTGAATGGAAGAGTGCTTCCCAAGTGTGAAAAGTTTAAATATCTGGGATCTATGATTAATAGAGAAGCAACTTGTGATGACGACATCAAACATCGCGTAAGCGTAGGGTGGATGAAGTGGCGGGAAAACTCCGCCATCTTCTGTGATCGAAAAATGCCCCGTAAGCTGAAAGGAAGGCTCTACACGTCAGTTGTACGTCCGGCGCTCACATACGGTTCACAATGCTGGACAATGCACAAAAAGTATGAGAGCAAATTAACGGCAACTGAGATGAAGATGCTTCGCATGACAGCGGGAGTAACAAAGCGTGACAGAATTAGAAGTTCAAAGATCCGAGGAAGCCTCCACGTAAAAGAAACCATCACAAGAAATATAGAGCGCGACCGACTCAGTTGGTATTGCCATGTTCAAAGGAGAGATCCTTTGAACCCCGTCCAAAAGGCGTTATCAATCAACATTCCAATTTCAACACGCAAAAAAGGCAGGCCGAAAAACAATTGGTGCAAACAAATGCAAAAACACCAGCATTTGATTGGCCTCAGCGATGAAGTAATCCCAAACCGGGAAGCCTGCCGCTACTTTCTGAGGTCAAACCGGCGGACCCCACAAGCGGACCAGTAGGAATGCAGTTAAGTGGGAAGGTTATGGTCCTACACTTCTGACCATAACGACGCCGGGATAAAAAAGGAAAAGAAGAAGGTTGATTACTTATAAATGATCTTGAAAAAAATCGTAAATTTTATATATCAGAGCAGCCTTAACATGCTCGTCACATAAGAGGGGTGTTAGACTTAACTAGCGTATTTAAGAAGGGACCTAACAAAGGTAGTGTAAAGGGACTTAGTAGCGTAAGCATTCCAGAGCTCATTAGATCAACGTTTAGTAAAGCCGAGAGAGGTGTTGGCACGTTTGATATTATCGTTGCGTAGATGAACGTTAAGTTTTCGGTGACAGATAACACCTAAATAAACCAAGAAGTTGAGAAGGGAAACAAGGGTGTTTTTAGTGAGGTGCTTTATTAAATGTAACAGATCTTCAAAGTCTGAAAATTTCCATGTAAAAAATACATCTCGAACAGATTGAACTACTATGATAAATGTTGACGAAATATTGCTCATGAAGTTCTTCCCTATTCGTCGTGATATTGCCAAAGAACAAACAATTGACCACAAAACATGTTTGAATCAGCTGCATAAGGCTGGATAAACAGCAGGATATTGATAATGGTACCCGTTGGTCTAGCGCCCATAAATTTAAGGCATTTCTAGGATTTTCTTAAGGATGAAATTAATGAAAAAACGATAATTAAACTATTTACGTTTATTAACCCACTCAATACTCATAGAAAAAAATAAGTATTATTACAAAAAAGATGCCGAAGATGACACCCTCAAAAAAATGGACCTGGGTAGCCCAGGTAATTTCTGCTCTGTCTGAAGAAAGATTATTAACCTATATGAGTGTCGCTATCTCCGGAACTAGAAAAAAAGAAAAAAAAATTCACAAAATGGCCCGTTATTGAAATTTAGCTAAATATACGTCGTTTTTTCATTCGTTTTTTTTACGAAAAAAGGAAAAGTTATTCAAACACAGTTTCCCTTAGTTCCAGATATAGCCACTGATATATTGAATAACATATTCAAAATTGAGCTTAATCGGGTGAATAGTTTTTTTTGAATAGTAATTTTGAGCCTTCGAACTTCTACACTGATAGAATTATTGAACTGCCTACGAGATGGCAAAGGTCATAGATGATAATGGCCAAGTCCTGTTTGTTTTTTTGTGAAAATTAATGCTCTATTTATATTGAGCCGTATCAACATATCACTCAAAGTATTGTCTATCGCTAGCTCAAACTTTTGCCCATTTTTTGTCAGAACAGGAATTCCGCGCAGGATCCACGAATTGACTGAATTTTTCTTCAAAAGATCGGAAGTGCTGGTCAGTTGGGTTATGCTTCATCGATCAGAACAAATGGTAGTCGGAAGAGGCGAAATTTGGAAAATACGGCGGGTGGGGTTGGACATCCCATTTCGGGGTTTCCATGTGGATTTCAACGACCTGAGCAACATGTGGCAAGTGTTGTCATGGAGCCAAATTAAAATCAATGCACGGTTCAAACACATCAACTGCAGTCGATAGCGATGTTCGGTGTTGGTTTCGTTCGTTTGAACCGACCAAATGCAGAATCCTCGATACAATGCAAAAAAACGCTTTCCTTTTCTGCCGCTAAAGCAGCAATTTACACATGGAAAAACGTTGTTCGACTTTCATTTTGATCGTTCCTAATGCTTTTACACGTTTCGAAACAGTTCTCTCATCTACGATGTTGCAAGTTCAGCTAGCGTCTGACATGAGTCATTGTGAAGTAATTTCTTCTTTTTCTTCAAACTCTTTCAGTGCGACAGAGCGTTATTTAGTTTCAATATCAAAAACATTTTTTGAAGTACCGAGACAAGTTTTTGACAAGTCTAAAAAAGAATGCTTTATGCTTCAGCCGCAGATGTTTTTTTTTTTAAACAAAATTCCCCCAAATATTATTTGGCATGAAACTCGACATGCTTAAAACTATGAAAAAAAAGTTGTTCACACTTCGGCGAACTAAAATACATTGACGTTCAAGCCTGCCTACAATAATTCCTTAGACATGCGGTACATGCGTGCATGAAATTAAGCACGTAGTTTTGGTAACGATATCTGCCATAGTCCAAAGAAGAAAGAAGCCAATAGGTGCGTGAATATGAAATGTCGATTTTTTTTGTTTAAAAAAAAACTTTTTAATTTAAACATCGTTCTGAATGAGGTCAATAACCAAAGTATTAGTCGTCGATTTTTTCTTTTTTTACAATTAATCGATCTCGTGACAAAGCCATGCTCGACCTTTGAGGCCATCAAACCAGTATTCTACTTCTTTGTCAGAACGAAGGCGCTGCTCCGAAGGTCCGTGCATTATAGAACGAAACAAGTACTAATCAGCAAGTCTGGTGAATGCTGTTGATATTTACCCAGTTGATTTACCAAATATTTTTTTGGACAGCCATTTTCAGGTCATTTTTGCTGCAATGTTCGATTAAATTTTATCAGACGCTAACGGTAGCGATCCCCAGTAATCCTTTTACCAGGTTTTAAACGTTCATAGTACTCCATTCCCTTCTGGTTGCACTAAATACGCAGCATATCCTTCTTTCCATGAATATTTCGTACAGGATGTGAGGTTGATGATTGCCCTTGGGCTTCCCATGATTCGTCGGGCTTGGAATGGCCTATACAAACTCACTCTCTATCTCAAAAAGCCTTTTCCTTTGTGATGGTCAGGCAAAATTTCTGAAGCGGATTTGTGCCTTTCGTTGGGTCTTCATTTGAATTGACTCTTCTTTGAATCTTTCCCAGGAAGGTTTGAAAACAGTTATACGATAGACATTCAGTTTTTCTGAAAGCTGTTTTTGTGGTCGACATCAGTCTTTATCTAATAATACTTGGAACTCTGCATCTCCGAATTTTTTCTCTGTCTTCCACGGTCTTTGTGGTCGATGCCAAAATCACCACTTTCAAAACAAACGAACCAACGTTTACAAGTCATTAACAATGGATTACTTTCTGCAGTGGTTTTCTTTAAAAATAAAAATGTAATAAAACTGCCAACCAATTATCATTACCTGGCAAAAAATTGACATTTTCGAGGCGATAAAAGAAGTTCATAGCATAATCACACCCTGCCCTTGAAAATACCATACTTTTTGCCACTGACACTAGTCATATATGGTAGCTGTTCCCTCTGTTAGTCAAATCAACATACTATTTTGAGCTCCCATCTCAGAAGGGTCAATAAAACTTTAAAATATAATTACACTATGCTATTAGATGAGTGCTTACTGCATTTGCGGATTGTGCCACCGTAATTTGGATCACAAATATCAAACTGTTTTGTCATAATTTGTTCACTGCTACTTGCTGCAATTTGCGGTGACTATAAGCCTCAACTATAAACCCAGAAAGCCAAATAGTCTGAGCAACGAACCCTTCCGAATACCGTCGACTCTTCCATCCGTCAAAATGAGCGGCAGCTTAATTTTTCATCATGTATGACTCACATATTGTCACTGCACACATGGGTATCTGTTAGCATTCAAAGCTTGTTTTTCCTTCTACTATATTTCTCCGATTGTACTGTACAAAGAGATTAACTGTCGCGTAACAAACGGATATCACCGGTTCCACTTCACAGCCCGTTGAATCCATGGACGTGCATGCAACACAGGTCTCCACTGTAGTTACCACGCATACACGTGCATCCTCTGTGTTCATGTATCTAACCAGTATTTGAATTGAATACATGATGAATTGAATCTAACAAAATCCAGTCGTTTGCTGCTAAACTGAAAGAAATCAGAACAATTGTCGTCTATTATCCAAAGTGTCATCCGAGTATTGTCCGCATCTATGCATATTATACGAATAACCGACTGAACCAGTGATATACTCTCACACCCACTTGCCGTGGTATCCGTCCCCACCTGACATACTCTGATTAAGTATCTGCTGTACGAGTACTCCAGTTTGGTTTTCAAGCAACATTTCCAGTTCCCTAGTGTCACTAATGGCCAATTCAGGCGCGACAATTTTACCATTAATTACAATTCAATCGACTACTGCCAGAGGATTAAAAAAAAATTAAAAAAGTCCACTTGTATGCCGACATGCCTCGCGCTTTTGGAAAGAATTCCGTTCGCTTTGACAAGTACCGCCGCGGGCGGATAATTGAATTTTCGAGATGCATATATTAATTTTTTGATTCTGATTTTTTTTTTTAATATTTTTCTCAAGGGGCTGTAGTAAAAGGTGGTATAACGCGAAACACGAAAGACGTGATGGAATTTTTTTTGGTTTTTTCCTTTGGTATTTTAAGTAAGCAACATAGCTTCGGGGAAGTGTGTTATCGATGTCGTTGAAAATGTTGGAAAATGGTTATGACCGTGGTAAGAGGCATAATTTCCAAATAATTGTTGACTCAAGGCGTTTGCACAATGCATGTTTAACTTCGGCATGCAATGGATAAATATATAGAAAAATATATTTAAATGTCTGACTTGTTTTGCCGTTGTCCATTGTTTCAGGGGAAAAGAAACTAAGCTGCCATTACGGGGGCTCTTGTATTAGCTACGAGCATTAGCAAGACATTTGGGCTGGGAGAGCTTGACTAACTAGTGATTGATAGTCATTGTAGTTTATACAAATCATTTAAGATTATAAGCATTTTTTTAACGTCACTTGTCAGCCGAAAAATATTGCATATTTGACATGAAATAATGACTTGGGGCAAAAAAAAAACTTGTAACTACCAGGAATACTATAATAGAGGAACAAAACCAATTTTAAAAAAGTTGTCAGAGCAAAATATACAAATGTATTAGCCTCAACGCAACTTCAAAGATTCTTAGCAATGCTGTTCATGTGATCAAACAAGCAGTCTAAGTGCTAAGCATTGTTGTCGCAGATTTCTGAGGTATGCAAAGTTTTAGCTTTTAAGAGTCTTTTTTTAAATTGGCACGCATAGATTTTGGCGGCCATGTTGTTTTGGTGACATCTGTTAAATCTGTTGTTTATCATTCAGTTATTGATACCAAAACACCATGGCAAAACTTTATTATCAAAATCAGTTTTCGTTAGTGAAAACTATGCGCGCGTTGCCCCTATTTTGTGGTGGGCCTTCACAGTCGACTCTTCAACGTTTGGTGGCTAAAGTTGGTAATCAATCAGCCAACATTCGTATATCAAAGAAATTTAAGATCGGCCGAGAAAATCACCGTGGTCCGTGAAAGTGTACAGCCGAACCTGAGGCAGTCGACCCCTCGCACAAGAAGTACGCCTTTCGCAGATTTCAACTTGGGGAATTTTGTGTCGCGAGTTCGGCTGTACAAGGTCTAACTGACCCAGGAATTCATAACCATAGATAACGCCGTATGTTCGCTGACTGGGCTTTGAAGCGTTTGGAAGAGGTTTCCAATTTCGGCCGAAAACACAACTTTAGCGACGAAGCGCAGTTTTTGATGAATGCCTGTGTTGACAAGCAACATTGCCGTATATGGAATGACATCAAGTCACTGACAATGCGACCTCAAAAAGTTACCGTTTGGTGTGGATTTTGGGTCGGCGGCGTCATTGGTCCGTACTTTTTCGAAAACGACGTTGGTGAGGTGATCATCGTCAGTGGCGAGCGCTACAGAGCTATGATAACCAATTTGACATTCTGCATGAACGATTTGAGGGCAAGGTTATCTCTCAGCCGATGCGGCTTTTTGAACGATGTTATATTCCATACACAATGGCATACATGGACCTTTCAAATAAAAAAATAACTTCGTTAATACCTCACACACAACTTGTTTTATTCCATTTTTACCTCTACCCGCCCTTACTGAGAAACCCTTTAAGAGTTCAACTTCGTATACTTCAGAAGACTGCGGCAGAATGAACCAAAGGTAAATCTCTTTTAATTCAAATTGTGGTAAACCGTCTTTCGTTATAATAAGCAGGCACATTCTCCTAATAGGAGACCTTAATCTTAATTCTAAAGAATATTCCCTTTCAACTAGCAGTAGTTCGCACTGATAGTGCGAATACGGTTTTTAACTAGCGAACAAGGTACACTGTAAAATACAAACAAATGCGATAATTTCGTTGTCATCGGAGTTCCATCCCTTGCCCTTACGATGCGGACAAACAGACATCTCACTCAACACTACAGATTTGAATTCTAAGGGACTTTTAAGTGAAATTATGTATGCGGAAGACCAACGACGGTTTCACAAATGCTTGACTAGTAAGATGCAGCTGCGTGTTTTAGTAAATTTTCAGATATGTTAATCATAACACAAAAATCGAGAGAAGCAGGCTTATGAAATGGTTCGATTCCTGTTACTTTTTGAACATACCTATTGGCTTAAGAAGAATCAGATTAGCTTAAATGTGGCAGTTGTCTTCAGACTTCAAAAATCATTTATGAAAAATGTAACGTAAAGTCTTATCCTATCCTGAGAAAGTTGAAACCAAATAAAAAGCCTGGAAAAAAACGAAGCGGCACCTCAATTATTTAAGTAAGTTTACGTCCAGCTTAGAAACAGATAGGAAATAGATATCACAATTAGCATGTTACGCCCTTAAACCATGTACTAGGACCAAGCACCTAGCATACACACGATATTCTCCCCATTCTCCCACTTTCACAAGAATTTTCGATTAAATTATCGCTCGTGGTGGCAATAATCGTCTAATCTAATACAATACCTGCAATACATAGGTGAGACTGGTCTACCTAAACTATTAACTTCCCCATACCAGCACATGTAAGACGAGACCCATTTTACAACAACTTTGCAGTCGTTTTTTCGTTACAAAATAAATATCGCTGAGTAGATTTTTTTACAAATCTTATCAAATGTTAACTACGCAACTATGCGTCCACTAAAATTAGTCCGGAGTCGATGTGATTATTTGTTCTCGAGATATACGAGGCGAAAAAATCCTCCCGAACACACATTCGCACGCACACATGCATTTATTGTTCAAGAACGATGGATTCGAGTTATAGGGTGATATATCAACATTTTTAGTTCGAAAATTTTATGACTTCGTAAACACGTTTTATAAATTAAGTAAGAAAATGGGTTCTCAACCACGAGAGCTGAGAACGTAGAGGAGATCGTAAGCCCTTTTTATTGCTTAGCCGGGCACAACTTTATGAGTGTTTAATTTTACTAAAGGTCCTCGTGAATCTAGAAAAAAAGATATCAGATGAGACACATCAGAAAGGCAACCATACTTTAGACAGAAACAAATATAAAGAGTATAGAAAGAAGTTCGCGGCATTCTCCTAGTTTCCCCATAGTGTCTAAATTAACGTGGTGAAACCTAATATGCTTCACCATCAGTAACAGTGTATCCCCAACGGAAGCAAGCAAGCTTGAGGGAGTTCTATAGAGGCTGGAACAAGTGATACTCAAAAGGTATTATTCTTGGACCATACACCACATACATTGAATTACCTTCCACGACAGCGGATTTGACTTTACGAGCACTTGTGAAGGTTCATCATTTTCGATGCTTTGTTGTCATCGATTATGACGCGGTTTCGAAATGAGTTCATACATAGCATTTCGACAACCTTTCCGCATGCTTGAGAAAAACTCTTACAGTTTATATGGATGATTTAAGATAGTCTTGTTTGACTTTTTCACGAATTTCATAAGCATTTCGACGACCAGAAAGTGACTTTTACATATTATACGTAGAATGCTTCACGCTGTGTCCCTGCTGGTGATATACTCGTACGATTAGGGTGGGTATTTCACTTCCGCCAATTTCCTATGTGAAGTATCAGTAAGGCGTTCATTGCCAAAGCTTTCTGTCTCTATTCCCCGATTGCTGCCAGACCCGCTTCATGCTTTTCTTTAATTTTATTTGTCGCCATTGTCATTGCTACTTTGTCTACATTGTCATACATTAGGTGATGGATTAGTTTTTCATATTAGTATCAAAGATGGCTTCATTCCCTTTTCAAATGTAAATAACTTATCAGCTAATTAGTGTACACATTCGACTTTTAAATAAAGTACAAGTTGGGGACTCTTTTCATGCTACCAGAATTAACTCGTTACTTTTATGCTTCTTTGTCGCGGACAAGATTTTTTTTAGTCATTTACTATCACGGAATTAGGTGATGGTGTCGTTGTGATCAGCTTATACAAGTGTAATACGGCAAAAGGTGATACCTTTCATACCTTGCGACTGCTCAGAACCACTGACTGTTTTGTTTATCATGCTATTAAAATTATATTTTCCGTAGTTCCTAGGTGAAACATATAATAATTATAAAATAGTTATAATTTGGTTTATTTAAAGCTAGAAATTTTATCTGTCCTCATTCAACTAATCGTTTCAACGTGTTGAGTGGTCTACTACATTTACGGCTGCCTTGTGGGTTGCAATTAAGAAATCCTCTTGTGATGTAGTCATGGGGCTTGCGAAGTTTATGGCCAATTCATTTCCACTTGCGGCGGCGAATTTCCAGGTAGATGTGTACTTGCTCCGTCGAATACCAGAGGTCGGCATTTGTGATGGTGTTGATGGTGGTTGAAGAATACCTGTAGTGCATGTGTTTCGCGCATTGTCGTGGTCCACGTTTCACATCTGTACTGAAGAACTGATTTCACGTTTGATTCGAAAATGTTCAGCTTCGTGCTGAGCCGCGATTTTTAGTGATGATGCTGCCGAGATAGCAGAATTCGACGTTAGAGCTTGGTGTCGATGCGTTGCTGAATCTAAGGCCCGCTTGTTGCAGCAGGTGGCTAACTGCCTCCATTCTGGACATTATATATGAATATTTGTGAGACCGTAGACAGATGTCATCCGCATAGTCCAGATCCTATTGGAATGCGTAATCATCAAATATTTAGCCGTCCACGCACATCAAAACCGTGCTCAATTCGAAAGGCTCGAATCAGACCCAAACTACTGAGAATGCAGTGGCCTGAATGTGGCCTGAAATGATAGCTTCATAAAAAAATGTATGTCTCGCATCACCAAAGAAGACTTACGTCTTAGAGTCTACAAAACACTTGCTAAATCAAAACCTCTCTTAAAGCGGTACGCTAAAAGTGTTCACAAAAAAATACTGTTCACTGACGAGTAAAATTTTTTATCGCCAATGAAATTTTTAATAAACATACATAATGACCGGGTACATGCTCGGACATCAAAAGAAGTTGAAGAACTTATATAAAGAGTTCAAAAAACCACCATCCTGCAAATGTAATGGCATGGCGGAAAATGAACCGAAAAGGCAAAAAGCCCTTAAGAGTGGCTAAAAAAATGTTCCCGACTTCTTATCACTGAATAATTGGCCTCCTAGTAGTCCGAACCTCAACCTTTTAGGTTAAAAGGTTGTGATCCATTTTAAAGGGAAAACCTAGCTCTACTCATCACCGAAATATTGAGTCTTCAAGGCGAACCGCTGTCACACTATCGACAACCTTCCAATAAATGAAGTCCGTAAAGCGATTGATGATTGACATGATTGAGGTCGTGCTTTAAGGCAATGAGTTATTTTATTTGGAATTTATACCATTCAAAAGCTGACCAAATGGCGACGACAGTTGCATTACAACCCGATCCTATATACATTTTATCAATTCTGTGACCTTAGAGGCACTCTTTATACTGACAGAATATGCATAATGAGAAAACTCCGATAGCTGACTTGCTTGCCTCTTGTCCAGATTCTAACCGAATAGAATGGAGGGTCATTTAAAACCATTTTACCAAAGTCCGGCGGAAGGCCCCTTTTATGAATATGAATAGAAATCAATTATTGCGACTCATAAAAAGAAAGCTTCTACTTTCTACGACAGGCCATAAGTACCGATCGGAAAAACTGATATTCAGAAGTAGTTTTGTCTGGAGAACACGGCGGGTAGGGTAGGATTTTTCGTTTGAGCGTTCCCAAGTATTTTTTGACCGATTTTGCAAGGTGCGTATGAGCCTTGTCGTGCTTAAAACTCTCATCGGCGTATCTTTAAACGCATTTCGGCCGTTTTTCCTTCAATACACAGCTGAAACGCGTTCATTGTAGTCGGAAGGGATCTGAATTTTTTTTTTTTTTATAATTCATGCAGGTTCAAGAGTGTACGCTCTTATGGTGTTTGTCACACGACCTATACAGGGTGCATGTGGTATGTGTCGAAGATGTTCGTTCACTACTCTCCGGAGGTGGTTGTCCTAGATAGGATTCGACTGAATTTGTCTCATTGGTTGTAGTTCACAGTAACTCTTTTGCTTCCATGTCATTAAGGTGTTATATTGAAAATGCACACACAGAGTATGAATCTTGAAGTGATCTTATGCTGCGAGTGTTATGCCTTCGTCAGCACTTTTTGATTATCTCTCATTCACAACTGAGGTTATTGAACAGTTTTTCCGTATAGGAATTGTTCTTGACTATGACTTGAACTACAGACCTTCGGCTCAACAGTCGGCGATGATTACCATCGCACCTCTAAATGGATATTCGGTTTGAGCGACTCACAGTAGACTTTTATGGATATGGCCAGGCTTAAGTCATGACTTTCAGCACTTGAGATGGTCGAAATGGATCCACTTTCCATCGCCAGTGATAACTCAATACAAGTATCCCTTCCTAATCAGTCGTTGTTCACGGGTGAGGAAATGCCTTTCGACACTCTTGGTTTCAGGTCGTGCGGACCCAGTTTCCTAGTTTTGGGATCATCTCCAATTCTTTAAGGTGTTCTATGTCCAATGTCCATCAGTCACACATCCGACATCGTGTGGTATCTACCTTGACGAACGCGAACAGGTCAGTGTGTCTAGGAACGTACAACTACAATATGTGCCTGGACTAGAATGATCAATTTGAGCGATTATGACGTTCATCAACATTACTTGTGATGTTTGTCTGTAAAAAAAACAAGATCAGGGCTAAAACTACAAACATCATCAGCTATTACAGACATCGTGGCGGGAGAATATACTCAGGAATACGCTTTGCCAATGATTCATTCTCGTTCAAACACTGCCCATTAATACTAGGATAGTGTATTCCGGCTCGCCCCAACTCGCGCCACATCCGAGCAACCCATATCAAGAACAAATAATCCAGCACCTGTTGCACCCTCTCTGCTACGGATAGCGTTGATTAAAATGCGTAAATACATTAAGTGATCCACTCGCGTCAACAATGTTTCAACATTTCCATTCAAACTACTACGATCCATACATGGCTGCATTTCCTGTGTCGTGTTTATTGCCCTGCTGACTGGTCCCTTGTGCTGTGTCTTCCTCCACTCGCTTCGTCCGTGGCGAATGGATAGGAATGTTCGACATTGGAGGTATAGTATTGTAGGTGTACGGATTCGTGTAATCCTCGGTGCGTTCCGCAATCATTGCTCCAATTCGGAAAACATTCTGACGTTGACGACCCATGCCCCTGGATAGCTCTGATTTCTCCTTTTTATTTTGTAAAACACCTGCACCATCACCCGTACACGGACGCACGAGCTCCCCTACAGACATTTAGCCGAGCGTCACGAGAATGTATTCATACGGATTGTATCGTAATCTGACAGATACGAGTACTCGTTCATGAGTGTGCTACGCTGCTCTCGATGAATGGAATTCTGCTCTTCCTCTTACGATGTGTGGGCAGTCCCGGTGGCGCTGACTTCAAATGAATAAGATACATTTCACGCCTACCTGTTGTCGTTCTCATTCGAACCGTTAATAAGAGATTTTTCCTTTTCTACTATTCTTCCACGACTTTTGCCACTTCTACACGCTTCTATGGAACTATTCTATTCAACGAATAACAAAATACAAAACACAGAAAAGGAAATCTCTGTACCGAAGAAATATGGAGGGCGACCGGTGGAAAATGGAGCTTAAGTCCATCTTCATCTCCATTTTCGTCGTCGTCATGATCCGACGTCGTTCGCTGGTTGTGAAAGAGCTCGCATTGTTCGGAACTGAAATCCCCGAAGACGTTCCTGAAAGCATTGACCTTAATAGGGATTCCATTCCATTCTAAGCTACACTGGCACTCAGTGCCGCTGTTGCTGGGAATGATGACAGCTTGACGTTAATGTGTCAATTCACAAGTATCTCTAGATGCATACATTCTTGCTTTTCTGTAATAACAAGAGAAACATGTAAAAATGGGCTAACATAACAGATTTGCAGGTTTCAAGTATCTACGACTGCATAATTGTCTGGCAGCTTCCGTTTCGCCATTTAGCTACACTCCACCGGCATGGTACCGAGGTAGATATTTTTTTCCATTTATGCGGAAAGAAATTACAATAAAACGTAATTTTGTGATGTGACAATTAAGTAGAACAAGTAATTACTTTATCATAAAAGCCGCATCCATTAGCTTTCATTTTAGATATTTCGTTTTGAAGAGACATTTAACAAGTGACAGGAAAGACTACAATTTGTACATCAAGTGTCGAAGACCTGAAATGGGAAAAGCGTCCCAAATTGCAAGACGACAGTTATTGTGTATTCAAGTACCTAGGCAAATACAGAAATGAGTGTTGTTTGGAGTCGGTTTGCGAAGAATTTTTACGACCGATGAGAAATGCCGTGAGAGTCGGCTTTAAAACTTGCTTTTTATTCGTGGTTCTAGTGCAAAATTGAAAATGTCATAGAGCAATTCGGACATAAAAGTGATGAAAGCCTTCAAGGGGCATAGTAGATTGACAACATACGATCTTAGATAATAGAAAAACGTTAATGGACCCTGAAGAATCAAGCCTCTCGGCAAATACTTTTGAGCCTTGGTGTTAATGGTGCTAAGGTGTTAATAAAAAAAGTCGCGTTTTTCAAGGCTTTATTCAAGCAAAGTTTGAGTGTATACGTATAAAATATTTATAGATTGCTTTACAGGACTATCAAAAAGTAACAAAAGTTAATAGACATCCATGACTGTCCAATGATTTGTGCATGACTGTGCTGCACTGTGCATTATTGCCGCTTAATGTTGTTCACACAGATTCGTTTCCTTATTTTAACGACCGATTAATTGACTTTGCGGTATCTTCATGATATTAAGCACTTGACTTCTTACTTTTGGCTTCCGTATTGTAGAAGCCTCTCTACTAGGGTCAAAGATCGGACATTCGAAAGTTCTTATTTATTATGCTTATGACTATCTCCTGGTCTAGCTTCTCCGCTTTTGGCATTACATTATTTAAGGTTGTTCAAGAAATAAGGTAACTTTTTATTTATTCCTCAATAGCTATTTTGCCCCCTTTCAAGCAACCCCCCTCATATGTAATACACTTGCGCCAGCGCTTTACCTAATCCTCGAAGCGCTCTTGATACGATCTTTAGCTACGATCTTAAGCTTTTCCAATGATGCGTACTTTATCTCATCAGTTATAGTAAATCTCCCTTCTCCCATGGGTCTTCCGTTGAATACGGTGGCTGAGGTATGATTTTTTTTTTTTTTTTTTGGAGGGTTCTACTATCTATTGGAGCACTCAGACATAAATACTGGACCATTGTACTACCAGACAGACACCTTGTCTTTATTGTATCTCCCCGTTGTCCGGAGAAATGTGAGGAGGGGCTTCAGTGATGTAGAGTTAAGAGATTCGGCACTCACCACGTCGGCCCCAGGGGTGTGCCACCGTGCGCGAGCGAAGGCGGTACAGTCGCAGAGAAAGAGTTCTGCTGTGTCATCCTCCTCGGAATATGCAGCACAGATAGGCGTCTCACTGATGCCAAGCACGTAGAGATGCTTGGCAAAAGAGTAATGGCTCTTAATGACGCCCGTAAGCCCACTGCAATCATTTCTCCTTAAGGATAAGAAAAATGTTGCGGACTTCTTGCAGACATCAGGGCGTACGCGCATAGTCATCCTGCAACCTGGATATTCCCTCCATCTATGACTGTGTATATTAAAGACCCAGTCATTGATGTCAGATTTGACCGTGGAAGCAGGTAGACCTAAGGCGGGTTCAGGTCCTGAGAAACTTTCCTCTGAGCCCCTTCTGGCGAGTTCATGGGAATCTCGTTTCCTGGGATTCCAGAGTGACCTGGAACCCATACAAGCCTAAGTGAATTTAGTCTTCCGACTTTGTTCAAAAAGGTCTTGAGTTCATGCACTAATTTGGAGTTGGATAGAGGGTTGGACACAGCTTTGAGTGCAGGTTGGCTGTCACTGCAGCCGCATATGCTTTTTCCCCTCCACCTGTGTTTCACAACATAGTGCATGGCCATTAGGATTGCGTAAATCTCCGATTGAAAGACAGACGCATATTTTCCTAACGAGAAGTGCAGTCGAATGTTTTCGCGCTCAAAGAAAACTCCAGCGCCGGATCCCTGCCCAGTCCTGGAGCCATCTGTGAAAATGCGAAGACATTTCATTCCAGGTTCAGTGTCTGGCCAAAGCCAGTTCTGACGCTATGGGAATGTGACTGTGAAGTTAGAGCGCATTAGGATGGCAGGTGTTATTGCGTCAGAAGGCATGAAACAGGGTTCGTAGGATATTTCTCCGCATGTACATCTTCACTCCAATGCGAGTTGTATCAAAGTCCATTTCTCTTTAGGCGAGAAATGGCTTTCAATGCACACCCTCTGATATATATGTCAAGGGGTGGAAGATTCATCATAGCATCTAGGGCAGCTCCCGGTGTGCTGGGAAAAGCCCCCGTGCAGGTGAGACAAACCGCTCTTTGGAGTTTGGTGAGTGAAGCTACAGCGCGTTTGCGTGTTAGCCTGCTCCACCAAACAACCGATGCATATTACCGGATTATTGGTCTTATCAATGCCGTGTAGATCCAGAGAACCTTTTTCGGCGATAGGCCCCATGTTTTGCCAAAGGCAGCTTTGTATTGCCAAAAAGCTGACAGCGCTTTGGTGGTTTTGGAATCAACATGCTTTGACCAAAGAAGCTTGCTATCTAGGACGACTCCCAGGTACTTAGCTTCCTTGGATATCGGGATGGATGCCTTTTAGCACCAGCTGAACAACATTTTTTTTTGGCCAACAAGCAATGATGAGTAAGCAGGTGCATTACCGTGATGCAACAGCCATGAATTTTTTTCCCACAAATCCGGACGGTTTCTTTGCTTCACACAAACGACACATTACTTCAAGGTAATATTCCTTATTGACCGTACGACCTTTAGGAAATAAGTCGAAAATAGTGAGCTAGACATTGACATTTGACCGAACTTGGCGAGCTTTTTTCGTTCTTGGTTCTTATGGTCATCTCCATTGGGAATGGGCCTATGTTTCGACGTCATAACCATATACCCATGTTTCGTCATTAATGACGTTTCTTTTTAACAAATTTGAATCGTCATTCACGTCATTCAACAGCTCTTGAGCGATGTTCATGCATCGGTTCTCTTGGTCAAATTTAACAATTTTGGAGCAAACTTCGCTGTCATACGTTTCATGTTCAAAAGTCGTCACCTTATTTTTTGAACAAACTTCGAATGCTCATAAATTTGAAGAACTCAAATGGTTGAATGGAATCCTGAATTTATGCACTACAAATATCTAGGTAGTAGTGGCGAAAGTGGAAGGTTTAGAGTAACGTGGATTTCATTTGATAATTCAAAACTTTTTTTAACAGCTTTGAAAGACTGAGACAACTCATTTCACTCGCAATGGTGATTACATATTATGGTGATTATATACAATATTAAGACCCACAGCTCTATGAGCTGTTTTGCAATGAATGCTTGATTCCAACGATCACGATGCTTGGCCCTTCAATATTTTGGGGGTTGTCGTCCTTTCCAACAAACTGTTTGGACTATGTGGACGCAGCAATGTTTTTCTGATATCAACTTGCATGCTTTCATTATAGTCAGGGACTCCGATGGACGGGGCCTGTTTTTTTTCCTACTTAACCCATTAACGCAGTCACGAGAAAAAGCGTCCCAAAGGAGACAAAGTTCTACCACGTCCACGCCGTTGTCTCTGGGTAATGCTGAGAGTAGAAAAAAACAATGTATATGCACAGAATCAACAAAGAAGTAGTCAAATACCGCTCTCAATTTTTTTCAAAAATTTTTCAGATATTTTTGAAAAATTGGATTTTTTGAAATTTTCGAAAATCAAAAATTGTCTCCAAAAATTCTGAAAAAAATTGAGAGTGTTCTTTGACTAATTTAAAGACATTTTTCTTCTTAAATTTTTTTTCTAAAGCTTATAGTTTTTAAGAAAACGATAGATTAAGATTTTTATACAAATTTTTAATTCTCGCCGCCATTTTGAATAAACGCGTCGATGAAATTATCTGAAAAAAATTCCTCTTAATGTTCGAGTGCCATGATCACCTCTGATCATAGTAAGAAGTTGATACCTTTGCGGTATCATTGTGAAAAAAATGGGAACATTTTTTTTTTCGAAAATTTTCACGTTTTTCACGTTTCAATCGACCATATTTTTTTTCTCGGTGTCTAATCGAAATTTTGAGTTCAGATTCTGAAAGAGCATCAAATTTCGCGTAGGAATAGGGGTATTGCATTATTTTTTTGGTCCGATAACATAATAAATAAACACGTTGAAAAGTTAGTAAAAATTCTGATCACCTCGGCGTTAATGGGTTAAGGCACTTATGCAAGTAGCCCCATCCATTTTGGGATCGCGCGTAGTTACCACGAAGCGATTAAGCTTCGGGTTCAATGGTTGTAAGGATCAATAAGTAGGTCCCTGCTTATTAATGACGCTATGGTACACTATGTCTGTCGGATGCCTTGATCCAACTGACACAATATAAGGGCATTAGAAAGCAGTGTGAAAGGAAATATCTTGGTAACTCGAGCCGAGTAGCCTCTGCACGATTTTCGATAGCCCTTACTTCGAGTATATCATATTTTGTAGTCGAAGACATTTTAGCCAATAGCTATTTACGAAAACATCGCCAGAAAAAAAACACAGTCAATACTTTTTGTTAAAATTTCTTGCAAAAAATATTGATGTATGTATATGAATGAAATCAATAGCTTAAGGTCCAGGTTCACCCCCGACTACAGCGCCATCTGGGAAGAATAAGAACAATGAGAATGAGCCCGTAAATAGTGCGGATGATGGCTGCTATCTACTGTCATTTACTGAATTCTATTTGGTTGATGTTTGTGACAGATGCCAAGTTCAGTAGCTGGCAAAGTTGCTTAGGAACTCCTTTATTACACAACAACTACCTTTTATTAGTCACATTTATTAGGGAAACGAGCGATCTATGAGTTACATTTCGTAAAATTCATGAATTTTTCAGTCAGCATAAGCGCTTTAGTGAGTCCAGCACTTTACGGCGTACAGGTTGATTTTTATACACACGCCTATAAAATCTAAATTACACCACAATTGAAGCCGTTCGAGCATCATATAACGTACAAACTGAAATTGTGGCTTTTGACATTTTTATTGTTCAAAAAATCATCGAAAATTGACCCATGGAAGCCGAGGTAGTCCCATGAACAATGTTGTGTTCAACTGAAAATTGCCGGAGACCAAACTTCATTAGCCAATAAAGACCAACACTGACTTCCCAAAAATGTGTGTTTAATTTACAGAAAACCAGACTAGCTGTTAGCTCACCATATATGACAAATATTTAAATACGAACGGTCGAGGGACTGGTGCCGGAAGAAACGAGCCATTTCCAATAACCATGCACAACGAATGTGTGTAATCGAGTTAAATTTTGAAGAGTCTCCAAGAACTCTTTACCAAGATGGTAATACTTAAGAGTTAGATTCGACTCTAAAGTGGAAGCTCAAAGCTATCAGACAGTATGCAAGGATGTGACTACGGCCTACTACCACCAGTTGACGAGTGAGGCCAAGACTGGTTTTAGCATCGAACGCCATATAGAAGCTTGAATTCTTTATAAGATCACTAAATCTCACGGGGAATCTCTTGAATACTCACCGTTAAGTTCAGTCCTTTCCCGATGTGACTATGACTATGGTTTGCTGTAAGAGGTATTAGATAAGGAAAGATATGAAAGCAACGCATATGTGCATCTGGCTATTGGGGTCAACTTTTTTCCTTGAAAGAATAAGTTCAACGGAGCGATCCTTTTTTTAGTGCTTCTGGTTTATCAAGATCAAGGGAATCAGATAATAATAACCACTAAAATTATACAATTCCTGTCACTTTTTGAACACATTTGCATATGTTGGCTGCTGTGAGATTAGCTAGCAAAAATCATTGCTAAAAAAGTTTACGTTAAGTCATTTTCTCTCATTTAATTGGCACTTGTCTCTGCAGCTCACTGAATAAACTCCTGTCACTTAGCAACCACTCTCATTTCCCTGGTTAGAATGTGTGAACAATGGTATCCTAAATATCCCTTACTTGACTGTTTTGGTCAGACTATAGTTAGCCATGGATAGGAAATTTTAGTAAATGTTCGATTGGAATTATTTTAACCTGAGACCGATGTGGGTATTGGAGGCTACCTGGCTAGTTCTTTAGCCTTTTCATTTCCCCCTACTGTGGCTTAGATCCCAGAGAGCGATCCTCATCCTACCACTAGCCCCTTTACATTGGACCACCAGTCTCGAAGAGGTGATTGATGTGAATGTAGCTCTGATGGCCACTTGGCCTTTGGTAGCTTGGAGGTAGCTGAGACCGTTTTGTCGGGCAGTGTTTCTGCTTGAAAAATGTTCGAATTAGCATGAGAGCGTCACCATCTGAAAATATATAGGTCGGGATGACCGAACACCATCTTAGAGCCAAAAGTTTAGACCAATAGCTGGTAATCTAAAATCAGTGGGTGGTCTTTCATTCCTCTCTGGATGGTGGCATTACGTAAAGTGTGGTATCAATTCTTGTTGATCTTTGAACCTAGTTGAGTGTGAGCCTGGCCACCAAACTGAGTTCTGGATACCATGAATGAGATGGGACTGAAAATGGTTATGTACCATATAGCCATAGAGTCAACTCACGCTTATGTCCTATCATTTTCCTCAAAGTTTTGCTGCAGGCATGGAAAGCTACGCTATATTTTATGTTGAACTTCCAGGCAAACTTCGGGTTTAGGATGACGACTAAGTATCGAGTCTGCTTGTTTATGTCTTTGTCGTATATGGCAATCCACTACTACTACTGATAGTTGCCATAAAAAAAAAATTAACAGAAAGGCTACGTCCAGCGTAGCGTGGTGCTACAACCATGCACCAGACTGTGTGAAACATGGGTGTGACTGGTTTACCAAAAATATCGGCTGTTATCCTAGAGATTGTTAGCCTTATCCTTATCCACTATGCAACTATGCTTCGAAAGAAATTGATCCGAAGTCAATGTTATTTTTTGTTCTCGGAATATTTAAGGCTTCGTCATCTTCGTCATCGATATACAATAGTTTAGAAAATCTGTCTACATCATAGGGATTTTCTTTGACAACAATCAAACTTTACCTTGCCATTAAGCACAGAATGTATGTAGTTCCATGTATTGGCAAGATACTTTCAGGTTTTTTTTTAGCAGAGCCTTATTCGCTGCCACCTTGAGCCGAAGACCGATAACATTGCAAGTGCCAAATGAGTTAAGGTACACAGTGAAGTATTATGAATTATTACGAAACAAGAAACACAAGATCCTTCGTAAGAGTGATTAATATATGTATCTTGTCGATCTGTAGCGCCAAATTGTACGAGACCGCATTCATCTGTCATCCGAATTTTGTAACATAGACGGAAGGTCACCTCCTAAACGAGGTCGTTAGCTATTGCTTTTCTTTCATCTCTTTATCCCAAGGCATATTGTAATGTAATTAGTTCCATTGTTGAATTCAGATAACCAACTATTACAAATACTCGTACCATTATTAATTACACTCCTGCTTTGAAGGTAGGGCACCATGGGAAAAGAGAATGCCAAAGTACACACTTGGCTTCGAATAACGATGCCTTAATGAATATGCTGTGCATTATCGGTATTTCAATTTCAGTTTATTCTCCATTCATGAATGAGTAAGTGAATTGCTTTTCAGACGTCCGCGATTTCAGCAGATATTCGGAATGCAATGCTGAGGTGTATCGTTATAACGTTATTTTATGCAGTGCTTTAATACAAATCTTAATTTTGTTGAGCCACGATGATGGTATAACGTGTATCGACGTTTCGACGAACGGGATAAGCACCTAGGCCAAATTAATGCAGTTGAAGCTCGAGATTAATTTTTTTATTGCGCACAGCTGTTTTTTTATATAAGGCCTTTTGGATATTTTATGGCCAAGAGGTGATAAAAAATTGTTTAACGAGAATGTTGTTGATTAGATTCAAATAATTAACTGGCTTTTTCGGCCTTATTAAGATGTAAATAGGAAGTCTTATATTATACTTGGCTTTAATGTAGTATTATGGGTAGGAAAATGAAGCCCCTTATAAGTATGGTATGTATTTGACCCTGAGTTGTTCGTCCGGTATTTTATTTTTTTCTTATTTACAATAAACAAGGTGTGTTTAAAAAGTAATGGGAATCTTGTAATTTCGCGGGTTGTAATAGTCAAATTCTTGCGTTTTTCTATGTGTATATATAGATATAATATGTCCAAAAAAACACCTGCATATTGCTATCCAAATCGGTTTTTTTTTAATTTGCCGAACGATTAGATGAAGATGAAGAGAATGTGCATTAAGTTTTGATATAAATGATAAATATTGCTTTTAGTAATTCTTGATGAGTAAGCCTAGACTTTACGTTTGCTACATTACGCCGTATTTTACAATTGGATTTGCATCCACACCCTAGTTCAATTCAACCGAGAATTGAAGCCTGTTAACCGCCTAGAACATATGCTGATTGGGTGCTTGAACGCTTAGAGTTTGGATGACCAATTTTCACAGAATATTTCCTTCAGTGATGAGAAAAAGTCGCAGTAAACGTCTATACTTTTCCAGATATTATGAAGATATAACCGTCATCGTGAATTTGTTATAGCTTCATAGCTATAGCGTTATTGCAAGAAAGACTTCGTAGACGAGTCATTTCAGATGTGAACTGATGGGGCCATGTAATAGATCTTGTCTATGGGCACAATGCGCAGACTGCTTTATGCTTTAAGAACAGATATTCGTGAAGTTATTGCCCGAAAAGTGATCAGTCGGAATCGAGTGTTGCAAGAAATCTAGTGAATGATATTACCTATACTTCATTCAAACGTCAAGCTCAACATTGGTGTCAACCCTGATGGTCATTATTATAGGTATTTTCGATGTTAACAGCCACCACAGCTCGATAAGTGTAAGTGAAATAATCCAAAAGACATATATGGATTTTATGACGAAATTAATACACCTACTCGCACTATAAAACAGCCAGACATAAGTTGCTTGGGAATATGTAAGATATGTCGTCATAAAGCATCTATGCCGTGTTGTACGAACGCCTAAAGCCGTTCGGGAACAATCTGCTAGGTTTGTATCAGTGTGGTTTCAGGCCAGGAAAATCCAAATAACCACACTACAGATCTTGAAGTAGACTCCCGAACTTCAGATCGACACGCATACTTTAAAGCCGCTTATGGCATTTCTATAGAGACGTCGTGTCATGTTTTGACATCTCTAAGAACACGTCAGGCTAGGCTGGATAAAAATGACGACTTCTCGTTGCTACTCCGGTAATTAACTAACCAAAAGCTACGATGTTAGAAATATGATGTTGAGAGGATGTCACATTGTCAAGTGTCATCTTTGAAAAAATCTTGTGGGACCCAGTTGACTTACTCAGAACGATAGCTTGTGCATATATAACTTTGACACTCAAGGACCTCATCAAGCTCTTGTCAACCACTGTTTCTTTGAGTTAGAGAGCTAATTGAGAAGTAACTTTTTGCAGAAGTTTAATCATCCAGCAAAGCTGAGTCATGTAGTGCGGATGGACACGACTGCTCTGGCCCGAAGAGCTTTCGATTCCAACCTCGAGGGATGGTATACCCTAGTACGACCGGATCTAAAGTCGTGCGTACAAGTGGAAACGGGCCTTAACTAATGAAACGTGCCGCACCAAAAACAGCTGGTTAAAGATTGTGCTGATTGGAGAGGGTTCTTGATTGAGGTCCAGATTCACCCCATACTATAGCGCTATCTTAGTACCATAAGAAAGGCACATTTTGTTGCTTCCACTATCGTTGAAATTTTTTTAATAATAAATACGTTCTAAAGGGTTTATGGATACCCTTAAGTGACAACGCGGGTTGAAGGTATAGAGGCAGAAAGAGGAAGAAAGTACTGGCGTCAATTAGTTTTAAATGTTCGGGGATTGTAACGTATAGGAAGTATTATACAAGATTGGGAAAAGCATTCCTTATTAGTGTGGTTTGGCTAAAAACTTTCTTTAAGTTGAACTGTGTGTCCGAAGATAGCAACTTGATTGAGGGTATATTGATAGGCATTCCCGGTGAGACGAGTATTGCGGTTGAATTCTTGATTGGTAGAAGTGCAATTGGCTAGATCGCTCGAGTAGTGGTTGTTGAAATAACGATAAAAAAATGACCGAGAGGAAACATTGCGTCGATTTTCAACCGAATTTTTTCGATTTTATCGCCCGCTTTTGCAGATGCAAAGATGTCTTGGTGGCATCAGACTAGATGAGGATTGTACGCAAGCTTGGGGTGAATATAGGCCATATATTTACCCACATACATTGACTCCAAATCAGGAAGGATGAAATATATTATTTCGAATATTATAATATAATTTGGAATAATTCTGGTTGAGGCTTTTATTAAGTCATACACCAAGGATGAAGGGTTTTCGGTTTCAACGACACAAGCCTCATTCACAGATAAGGGTTTCCTTAAGTGGCAGTAGAAAGCAATTCCACTTTATTGGGTATACACAACTTAATTATGCTGTCGAGCTCGGTATTTAATGTGCTTAACTTACGTTGCCGTTCCAATTCGATGGTTCATGAGCAGGGTTGTGAGTCTTGGAACGAATATGAAAAGAGAATACTGTGATCAGCCAGGGAGCGGATTGGATTAGAAGTAGTAGACAGGGGATTATTTATGAAAATGGGAAGAGTGTCAGTGAGAGGACAGAGCCTTGCGGAACACCAGCATTTAATTGGTGGATATCAAACTTGAAACCATCAAAACGACTAAGATCGAATTGTCTAAGAGGTAATTTCTAGTCCATATAGGAAGACATTCATCGGTACCATGAGCACGCATTTTGGACACAAGAGCCTGATGTCAAATTCTGTCAAATGTTCTAGAAATATTAAACGCAGGGATGTTGCTTCCACCGAGGCTTCCAAAAAGCAGACCTGATGCTACTGAAAAGTTTCCGCGATTCAAGACATTTCATAAGCTGACGATCTATCATGACCTTAGAAAGAAGAGACTTTAGTGCTACGGGGCGATAGTTAGAGGGAGATTTTTGATAAGTAAAAACTAGACTCACATGCTTTCAAGTCCGAAGTGACATAAGAGTCGTAGCCAATTTTTTTTTACTTAGGAGGCCACTTTACACCCAGACTATAACTCCTTATACCCAGGGAATAAAAACCGCCCAAGGGAGAACGAGCAAAATTACGAGTATATATAAACACAAGCTCTCATCACCTCATGTGTTGATCGAACCCCATTGCCGCATGGTCTTGATATTAGTCTCACATTAGCAATATTATTTCATCATTAGTCTTGATAGGTTTTCATCAGCTCAAATTGCAAGGTTTTTTTTCAAACACTAACAAGAGGTCAATGTTCATAATACAATAACAAAACAGAAATCTTTTCCACATGATATCATCTCCACATGATTTACGAGTTAAACTCAAAGATGGATTGTTGTATTCATCAATCTACGTAGCAGCCTTCAACGCATTGAACTTCCACCAAAACAAATATTTCTATCGAACCAAAGGTGTGCTACACCTTTTCGGTTAAAATAAAACAAAAATAAACAATTCCGCGAACAATTAACACAAACAATCTACACAACAGCAGATCTTGCACATGTGCTATATAAAAAAAAGGAAACATTCCACTCCCAATTGATTTTTACGGTATTTTTGAAATGTATCTTTCACATAATTGCTTGTAGAAAATACCAAATTTCAATCTTCTCCACCCACTTCAGCAGGGCCTTACGTAAACACATCAAATGTTCACACATTTTCTGCTCTTTCGAATTTATACGAACGATAAATCCTTTTGATACATACACATTTCAATGCCAAATGGATCTCAAAAACAAAATCAAATTGAATCTTCTCCCCCAATTGGCAGTTTCTATTGGCAAACTTAAAACAAATGCTCCGCGTCTCGACAGAGAAGAAGCCCATGTGACTCTCGGTACACACAATTGTGGAAAACATGATCTTGGGAATGGAACTTTCAAGGTAAAGGAGAATTTATGCTCGTAAACAAAGCGCTACTTAGCTGGAAAATCACACGTGAAATTGCTGTGGAAAATCTTGTATCTGAATTTCTACTAAAATGCGCCCCATCTTTCCGGGAGTTTATTCCATTCAGTTCAGTTTGGTCATGGCGTAGCTGAAAGGGAGTACGAAAAGTAAAAAAAAAAACACTTTCGACGCCGTTCAAACCATAATTAGCTCTAGAGTCATAAATCTTTTTCTTTTTTCTGAATTTGTTTTTTTTTCAATTTACTCTGTATTTTCTGCGAGCGAATCGGATGTCTAATTGAGTTACATGTTGAATGGACTGGCGAAAATAACGAGCTACTGCCCCATGTGGCTTGGCTAATTTGGATTTTTCCTTCATTCTTTTGTATCTATGAAGAGCGAAATAGGCACAATCGGATTTAAAAACTTTTTTTTTTAATTTCTTCATTCAAGTGAATATAAACACATCAAGGCGGCGAGTGACATGCTTATACTCTTAGTGTACCTATTTCCTTATCCAGGTAAAGACAAGTATAAAAATACATCAGTTCAAGTGTGAATTAGAAACCAAAGAGATCAAAAAATATAACTAAATAGTTCTATTTGCTAGCTCTGACGCTTTCTTTTCTTTTTTCATTTTCCTCTGTTCTTTTTTAATTTAGTCTCCTTCCTAAAATAAATCTCAAACTAAATTGTGTACGAGACAAGTGACCTAAATTACTAGACATTAAGGTCGAAAATATCATTTTTGATGGTCTTTCTACAGATTAAAATTTAATTTTAAAAGCATAATTAAAAATATTTTCTCGATTAGTGCTCGACTTAGAGAGTTTCCAAAGATGGGTTCCAAAATAGTAACGTAGATAAATCTGCTTTTCTATCATGTGCCTAATTGACTATTTACACTTGCTCTACATATAAAATTTGCATAGTATGTGGTTTTGACGCAGCGACAAATTTTAGAATATTACTATGGGGCTATTCAACAAGAGGTGTCACTATAAAATGATGAAAAAAAGCAAAAGTTTTACGAAAAGTGATAATATTATTGTTTTTCCCTAAAGTATAAGCTCTCGGAGCTAAAACTCGTATAAAATATCGTCCTTTGGTCATTTATTTAATAAACGATATTTGTTCAAAAAAATTATTTTTCTCGAAAAACATTTATTTCTTCCCCCATTTCTATGTTGTCCCCTTCAAAGTAATCTTTCTCAGATATAATACATTTTTGCCAATGCTTTATCCTATCCTCGAAAGACATTTGATATGTGCCTTTTGGTATATCCTTGAGCTTTACTATTATATCGATGTGACCTTTATTTTAATTCTGGGAAGAGAAAAAAAGTCGCAGAGAACCCAGTTCGGTGAATACGGTGGCTGAGGCACGATTTTGGCCTTCGAGCAAGAACTCATGAACCACGCCACTGTAATCGAAGGAAACAGTGAGCAAAACATTCACTTTCGACCGAACTGAGCATGTTTTCTTCGGTCTTGACTTTTCTGGTAGCTTCCATTGGGATGATTGGGCTTTGGTTTAATGTCATTATCATATACCCATTTTTCGTCACCAGTGATGATCCTTTTTAGTAAATTCTGACGGTAATTCACGTCCTCAAAAATTCCTGATTGGTTAAAATTAAGCATTTTCAAAACTAACTTTGCTGATACACGTTTCTTATCAAAAGAAACCTACTACTGATATGCCAATATCCTCAGAAACTTCTCTGATAGTGATTCGTCCATACCCCATAACAATTTTCTTCTCCACTGCTGGGGCGCCCAGGGCATGGTCATTAACATCTTCTCTACCTTCTGTGATGAGCTTTTACCACTTAAGGGGTTTTCCAATTAGAGCGGATAGATTTTGGCGGCCTGTGGATGCCATGTTGTTTTGGTGACATCTGTCAAATCTGTTGTTTATTATTCAGTAACTGGTACCCAATCACCATGGCAAGTTACACGATTGTGCTATCCAAAAGATATAATTTAATTATCAAAATAAATGTTCGTTAGTGCAAACGTTATGCGCGTTGCGCCCATCTTGCGGTAGACGTGGTGTCACTTCGCAGTCAACGTTTGGTGGCCAGATTTGAGACGGCTGGTTTGGTAATCAATCAACCAACATTCGTGTGGAGAATATTGCCGCGCTCCGTTAAAGTGCACAGCAGAACCCGAGGCAGTCGGCCTTTCACAGACTTCAACTTGGTAAATTTTGCGTCAGGACTTGGGCCTCCGCCCATGCAAGATCTAACTGATCCAGGAGCGCAAAATTGCAAAATTGCCGTATATGGGAGGGCACCAACCCACACAAGGTTCACCAGGTGACGGTGTATTGACAAAAAGTTACCGTTCTGTGTGGATTTTGGGCCGGTGGCGTCATTGGTCCGTACTTTTTCAAAAACGACGTTGGTGAGGCGATCATCGTCAATCGCGAGTGCTACAGAACGATGATAGCCAATTTCTTATGTCCCAAATTAAGCCATATGGATCTAGACGAGATGTGGTTCCAGAAGTACGGTTCCACGCAGCGCCGCAACGTGCCACAGAGCAGACGCAGTGGTTGACATTCTACATGAACGATTTAGAAGTAGGGTTATCTCTTGCAGACGTGAATTGGCCACCAAGGTCATGCGATTTGATCCCACCACACTTTATCTTGTGGAATTTCCTGAAGTCCAAGGTCTATGCGAATAAACCATAATCGACCGACGCCCTTAAGGTGAATATAATACAGGCTATCGCTCAAATTCAGCCGGATCTAGGCGGAAGAGTGATTGAAAATTGTACCACTTGGATCCGTATCACGGTGAGAAGCCGAGGCAGGCATTTGGACGATGTTATTAGCC
Organism: Merodon equestris; assembly: GCA_958301585.1. Lineage (NCBI taxonomy): Eukaryota > Metazoa > Arthropoda > Insecta > Diptera > Syrphidae > Merodon > Merodon equestris. The sequence continues at coordinate 108,260,384 of OY284414.1, forward strand.
TTTCAAATAAAAAAAAAACTTTCGTTAATACCTCACACAAAGCTTGTTTTATTCCATTTTAACATCTAGCCGCCCTTATTGAAAAATTCTTTACTTATTGTTAGTTCGAGAAATTCAAAAAGTCATCAAAATTACAGTAAAAAACCTAGATTTATGGTTTTTCTGTTTATTCTAATAGCTTAACCGACCCTAAGCTGCTTCTCTAAGCTTAACTGTAATCAAGTTGGCTAGTATTCGTGAGATTCGTTCCGAGTGGTCACCTTCCTGATTGTGTCTTTCAGCGACTGGCTTCGCCGTCTCGCCCAGATAACATGCCCGAGCCCTCATTGAAGGTTAAGGTAAGGTTAACTTAGGCATGACGCTCCAATTGTCCAAAAGCTTACCCCAATTGATCGATTAAGGAATGGAAAGCGAACCGTCTTCACATGAAAACCACCAAAAATCGGCGTGCTGTTTAGCGACATTGGCGAGATCCCTGTACTAAAGAGATCCAATTTCAATTTCCATGATCGTCCCGAAGTGAACACAACTGTGTTTCAGTCCTACTCTCAGCTACGACAGCGATGTTTTCAGCTGACCTTGCCGGACGAACACTATTAAAAGTCTTCACACCGCTAATGTTTCCAAAACTTTTAATTGATGGAATGTATTCATTACTGTTATTCGAGATGGTGATGATGAAATAGTAGTACAATCTTTTATATAGATATATATATATAGATTCAAATAGAGTACAATCTTTTAGAAAGGTTTTCATGATATTTTCACTGTTTTGGTGGCAAATTTAAAATGACACCTTTTGTTGGATAACCTTTTACAACACGTCAGCACTGGTTTCACTCGTAGCAGACTCAGCAAGCTAATATTAAGCTCTTTGGGCTTCGGCCGATTTTTATGGTAAACATTTGTGTAAATTATCTCATAAATTTAGTAAGCAAAATAAATAATCACCGATCGTACCGAATCACATAAAACCTCTGACAGCAGACTGATTAAGTATGCATATACCTGCCAGAAAGGTTTATCATCACAATAGTGAAAAAATCACACGAAAAGTTACAAAATTCCGTAAAATATCTCAAAAGTAAAAGAACAACAACAACAAACTTAGCCAATCCAATATCAATTTTCGTTTACACAAAAATAGAGAAGAAAAATATTTAAAAAATTATTTTTAGTTTCACAACAAAGACACAATTTTTACGTCACTTTGGAATTGGAACCGCCCACCTATAGGTAAGCTGGCGACCGGTCAAATCTTGCATTTTTACTTGTTCCAACCCTGTTTCTGGTTTTTTTTTTTTATTGGAAATTGTAAAAGAATGACGAATAGGTCGACAACTGTCGCGACAAACCACTGAAGAAACAGATTTCTATTCCGTCACATTTGTCGTTTCGTTTTTATGTTACCATTTCTAAATGTGTGTTGCAACGATTGTAGATACAAATCTCGTCAGCCATTTCACATGGGGATATGCCGTGGATATAAATCATTTTTAGATGTCTGTGAGCAGCTTAAAGTTTATGTTTTTGCAATCAAGCAAGCACTCTCGATGGAGTTAATTAAGTTTATTTGGTAGTTGAGAACCGGTGTTGGATCTAACTTTCATCCGAATAAAAACTGTCGATTTGGTCCAGTTTTATTATTTGTCGTTCGTTTTATTATGGCTCTGTCAACATTTGCAGTGTTTTTTAAGCTGACATAAAAATATCACGTTTTAGTGGTGCTATGCCTTTGTGCGAAATTTAATCGAGCTACCGCTTTGTGGATATCGTTTATGTTAGGTAGAAACGCAGAGGAAATGGCCAAATTAGGTCAAGTTTCCTTAATAACGGAATGAAACCCCTTACTAAAAGGCAGCTCGAAACACATCACCCTATTGGATGAACCTACATATGTATCACTTTTGCAAATGGTGGAAACCGTCAGTTTTGTTCTGAAGTATATACTATGTATGTAGCAGATGCAGCATGCTCGTCAACAAGACATGGAATGCTATATTACTCAAGATCGCGGAAATATTTTTCCAACAATTCCACACCAACTAGTCACACACTAAGGCGTTTAGCTGCTCGCCTCGAAAAGACTGAAACAACACATAACAGATAAGCCGCGGATAAGCCGTCAATGTCGACCAAATGATATCCTACACGATTAGAAAATTTTTCTTCTTTCAAAGTGGAGACCGTCAATCTCGCCTAAACTGCGCTCAGACTCGTCTCAACCAAAAATCAACAAAAAAATTTATGATTTTCGGTCGAACTTACTCGTGAGCGTCGTGGTCCATTTCCATCTGACCAGGTATGTAAACAATTAAAGTGTGCGCTTCTGAGGCATTGAGAATCCACGTATCACTCACGAAGATCCACTATCATTGAATGAAGCACCATTTGCGCCGGAGCTGTCATCGGGCCTAACTCTTTCGGGACGCCGTGGATGATAATACGATTACTGTAACTGGTGAATGATACAGAACCGTGATTAAGGAGTTTTTAGTTTTGCCAATTTATGAACTGAGATTGAAGGACATATGAGTCCAACACGGTAGTGCAACCGCCGACACAGCGTGCGCGACAAAAGACGGTTTGAATGAGGATTTCCGCGTGGCCTAATGTTCCATTTTGGCGATTTGCACTGCAACATCAGCCGATATACTAGCCATTTACATTCATAAACTGCGGTAAGCCCCTAAAAGAATCGGCGGTAAAAGCCGGCATGTACCTGATACGATTTCTAACAAACCATTGAAGACCGCGGTACAAAAGAAACCATGTTCATTGCAACTTTGCAAAAATATCTGGAGGAAGACGTGTTGCCAGAAGGATGGAAGCTACAACAGCTCGTACTTTAACTAAAAGGAAGCAAACCATCGTCGTATTGCCCCATATGTCTGCTAGACACAATGGCAAAGATCTTTGAGCGAATAATAGTCGACAGATTGCTCACTATAGCAGAAAAATCGGGAGCTCTGTCAAATCATTAGCGGTTTAGAATATTCGGCTGAATAGTGCCAAATAAAGGATTAGTGCCTAGTTTGCCTAGATAGCTAAGATATAACATAAAAGAAGTAGTCAAATATTATAGGGTCCGCCAAATAACTTTTTTTTTTTTGAAAATGCTATAAGAAAAACTACTGAATATTTTCTCAAATTTCTTTTTTTATTTGAAAGTACAATCCTTCCGGTTAATAATGGAAAATAATTTCATTCAAATAGCTGCCTCGGCTGGCCATGCAGTAGCCTTCACGATCGGTCCAATTTGTAAGCACATTATCGATTGTGTGCAGCTGTATTTCACCAATGGCTTCACGAATATTGTCCTTTAAAGCGTCAATTATCTCTGGCTTGTCGGCGTAACACTTATCTTTGACGGCACCCCACAAATAATAGTCCAACGGTGTCAAATCGCAGCTCCGAGCTGGCCAAACGACATCAGCTCTGCGGCTGATAATGCGATCTTCAAAAACAGGGCGCAAAACATCGAGTGTAGCTTCGGCTGTGTGGCACGTAGCGCCGTCCTGTTGAAACCAAATGTTGCCAATATCCTCCTCTTCAATTTTTGTGAACAAAAATTCGTTCAATATGGCCCGATAACGATCCACTCCTTGCTCATTTTCGAAGGAAAATGGCCCAATTATGCCTCTGGACCAAAATCCGCACCAAACAGTGGCTCGTTTTGGGTGCACCGGCTTTTCAATGTATGCGTGCGGGTTTTCTGTGCCCCAAATGCGACAATTTTGCTTGTTTACATACCCGCCAAGATCAAAATGAGCTTCATCTGAAAAGATGATTTTTTTGGCAAAATCGGCATCTTCTGTAAGTCGATCGCAGGCCCACTCGCAGCGAAAACGAAGCGTTGTTCAAGCGTATACACAACCATATTCGTTCAGCGGAAGAATAAAACTAATTATCTGTCAAAACATGAGCTAAGTGTTACCATTCACGAAATAAGCACTACTTGAAAAAAAAAAACGTTAGATGGCGGACCCTTTATTACGTCTCCACAGGGGTACCTCAAGGTTCCGTCTTGGGTCCCCTTCTATGGAATCATATGTATAACGGCAGCCTGCGACTAAGGCTTCCATCGGCTTTGCCAATGTCGTTGCTGTAGTGTCCGTTGCAAAGCAGACTCAAGTTGTTGAGTCAGTTACAAACGCAGGTCGTCTTTTTCATGAGTAGAAAAACCGTGGAATATATCGATTATCGGTTCAGAAACAATATTATTGTTCCAATCAAAGGTGGCCGTAAACATGCTTTGGAGTAATGCCCGGTAAAAGGCTGCGTTTTAAAACATGTAAGCAAGTCATTGCTACCAACAACACTCTTCAGAATACAACCACATCCTACTTTCAAGATTGGTCAGTTCTATACGCTGCACTAGTCTGGACAGAAGACCTCAGAAACAAAGCAACGTGCAGGAAACTGTCACTCGTATATCGGCTTTGTGCTCTAAGGACAATAAGCGGTTATTGGACAATGTTTGTTATGGCTGAAAGGATCCCCATTGACATCCTCGCGGAGGAGATGAAAAAGAAGTAGAATCTAGGAAGAAGAAAGGATGCATTCAGGTGTTCAATGGCAACCTCGCTGTAACTCGGAGGAACATTTTAATTCCATATATTGAAGTGTGGGTAAACCGGAAGCAAGGAAACTGTAACTATCATCTGATGCAGTTCCTTTCTGGCCACAGGGGTTATCGCAAATATCTATTCCGATTTGGTCTTAATTCTTTCCTTACTGCCCACAGTGTCCGAACCAGAAGGAAGACACGAAGCAAGTAATCTTCGTCAGTAGATTATTAAAATATTAGAATTGGAAGAATACTGGAGGGATATTTGCGCAGTAGTAAGAGCCGTGCAAGCTTAATGGCGAGCCGAGACTACATTTCCTATCAATAGGAACACCGAAGTAGCATAAATAGCTTTTTAGCCCCGCGAAGTAATACTTAACGGTCATCCCGCGCGGAGAGTGGGTGAAGAGTGTTGTCTCCTTTACCCAAGACAAACAGTAATGTATGGCAATAATGCGTGCCAGTCACGCGAGTCACTTCTTAAAGTAATGGAAAAAGCCTTAAAGGTCAAAACAAACATTTAACAGAAAACCTAGAAATTTCGACGTTTCATTTTAAAGGTGTATCAAGCTAACTTTGGTTAACGGTTTTTGGGCTATTCTGTTCATTTTACAAATCATATCGAAAGCACAGAACCATAAGAATTAACAGCTGTTAAAGCCCTTACATTAGGCTTGACATGTCTTCTTGCATCAACAATGCTAAATCTGCGGAATTGTAACTTGAGTTATCTTATTCGCCACATCGCTGTTGTCCGAAACCGATTACCATTAAGGAGCTACTATTATATTCTCACAATTTGATGAATTCGCAGGTAGCACCTCTTGGACTTAAAATCTTAAAGCTTTGGTTAGTAACTTGTAACCAAATAGAGTACAACTAAAGGGAGTTTGCTTTTTAGATCAGTACTTACAGTTCATACAGCTTTACCTGCCAAACAAATTGTCAGACTGCAAATAGTCAGTTTTATTTTTATCGTGTTGCCACATACCCTTCAACAACATACCTCTTCTTAGAAATCTAGTTCCAAAATGATGGTCCTGTGTGCCAAACTTATAGAGCACTAGCCCGATATTACACCCGATATAATTGACCACCCTATTGTTCACCGTTCTCGTGCAATATAATTACATATAATATTACAATATAACAATAATTGGAAGTTGCAGGGGCGACGAGACGTATATTATAAGTGCTTTCTGAAAGGGAGTGTCAAAAAATATTCACATTTTTCGGTTCTAAGTCATTCACAACAATTCGGTCTTTGTCCGTCCCGCCACTTTATTGGCTTAATGCAATCCTTAACCAAAAAAAAAAAATAAATATCCGTTAGAAGGAAACAGATTAAAAGATTAAGTAAGTGGCGGCGGTAGAGGATTTTCCAAGACAGGGTTTGGTGAGATGTAGGTCGGAAAGAGCGGAGTTCACTTCGCGCAGCATTTTGGACATTGGCTAATGGTAGCCATTGTAAGTTGGATGAGAGTTGTTGCTGAAGCGGGTTTCGGGAATTGGTATTAAGGGGAATCATTTGAAGTAATGAGGGGCAGTCAATATTGCCGGGCATAGATAAAATGTATGTCTGCGACCCTGCATCGTTCTACGGGTTGTAGGTTGTTTGACTCTGAGCGATTCTTATAAGGCGTTAAATTATAGGTCCCAGCGAAGGGAACATCACGAAGGGCAAAACGAACGGCCTCAAAGCGGGCAGTGTGGATACCGTAAGAGGAGGACCAGACTTGACTAGCATGTTCAAGGAGTCTAACGAGGGTTGTACATATATTTCGTGATGTAAGGGTTCAAGGATTTCTTGGACCAACGTTTCAACAAGCCATGGAAGGAATTAGTGCTCTTAATAAACTTGTCGATGTAAAGACGAAAGTTAAATTCTCCGTGATAATATCTAAGTTAACCAGAAAGCTGACAGGGGGAACAACTTCATAATACATAAGATAGGTTTTGGGATGTGATACCTTGACATTTGCTAACATTGAGCACGAGATGGTTTTTAGACACCAAACAGTAAATCTGTTTAGGTTGGGTTGTCGGGAGGGGAAAAATATTTGGAGATTTCATATCGTTAGCGCATACGGATAGAGCACCATTAGCACCATTAATGGTTAGAATAAATGTCGCTACCTTGCGGGACTCCGGAGGCAGCATTAAATGGATCAGAAATGGAAAATCTGAAACATTGTAATGACGATATTGGAGAATTTGGACAGTAGAATAAAACTGGGGGGAAACCAAGAGCAGAGAATTTAAGAGATATAACTTAATACGAGATTTTGTCGAAGGCCTTGTCGAAATCTGTGGCAACAGCGTCTAGTTTTTTTTGTCATCCTCAAATGGACACAAGAATTATGAAAAACACTCGATTAGTTTAGTGGTTGTTGATCAACCTTTTATGAACTTATATTGGTTTGGTGAGGACTTGCAGTGAATCAATATTGTAGCATAGACTACTCGTATATACTATAAGGTGATTGTTGAACACCTCTCCCTTCATTATTTTTTGATGATTGGGATGATGTAAGCATTTGTCCAAAGCTGAGGAGAGGGACCCTGTGAAATGGGTATTTTCAATTTTGAAATGGGGGTGTCGGCTTTTTAAAACTACGGCGAAAAGGCCATAGTTCTCTATAACAAAGACGGGAGTTGTATTCAGTGACGCCAGAGATGTCTGAGGCAGTCTTTCATATAACAAAAGCAGTCATAATCGGGTTGAAGGACTAAAGAAATGGGCAAAATTGGCAACGATTTTCGGCTCGTTGGAGGAAATACTAAGAAAATTAAAAGTCGGGGGATAGTTATCAGCTTTTGCATTAAAGGTATAAAGTGGTAGAAGCTCGTGAGGTCGGTGATGAGAGAGTATTACATTCGGTTCAAGTATCGGAGATTCATATGTAGGTGGTATGTATAAGACTGGAGGTAAGTAGAAAGATCGGAAGTAGGCCACCTTTTGCTTCCTTGGTGTACCAGGTTTTAGATGAGGTGCAGTTCCTGTTTGGTGAATATGAGAAGGATGGGATGAGACAACTGATAACTTTCGAGTGTATGGAGGGGAAAATCAAAGTTAATATTGCTGAGCAGGTTGTTTGGTTTTGCGAAGTCTTCTTTTCAGAAATTGAAGCAACACGTATTTTATTCCGTGCAGGGACGGGTTAAGAATATCCCTGCAGCGATAACTCTCGCTTGTCGTAAAAGGCGACTAAAACAAAGGTAAACAAAAATCACATCTAGGCAATTTAGAAAACACCAAGGGACACATATACCACCATTAAACTGCCCCACAAGTGTACATGCAAATCAGTGGGCTGACACGACTGGAGATCACCGGTGTTGTAAGAGTAAGATCAAACAAAAAAATATGGAGCATGCCCGTGTCACAAAAAAAAAAAGCAGGCCGAAAAACAATTGGTGCAAAATGCAAAAACACCAGCATTTGATTGGCCTCAGCGATGAAGTAATCCCAAACCGGTAAGCCTGCCGCTACTTTCTGAGGTCAAACCGGCGGACCCCACAAGCGGACCAGTAGGAATGCAGTAAAGTGGGAAGGTTATGGTCCTACACTTCTGACCATAACAACGCCGGAAAAAGGAAAAGAAGAAGAAGCAACACGTATTTTCAGAGTGGGAAATTGTCGAGTAGAGCGTAGCTGGTTACTTGCGGTAATAACGCAATTTTCGGCATCAGATGAGGAGATCCGGTCAAGTTGTTGATGATGTTACTAAATTGGAAGAGATCAGAGTTGAAAAGACGACCTGTGAAGAGGATTTTTTACCAGACGAGGTTTTATTTGCGAAGAATTGAGTTTCATCGTTGGATTAAACCCATTCCAAGTAAGGAAGGGAAAAATTGCCACAGATGATGATAATGACATTGGGGTCAGTGATATCCCCTAGCTCACACTATTAAAGCCGGATGACCATCGTTTGCGTTGAAATTTCGATGAATGGGCGCAAAATCAACTGGCATTGGATCCGTTGTTATATAGAAAATTTGTGTTCAGCGATGGCTCAATGGATGTTACAATTGTCGCATTTGGAGCGAAGATAATCCACATGATCTCATGTCGACACGCTATTATATCTCAAAAGTGCACAGTTCGGTGCGGTCTGTGGGCTGGTGGTATCATCGCACCATATGTTTTCAAAAATAAGGCTAATCAACGTGTTACGGTCAAAGTTATTCGCTATAGAGCCATGATTAATGATTTTTTTTTCATTCCCCGAATGGCATGAATGTGGAAGAGATTGCAGCATGATAGTGCTACGAATCAACTTATGGAAGAAGACATTCGATGGACGCATAATTTTGCATAATGGATCTATAACAGAGCCTTCAATATCTATTGACTTGACGTCTCTTAATTATTTTTTTGAGAGAACCTAAAGTCGGTAGTATTCGCTGGCAAACCAACAGCAATCGATGCATTGGAAGCCGGCAGTATTCAATACCACTGACTTTAAAGATAAAAACCTTTTACTCAAAAACATGACTTGGGTGTCATTAACCCACCACATTTGAAGAAATCTTTCACTCATCCATTTCATTTTTTTTAATCTATCTAATGGATTTGATACCATCTCACAGTCAAGCTTTGCCAACTACGCAACTTTGCCGCACCAGTCGGGCTCTCAGGCAATCAATCAAAATCACGCGCGCAATTCCTCACCATCAAGTTTAGATTTTAATAGATTTTTTTAAATAAAAGCTTTAACTTTCAATGCTAATGCACTCGGGAAGTGTTGCATCCGGTTCAAGGTAATAAAATAAAACGTCAACGGAAAGCATACTTCGAACGCACATGTTCATGACGCCCCAGAGGATGTACGAACTAAATGTAAAATTAGAATGTACGTCAGGTACAAGTCAGAAATAGAGATGAAATTTTTAACAATGCAACCTGAGAGATACAGGTCAATGGGAGAAATATACTTAACTCGTGGCATGCAGCTATTCATAGCAGATACAATAGAGGGCGGTTGGTACTCGGTTTAACAAAACGCAAAATAAAAAGAAAGACGAAATGTATCTGCGCGATTGTAAGGCTAAACGACAGATACTTGTGGTCGTCTGTGCGTATATCGCCTTCACAATCAAACTATCGTTTAACTCTGAAATTAAATACTCCGGTGGGAGGTGGGAAAGCAACCGCCCATTGCATTCCTCAATCTGTTAAGCTCTTGACCTATATACCCCCGTCCATCGCGGTGGCTTTTGTTTTTTCGTATATCCATTCTGTGTAACGAATGAACTATTATTAGACAATAAAAAGCGAATGAATAAAATAGAAGGTTCAATCGTGGCAGAGGGGGGACAATAGGGAGATGAAAATGAACAACTCTCTCGAAACTCGAGGTATAAATCGACATCCGTTTAACAATGACACCAGCGTGAAAGGTTCCGCACAGAGGAAGTGGGGGAGTGGTCGGTACCGGCCATAACAATGTACCATGATTCCTCTACGAGTTGGTTGGCTGGGTGGATGGCTGGCTAGTTAGTTATTGGCCCTGAATGTCAACTGAAACGACAACGATCACGATGACGATGAAGCCGAGCGCCGACATCGATACAGCATAACACACACGATAGAGGAAGTTCATGTTGTGCGAGACGGCAGACAATACCCTTGTATCTCGTTTATTTAATTTTTTTTTTCTGTTTTTTGTTGTCAGATAGACGGCAGCCAATCGATAAGATTCGTGTCCAAAAGCTGACAATGCACTGTTAGATACATTTTACGCTCAATACTTCGACATATATTACTTGTACTTTGTCATGCCGCATCGTGAATCTTAAAGCATGTCGTCCATCCGCATAAACACGCACGAAGCAACTTTGTATGAATCCAGATACTCGAATCTACCGTTGTAGGTTGATGAAAACATTTTCATTTCTGTTTCGTTGTTTTCATTTCGTGAAGATGTACACATTTGGAATTTCAATTGTCCGATGGTCGGTGACATTTAAATGATCATTTTAACCGTAACGTTATGCAATCGAAAATGGTAATAGATACAAGAGTGCCCCTTCCTTTTCCCAGGAATTCGAAGATCCAAGCAAATATTCATGACGAATCGAACGAATTCTTATTCTGCCACCGTTAGTTAGAGGCATCAACCGTTTTGCATAGATTGTGAATGTTTTGGTTAAGCAGATAGACAAAGAAATGGAAAAGATACACACAAAAAGTTGTTAGTATCGCATTCGTACTATTATGAAAGGTTATGCATATTCCGCTTGTGTAAAGGGGTATTAGCTATTGAGGGCATCAAGATTGTTACACCGTTCGTACAAGAATGAATGCTCTCGCAGGTTGCTCGTAATTTAAAGAACAAAATCACTGGACGGTTGAGACCTTTTATGGCAGATTAAAGATTTACTCCAATTTACTGAGCTAAAGAACTTAATTGCTTTACGTTGTGAGGACTAATAGTCGTGCTCTAATTGTCAGCTGTTTTGAGACAGGATAGGCAAAGTTAGTGACAAAAAATAAAGCGTGATTTTTTCGCTGTTTGGTTTTTCAGTGTTCTATCTTGACAGTTCACGCGTGATTTGTGACATGTGTCAAAGTCGGGCATGCTCAGTGAGTATTGCCATTTCATAATGGAAAGACATCCGAATAACATTTACAAATTATTGATAACTTTGGGGTCATCATAGTTGACCTACTAACCAATTAAAAAGATGGTGCAAAGTAGACGTAAATGGCGAGCATTGATTTATAAGCTCAAATAAACTTTTTATACACTTTTTTTGTATTTTTCCTGTGTTTATTTTGACATTTGAAAACCAAACGCTTTAAAAATCACATATTACAAGCTGGAAAAGTAATGAGATTACAGCCAAATGACAACAAAAAAAAAAAGGAAATTCGTGCATTTTTCGCAAGGACCTAGTTGTGCATTACAAGCTTGAAATGAAAGAGACAGGGAAATAATGCTTCAAAGCGATTAGTGGAAATCTGTCATTTTCCAATATGTATATGGTGCTAGCAGTACATAACAGTCGGAAATGTTGGATTGCACATATTAAGCTTGGGTATTTGTCAAAAAATCATTTCATATAAGTGTGAAAACATCAACTAAAACGTGGTGGTAAAATTGTGATTTCGACGTTGAAGGCAAGAAGCACCTCAAACCTATACAAATGTTTGAAGACGCAAAATTGCGACGTGTTACTAGATCAAAATCTACATCAAATGCAAACTAGCCTGCATGTTCCTTGACCGTAACTCAACAAGTCATTTCCCATCTTTTGGAAAGCTTCTTCCAAAGGCAAGAAATCGGCTGCCGCAAAGGCTGAAGCCATGAGACATCGAGCGAGGTTTTTTCACGAGAGAAATGCTACTCATGGGGCAATAAAAGAAAAGTTTACTGCATCATATTGTGACTCGTGATGGAAAACGGACCCACTACGACAATAGCCGCGGTAAAGCTTAATATCCATGTGTCGAGGCTTATGTCTTGTATTTAGTGGGGCGTGGTAAATTATGAGTTGTTGCAACCGAATGATATCATAACAGAAGTTCGCTGCCGAACACAACTAACACGTTTGAGCCGAACATTGAAGAAAAACGACCACAATACGAGCAAGCGCACGACAAAGTGATATTGCAGCGCGACAACGATCGGTCACATATCACTCAGATCGTTAAGACCTACCGAGGAACACTCAAAGGGGACGTCCTACCCCACACGTCATATTTTCCAGACATCACCTCTTCTGACTACCACCGGTTCCAATCGATGACAAATATCCTGACTGAATAGCTTTCCGATCTTTCGAAGAAGCCAGAAATTGGATCGATTTGTGGTTATCACAACCTTTTGTCTAAGGCAAGAACTTGTTCCGCATTTTGAGGTAACGGCGTCTGACTGACAACGAACGCATTTCATGCTGTTAAAACCATCCAATATAAGTTGCAGTGAAAAGAAATCCACTATTTGCCAACAAATGGCTTTAGTAATGGGTACACTAGATGGCGTTAGAAATATGAGATTTCGAAGTAAAAATCTTTTCCGACACTTTTGTGACTGGTTTACTCAGTTTTTTTGGAAGCGCGTCAAAGGTGGACAACAGCAAAGACAAAATAGGCAAGCCTTGAGGCTGAAAATGTGAATGGTGTTTATGGTACTGATACTGTAACAGCCAATCACGCGATTCGATCCGGTGATTTGGATGTTTTTCAATTGTGTTTCAATTGCCCAGGAGTATGCCATTGCACCGCGCCACACCAGTTAACGGAAAAAAAAGTTTCAGGCACCAGATTTCTATCCGCGAATCGCTGTCGAATCGCAACAAAACTGACCTATTTCTGAAGTGCATGGACTGTGGTGACGAAAAGTGGATCACTTACGATAGCTTCAAGTGAAAATGGTCATGGCTGAATCGCGATGAGCCGATGCGATTGGCGACCAAACTAAGATCGACAACCAGGATGGTTTTGCTGCCTGTTCTGTGAGATTGGCAGGGAATCTTGTATTATGAGCTGCTTCTCTACGGCATAAATTTTAATTCGGACCTATACTGTCACCAATTGGACTTTCTGAAGGGAGTAATCGCCAAGAAATAAGCCAGCTTTGGCCATTAGAATAGGAAATGTGTTCCATCAGGGCAACGACAGTGACTCGCCACAAGCTCCGGGAGCTTAATTCTCAGGATCAGATTCCTGTGAACGATTCTGCTAGTGGAAAATTCGCCTCAAGAGAAGCCTGTGAAGAACGATTGTCCCAGTTTTTAGTCAATAGGGACGAGAGCATTTATGATAATGGAATTACCTTCGAAATGGCAATTGTAACTATGCTAAAAAGCACTATAAATTTCATGGAAAAATAATGGATTTCTTTTTACTATACCTTCAGAAGCTAACAACACACGCCATCCAGACCAACCGCGGAAGTTGAACCTGAACCATCTATATTCCTTCTTAAAAGCATAAACTCACTTCACTGCACATTTTAAGCTACAGAGCATTTCATACACATTCCATTCCTCAGCTTTCATATACTTGTTCTATTGCACACATTTCATTTAGCTCTTCATCTCATTTCCATACTTCCAATCTTTCGCATACTCACCTTACAGCATGTTCTTAACCCGACACCTACATCTAGTTAAGCTATTAGAATTTGTTAGGGTAATTTTAAGTACGAGAACGAAATAAACGGCGGTCATAGACTGCATCAAAAATGAACATACGTTTCATTAATATGACCTGAGGGTATAACAAACTCTTAAAATGTACGAGTAATTACTCATATCCTAAAAGCATATGGGTATTATGAAGCTCTTGCCCCGAGGCGCTATGGCTTTATACTAGGTATGTTCAAAAATTAACAGAAATTTTGTACTTTCGCGTGGTATATTAGTCCGATGCGTGTTGCGTTGGTAAACATGCCTGAAACGCATTTGAAGATCGCTAGCCAAGTTAAGTTTGCTGTCAGTTGTCAAAGAAATTTCGAGCATTTCGGTACAACATATTTAGTTGTTCACAAAATGTGTTAGAGAATTTGCATTCTATTTTGTACATGTTGAATGCAGGAATATAAATGCAGCAAAACTGGAAGCAAAGAGGGCTGTACTGCATCGCGAGATCAGAGTCCCTCATGAGCTCTACAAGCGGTAGAGAAGGAGAAGGGATGAGCATGAACTTGAAAAGATAGAAAAAAAAGATGGGATCAACTTGCCGGGAGCCAAGCTACCATTCCAGGTTTTCCTCCTTGAATTTTACAAACTTTTACAAATTATTTTTCAACCGAAAGTTGAATGATGTGGATTCAATTCAAATTACCACTTGCGGTTGGTGAATTGGGTTTAATCGTCATTACGGTTCATGTATTTGATGGGATATATAATAATACTAGATATATTGTAATACATGTTTATAATTCACATTCACGTGTTGACCTGCAGGAATACAAATGGACAACTAAGGCGCAGGCGATTCTGATGACATGGGAAAACCATTTCTGCAGACTGTAAAAGGTATTTCAATAAGGGCGGGTAAATGTTGAAATGGAATAGAACAAGCTGTGTGTAAGGTATTAACAAATTTTTTTTTTTATATGAAAGACTCATGTATGTTATAATGTAAGCAATATAACACGAAATATGGCACGGATACGAAGGGTCAAATTTTCAATGACTCATCCATATAGATCCGTCTGAATTTGAGGGATGGCATGTGATATGTTCACCTTAAGGACATCGGTCGATTGGGGTTTATACGCATAGACCTGCGACTTCAGGAAACCCCACGAGAAAAAGTATAGCGGGGTCAAATCACATCACCTTAGTAGCCAATCCATGCCACCTGTAAGATAACCTTGCCCTCAAATAGTTCATGCAGAATGTCAATCGTATATGTCTCAATTTATGATAAAAAAATTTGTTTAGGATCGTTCTGTAAGGTTTGCCCTTGACCGTGCCCACCTCACCAACGTCGTTTACGAGAAGGTACGGACCAAAATCCACATAACACAATAACTTTTTAACTTTTTGAGAATACACTGTCATCTGGTGAACCTTGTGTCGGTTGGTGTTGTCATTGCCGTATATGGACAATTAAGCTTGTTAACACAGCCTTTCATCCAAAAATACGCCTCGTCTCCAAAGATAATTTTTCGGCCAAAATGGAGGTCCTCTTCCAAATGTTCCGAAATGTTGTCTATGGTCATGAACTTTTAGCTCCTGGATCAGTTTGATCTTTTACGGAATTTTGTACAAGTCCCGATGTAAAAGTCTACGAAACGCCGATTTATTTATGCATGGCGTGGATTCGGACTCCTTTACATTACAAGAGTTGGCTGATTGATTACCAAATCTGTCGTCTCAAATTTGGTCACCAAACGTTAAGAGTCGACTGTGAAGAGCCACCTCATATAGGAGGATAGCACTTACGAATACTCATTTTGATTATAAAGTTTTATCGTTTAGATGTGCTGTTTAATCGTGTAACTTGCCATGATTCCATGCAAGGGGCCGCCAAAATCTGCCAGCGCCAGTGGAAAACGGCGATCTTAAACAAGGTTCCGCTGTCGGGCAGAATGATCCATTTATGCCAGACAGTGATTAATGAGAATTATATCCTTCTGGCATGGACTAAGTCGCAATAATCTTTCTAAATGGTTTCGATAAATTCAACAAACCTGCTGACGCTGACGAATTATTTCCAAGCGTATTCAACCAGAGATGACCTGGTGGGAATAGGATTATCTGCAGGATATGGTCAGAGGAAAGCTTGCTCGATGAATGGAATCTCAATATTGTTTGACTGTTCCACAAGCAGAGAAATAAATCGTTCCGTATCAGTTCGGTTTCAGGCCCGGGAAATCCATCATCAACCAAATATTCGCACGGCGGCAGATCGACCACCTATTTGACGACTTTAAACTCAGGACAGCATGTTAAGAGGCGAGATATACAGGGACATGTCTAGCTTAAACAGCCTTGCCAAACTCGTTAGGTTATGTAGAATGACGTTAGAGATCTCTCAATGTCCATAATAATTCAAAGTGATCTAACCGACGCATCGCGAATTTGTCAGTATGAAAGAGGCACTGCTTCTAGTGAGTCTGATGAAAAATTAAAAAAAGGGAAGGGAATAAATATGAACGACCACGGAATCACAATCAGAAAAATCGCTTAAGATGTTATCATATTAACCAGCACTTGCTATGAAATATTCTCAGATCAAGGGAATTGGATTTTGAAGAACAAAAAACAAGTTGCTTACAGTGATTTTCGATTTTAACCGTACAGTGCAGGATGAGTTCTTACCACAAGTCTAAGGAGTACTAGCTGATAGCTACGTTAGATGCTCGTACAACAGAATGTTGTGACTTTCCCCCGTTTACAAAAATTGGGAGAAACTTGCTTGATAGAGTAAAATGCTATCTTAATGATGTTTATAAGCGTCCATTGGATGAAAAGAAGCGCTGGCAAAGTGTATAAAGTCGAATGGGGACTAAAGTTGGTTAACACTGTTATCAGGGAATGGAAAATTCCTCTTCAAAAACAGGAAATGTCCTTTATTTTTGGAACATACTTTGTCAAGTAGTTTGACAAAGAAATGAAGAGTTAAAAGAAAAAAAAAACAAAACAGAAGTCTCATTCCTGATTGCTTTTCCAGGTTTCAATGAACCTTCCTTGATAAGGTACCACAACATGTTTTGAAAGCAATATCCTAGTTCTACGAACAACAACTACATAGCTTTCGGGTACTCAAGGGAAATCCAAACTCAAGAACACTTGCAAGTATTTCAATTAATGAAGGAGAACTCATGCGCCGATAGTTTTCCATCGGCCCACGTGTCTTCATTCATGAATGAAAACCTCTGGTACTCAAAACTTCCTCATCTTCTATTTCAATTCCCACTGATTCATCTATAAAGTCGTTATACCACGTGATATTTGTGATGGTATCCACTTTCTCTTCCGCACACATGACGGTGTTCTGGTACAACCACGCGGATTCTGTTTTTGGTATGACGCATACAACGCAGATTGTGTTTCGTGTTTATTCTTTGGTAATTGGAGACAATTTAAGGGAAACGAAATTGATTGAGTTCTGATTGAAGACAACAATTCAATTCAAAAGCCAAAGAATAAAAGAATAAGTCGAAAACAGAGAAGAATGGAACTTCTTGAATTTCAGGCACCTTAGGTGCCTCCAACATTACTTGTTTGAGGCCTTACATATCGACACGACTCGCGCTACTGGAGTCACATCCTCCTTTAATCCATTCATTCGTTCTTCCCCACATCCAATCGTCGCACCAAAGCCAGGGAACGAACGTATGTCCACAAGCAGCAGACATTTCTGCCATTTCTGGATTGAATTCCAGAAACTATTTGGCTTGTCGGTTGGCATCTGATGGATGGAGCGCGATAGAAGCGAGTTGTTTTAATTGTCTCGTTTGTCTCCTTGGCCTTGAAATATCGTCTTTTTTGGTTTTTTTGAAAAATTATTTTTAGAGTCGTTGCTTCTGGCACATTGTATCTCGCTACAACCGATGATGGCGTTAACGTGTTGAGCGAATGGGGACGAAATAAATGATAAACGAGCGGCCGAGGACTCTAATAACTTTAAATGGTTTATGAACATCGATTTAAATAAAAATCACGTCTACAATACCGAGCTCTTTTGTTAAATTCCCTTTCGGTCTGCAACTTAGTTTTTCTGTTTTTAGCCATTTCTTCAGAGCTGGCTTTTAAATCTTCGCTGGACATTTGTACGTGGCATCATCGCTTTACGACAATAGAATGAAGCAGAAAAAGAAATCTGATTAAGTGTCTTGCGGCCGATATTCAAATTTCGCTAAAGAGGGTTCTTAAATTCAGTCTTTGTTAGGAGAATGAAGATGTAGACTTGGAGGTGTTTGCGGTTGGATTTGGATTTCCTGTGCATGTCACGAAAATATTTATTATCCCATAGGTTGGGCTTCCAGCTTTTTGGCCTTTGTCTAGCGGATGCGTGATTTGATTGCCAAAATGAATTATAGAGGGTCAACGTTTTTATAGCGATGCCGGGTATAATCGGGTGTCCCGTGTGAATGATGAGCATCAAATCATCAGGGATATAACTAATACCTTTACGTGATATGCCACAGCCATGGAATTCCTGGATGGATAACGTCATGGTCTTTTAAAAGAACGACTTATCATTTGGATGAGTGCTTCTTTTGAGCAGTTCTTTTTATGTGATTTTTTAGACACATTGGAACGCGGTTTCTGTCTCGGGCAGATTTAATTATTGTAATATCTAACAATTTGTTGATTAGAGAACTTGGAGTATTCTTTATTTATTGGCTGACATATGCAGCTCGTCTTGAGAAGTACAGAAATCAAAACAGATGTACATATCTCCCTAGCCTTGTGGCAAAAAAAAGTCATGCAAACAACAAAGCAACTTAGGTATCCATTTCAAACCTTCGCTCTCTTGCATTACATGCACATGGGCTTACAGAACACAATATTTGACTACTACTTATATTAAAAGTGAAGCTTCAAAGACTCTACGTCATTTACTCTACAATTTAAGAAGTAAAAAGCTGAGGATTAAAATAGGACGCTTAAATGTATTGTTTGTATAGCGATCTTATTTAATTGACCTTTCGCTATTGTTGACAAAAGCTTCGACTTATTAAAAAAAAATTGCGTCTTGTCTCACTGATGAAAGCATTTTTAAGAAATATTTTGAATTTCTCAACTCTGTTTGCATATAGAACCTGCATTCCTGGACTCTGAAAAATAGTACTGAATGCCCTGAACTATCAGGAGCAGATTGGTCGTACGCCCTTATTTAAGTTTATCAAACAACTATTTATATTTGTGCCTAAAATAATAGACAGATCTCGTCTTACCTGTCAATTAAGAACGAATCACCTTAAACTATTGATACTCAGTTTTTTTGTGGAGTTTTTGAATCATTTTAGCGTAATCCAACATCCTTCATCCATACCTTAAAAAATTAATTCAGAAAAGCAGGTTTTGCCGGCCTTCTATATTTCAATCAAAAATATGTCAACAGAAGTTATCCTTCTGTTTTTAGCGCAGGTAAAAGAGATCATAGGCATGATATTCGATTCACAGGATACTATCTTTGTAATGAATTATTTCAATGATATTGAATTTTTTTTCGACAGAAATTTGTCGAGACCCTTTGTTTCCTAAGATCGTCTTGCCACATTGATTTGAACCCCGGTTAATGCAGAATACCTCAAGGTTAGCCACCACTTTAAGCCTCCTTCAATATTTTAATGCTTTTAACTATGTAGATCTCGTGCATCTTTACCCCATCTTCTGTCAAAATATGCAGCCTAAGCCCAGACATTTACCATTCTTGATCGATAAAATATTTTTTACAAAGCAATGTTGAACAATTGACAATAAGATTTTCCTTACACATGATACTATAAGGGATCTGTCAAAATTTTCGTTGAGGACTCTGATTGCAAACCTTGCAGACGTACTTATATCATGGAAAGATGTTAAATTCATGTCATTGTGACTAAAGTTAATCACCAGAGTATACAAAATGTCCGCCCCTAGCGACTACACATTAGTTGGACAGGGAAGGTAGGAATCAAAGTGTACTCCACTCCAATATCGAATTCAAGAAACCAATACCTGTGAGTGTGGATACACCGGCTTGTGTAGATATTTAAAAAGTGATCTCAGTAAAAAAGGCTACTCAGACCATAAGATCGCAGTTTTGGATACTTGGTCGTCTTTCCAATAACCTGTTATTTCACAAGCCTTCTGTGACTAAATACATATTGTAGCCTATAGCCAATACTATAGGGTATTGGGCACCTGACCGCTCTATTTTTTTTTCTATAGAGGAATGAAAAAAAACAGGTTTGACTTAACAAGACTCGATCTACACATGATCTTACCAAACCAACAAACTGGCTCAAAACGAATCGCCCGGACATTACCAGATTTGTTGCCGTCTTCACTGCCTTATCGAAACTTGTAAGACAGCACGAAGAATTTATCCCTTACTTTGAGAATGACCCGTTTCGAAGAGAAGACAACGAATAGCTTAAAGAGCTATGAATAGCGGTCAAATCAGACCTACCTACCGTGAAACTTTTTTATCACATTAATCTCGCCGCTTTTGGTTCAAAGATCTGCAAAATCGCCAGTTCTATCTACCTAAGGTGCACTTGCCCTTATTGTCTATAGAGGTTTTCACGCTACTACCCTTCTACCCCGCACCTTAAGAACAGAGGACTATGGTATTCCACGCCAAGCGTATTATTAGGAGTGATTTTTTTGCTCTTTGGTTTTTCAGTGTTCTATTTTGGGTAGCTAACGCATGATTCATGACATGTGTCAAACATGGTTAATTAGCATTGCCATTGCGTTATGAAAAGACCTACATCCCAACAAGTCTTACAAATTCTTGAATTTTATTACAATATCAAAATGCATGCTCTGTGAAAACTGTTTTTCGCACTCTACAACCATTTTACGGTCGTCATTATCGATCAAATTTCGCACCAGATGAAAATATTGCTGAAGAGCGTGATTTATGAGTATTCATTCGTTCATTCTGCAGCAATGTGCCTTGTGTTTCTCGACCACGTGGAAGATTTTACGTAAGAATCTTGGTCAACCTGACATAGCACGGCAAGTGCAAGAACTAAAGCTGAACCGATCTACCACAGCGTTGAATTTTCGGTCAGTGAGCCTTGGAAAAGGTAGAGAAAGACTCGCATTTTTATCGAAAAATTGTCTTCAGCGATGTAGCTCATTCCTTGGAATTCAAGAGCTACTAACGCATGCGGAAAAATGAACTGTTTGGAGCGGTTTATGTTCCGGTGGAGTGATTGGCCCGTATTTTTTTCAAAAATTACCGCGGGAACAACGCGTGCATCAATGGCGTTTATTATAATTTAATGATTCCGATTTTTGTTTTCGCTCACAATGTACGAGCTGAACTTGGCCAACATGTGGTTTCAGCAAGACGGCACTACATGCTACACAGCACGCGAATCAATGGACCGGTTGAGAAATTAGCAATTTGAAGCCTTTAGGCTATTTTTGATGAGGATACGTCCAATCACTCATCTATGTCGATAAGCTTGTTGAAATATTCAAAGCTGAAGTCAATTGCAGTCTTGAATGACAACATTACACGTGATATTAACCAAATACCAGGCAATATGCCCGAAAAGTGACTCAAAATTGGACCTTCGGTATGGACCATTTAAAACCTAGTCGTGGTCGACATTTACGCAAAATAATCTTTAAGAAGAAAATGGCAAGAATTGATTTACCGACTGCATTAAAAATTGTATAACTTTTGTGATTTTCTTGTGAATTTTTTGACAGTTAAAAACCAAATGCTTAAAAAATCACATATTATATTAGTTGGTGGACACGTAGTATATTAAATGAAGTGATTCGTTCGGATAGTTTCACGTCCACGAAAATCCAAAGACTCACGAATTTTTGGACTACACACCACCATGTTTTTCGTCGAATTTAATGTCGTGAATGATAGTGCCTTTAGAGACGAGGCAGTGTCTGAGGCAGGGTTCAGGCAGTGTCTGCAACATGTCAAGCTTGAAAAGATCGTGCGAAACTCGCTGGTATGATGATGATCATTGCGTGAATTCCGGACTCTGTAGGGCGATTAGGTTGATTGAAAAGTTCACGAAATTTAACTTCTACTTATTTAAATTTTCTTAATAAAAGAAACAAAAATACGTTATTTCGTGGTTTTATGACTAATATGATTTTATGACTAAAATTGGCAAAGACTAGTACTTGACATCTGTCAAGAAGATCAGCCAGTTTGATTTCAATAAATTAAAGTAATTGACATTAGTAATCAATCATCTACATCACGCCGTATTTGAAGTCTGCAAAGTGGCTTGCAGACGCCGGTGTAATTCGCGTGATTGGGCGAACTCAGCGAGTTCGTCAATGAAGCACTTCAGAGTATTGATGCAGCACTGGCTAAAGTGGGCCTGCAGGTAAATTGAGGCTATCATCAAAGAAAAACGCACAATGTCCTGGGTGAAATGCTACCTATGGAAGCTATGACTTTGAAGTAGTCAATGGTTTCGTCAACCTTAACTTACTGGTGACCACTAGCAAGGATATTAACGCTGAGATCAGACACAGAATCTATCCAATCGCTGCTTCGTCGGGTTCAAGAAGCTATTAATAGAGAAGTAGACCCTACCATCGAAAAACCAAAGTAACTTCTTCCTATCAAAACCCTAGTTATCCCGATCCTACTCTATCGCGCACAGGATTGAGCATTATCGAAATTGGAAAAAGAGACCCTTGGCCAATTCAAGGAAAAAAAATTCTGCGAACTTGGGTTCCGTGGAGGAGGGTTGTACCGTGACATGGGCTTAATCAGACGTCTACGAATCCAATGCTTAAGATGGCTGGGCTATGTTGGACACCACTTCCCAAAGAGTCTTCAATCCAAACCCTAAGGGGCATCAACCAATCTGATTTAAGATCTTGCGTAGCTTCACCTCGAATTGTAGCGCCACTTAAGTACGTAAGTAAGCGTCGATGGTGACTAATGTGACTAATGAGACCCGGATGACTAGCTACTGCATTTATCAAGCAGTTAAATATTATGTTCTTCTTGGTCCTCTTCTCTGACAAAAATAAGGTTAACGAGCTCGAATATATTGGATTCTAAATGGATTATGTAAAACAAAGAAGGGAGCCCAATCTAGCCCAGAGTATTTCGGAAACTCGTATGTATGCCTCATCATTATAATTCTTCTGATTAAAACAAACGTTCACGATCCCAAGGAATTCAAAAAGGGTTAGTCGATTGAACATCATCACCTGCAGACCTGCTTTACATTGGCCACCCTAAGCATGACTAACTGCCCGAATCACTTCCAATCCATATAATCTAAAATGACATCTTTATGGACCACGATTTTCCGCCTCGTCTCTAAGCGGCTTTAAGCCCTTCTTAAATCTCGTTCATCTGATGACCCGGCTAGAGCACGTGGCCAGCTTTCAGTAGTCTAGAACATTCACACCTCGATTTCCTCGCCCACCATATATCAGCCGATTAATGGAAAAATTATTCACCTATTCTATCCGTTCAACCGCCTTATCTCCGATAATTTATTAACAAAATATTAATTCTAAAGAGAAACCAAGCAACAAGCATTCCGCGAGATTGTTTCACTTTCACTGAATCGTATCGTTCGAATGTGATTTTCGGAGAAAATAAAAGTCAAAACTCGAAAGAAATCGCTTTCTATTCTGAAATAAAAAAACAAAACAAGCAGCAAACCAACATGGAGTGGAAAGGAGTACATTAATTAAAAGAAATTGCGCACAAGTTCAGCTCCTGATTAATTGCTCTTACGCGTGGTGACATATCGACGTACACAGTTACCTAATGGTCATCAGGTGCAACATTCAGCAACTGTGCCTCCAGAGTTGAATGTCCATTCAGATTTGCCTAATGAACTGCGAAATCTCCATCCCATATAGGCTTGAGTATCTCTTTATCAGATGAAAATCATAAAACATTTGCTTATGATTTGTATCTCATGAGTGAATGCGCTCCGGTTAATCTGGTGTAAAGGCGTTTTAAATGGGAATTTCGAAGGGGCAGTGAACATAGTGGCGCAGTCATGCTGCCATGATGCCCAGGAGGTGAGTTAATCAACCGAATTCTTCGCGGCATATGTCGTTGATCTAAAAATATGATTATGCGCGCCAATAAACGCAACAAGACGAACTACCGTACGCGTATGGAGAGTGCCGCGGCACATTCGGGTTCAAAACAATTTTCAAAGCAATGGAAAAACGCTGAAAAAAAAGTGAACGAGTTTCGAAATATTAGTGTCAGTTCTATATTTAAAGTCCCTTGCGTCGCTATGCGCCTATTCCCTAAGCTTGGTGAAACTAAAGCTTCCCACATACCTAGCGTTAGCACACATCACGGTGGCATGCAATGGCATCGTTGTGGCAGCGCGAGCGATCTATGGAATGCATTCATATCGTACTCGTACTATCCGTCCCCAACGAGCAACTTGTTTTGTATCTCACTAGGCATACGACAAACCAACGTACGAAAGTACGAATGTGTTCTCGTGGATTAATGACCTATCCACGTAAATTTAAATCTCTGAAAAATGAATGAATAAAGACAACAACTTTCTTTCTCACATACTTGCAATACTATGGGTATCCCCCCACGTACGAGGATGGATAGATGCATTTATCGCTCGACTATTTGGTTGCATTATTACTAGCTTGGCAATTTACGAAACAGTTAGTTATTCCACGGCACACTCTGGTCGCCGACGTCGCTGTCGTTCAACGTTTGGTTCACATGTCACTCGAGGGACAGATGAGATCTGTAATGGAATTTCTTTCTGCATCTCGTCCCTGCCATGCCCCTCTCCGCCATGCCATTCGAAGCGTGGTCGCTCTAGTTTCTTTCCACTTCCTAGGCTAGCAATCAAAAGATGATTTGCGATGGGAAACAGTGCACTCTAACTCCTTCAGATGCTGTTGCGGTGCATTGTTTTCCTTTTATCATACGAATAATTTAATGAGCGCCCCCTTCGCTGCTTATGTTACATATTTCTGTAAGTGGATCATAAATCATCGTCTATCTACGGTGAGATTTCATGGCGCAATCGTATGTACTTCGCGAACGGACGGGTGTTCCATCACAATGAAGTGAATGTTACTTGTATGACGAAATTAAATTTAGAACCGATTCGAATAGGGGCGGTGTGGAAAAGTGTTGAGCGGTTTTTGGTCTTGGGAAAGAGTTTCATTGGTATGCAAGGCAACGATTTCGACTCCATATCCGTCTACCGGCTGGTCGGTGACGATTGGCAGCTGTCTGTTGACATGCGGCAGACGTAATACGTCTTTGAACGGTTTTGGCCGTTGCACGTTGTTCTCGGGCAGGAAAGTGATAGTTTATTAGTCGACGGATTGCCGAACGCGAGTTTTAGTTCAATTGTTTTCTTTTTTAACAAATTTAATTGACAACTAATTGAGCATGTATTATGCTCAAAATATCGAACCCTTTAGAACCCCTTCTACAGACAATGTTGCATCACGTCTTTAAAGCTAAATGACGACCCTAATATAAAATAAAGTTGCAGGAAATCATATTTAAGCCGGATATGGCTGTGGTATTGTAAAAGAAGGCGGGAACTGCAACCAACAGAAATGACATATATTTTTTTTCTTTTTCTTTTCGAGCCTTCTACAACAACTGGTCCAAAGTAGGCCCAGACAGACACTAAAAAAGTATTTTATCGCTACCTCGCTGAAGAGATATAGCGGGTAGTAAAATATCAATGACTTCGCGTGGGATTCGATCCCTGTGTTACAGGCGTGAGAAGCAAAAGTCGGTTTTAATATATTTTTGAATCCACAGTACACTAGCAGCGTTGCAACAAAGTATGTAAGAGTGTATATCCTACTTGGATGGTATCGGAAAAAAAATTAGTTGCGAATCACAATACTTCGAATTGAAGGCGCTTTTTGAATTGAGTTATAAGTCACAGTAAATCACGCATTTTTGTGTTCCCACTGCAATATGAAGGCGAACATGCATTTATATTAATTGAACTTTAGCAAGTGTCATGCCTTTTCTAGTCGACAAGTGATACGCATTATATTCTGCTTTAAGTGATAACACTCTAACATCCACCGCTCAATGTATTTGCTGCATGCTATAAAATCCATATTAAGTCATTTCATGTGGGACATGTGGAAAAAAGTAGCAAAGTCAAATGAAGCTTTATCAGACCATTAGTATAGTTGAGGAGAATTAGGTCCCATCCTTGGAGACGAGGAGATACAGCAGTCCAAAGGAACAACTGTCTTCAACTTGTCGAAAGGGTTCTTAGCAAGGAAGTGCATTCCCAAAATAATATCAAGCTACTTAAGCAACAACGAGTTGAGGTACCAAACTGATGAGATTCATGTGATACTATGTTACAACGGAGGTCCAACCATCAATTGTGTAAATCGATATAGGTAATCTATGAATTTTCGAATTAAAACTAATCTTGGTCGCTCATTCCGACAGCACTTTATAAAGGGTGATTTGTTTACTGTTTGGTTTTTCTGTATTATATTTTTGACACCTCGCGCGTGACTCGTGACATGCACCAAACTCAGTCATGTTCAGTTAGCATTGCCATTTTATCAAGTAAAAACTTATATCTGTTTATTTATAATTTAAATTCGAGCTGTTCTGTAAAATGTTTACGGTCTTCATAATCAATTCAAATCATAGTAACCAAATTTCGCACCCATTTCACGGACTTCAAGCACTGCACTCATATGCTTGGGTGCGTAAAAGTATTTGCTGCTGTATCCGCCAAGGTTAATGAATAAAATACAGCTTGTGCAGGAGCTGAAGTCGAGTGACCTGCAACAGCGTCGGTGAGTGGACCTTAGAAAAGCTGTCGAAAAATTATCTTCAGCAACAAAGCAAAAAAATTACAGTGAGCACAATGTTACCGTAAACGGTGCGACATTTTTTTCCTCAAAATGTATGAGCTGAACTTGGTGAACCAAGAAATGAATTCAGTGAGTAATTTATCTCTCGTTTGTGACCGGTGAATTGCCGTGTAGACTATGGGACTTGACGCCTTTAGGTTATCTTGTAGGGGGATACGTCCAATCAGGCATCTATACCAATAAGACAACGTACATTTCAGCCTCGAAATGAACATAACAGATGTTATAGTGAAATACCAGCCAATATGTTCGAAAAAGTTGCTCAAAAATGGACTCTCCGTATGGACCATTTAAAGAGTAGCTGTGGAAAAATTCACCCAAAATCATCTTTAAAATTTAAATGGCAATCATTGATTTATCAACTTATTTAAAAATTTTATACGTTTTTATGATTTTCAAATTTTTCTTTTTGATTCTTAAAAACCAAACGATTAAGGAATCACAACTTTATACCTTTGTTAAGTTTGATGTTCCACTGTCACATTGTTTCTGTTATATTACTGACAACTGACAACAAAACAAAGAAAACTATGGTATTTCTAAATCAAAATTCAACTCATTTTTAGGTAGTTGTGAAAAATCGAAGACTTTCGTCAATAGAAGACAACCATTTGAACTTTGGACATCACCAAACTCAATGCATCACGACACTGCATTCAGAGATATAAACTCTATTTTGAGGATGAAAAGACTTCAGAGTAAAAGTCAAAAAATATGTGATAAAAACTAGTGCAGATCCACCAGTCATCTGAGTACCTACGCCAGTGAGGAGCGCAAGCAGTCGCCCGTGCACCCTCGTCGATGCACCTGCACACAAAGTATTCAAGAGAGCGTAAAAAACAATTAGTTTAAGTTCTAGCTCAGATGTAAGGGAAACCTCCCAACCAAAATGTTGGAAATAAAAAATATATTTTAAGGTCTTGAGAAAAAAAAATAGTTTAACCCAAAAATGAGTTGGTTGCCCTTATGTCTGAGAAGCATACCTTCCTTAGGAAAGTCGCATTTCTATTCGTTTTATATTCTAAAAAAAAGAGCTCTAAGTTTGTTTTAGATAGAAGGGCAAAAAAGTTAGTTGATGCCCAAGCTAGGGACCATTATAACTCAAAATCCATTTGTGTAATGAAGCCCTGTATTGCAGCTGGGATTACTGGTGCAGGCTAACCAAACTTCACTTGCTCGTACACCTGTAAGAAAGTAAATGAATGAGACAAGTAGTTTCTACATCTTCTACATTACTCCCGTCAAGGCTTAGGACGATGGAAAACTCAGATGAGTTAGTTCTGAATATTATCGTGACCCTCCAGCTTTGCAAAAACTTTTCCTCACCTAAGCTCAAATTACTTCCTCAATAGAATCGCCCACACAATGAGGATGAAGGTAAACGCATTAGTTATGGTTACCCTCTTTCGATATGGCTTTATCTGACTTTACTAATGAAACTTGATTGAATTACAATAGAGTAAATTAAGAAGAGAAATATAATCGACGTCTGACTCGTCCCCTGCGGCATACCAAAATCTTGAAACTTTTTCTACGTTTTTCAAACGTGTTTTGTGCTCGCCATTATAAGAAGCATCGAGAAGCATTATAAGAAGCATTCATTCCGAATGCTAACTCGCAATAATCATTTCAAGGCAATCCAAAACTCCCTCGCATGCGATCTAGACTAACTCACAAAACGCAATTGAACCATTTAAAAAGGGGAAATTCAATTCTAAACAAGGGGAACCCACTCCCGACTACGTGGGAATACAACCAATTTTCTCATTTAGCCCATCACCATCGAAACAACATCATAAAGAGGTGACCGATATCACCCTCATCATCACACACCATGCCCGTGACCAGAACCAGTGGACCCCGAGTTGAGATAGTTAGTCAAACTACTCCTCCAATCATTCTCCCCAGACAACGGATACAAAAATTTAAAAAAAATAATTCAAAGCCCGAGTCGAGGACAAAGACCTTCGCGGCAGTCCGCTAGCGCGATAGCCTGCATTCGGATGGGCTTTCTTGGGTTTTTTCAAGTTTTTTTTTTCTTTTTACTGCCGAGGCACGTACACACGTATTTCCTACTGTCATTACCCGGCAACAGGTTGAGGAATTGATTACCCACTGCTCATGGGAACCCTCGCTATCGGACAGTAGAAGGAAGAAGAACAAAATAAAAATCCTTTATTTCCCTCGAATGACGCATCATTCGCCGAGCAATTAGTGGGAATCGTTTCTTCGTCTGTGCTCATTGGCGGGGAACAGCACGACATGATGGCGATGGTATGATGACTCGCCCCGGCCCAGTCGAGGTGATTTGGTCTCTCTTGGAATTTAACACTTCGCTGAGTTTTAACATTAAAAGTCAAAGACGGGGTAGGGGCGGCAGTACAAGTGGAGATTGTAGGTTTTAGGATAATCCTTGACGGACATGGTGGTTCCTCTTTGAGCAACTAAGTGTGAAGGTTCATGGCATTGTTCACGACGTCGGGGTATGGTGGTCATGAATTTATGGGCGCTTTTGGAAATGACTAACATACGAGTAGGTTTGCTATCAATTTGGCAGTGATACGGTCTAAAGAGCAGCTACGGCTTTGTTGTTATGCCTTAAGTGGTCTTAAAAGGTGAACTCATCAAATGCTGGAGGAGAATAGGAAGATTGCGTTCTAATTTTATAGCAGCTTAAGTTAATTAAATCAGTGTAGGTCTTTTCTAGAATGTATTTCCTGCTTATGCGCCTTAGTTTATGCTCACTTAGATCCGGCCACAAGGCCAAGTTTTAAATATACTCCTAGGCGAGACCGGACTAACTTGGTTTTGGAAGATGTTTCTGACTTCTGGTTTGAGCTCTGAGCTCTAGTTGCACTTAATTGCAGACGTCAACCAGCACAGTGATTATGCTTAAGGCTGTCGGCAGATCTCGTTACCTCTCTAGCTTATATCCTAGCTGCCAACCTATCGTTCCCGATATCGCGACTAAATGCTACCGAAAAACGCCTTCGCAAACGTCGACAAATTCTGCCGCAACTTGTCCAATCTTGACTTAACTAGATTAACAATCATCTATTTAGTTGTGGGCTTAAGAAAACAAGTACCATAATGAAAAGTTTAAAAAAAAAAAACATCATGACAGCGCTCCAAGCTACAGCCTACACCAAGCAGTCGCATGTAACAAGCCCCGCTTCAGTGGCAATTACGGTGACTATTAAGCGAAGCCCACATACTGTCGAATGCCGCCATTGGATATCACCCAACAGCAATATAATTCTCACGACCTATGCAACACGCTCGCAAGGTGCCCGTCTGAGTGTAACACCGCTAATGTCCGAAATTTAATTTCAAGCCCCAAAACCATCCAATTGTAACCGCGAACGTGTTGTAATGCGCGCAATTTACAATCATTATAAAGCACCCGGGTGCCATAGACAATTTTCAATTCGGACAAACTGTGTAGCATTAACAAATTTAATGAACAAACAACTCAGTAAACAAATGCTGGTAGATCGCGGCATTAGCAGTTACGATTACGAGTTTGAGGTAGGAGTAGGAGCGACTAGCATTCTCTTTTGCAGAATGGCCTATGATATGGCCGCCCATGATCTGGTCGTACAGGTACTCGAGCAGCTTGCGTCACGTCTCGAAACAAACGAGTTGACATAACTGCGGTAATTGGTTCTGGTGCATTTGAGGCCAAGTTGCCGACTCTATTGAAGGCGTGGGTTCAATGAATTATGGGCGGCTAACAGCCCCCGGGGGAGGGAGCTGTTTTATTATTCAATTAAAATTGTATCGGTTCCGCTGGAATTGCTTTGTCGCCTGTCGGTTGTTTCGGTATTTTCAATAGTTTGCGGCAAATAAGGAGATCGAGGTTAGGAATTCAAGGCATTTCCGTCCCTGCAAATATGGCATATCGCGGTTTCGTAAGAGCTCGTTTATGAGCCTTTTCTAAAAATTTACATTTTTGCCCGGATGCGCATGGGATAAAGGTATGTGTTAACGGAGGTTGAAAAGGTTATTTGGACACATAGCTATTACGTGTGATCGGTAAATGGACTCCGATGACACGAGGTAGGAAAGTCATCGAAATTATATTTCGCCAAATGGCTGGGATTGCTGTTTGGTTTTTCAGTATTCTATTTTCGATAGCTTGCACGTGAATCATGACATGTGTCATAGTCAAAAATGCTCAGTTAGTATTGCCATTTTATCATGGGACGACTTACACTTAAACAATGCTTACTATTTATTGAATTCCACTATCAAAATTCCTGCATGAATTCATATGGGAAAAATGGCTCCCACTATTTCAAGGTCTTCATAATCGCCATAGTTACCGAATTTCGCACTAATCTCAAGCTATGGAACGTTAATCCACCTTTAGACTAACTTTTATGGCGATATGTTCAATCTATGTCTATGCCAATAAGCTAACGTCAATTGCGATTGCTCGAAAAAGTGACTCTCCGTATGGATTGCTTAAAGTGTAGTCATGGATCAACATTTACTCGAAATAATCCTTAAAAAGAAAATGGCAAGTATTGATTTATCAATTGAAATAATATAGTGTACGCTTTTGCTATTTTCCTGTCTTTCTTTCGAGAATTATATGCAGCTTTGAATGCCATCCAACAAGAGGTGTCATTTTAATTGTATCGAAGTGTGAGCATTTAACTTTCTTGTGATATTTTTTAACTAAAAACTATGAAAATTCACAAAACCGCTGAAAATGGTCATCATCAAGGGCATTTTCACGAAGCTATACTGAATTTAATACGCCTCGGAAAGACAATGCGAAAACTTCAACCCGTATTCGTTCGACAAGGTCAATTGCAAATATCGCTGCTGTAACTTAAAGTGTGACTCACAATCTAGGGTGTCCATTTTGAGACGATCACAGAAATTGAGATTATCCAAATCCACTACATATTGCATACAAATCTTGGCAACATGCTTATAAGATCCATATAACGTAAAAATTGATGCCAGTAGACCATGTACATCACCGCGATTTCACTATTTTGTTGAATTGAGTCGAATGAACAAGATCATGATTTTTTACACCTAAATCGGGCTATAAATCGATAATAGAATTATCGCATCTGGTGGCACACTCTCTATATCCACAACAAGCTACAGTTTTGTGTGGTTTTTAGGGTGGCTATTATTCGTCGGAGAGCCAGAATACTGCGAAAAAGTGAAGAAAAATTTCATCAAAACATGACTACTTTTAAGAAGAAATGGAGCGAGCATTGAGCAAATATTGTATTGCATTATAAATCTTAGAGTTTGTACTTTAGATTAAAATAAAATAAAGTTCACAATTGTTCGTAAAAAGCGGTGTTGCTCTATTGATTAAAAATGACATCTCTTATTGGATAACCCTATAGTATTTATAATTGCAAAAACAACTTATATAATTAGCACCTTTTCTGCGACGAATTATTTGTAGTATTTACATGATTCTGTTCACGTCCCGCCGTGTGAACAGACCTGAATCCAACGGTACTCCAGGCATATAATGAACACGACTTACCTGACTGGTAGCTGTCAATTATCAAACATTCGCGAGGTTTCAAATCGTCACAATACGCTCTAACACAAGATAATAATTGCATTTTGAAATTATCCCGCGTATCTGACAGGTTAAGACGTCTTTTCATAAAAGTCAACTCAACCCTACAAATTGCTGTCATAAAACTATCTAAATGCGATGGCACTTATTGTGAGTCAGTTTATGGGTGTGCTTACCTGAAAAGAGAGAAGAAAAGACATTTGTTAGGAACGGTCTTTAAAATTCGGTTAGGATTGCGATAATAAAGAGACGTCAGAACACTGAAATGCCAACGGAGGCATTGACCGTAAGTCGTTAGATGTTCGATTCATAACTTGAAATCCATTGACTTACTTTTTCTTCTCAGTACCTCTCATTGCAATCGACATTAAGAGTCTCATTAAACTCCAGCACGATCGGGTGGTAATACTCCTGATTTGAATATCCCTTATCGCGCCTCAATCGCCATAACCATTCAACTCAGTGTTTACGACCAACCGTGGGAACATCCACCTCCACTGCTATCGCCACCTCATTGACATTCAGAAATAAAGAAAAAAACTCCCTCAGCTCCCATCGAGCGGGCGAAATTAAACCGCTAATTTGCATGCATACCACCAAGCAAGTAAACTATATCTGTCCGCCATTCTCACCACGCATTCGACTGCACACTTAACTGTCAGTAAAAGTCCGACGTGTACCGGCAACCACAAAATACAATGCAAGTGCATGCACCTACTCAACTCATGCTCTGTCGGAGCGTAGGTAGGTGGCTGGGACATAATTCTAATACTCGGCGCCAGCTTGAGGACGTGTGCCGTTTTACGAATTCCCAACGCTCTACGCGGCGCTAGGTGAGTGGGTGGTTAGGTAATAGAGTTGCGATCCCGACTAGTGATACCGTTCCAACCTTTCAGTACTTGCGATATGATTAATAGAAGTCGTTATTGGATTGAAAATCATCCCGACACCATCAGGCAGCGTTGCTCAATGGTGGGAAATCGAATGCCACTGCTCATTACCGCCCCGAGCATAGCTCATATCACTCTCCTCATGGATGAGATGTGGATAAGATCACCGGAGGGGTGTAGGTGGTGCTCAGGGATTGTCTCGAATTTCTGGAAATTATATTTCAAAATTCCACATCGGTTGACGGTCTTTATTCCGTTTACTTTACTTTTTCGTTCTCACCTCTTCGCCGTTCGAATAGCTTTGGAACATAAAATCACGTTTCTGTCTTCGGGGTGGCTGAGCGAGTAGTAGCGGTAATTGTAATCTGATGCCACAAATATTACTGTCTGCCGGTTGTCAATAGGTAGTTTGCAACTGTCAGTTCACGGCGACTACTGGTGTGAATGGGTTCGATGCTCTGCTTAGTGGCAGCACAAGTTATGGGTTCAGGCCATGATTACTCTCCGAAGTGCATTCAATTCGATAGACAATGGGGTCAGCAAGAGGCAAAAAAAATAGAAAACTGTTTTTTTTTAGTCGGAAATTAAGAATTTAGCGTGAAGATCTAGTTTTCAGCGGTAGGCGACGACCTCAATGAACGCTACGAACGGATGCGTAGAAAGTGAAATTCATTTTGACTGCGAAGAAATGAGAGTTTGCAAAATCATTCGGTGTGGAGAAGGTCAATTACAAAGGGTTGTCGGTTTGGTAATTAGTAACCAAGCAATGTGGCTAATGGTTAGTCGAGCCTGACGTGGTCTTAATGGTCATTAACTGTACGAAAGTGGGCCTTCAAAAGAATGGAGGTCAATTTTTTAAAATCATTAACAAAACGCTCAAATAATGCAAATAATGACAAACCTCTGCGTTTCAAAGGGCTTTAGGATGATTGCACATGTAGATTCGAGTCTTGACTCGGTGTTTATCGTGATAAATGCAACATCACCATTAACTTCCTTTGATATGACCAGTTTATCGTGAGGAAGGTTAGGCGGTGATACTGTTCTCATGAAAGAGGTGTCTATCCAAGTGTGTTCAAAAAGTAAAGGGACTTTTATAATTTCGTGGATGGAATTTGTAAACATGTCCGAAAGTACCTGTGCATTACTAACCAAACCTTTTATCCTGCTAAGAGCTGTCTCAGAGGTTTCAAGTACGATCGTTCAGGGAATTTTCATTAACTTTTGGCCGTTGGTTTTTAGCCACTGGTGCTGGTGCAGTCTTGTGAATCTTGTTGCAGCGTCCATCCCCGGAATATTTGGTTGTCAAAGGCTCAAAAGTACATTCCAAAATACTTTCGCGGCACATATACGCATTCACTTTGAGGACACGGCTAACAAGCAGAAAACGTTGGTCAGAAAACCTAAACCAGCACAAATGGTGGCACTTGACTTCTGGTGGCCGATCGAAGGTTTAAATTTTCATATGACCTCTCCATTGATTTACGATAGTTTTATGTGTTCACAAATTGTTCAATTGGGAAATGTTTTTCATCAAAAAATAGTACATTTGGTCACGCTCTATCGGATCATACTCTTTTTTATACTTCGGAAAGAAGAGATAAATTTTGAGTCATTTTTCCGAACAAATTGGTTGGTATCTCGCTAATAACAAGTGTGATGTTGTCTTCCAAACTTAAATTTACGCCAGAGTGATTGGACGTATCCCAATATATGTAAAAAATAGTCTAAGGACGACAAATCGTAAGATCTAGCTTGTAAATTCCCCGGACCAAAACGAGAGATAAATTGCTCAACAAGCTCAATTGGCCCAACGATTCACGTGCCGTCTTTCTGAAACCACCAGGTTCAGCTTATGCATTTTGGGCAAAAAAAAACCAAATCATTAAACGATAGCGGGCCCAACGATAGCGCGCCAAACACAGTAACGTTGTTCTCACAAATATCTTTGAAACAAAATTAGGCTAGTGATTCCGCTGGATCCTAAACCGCACCGAACAGAACATTTTTCCGGGTGTATTGGCAGCTCTTGTAGGTGGTTCGGCTTCAGTCCTTGCATGAGCTGTTTTTTGTAAGATTTTAAGCCAAGATCCTTGCATATAATCTTTCACGTAGTCGGGTAACACAATACCAATTCCTGAGAACGAGGTCGAATGAACAAATCATGGCTTTCATTAAAACTGGCGGATACAACAGCAATAAAGTATTTTCCCCGCATATGGGCGGCTTAATGTTCAATAGCATGAAATTGGTGCGAAATTTGGTCTACTATGGCTTGAATTACTTACTTAGTAGGTCGATTATGTCGACCGTATAATGGTCAAAGTGTGTGAAAGATATTTTTTCACAGAGCACTAATGTTGATGATAAAATTCAATAATTTGTAAACGTTGCTTGAGTATAAGTCTTTCCACGATGAAATGGCATTGCTATTTGAGCATACTTAACTTTGACACATGTTACAAGCCACGCGTGAGCTGTCAAAAATGTAACACTAAAAAACCAAACAGCAAAAAAATGTACAAGGCTTTAGTTTGAGCTCATCTCAAATGTTGTTTGAATGTTTGTCTGAACCACTGCTGTTTCTTATGTTTCCGCCGATCTTTGGTTCGAGACACGAAAGATTAATTTGCATCGATGTACTGACAGGTTCTCCACTTAAATAAAGCGCTATCACACTATTACGTTTAAATTTCATTCATTTATTCAAATCCCACGATATTGAACGGATACTTCTGGAGGCGAAATATTGATGCAATTTTACAAAATGCTTATGAACTATGTAAGGGAGCTTAGGAAAGAACTGACCACACGCTACATACTAGATCTTCTTCTTCTTCTTAGATGGCGCTACAGTCCGATGTGAACCTGAACCTCAACCATCAAGCCTCTCTGGCTGGCACGATCTTTTGCCAGTTGTTTCTAGTGCCACACTCCCAGTTGGTTAAGGTATCCTTCCATCTGTGTGCGCCACCTTAGACTCGGTCATTCTCTGCTGGGCTGTCCCTTAGGATTGGATTCGAAGATTCTTCAGGCCGGAGCTGTGCGGTCCATTCGCCCTACATGGCCTAGCCATCTTAAACATTAGATCCGGAGACATCGTACTAGGCCGATATCACTGTACAGTCCGTACAGTTCGTCGTTGTATATTCTTCTCCACTCTCTGTTTATATAAACGGGACCATAGATTGAACGCAGACTTTTTCTCTCGAAGCGACCAAGAGCATCTTCATCCGTTTTCGTTAAGATTCAGGCCTCTGCGCCGTAAAGGTGAACCAGGATGATCAGTGATTTATATAGTGCTACCTTGGTTTTTCGAGAGAACGTACTTCTCAATTGCCTCTTGAGCCCAAAAAAGCAGCGGTTGGCAAAAGTATTTCTACGTTTGATCTCCGCGCCGGTGTTGTTGTCGCTGGTCACTAGTGAGCCAAGGTAGACGAAGTCCTTGACCGCTTCAAATTTGTAGCCGTCAATTGTGACGTTCTGGCCAAGACATCGGTGTTGTGCGTATATTTGGTTTTACCCTCGTTCACCGAAAGACCCATTTTAGCCGCTTCTGCTTTAATGCTTTTGAACACTGATACTAGATAACTGGTCTTAAAAGATGTTCTCTAAATACTGTGTATACAATAAATAGTCGATTCCTTTCGCCTATGAGAAGAAATGGATCACACATAACGCAGGTGATTGAGAGAAGCTTCAACTCCGGTCCTCCACGAGATGTAATAAAAAAATCTTAATTTTAAAAGAACTGCAAGATCAGTATCAATGGGGACGACACGTATATAACCCCAGCACTCGTGGGAAAATTAGAATTATTGGAACATGTTTAAGAATATATTACCGAGAACAGCGACTTTTGCTATAAAAGGCAAATATTCCATGTTCCTTGACTTAGAATTTTCGAGCGACGCCCCTGTGACCCCTATTCTTGCCAGCCATAAATCCAATGCCGCGATGGACACATCGTCTAATTTTGATACATCGGAATATCCGTATTTTACTCACGAATACAGAAGAGCACATCAGTGTGAAACATATTTTCAGGAATCTGAAGCTCGCTAAATTAATTTATTCGTGCAATAACCAAACATTTCACTTTTAAGACTACCACCTAACGTTCAATTACAATTCGTAAATCTCTGCTTTATCAATCGAGCACCTGATCCCCCTGTTAACAACTTCCTGATTGTTTCATTCAGACAAACACCACCCACCACTCATCCAGCAGCAGCGTGGCAATCTCGATTTCAAGTGCAACTTCATTACGTCAAGTCGACAGGAAAAGATACAAAAAAAATACTGACATCTAACAAGTATGCGACTCGCATTCTTTCCAGTAAAACACTTGAAATAATTCACATGCTTCAGTGGGCAATCAGCGCGGCACAGCATACCCCGTGTACTGTAGTGGTACAGGCATATTACTCGTTGCCACTCAGCCTACTCCCCACTCATGCAAACTGGACACACCGATGCGATACAATGTGTGCTATGCATGACTTATCGTTCACCCGATATACGAGTACTCGTACTCGCACAAATGTCTTCAGTTCCAAACAAGCCGCCCATCACCCATACCCAACAAGATACGACTTTCCTACGAGTATCCAGTGCCTGTACTCTTGTATCTAGTTTGTATACAAAAAGTAAAAAACACAAACGCCACATTGAAGTCGTTAAAACGGTCTTTCAAATCCATTTCATTGAATTACACCTCATCACCTGGGTATACGAGGGTTATTGCTCAAAGCCTTGCATCTCACTTTGTCTTCCTTCCGGTCGCGGACGATAGAAACTTTATTACTACCTACCGGCTTACGGCTGGGTTTTATCTGAAGGCACTACTCAGATCCGGTAGTTTCAACTTAATTTCGAAATGAAAACTTGCAATTACGACGAGTCCATCCGTCTATTCAGCTAGTCAACCAGCGAGGCACCTAGCACTTACCAGTTCGCAAGTGCTTCAATTGAGCGTAAATTTACGAGCACCACGGTCGGCTCTTCAGTTCTTCATCTTCTGTCAATTTCAATCTGAAGTACACACGAGTACTTGTTCAAACGTATGTATATTCCATTTAGTTACGAGTTCCTCAAGTCTTCGTACAAGTTCAGGAGGGCTTTATGGGTTTTTACTCGCCTGGTGAGCACTTTGGCCGGGCTTTACAGCTGTGTAGCTACAAACATTACCCGAGATGATGGGTTCTTATTAACAAGAACCAACTTACAAGCGCTGTCTTGTGAAATTAGCAATTAAAATAAAGAGCTCGAGCCTGGCTTGTTGATGGTGACTACGACTGGAAGTGTAGTTAGCAAATGACTGGTGAATCTAATACGTTAGCGCGGGGAAGATGAGAGCGATAAT
This sequence comes from Merodon equestris, assembly GCA_958301585.1. Lineage (NCBI taxonomy): Eukaryota > Metazoa > Arthropoda > Insecta > Diptera > Syrphidae > Merodon > Merodon equestris. The sequence continues at coordinate 108,298,783 of OY284414.1, forward strand.
TGAGTTGCGAAAAAAAACAAAAACCAAAAGCAGATGGAACCGAAGTCACACTCGAATTAATGAGGACAGTGACCGTACTCGCTGGTGTGCCGTAGCAGTGAACGATCTTATTTCTAGGTTGCAGCGCACTGGCAACTGGTATGAAGAAGATTTGCATAATACAAATTAACAAAAGTAGGATGTTGCTTGAAGGCTGGAATATGCATGGTAGTGTTTGCTTGGCTTCTAAGGTACCTCAGATAGCGGATGGTGAGGAGATATTGAAGCGGTTTGCTGGTGTGTGGTCTATTTGGAGATAGTCACGGTGGCATGTGCTTCTGTTACTAACTCTGTTTAACTGGGGATGGTTAAGGGGCGCGTTGATCTATGAGCTGAAGATAGATTTCTGCTTACTTGTGGGTTTTTCTCTTCCGGGACTTTGGCTGATGTTAGCATTTCTGAGAGGCTAAACAGAGGTTAACTGGGTTCGCATCCATCCAATTCGCATGACAGTTCTGTTTCACTGTTTCCTATAAATAATTCCACTCAGGGACAAGTATTTTTGTTCCTGGTATTCGGATATAACTGATTAGCTAATTATTAATTTCAAGCGTAATTAATACTTAAAAATTACATTCAAGTTTGTATTTCCTAAGAGCGTTCATAAAAACACTCAACGAAATCCCACAACGAATTGATCGACAAATTTTATTGCCAGTTTCGGCAAACTTGAAGGTAGTGAAATTGCAAAATTTGTGGCGAAGGTTGTTTCGATTTTAGAACAGGAATGACTACTAGGCTAAAAGTCACTTAAATACTAGTGTTGCTAACTACTGTTACAATGTGGTAATGTTGGTCAATTGATCGATTTTATATGCTGCTAAGCTAAATGACTGATCTCAAAGTTCGTTTTATATTTTTGGAGACGATCGTGCATAGCGATAAGCTTTTAACTGAGCTTATTGGAGTTATTTTTCCATTTCAATAAATTTGCTGAAGACTGAAGATGCTAAAGTTAAAACAATTGTATATACGTATAGGTGGCGCCACTATTGACATTACTACATGAGGTTTAGGAGGGACTAACTTTGGAACGATACGCGTTAACATCTTATTACAAACTGACGTTTAGCTCATAAGTTAAAGTGATTTGACAAGCGCTACTTTCATAACTTTCAGATCAATAGAAAAATCGAGATTTTGTGTTGGATTGTCATTGCCTTTAATGGAGAAAAATAACGTTCAGCAAAGCAATGGCCTGACAAGTTATATATGGACTTTGCGACAACGAAACAAACGATAGAGGTATCGTTTGCTGATTCTTAATATGGCCGTACAAAAACCGGTGACGCAATACGCTTTGATCACCCAAAATTGACAGTTGACAGAAAATAAAAAAAGAATCCAGAAATTGAAGTTGTTTGAGATATCTGACACCTTAAAGATATCAGAAAGTAGTGTCTTCGTCAAATTGCATGAGAAAGCTTTGTACGATATATTCGCCGCTTTTTCTTGCAGTCGATCAAAAATAACAACAAGTCGCGTCAGGACGAAAGCTCCGATGTACTTTTGGCAAGCGAACCAAAGACATTTTGTGTTCCGGCAAATTTCTTATGAAGTCATACGAAGAAACCGACCCAAGGCCAAACGCGGGGACTCGAAATCTTCATAAGATATAACCTTCTTTATAAAACTGAGCCTCCGCTCCAGGTGCTTCAAATGGAAAAGAAAATGTTTACTATAGCAGCCTATACACCTGAAGCACCCATAGCCAATATTTCCCTCGCAGCACAAATCTTTGATTTCTGCGCTTAAACCGCTAGGCCTAGAGCATAGAGTACAGAGTCAAGCTACTCGTAACGGATAGTCCGCAGCATCCTTTTTGGATCTCATGCTACCTGCCCATCGAATGGTCTTCTAACTACCTACTCACCTTCGACAGTGACCATTACGGACTTTTATGATCACAGTATCAGACCTATTCTTGAAAATAGCAGTGTATATCCAAACGCAACCTTACGATTAGAGCATGGCGTGTTAGCCATGCTATCCCAGTTCCCTAACAAGCGCGTCACTTCGAGTGCCTCCTTCCCACCGTTAAATAAGATCCTGTCAAAGACGAGGTTGACAAGTACCATAAAAAAGTTGCCGACAATGTTGATAAACAGGCGATGGACAGAACGATACCCTGCCAACAACATCGCGATACCACGAACGTGTACCGCCGATCGATGCGTTGCAGAAGGTCTCCTGTCAGGACTCAAAACCCTGTACAGATGGTTTATCGGTAGACAAAACTCAGAGGTCAGGACACGGATTAAAAATTTCCAACATTTTATTAAAGAAAATTACAGAATATCTTCATCTTGGATGACGATTACTTCGTCAATGACAGCATTCGCCTAAACCACGACCTGGAAAACAGAGCTTTACTTCATCAACTTTTCCTTGGAAATTATATCGATTATTGGCGATCAGAGGAACTTGGTTTTACTAGATTCAATGATGATTTCCCAGCAAATAATGCTGTCGCCAGTAGTGAACGAACATCTTCGACACAAACCATCTGCACCCCGTCCAGGTTGTATGACAAACACCATAAGAGCCTACACTCTTGTTCATTCCAGATAATCAATTCGGTTTTAAGCCGAGACATGATACCATTCATGCCGCGTCGAAACTCCGATCGGATATCTAGTAGAACAAATGCAAATACAAAAGTAAGAATCAATGCACGGGTCCCTGTCTGATAGACTTGGAAAAAGCTTTCGACGCCGTATGATTAGAAGGTATTTCGGCGGACCCCACAAGCGGACCAGTAGGAATGCAGTTAAGTGGGAAGGTTATGGTCCTACACTTCTGACCATAACGACGCCGGGATAAAAAGGAAAAGAAGAAGAAGAAGAATGATTAGAAGGTATTTATTACAAGCTCAGCCGACTGGACATCAGTACCACTTCTATCTATATACTCGTATGATTTTTGACATGTTAACAGGTAGGTATATCGTTGCGAAAATTGCAAATGCCGTTTGATATCAAGATTAGACTGCTACAGGGTACGGTAAACTCGACGATACTTAGCATTTAACTGAGTGATCTGACAGCTTCACTTCACCATTCAATAACGTACGCGGAGGATTTAATCGCGTACAGATCAGGCCCAACGGTCGAGGTCATTGTCATTCTCTTGAAGCGTCACCCAAATTCAGCAGTTGTAAGTTGAATTTCGCTCTGACAAGAGACTTTTATATAAAAGTCTAACTGCTTCCAGAGATAATCTGCCTTATGGCCTTATACAGGACCATGATTGCTCATAGATATTTCGAGTGATTTAAGGTGAGAGCCGGCTTAATGGAAATGATTTGGTGGTTAAGAGACAATGTCGCAGAACCACTTGGAGCACCAGAATCTGAGTACATGAAATTTTACCCTAACAAGGTCCTTTATAATAGAGCTAAAATTTTACGGCCGGATAATTTTCTAACAAAACTGATTGGCTGTCATGTCAAAAACGGTGCGGCGAGGAGGAACCATCCCTAGCAAATATTATATGAGGTAATTAATGCACCGATCTCAAATAAAAAAGGACAAAGTACTCTTCCATCAAGACAGTGCACCGTTTCATAAATCGATCGTAACAATGGAAAAATTGCATGATATTCAGGCCCTTAACAATTACTATCTGTTTGCATAAGCTCGAAGGAAAGGAATGAAGAAGTGATTGCTGAAACTGAAGGGCTAGAAAAAGTACATAGAAATGTTAGAGAAGCGTTGGTATAATCACTCTTAAAGGAATCTGCGTAGTTATATCGATAAGTAAAAGCGAATTTTGCCTAAAAATGTTTTTAATATTCGTCCTACTTATTGAGTTATGTGTCATGTATGTAAACGCCTAAATATTTCAAAATCCCTGAAACCCTAGTAATTGTAAAGTGTGAACCAAGAAATAGTGTAAATGTTAGCTGAAAATTACTATAATTTTTTGAATTACATTTTTAACAGAGGTTAAATACAGCTTTTGGTAATTTTAGTCATGGAGTGGTCACCACCTAAGAACGCTTTTCAAACTTATTGCAAAAGTGATCCACTTGTAGAGGTTGCATTCGAATTTTTTTGTATTTGAATTCTTGAATTTCTCGCTGTGAGGGAAAGTGTTCATGACCAACCGGACACCTCAATCTGTCACCGAAATCAATGACTGTGCCTCACTTATGGATCTTTACTACAAATTTTCAAGCTTCATTTTCACCGCTATTAAATCCAAATTAAACAATTGAAAACTTTCAACCAACTACGATGTCGGCGATTCGTTAAACGGATATTGAAGGCAATTTGTTCTCAAATTTGATCATTTTACATGATCAAAATTTTAAATGGACTGAAAAACCAACATGAGATTCACGAAAAGCCAACGCAACCCAAAAAATGTGAATGGAAAACATACTTGACCGACTGTTTCCAAAATTGTAAGAATTGTGTCTAGACGACCTCTGGTTTTGACAGGATTTTTTTTTAATAGGATTCGTGCAGGTTCAAGGGTGTACACTGTTATGGTGTTTGTCACACAACCTGGACGGGATGCAGATGGTTTGTGTCGAAGATGTTCGTTCACTACTCTCCGGAGGTGGTTGTCCTAGATAGGAATTTTTGAGAGATTCGACTGAATTTGTCACGTTGGTTGTAGTTCACAGTAACATTTTTGTTTCCATGTCATTAAGGTGTTATATTAGAAATGCACACACAAAGTATGAATTATGAAGTGATCTTGTACTGCGAGTGTTATGCCTTCGTCAGCACTTTTTGATCGTCTCTCATTCATAACTGATGTTTAAGTCCACTCAATTGGCATTAACTAATTACAAAATTTAGGTGATTCTTTATTTTGTAAGACAAGATTTTTATTAAATCAAACTTTGGGAGTTTCTCATAAAATCTGTTGGTTTTTCATGTACTTGTAGGGTCATCATCGTGGTTCAGATTTGACACCCCTGATTCCATCATGGAAGTCAAACCGAGTACAAAAACAGTTTCGCGTATTACGAGCGTGTTATGGTCGAGATAATCGTCCCTCTGAGCATACTATAGGCAAAAATGTAAAAAAAATTTATGAGATTTAACTCCGTTGAAAAAGTCTTGAGGTCTTTCCATTCTAGAAATGGCATTATATGGCTGCTGTAAGTGAAAGTGTTGACGAAAAATTTATCGGTTTCACGTACAGCTAATTTTTATTGGTCTCTACTCAAAGATATACATAAATGTGGAAGATATGTGATTTCAACAAGACCGCGCCACACCTCACATAATACAATTTATATGAAGTACATTGGAATCATATTGCATACCATTCCATAACGGTGAGATCCAAACAATATATTGAAATAGGAATTTGATCAAAATCTAAATCATTAAAGCGTTTCATTCAAATTTACTTTTGGAACCACAAATTGGATATACACTGTTATGCTTCCCAGCCCGAAGGAATACTCCATGTGTCATATGAAACTATCTTGAGGCTCCCATCCCCGCGTTGAACTATAGAAGATTCACAGTTTTATACATGTCCGTGCTACAGAAAAAATTAAGTTCACATGTGACCCATTTCTATGCGGTTTTACTGTATAACCGAGAGAATATCAATAGGATCCCAGCGATTTTGCATTTTTTTTTTTCGAACTCACAAGATAAGCAAAAAGCAAATAAAATTACCATAGAAATCGTTAGTTACTGCTAGCTTAAGTGTATTCACCCTGACCGCTAATTTGGGGGCAAACCTAACGCTCCGCAAGTCAGACTGTGTCTCAATTTTGACGTTTGTTGAACAGTTTTTTTTTTCTCAAAAGTGAAGACGCAAATTTGGTAATTCATTTACATAAATTCAATGTTGACCGGCGCTAACAAATAAACGAAATCGAAAGCGTTGCGTTTGAGTCTCTTTTTAACATAATCAATGCAATTAAAAATAAATTTATTTGGATTTTTATGCAGATTGTCTTACAGTTTTCTCGCCTGCGGGGTAAGCCACTAAGGGCGAAGAGAAATGTAAATGTTTTACTTAATTTATCGATGGATTATTTCAGTTGGGACACAATTCAGTAGCCGATTCTAAACAGGACAATATATCGCCTTCTAAATGTTGAAAGCAAGATTGAAGATCCCGATGGGAATAAATTAAACCAAAAAGTTTGTTAGATAACGAATGGTACTCGCAAAGCCGTTTTTCAATTTCGATCCACATGTTCTTGAGTCATTCTTGTTGGCTTATCTGTTTACCTAAAAAAAAGCTTTACCATACTAAGTCGCATGATCTAGGTGGGCAGTTAATGTTACCATTACGTAAAGTTAATCAACCAGTAACTTAGACCGCAATAGCTCTACATTCTGTGTCTTTTTCTTCAAATTGAAGCCACAAAAGATCTTCAATCATTTGTCTATAGCTTTCTTCACTGACAGTTAAATGTCTTTCGGTTGCTTCTTCGAGGAAAAATGGCCCACAAACTACATCAACTACATTTTTGAGGATGATTAATTTTTTCGAAATTATTCAAGGATTCTCTTTTCCTCAATTTGTTGGTTGATTCATCCAATGTAATATGAGCTTCATCACTATACACCAAACAATCAATGGATCAATGCCCAACGCCTGAGGGATATCGATGTTAAAGGTTCTTTAGCGACACCTTGTGCTACATCATCAATTTTGCCGGCAGAGTGCCTACTTTTTCATTTGTCAGTCTTTTCTCTGGAGGACACCAGCGTCACAAATGCCAAAGATATTGTAAAAAAAAAAAACAAATAAGAGATAATTCACTACCAAAATCTCGATTTCTGAAAGGCCCTATATTATTATTGTTACGAGTTTTTGTGAGACACGATCTAAAGGCCTATCATGCACCTTACTGGTTGTAGGCATCAGAAATGTTTTGATTTTTCTTCTGCAGTGAGCTACTTGGTTCGAAGGTTGTAGGTACTTCAATCATGCTTGGTTGAAAAGACCAGATTCACAGCCTTACCTCTAATCTTTTTCTGTTAGTGCCTTAAACACTATGGCGAGACATTTCTATTCCACAAAAACTTCTATACTGGAAAGGAGCAGAAACAAAAATTTAGATAAAATATCCCTTCCCCGATTAATCTGTCAAAAATCTAGTTGAAGTCTTTGATAAATATGTAATTTGTTTGTAACTGCAGAAAAGTATAAGGACTTCTATGTTATTATTGACTACTATCCTTGTAGCTATGCCCAAATGGGGTCCGATCTCTTAATAGAGAATTTTTCAATTGACACGGGTAGATTTTGGCGGCCTGTAACGGCCATGTTGTTTTGGTGACATCTGTCAAATCGATTGTTTATGATTCAGTTACTGATGCCAAATGACCATGGCAAGTTACACGACTTTGTTATCAAAATGAGTGTTCGTTAGTGCAAACATTGCGCCCATTTTACGGTTGACGTGGTGGCCCCTCACAGTCGACTGTTCAATGTTTGGCCAAACTTGAGACGGCCGGTTCAGTAATCAATCAGCCAACATTCGTACGTCAAAGGAACGCAAGATCGTCTGAGATCATCGCCGCAGTCTGTGAAAGTGTACAGCAGAACCCAGAGGGAATCGATTCCTGGCCGTGCACACAAACTCGGCCTTTCGCAGGCTTCAACTGACTCAGGAGCTCAATGTTTATGACCATAGACAATGCCATTTGTTCGTTGACTTCGGAACGTTTGGAAGAGGACCTCAATTTTGGCCGTATTTAGGACGACATCAACCCACATAAAGTTCACCAGGTGACAATGCATCCTAAAAGTTACCGTTTGGTTTGGATTTTGGGCGGCGTCATTGGTGAGGCGGTCACCGTCAATGGCGGGCGTTACAGAACGATGATAACCGATTTCTTATTGCCCAAATTGAACCATATGAACCTAGGCGACATGTGGATCCAGCAGGACGGCGTTAAGTGCCACACGGCTGACGCCGATTTGAGAGTAAGGTTATCTCTCGAAAACGTGACGTGAAATGGCCATCAAGTTCATGCGATTTGACCCCGCTTGATTTTCTTGTGGGGTTCACAAAAGTTGCAGGTCTGTGCGAATAAACCACAATCGACCGATGCCCTTAAGATGACTGTAGCACAGGCCATCACCCAAATTTAACCGGATCTATGCGAAAGAGGCATTGTATATTGGGCCACTCGCCACGATAAGAAATCGAGGATGTCATATTCCAAATATAATGGCACACATAGGCCCTTCAAATAAGAAAAGAATTTTGTGAATACCTCCTATCAACTTGTTTTATTCCATTTCATCTACCCGCCCTTATTGGAAAACTTTTTATATTGTTTTAGGCTTCGTAGAACTTGGTCAAGCCTTTTAGGATAAAACGTAATTCGGCAGCCTTAGATATCTGAAGTGTAGAAATACAAATTATTTTACCAGGGAGTTGGTACAGGGCTGATTGGCTACTAGCCAACTCATATGCTCTCTCGATTCCTTTGTAATGATGGTTTCCAAGGATCCACGGGTAACATTAAGCTTGTAAAAAAGTTGTCCCAGAGCTATGCTATGGTAAGCTATTTGATAACATTAAGTTGTTTTTTGAGGAGTGTTACAACCTGGACGGGGTGCAGATGATTTGTGTCGAAGATGTTCGTTCTCTACTCTCCGGGGGTGGTTGTCCTAGAAATGACTCGAGAGATTCGACAGAATTTTCGCGTTGGTTGTAGTTCACAGTAACTTTTTTTTCCATGTAATTAAGGTGTTAAATTGAAAATGCACACACAGAGTATATATTTTGAAGTGATAGGCGCTTGTTTGTCGACTGTCGTAATTCTGGGACACAATTCTTACTGAGTCTGAGACGAAATTAAGTCTCCCTGACAAGCAGACGGATACTCTAGGCCTAATCGGTACTGCAGGTAGCCTTATAATACTCGAATGCTTCACAAAAAAAGTAGAAAAGGAGCAAGTGTAGAATGACTGTTAAGGCATCTTTCGGGTAGCTCTTATACACGCCGCCACCTGAACTTTTAACCCAGTTGTATTTTTGTTCAACGAGAAAGTGAACTGAGGTCTCGTTAGATTTGTTGTCAATTTTCTTAACGTGTTCTTTAAGCTTGCGATGACCTACCAGAAGGGGCACTCCCCTTCTAGCTTGGATATTATGAGGTATTACTAAGTATTTTTATAGCTACCTGACCATCAAACTTTTTTTTTCAAGGTTTAATTGGACACATCTGCTTTATTGCGCTTATTTCCGCTTGAAAGATTGTGCTGCGCGTTCCCAAGGTTTCAAAGAATTTGGTTCCCAGCCCAAGTTATTTTGCCTTGCTCGTCCCTATACCTAGACATATTGCCTGCTGAGCTTGTAATTGTTAAGTAATCTGTATTTTTCGGTCTTATGCCGACATGTCTTGTCTGGGTATTTACAATATTGGAAGGAGGAGCATGTTATCACGTCCCTTCGATGATTGTTTACTAAAAGCTGTTTTAAAGGGTCCGCCATCTAACGTTTTTTTTTCCAAGTAGTGCTTATTTCGTGAATGGTAACACTTAGCTCATGTCTGATTTGACAGATAATTAGTTTTATCCTTCCGCTGAACGAATATGGTTGTGTATACGCTTGAACAACGCTTCGCTAAGTGGGCCTGCGATCGACTTACAGAAGATGCCGATTTTGCCAAAAAAATTATCTTTTCAGATGAAGCTCATTTTGATCTTGGCGGGTATGTAAACAAGCAAAATTGTCGCATTTGGGGCACAGAAAACCCGCACGCATACATTGAAAAGCCGGTGCCCCCAAAACGAGCCACTGTTTGGTGCGGATTTTGGTCCAGAGGCATAATTGGGCCATTTTTCTTCGAATATGAGCAAGGAGTGGCCGTTACAGTCAATGGCGATCGTTATCGGGCCATGTTGAACGAATTTTTGTTCACAAAAATTGAAGAGGAGGATATTGGCAACATTTGGTTTCAACAGGACGGCGCTACGTGCCACACAGCCGAAGCTACACTCGATGTTTTGCGCCCTGTTTTTGAAGATCGCATTATCAGCCGCAGAGCTGATGTCGTTTGGCCACCTCGGAGCTGCGATTTGACACCGTTGGACTATTAGTTGTGGGGTGCCGTCAAAGATAAGTGTTACGCCGACAAGCCAGAGACAATTGACGCTTTAAAGGACAATATTCGTGAAGCCATTGGTGAAATACAGCTGCACACAATCGATAATGTGCTTAAAAATTGGACCGATCGTGTAGGCTACTGCATGGCCAGCCGAGGCAGCCATTTGAATGAAATTATTTTCCATTATTAACCGGAAGGATTGTACTTTCAAATAAAAAAAGAAATTTGAGAAAATATTCAGTAGTTTTTTTATAGCATTTTCAAAAAAAAAAAGAAGTTATTTGGCGGACCCTATATTTACAGCTGCCTTTGTTAGGAAGTTGAAAGGCGTTAGTGTAGGTGATAACACCAGTTCTACAGTGAGACACGTTCTCATTGGTCAAGTGCCATATTAATTGTCATGCGGTCTACTTTTTGGCTTCTCTATACAGGAAAGCGTACATCGATTTAAGGAATCTTGGACTGTATCCCCGTGATTTGCCTTCTAGATGCTTGCAGATCGGACATGGGTTTTTACAGTTCTGAACTCAACTATGCAGCTTTATCAATTAAATTTGCTGTCTAGGTAAACTCCTGTCACCTTCTTCAGTGGCTCTAACCCTCGAGGTCAGGGAGCTCATACTTATCTCAAGAAGTGAATTAACAATTAGGCTAAAGAGTAGAGGCAATTAAACTTCCCCTTGTGGGCAACCTCCAGTTGCCTTATTATCCTTAATCCTGTGTTATTTAACCTTTCCTGATGCTCAGATGTCCTTCTCTCCGATACTGTACTGCTGATTCTTAACCTATTCTATGCAGTTTTTACCGCTGCTCCAATGAATAGAGTACTATTTGAACTTTAAATCCTTCTGGATCTGTCTCACTGTGAGCATGTTATTATCGAAGGCCTTCTCCATAATTTTCAGCAAAAATATGTTAAGCTTTTTACCTCTGCTGTTAACCTCTTTTCAGCCTAATTCAATGACAGATTCACTTAAATCGTCCAATGTTTCCTTGACCTACATACATATGTATATCATGCGAAAAATAATACTTCTGCCTTAACCCCGTTTTATCCTAAAATAGCTAAATTCACAATCCATACATAAACGACTCGACTTTGTGGCATTTCAAAGCTAACAACTCAATCAAGCTGATCCTAAAACGCCGTAATCACTCTTTCCCATAAAGGTTTCCATTACAAATGTGAGTATCAGTCCGCTGGTCACATCATCACATCTACGGAAAATCGATTAAACACTCAAAGATTCAGGCGAACCTGCTAGCACCACCCCACACTGACTTACGAGTACTGCAAATCACAAAGTGCCTGCTACTCGATGTCAATACGATAATCACATGCTAACGCGTATGCATCCACCTGTAGTCTCTACGCTGTCTGCCATCTATTCCTGCATCATAAGTTGGATATAAAACCGAAAAAGGAGAAAATCCATCGAACCAGTTATCATAACGACGAGGCACACGCAAGTTACGCAGATACGGGTACGACTACCTACAATCTTGTTTTATTGTCACCAGCAGCTGCTATTGCGGGGAGCACAATAAAAATCACAAGATACATACAAGTACGTATACTACTCTAACGTTCGACGTATTTTATATTCCAGTTCACGGTACGCGGCCAATCCTTTCCTTATTAGCAAGCGGCTAACAGTCGCATCGCAATTGATATCGATGCAAAACTAACTATGCAGTATGCTGTCAGGGGGGTTAACCGCTCGTTTCATGGCGAAAGGAAACGAAAAAAAATTGAGGCCAAGCCTGTAAAAAAGCGGATAACTGGTATGTCAGCATTTTACAGCAACAAATATCATTTTCTTCTACACGGTAGCTCCAGGGGTGAAGTGAGCTATAAATGTCGATAGTGCGTAGAAGCGGAATATGTGAATCACTATCGCCGCAGTGTGAGAAAGGACCGTGCGAGTAGGTCTCCTGGAGGGTAGGATGACGTGGTTCGTTTGCAAATTCTCGCTAGAACCGTGCATGACGAATGACAGAGATTGCATTCAAGCAAACAGGTAGGAGTTCTTATGGTTCGGTTATGTTTTCATATTTTTATCGCTTCATCACGGGGAAACATCTGGTTTTTCTTGTTTTTGTCAAGGTTAATTCGGAATGGGAACGGAAGAGCGATTAGAGGATATTGAGGACATTACCTAGTTCAGGACTATCAGATAAGGGTTATTATGGTATGCCATAAAATGTTAATCAGTAGACTTCTGTGTGACTTCAAAAATAGTTAGGACGCACGTCATAAAAACGACAAACAAAGCTGTTTTATAAAATTTATTATTACAATCAGTTCCGTCTACTGCAGTGCACCAAGGTGCAGATACAAGATTGATTGACTGAACACGAAGGCTTTATGTGGCATTTCTCTATCGTCTGGCACATGCGAATCCGGAGATATCTCAGGTTATACTGGTCCGATTACCGAGATTTTTTCATTGCCATATTGGTCGCTAATTTTCAACACGCAAGCAAAGTTCAGCATGCAAAACTCTAGCCATAACGAGCCTGGAATCCGATCGAGTACCAGACATATTTCGGGTATTAGCAGAGGCCCTGGCGTAAGACAGTAATGTCTGACTGTCCGATGTACAAACGAAAAATCCGCCGTTTCCCAATAGAATAGGGTACATGCTGGTCAGAAATGTCAGATCGTCAAGCTTCTTTGTGGATTTCCATTGTGTGTTTCGCCTTGAATTCGACTTTGAGGCGCGTTAAACCGTTATGGAAACTTACGACAAGACTTCTATTAGTGGATGAATGGCCATAAGTTGCTCAGTTTAACGTTATGATTTCACGTGGAGGGCAAGGAGCGTCCCGGTGAATAAATTTGAAGACACAGGATTGCAAGCAATACTTAATCAAGATTACGATCATGGTCAAACGTAACAAAAATTTGCAAATGAATTGAAAGACTTGAAAATAGCCCAAACTTGAAAATTGCTTCAGCGACGAGATAGGAAGGCCTTTCTGCATTGTATAATTGAAAGAGATAGAAATCGTCGGGGAAACGCGACCATGCATCAACATCGACGACCAAGCCAAACATCTGTGGATCGAAGCTCGTGCTGTGTGTTTGATGGGATCGAATTAAACCTCCACAGGAGCTCGCCGCCGTACACAACTAATGAACTAAGAAGACAAGACAAAGTGATTCTGCAAGCAACGACAACGCTCGGCCATACGTTGCGCTCAGGTCGTTAAAACTTGGAACTTGGAAACACTGAAATGTGACGTCCTACGTCAAGCTGTTTTCTCCTTGCATCATAGCCTAGCTTAGCAACTGCCGATCTTTCGAAGAAGCGAACAATTGGGTTGACGAACAGTTTTTCTAAAGAGGAATTCGTACGTTGCCAGGAAGATAAGCATAAGTTGTGGCTAAAGATAAGCATGTAAGCATGTTTCCGAAATAGAGCTTCAAATGTTGAAAGGAAAAAAAAAAAAAAAAAAACGCCTTTTATTTCAAAGGGAAATAGGACCATGGACTAGGCGCACAGGTTAATTTCTTTTCAAAAACGGAAAATTCCCGAAATTTTTTGAACACGCCATAAATATGATCCGGAACCACAGTCTATTTGTTCCCTTCTGCAGTAGAAAAGAACTATGGTGACTTCGAGCATAAGCTATAAGATGGATTCGATAATCCTAACTGTATCGCGGGTGGTGCCAGAAAGTAATGTTCGCGTTCATGGATATAAGAGTTCCATGAACCCCTAAAGCACTCGTTCAAATGCCATCCAGTTGTGTGCATAGCTGAACTAATGGTAGATAAGAAGGGTATGTCAATAATAACGGTACTTCAGCTGCCACTTCAATATAAAAACATAGCAGAGTCAAGTGGCGTCCTAATCCGCAACTAATGAGGTTTTTGACATTCCTCGATCCCTACAATCAGTGCTCTTTTGGTATCAATTGGTATGAGTGCCCCGCACTCGAAGTCCCTTACGTATTCGGGAATGGAATCCCACGATTTAGATAACTAAGCACTTTCAAGCAAGCAAGACACGGAATATGGATACTTCCAGAAAGGCCATATGGCCCCATTTATATCTATTCTCAATCGGTGTTTTCATGTTAAAACAATAAATAAAAAAATAAAAAAAAACATTGATTTGCACTAACCTGATCTCCGGAGGACGCAGCAGCTGTCGGTGGAGGCCAGCAACCACTCCTCCTGTTAGTGCTGCAACCTCCACCGGCTAACGACAGCCGATAGCTCGCACCATTCATGTTGCCATTTCCATTCGCGGCGGTTACGCGATTTGCAACATTGCTACCAGCACCAGCACCACCATTACTTGCATTCCTAAAAAGGTGTGTAGCTGTAGGAATCACCATCGACGTTTCGATCGTCTGCCTCCGAGCTGGTATCGGGGGCACCTGTTGAAATCCTGATGAGAACCTGTCCGTGTTCTTAATCCCACTGCCCTCATTGCCGCCACTGGTGTCCCCAGTTGCACACTTTCGATTTGCGGTCGGAGGTAATAGCAAGCTGTTCCTGTTCTGATTATTCGCGCTGATGAAATCCATCGATTTAGAGGTGTTGTTGTTTAGGGATAGCGAACGTGCAAACGCGCTCTTAAAATATTGGCCCGAAATGTTGAAATCGAAATCGTTCGGCGACAGATCGAGGGCGTCGAGAACCCCGGCTTCGTTCGTCGTTCGCTCGTAGACGATGGGCGATGTGAATACTGACAATGGTTTCGGTGCCTTCGGGGTCGTGGCAATCATCACTTTTGTCACGGATCCTTTGACGGCGGATTGTTTACGGGCAGCTTTTGCTCCTGTTTTGCGGTTAGTGATGCTGCCGGTTCCGGTTTCAATGGCTGTGGCCATTATTGCACATGATTGCCAAAAAACAAAAAAAACCTCGCGACACTTAACTACTGACTGCGCGGATTTGACACAATTTGTTTTGAAATTTAATTCGAATCGTACTCGAATGATTTTTTTTTTTTTTTGATCTGGTTTTGTATTTTTGAATTTTGTTTGCACAACTTGTTGCGCTTTACGATCTCGTAGTCGTTCTCATCCACTGCCTCCTTTTCGAGGACTTCACGCAACTACCTTAAATCACTGAATTTGTTTAATGCATGCAGCAGCATTAGACACACACACACACCAAGAGAACAGGTAAAAGAACTAGGTAAATGAAAAAACCTAGGAAATTAGAGCTGAAACCAACGAATAGATCGAAACTAACGGACAATTCGTAACGGCACTAATACGCGCAGAATAGAAAACGACAAACACCCGACAACAACGAACTTTTGACGCAGACTGTGCGGCGATCCATCGAGTATGAAAAACACCGGACGAAACGCGAAACAACTAAGCGCGAGTGCTGCGGAAATGTGATCAACACATGCAGACAAGTGCAATGAGTATTTCTCGATCGGCAGGCGCTGAATGGTCTCTTTGTGGAGAGTTGTCAAAAAGTGTTGCCGTGAGCGTGTTTTATATGATTTTCTTAAAATTATTTTTGAATAACTGGCAATATATTTAAAATTTTGAGCTTTTTCAGTGATTAGTATGAAATCATAAAAAGATGGAAACAACTCGGCACTCAAGTTGCATTGTATTTAAATATCCATTAAGGGATAAAGGGCTTAGAAGACCGCTTTTATACGAAGTCCCATTTTTATTTTTCAACTTTCAACCCAAGAAGAGATCGCTGGCTCTAACCATGTTCACTCAACAAGCGACGAAAACAAAAAAAAAACGGAAATGAAAATTGCCGAACAAGAGAAACGTGAAAAGATCCACCAAAGTGTTGACTGCGACCCTCCGGGAAATCTGTATTCTATCTCATTGGAGATCATCTCCTTTCTCTTTCCCGGACTCACAGGTCTTAGACCATATAACTTACTAGTATCCACTTTGCCATAAAGTCGGTTTTGCAATTTCCAAGAGTTACGCGTAAAACGTAGGAACCTTTGCCCGGTTACGGTATGACTGTGAATCAAATTAGTAGTTTTTGGATTTTCTACTCCAACGAAACAAGAAACTAATAAAACTGCCACGTTTAAATGCATGATTTTATGAAAATACTGGATCCTTTTTATAAATTGTACATCGACAAAATAAGTTACATGCAATGTAGGTCACCAAGAAGGCATCCCATTTTCAACGTGGCTTAGAAAACCACTTCACCTTTTTTGAGATATTAAACTCATAGTAGTGACATTAATGTGCTCAACTTCATATGTACTCTTACGTTTCTCTCTTTCCCCTTTGTCTACAAGTATAACATAAATATCTTCTCGAGAAGTCTTGTGATAATTTAAAATAAGTGAACTTAGTTCTAAAGCCATTCATAAAAGTACATTCAGTAAACCACAAGGCCACCTAAATCTTTTTTCTTCTTTTTTTTCTGTCAGCCTTAGCTCAAAAAAAAAAAAACATTTTAAGCAAATTTTACACAACAGCATCGGTCTAACCGATGAATCAGTGGATATGCGATATTGAGCAGTTCAACCCCCTAAAAGGATTCGATACTAAGCCCAAGAAAGGATGTAACAGAGTAGTACATCTCAGCCGGCACATATAGGCTAGGCTGCTGTTAGATATCGTGCTAACTAAAGTGACTTATTGGATGAATTTATGTCTCCAAGATGAAATCACGCAAAGATTGTCTCTGTTCCAACCAAGGTTTTAAATTGATATAAGGTAGACCAGATAGCCAACAGAGCGCCGTGGCGCAGTGGGCAGTGTGTCGGCCCCTGACGCACGATGAGCGATTTCGGATCCCGTGACACCAACGCCATCGAATGTTCATTTCGCGGCTCTTCTCCTCGGCGGGGTACTGGCAAAAACTCCCCGTAATACACACGCCTTGAAAAGCTTTTCATCTGTCGCCGTTCGGAATTGGCATTAAACTGTACACGTTCACTTGTGTAGAAAACAAATCGCACACAACATAAGTGAATGAGAGAATCTTGGCTCTGGCTGTCCGTGAGCTGTAACGCCATCTAAGAAGAAGAAGAAGGTAAAACAGCTGCTATTCGATTCCACGGATATTTAAGTATGCAAATAATTCGAATGCCGCGGGGTTCTATATACAAGATCTGTTCAAAATATAAGGTGACTTTTACTCATTCATTAATATCTATTTTGTGAACTTCTAAGCACTTCTGCCTTCGAAGCACTTGGTCTTTATCTCCTCAACTATTGCAAATTTCCGTCCGGTCCTGGATCTTTTTAATTTTGAGAAGTGAAAAACAAACATCGATGAGTAGTCAGCAAGTGTATCATCGTGATGCAACAACCATGAACTGTTTTCCCATAAATCCTTCGTATTGATTTACGCAAACGGCGCATAACTTCAAGGTAATATTCCTTAGTGATCATACAGCCTTCCCCAATGAACTCATGTTGAACCATACCATTGTAATCGGAGAAAACACTGAGCAAAACTTTCACATTTGATCGAACTTAGCGTGATTTACCAGTGATTAATCTTTGCGATTTTAGTACTTGGGCAATGCTTGGCGCTGAATAGAATTCTTGGCGCTCTCGAATTCTTGAATGTGTCATTTTCTTCATTGACCTATTTCATCGTCGTGTTTTTCACCATACATTCCCCTTAACATCTTGAATCAAATGAACTAAAGTCAAAGTAGTTTTCTGTATCTTTGGACATGAGTGATTTTGAGATTTTTTTGTCTTCAAAAGCACGGTACATTTATACAAAGTAAGATTTGGACACCTCCTACGGCCATGAAATGAATCACCTTGAAGCCTCGATTATTTATTTAATTGGTCCAACTTTAACTTTGGCGAAAAGCGAAGTGCGGCTCAGTATAGATCAAATTATTTACCTAGTTTAATCAACCATGGAAAATTTATATTGATTTGTGGAGGTTCAAGCAAAGTCAATACTGATTTCAGGGCTTATCTCGATTGGGTTTTCAGATATAAACACTCTGTAGTAGTTTTAATCATATAAAATTTCCAAGCTCGGAAGAATTGAACCATAATAAAAATGGACTTATTTCCAGATTTTTTCCATATTATACCTTAACCTAGCCGAAGGATTCTAATTTTACTTTAGAACTAAAAAGTTGAGTTTTTTTTTTATCTCGAGAGCACTACTGCCAGAATTTCATTTTGTTAATATACATCGGCAACACTGAGAAACAGGTGGTCTGGGACAACTGGAGACTAAGTAACTGCAGACGGAACAAGCACGGCGAGAAATTGTAAACATCTGCCAAGCACATGTGATTGGGACATAAAAATTAAGAACGATTCATTTGACAGGTTGCTTCGGATTCTTGTATACTCTAATGGCACTCGAATACCATTTATGGTTGGAGGACAATATGTTTTCGAAAATTGAAAACGTTTTAGGAATTTGAAAAAGAATTATTTCGGTTCGTGAGAATCCTTAAAATATGCACAACTAAATCCATCTATCTCTCCGAATGACAATGTTTATTAAATCGCAAGATACTTCTAGGCGCACCATAGAAATAAGTGATCGTGGTAGAAGCATTGAGTAGAAAATTGTACTAGATCGTGTCATCTGATGAAAATGAAAACGAACATTTTAAAATAAATCAAAAATCGAGTAACAAATGATCGAAATTACGGATTGATTGATTAAGGCGTTTTCATATAAGTATACTTAAAGCTAATTATTGCCGGATTTTTAACGAATGTACAATATATCATTTCCAATGCTCTATTCAATATGATCAAAATCGTGAAATCAGTGCATAGGCGGCTCATCAATGTAGATGATGCCCCTCTTAGAATGGAGCGATGTGGTTTCAGTGATCGATGATCGCCAAATCTGATCAGAAGAGTTTTGACCATTAACTCGCAAATGGTCTTTAAATAATAGAAAAAATGAAAGGATTTTACTATTAGGTTGCCTTAAGTTCTTGGGTCAGTTGGATTTTATATGGGTACGAAAAATTCACCAAATTAATGTCACGGAAAGGACAGGACATTTGATCAACGAAAAATCGACTCTTTCGGGCTCTTTCGTGAGCTCTAAGCCATTCGATGTTGTCAGCAGACCTTGCGTTGCGAAAAAGTGTGCTTGTTTCGGCAAATTATTTGTCAATTAGGTTACCTCAATTTTAGTGACTAAACATCAACTATTCGATTTGATGATATTGAGAAAAATCACGTTATGTGCGGAAAATTTGGGGATCGGAGCACTGATTTTGAAAATAAATTTTAATAATTTCGACACGTTGCTCAACGCTATCATCTTCCATCGTGTTTGCCATGGCTTAGTGAATAATGTAAGGATGTTAAAACTGAAGAAGAAATGACAAAATGACAAGAAAAATTATTTTCGTATGTTATCTTTGGAGTTAATAATCACAGAACTCGATGATCGCAGTTTGATTTATAAAATTCAATTGACTGATAATCCAACTGGAGCCAAACACGAAAAACCCTATCAAAAATAATACAAACTCTGAGATTAGGAACAGAATATTTTCCAGATGTCTGCCAAACCAAAATATCAGGTGAACAAATTGGAATTCGCCGTCATCCAAATAGATACCGCTAGCGGTTACGTACTGATCAGAAATGCCAATGATAGTGGTGACATGTTAAGCTTGGGCGTCTGTCAACAACCCCTTATCATTACATTTGCGAATATTCATCGACATATTCGGAATGTTAATTTTTTTGTAAGTGAAAATATTTTAGGCTAATTGAGATCATTTGGGGCAAATTTGGCCTTTACTCTTCAGTTAAGAACAATCTGTGACTATAGAATTTAGGGTCAGGCTTTTATTAGTAAAAAAGAACATGTTGCGAATGGTTTTCCCCAAAAGTGGAAATTGAAGTCGCTAGGACATACGAGTACTTGAAAGCAGTGAAAAGGGGATCACACCTTTCAACCTAAAAAATTCGGTGGGAACAGCACTTCCGATCTTTCGAAGAAGCTGAAAATTGAATCACTTTGTGAATAATCTCAAAAGACGTGTAGTTCTTCCATCAGACAGATGGGCGAAGTTCTATCTTAGTGCAGGATTCGTTGGTGGAACTTGATGACCAAAGCAGCACGGATTTTACCACACATATCCACGATATTTTAGCTAATTTTCACTATGAGTACATTGCTCCAGTGTGTACCGATCACTATTCAATGACTTGCTGGTTTCACTTATCAAGAGTCACCACCTTGATAGTTAAATTGTGACAGTTCAAATGACACTTCTTATTGGATGATTTTTCAAATCTCTGTTCTAACCTTTGTCACTCAAATCGATCTTATGGAAGCAAACATGAGAGATCCAGAATATTGTTCGTGGCATTGGTAGTAACCATCAGAAGAATGTCCAAACGTCAAGTTACTCATATCTGAAAACTCTCGTAAAGATATGTCATTAAACATTGATTTTATATCACGTGGAAAATAACCAATCTAATGTCCTCATTTCACTGCGGAGACGCCTAGACATATATTAATAGGACCTATTGCTGACTTTCAGCTCGAGTCAGACTTTTATTGTCAACACTACTATCTATTGCTCTAGTTTTCATTCGTCAAAAACAGACCTTTTCGACGTGCCTGTTTATCAACCTTCGCTCGACCTTGTCCATATTTCCTTAAGTTTGTATTTTGTCCTTATATCATCGTCGTTTTGTACCGTAAATTTACGTTCACTGTCAAGTCGTAAAACAATGAACGCGGAAACTACTCGTTGCGTCTAGTGACAACGCAGTCTTATCTCCACGATAACATGCGTCTTGCTTCGTCTAAGCCCTCCAGATCGATTTTATTCCACAAACTTCGAATGAAATTAGGCTAGTCTAGGTGAATTAAACTCAAATACAAATTTTGGTTAGAAACGACCTTCGATTCGTTCTTTAAACCCACGAAACGAGTATGGAATTTCATCAGATTCATATCACGTTTGCTCATGTGCAATGCCTCCTCTCCGTGTTGCTTCACGGAAGAAGAGAATATTAATTTAAAAATCAAGCTTAAGTGTGGCGTGGAATTATTTTTTTACTAGATTAGACTATCAGCAGCGGGTAACTACAAGCCCTGCCCTTAACCCCGGTGCACGATCGTCTTTAATCTGACCCTAAAAATGAACGAAAACACTCTAAGCAAATTTCTACTTGGCATACCATACATGGCGATCATACATGGTTTCGAGCATGAGCATAATGCTGGAGGTTCTCCTGTTATCACAACGGATTTTCGGTCTTATGAGTGGCGATAGTAAAAATTGTCGAAATCTTCAGATGGGCCGGATGATCGTGTCAATGCGTATCAGCTAAGTCACGAATCCACGCGACATTTCAATCGAAGCCAAAACTTGAGATGTTCCAAAAAAGTGACTGATAAGTCCGAACTTTTGCGCTGCAAGGTTTTAGGGGGCAAATACCACTGTTTCATGTTGTTTCAGTAGCTTTACAATCATGAAAACTGATATTACAATCGATTGGCCTTTAGGCCTTACACTTCGCCTAACTACGACTTTATTTCTGGTTTTGGCATCTGGTAGCACTAGAATCGACTGTGTGTGGCCCATATATCAACGAGCATTTCACTTATCTTGCGAATGCCTCGTCGATTCCGATCGTGAGCGTTCAATAATCAACAATTAATCAAACACGAAATTCCTACTGTTGGCGGTATCTGAGTAGTGTGTGCAACGACGCTGGTCACACCCAAAGCACGGGTTGATTTCTGCTACAAAATCACAGGGTGATTTCGATAAGTTGTCGATAAGCCAAGCACTGAATAAAACAAACTTTGTAAAATCAACATCGAGTATGTGGAGTAGACGGCAAAGGGGGCAGAACCGCTGCTAATTCATTGCACAATTCATTTTAATTGATCTGATGTAACGCTGATAACGTGAACGCGCTATCATTCATCGGGCAAGTCAACTGTAGTGATGAGCGTCACGAGCCGTAGTGTTTGCGTCGCTGTTGTCGTGCGGTTGTTTACGCCGCCCCAGTTGTAGTCGTATCCCAAGTCTGAGTCGTTTGCATTATGCAGTTCTGTTTATCGAGGCTCGTAAGTGGAGATTGCCTCATACCTACTAGATACTTGTCAAGTATGATACATGCATGGATTCATGTATTGGGCAAAGCGTTTGTTTTGCTGGATGATTGACCAGAAACCGGTAATTACGTTGCTTTGCTTGAAATCAGTTTTTTTTCTTGACTTTGTATTGGGACAATTAGGCGGCTAGTGCTTTACAAACGTATCTGATTGCGAGGTAACGCGATAGTTGAGAGGTTAACTGCTTAACTGCTTAAACCGCGTTTGTTAATTAATCCAAGCCCGTGGTCGTACGCAAGTTGTACGCAAGTTGTACGCAAGTTTGCGGGTTTGAATTGAAATTTATTTCAATTGTTAGATTTATAAGATGAGCTTGTAGCTTGGCTAGGTTTCAACAAATCATTTGTGATCGCAATCGCATGCGCCGTCGGGGAAGATTGGAGGAAATGGATAGTGAGGCACGAATGAGGTCAAGGTCGGAGACGAGAAAGTACAGTCCGGAATGGAGTTGACGTTGTTTTGATGAGTTAACCGGTTCTGCGGTAGAGACAGATGCTAGAAGTTTTTTTTTCGGGTTATTAGCTACAAGCCGGCTTCTTTGACTACATTTTATTTAGACATCAAATTTACATCGAAATTAGGCAATATGATATAGGCCAATCATAAGCTCATTGCCTCATGGTAGCCAAAGTAGATTCGATGGGAGTTTATGCTGAAGAAATGCATAGACCGAAGGTTTCGGGGATTGGTCTTTTAGAGGAATCATTTGAAGCAGTGTGGAGCAGCCATTATTATCGATAAGTAGGTCATAGACAAGGAGTGTGGATGTGACTTTGCGCCGTTGAATAACCTCAATGCGCGAAATTTGGACACCGCAAGAGGGGACCAGACTTGGCTAGCATACTCAAGAAAAGGCCCAACGAACGTAGTGTATAAGGACTTCGCGAGGTAAGGATTCGAGAACTCCATAGGTCAACGTTTCACAAAGCGTAAAGGAATAAGTCATAGCTTGACATTTGCTAACATTAAGCATGTTTTTTTTGGAATCCAATAGGTCGAAGCTTTTTAGGTCGGATTAGGATCAGACAATTAATTTTAATTTTAATTTTCGTGGGGGCGAACACCCCCATTTATTGGGCTTAATTCAAGCTAGCTTCTTAACCTAATCTCACTTACTATCTAGGGAGAACGGGAGAGAGGGGAGGGTGGTTAAAAAGGCGAATTTTTAGGCATCGAGTGCTGAGGTTGAAATCGAAATAAGGATTCGAATTAACACTTCCCAGCATACGAGAAATAGGTTCATTGGAGCCATAGGCAGTACGGGGGTGGGTAGATAGAAGAGACGGGGATTTCGTACATTGCGGGGGTTAGTGTTGATAGAGACAGAGTTATAGAGGGTCGCGCAGTCAATGGTACCTGAAAGGAGCCGATGGATGAAAAGAATGTCAGATACAATTCTTCTTTCTTCCAACGTGTTCATGTTGATTAGTTTAAGGCGGTCTTGGTATGGTGGTAAAATCAAAGGATTGCCCCAGGGGAGACCTCGAAGAGCAAAACGTAGGAATCGGCGTTGGATGCTCTCGATTCTAGAAATGTGGATTTGTTGGTAAGGAGACCACACTTGAGAGGCGTATTCAAGAAGGCCGGACAAAGGTTATGTAAAGAGATCGGGTAATGTAAAGGGTCCGAGAATTCTTTAGACCATCGCTTCACGAAACCGAGTGTAGAATTAGCTTTAAGGATTATCTCATCGATGTGTGCGCGAAAATTTAGCTCCTGGTCAATATGCCAAGATCGTGAATGACTTGAACCGTGGAGATGGGTTGATTATTGAGGAAGTAGAGACGAGGGGGAGGTTTGATTCGTTTACGTGAAAAGGAAATTGATTGGCATTTGGAAATATTAAGCTCTAAGCAATTTTTGGAAAACTATTGAGATCAGATTGAATAAGGGAAGAGTCATGTCTGGAGGAAATGGTCTTGAAGACCTTAGTGTCGTCGGCGTATAATAAGATGTGGGAGTGTTTGATCACCATTTCAAAATCGTTTATGGAAAGAACGAAAAGAAGTGGACCTAAATGGCTGCCTTGGGGGACGACGGAGGAAGGGGTTAGAGAAGGCAGATCTAAAACGAACACTATAATAGCGATTTTTCAGGTAAGAAGATATCCACTTCAAAGAAATGGGGTCGAAGCCAAGGGAGGATAATTCGAAGAGTATCAGTCTGTGGGAGATTTTATCGAAAGCTTTACTGAAATCGGTTGAGATAACGTCGACTTCTTTGCCGTTCTCTAAGGCTGATAGGGTAAAGGACACAAATTCAACAAGGTTAGTGTTTGTGGATCTGCATTTGAGGAAACCGTGTTGTCTAGGGGAGATTAAAGACTTGCAGCGAAAACTTAGGGTTTCGTACAAAATACTCTCGAAGAGTTTGGGTATATGTGACAGTTTGAGACGATAGTTGTTAACAACGTTTTTCGGACCTTTTTTGTGTATAGGGGTGATAAATGAGGTTTTCCATAAGCTGGGGAATTCACCTTGGGATAGGGATAGAGTGAAGATTTTCGAGAGAGGGCGAGAGATGGTTGAGGAGCATTTTTTTTAGAAATATGGCAGGGAGACCGTCGGGTCCAGGAGTGAATTCATCATTAAGTAGATTTAATTTGTTTTCGATAACATCAGAATCGACTGCGTGTGGAAGAAATGGTCCAAGTGAAAAATTCGGTAGATAATCAATGTATGAGCAGTCTGGAGCAAGCGAGTCGTCGGCGAAAGACTTTAAAAAAGGTGGCGAAAGAGTTGGCGATAATATTGGGGTCATTCGAGGTTTGATCGTGGAAGGAGAGGGAGGTAGGGTAGCCATCAGATTTCTTTTGTAGTTAACAAACTTAAAGAAGGACTTTGGATGGTTTATAAGATTGGATTGCGTTTCAGTTAAATAGCGTTGTTAGAGGAAGTTGTGAAGGGCGGTAAAGTGGAGATAGCTGCCCAGGTAGTCAGAAAAGTCATTAGATGATTGAGTACGAATTAAGATTGTCCATTGCTTATTTCTTTTGTTTCTTAGAGAACAGACCCTGTACCAGGGAGGGGAGATGGACTAAGTTTGGCGTTGTGAAACGGGAACGTAAAGAGAAATAGAGTAAAATATATCCCTGTAGAGTATGGATATTGCATCATTTACGGTTAGGTTATCAAAATTGAGAGGGGCATTTTTAAGGTATTCATTGATTAGGTGAAATTTTGCTTTATGGAAATCGTAAGAGGCCAGAACTGTAGGGGGTTTATTCTGTGATGGAGAATCGTGAAAGAAGGAAAGGAGGAGGGGAGGATGGAAGTTATCGATGGTTGAAAGGGAAAGGGGACAAAGTGAAACAGAAGAGTTGAGAGGATCGGTTGTGAATATGAGGTCGAGTTGTCTACCCATATAGTTTAGGACGCCACTAACTTGGATAAGGTTTGAATCTGTTAGGCGATCAAAGAAAAGACATTCTTTGGCAGTAGTGGGATTGGTGGCAGAGTAAAACGATTGATCGTCTGATTGGGTCCATTTAAGATGAGGAAGGTTGAAGTCACCGAAAACAAGGATTTCATCTTGAGGGTTTCTTAAATCGGTTATTTGGTCGATTGTGTTGATGGCGAGTTGATAGGATTCAATAGGTTGTGAGGGCAAGATGTAGAAACAAATGATGTATAGTGTCTTCTGGGGTAGAGCAATCTTAATTGAAACAAAGTCGAGAAGTGGGGAGGATGATACTGCAATAAGGGAAGAGTCAATTGTATTAAGGACGACTAGTACAACGCCTCGACAAGGGCAACCGTCAGTGGGTCGGCTGAGTTCGTCATCGCGATAGACATTAAAATTTGATGGGAACAGTTCGAGGTTATTCATGCTGGGGATCAGGTTCGTTTTAGTCAACGCGAAGACATCAAAGGGCAAAGCATGTGATTGTTGCAGGATAGCGTGGGTTTCCGAGTGGAGACCTCTTACATTTTGATAATAAATAGTAAGAGGGAGGTTTTTGCAGAGGGTGTGGGTGACAAGGGGATGGCGACAATTAGGAACGAAAAAACCTATCGTGGTCCGCTCGGCTACACTGGAGGTGCGATATTCGCTTTGAGTGTATATATTGCCGGAAAGTTTCGAGATCATTTGAGAGTTTTTGAGGTAAAATATTGAAGAATTCGTGGTATTTTATGAAGAGGTTTTTGAGGCTAGCGAAATCAGCAGGAAGACCTTCCTGTTCGATTGATACCCTTACGCTTGTGTTAGTTTTCCCTTCGTAGCAAACCGAGTCTGACTTATCATGGAGATAAGCTAGGAAGAGACGGATGTTTTCGTATGTTTTTTTATCTCTTAACCGAGAGAGAGCATAACGACATTCGACGGGGTTAGCGGTTTGCTGGGTAGTTTGACTGTGGGGGGCAGAAGGGGGTCGATAAAAGATTGAGAGGAGATACAAGAAGGATTTATTATGAAGGGACCTGTTGATGTAGAGATGGGTGAGGAATGGGTTGTGTTGTAGGAGATGGAATTCGATTTGGGGGCAGAGGAGATGGAGCATGGTGTGGGGTTGAGAACATGGGAACTGCAGAAATTTGGGTATTTTGCTCCTGATCTGAGGTAGAAATTGGGAAATGAATTCGGTAGGGGTATTTGGTTCGGGGTCTGGGTCGGGTTTGGGTTAATGGTTAGAATAAATATCACTAGGCCGAGGTGGCTGCCTTAAGGGACTCCGGAGATGGCATTAATTACATCAGAAATAGAAGATCTGAATATAACATTGTACTGACCATATTCGAAGTGGGATTTGAATAATAGAATAAAATCGGGGGAAACCAAGAGTTGTACGCCTTGCTGAAGTCAGTGGAAACAACGCCTACTTTTTTTCACTCTCAAGTGTACACAAGGATTGTGAGACAAACTCATTTAGGCTATGAACAGTTAGCATCCATCAAGAGAGCGCCATCCTGGATGACGACTTTTTCGCGATCGAGGATCCTCAGAAGTAGATGGCGACAGTAGGAGCTGTCTTCCAGGAAGAGTGAATTATAATATTCACCCTAATCACGATCTGGAGCACATAGCCCGGCTTCATCACTTCTATCTTCAAAATGATATCAATCCTCAAGAGGGGTTAAGGCAGCTCTAACCCGGCAAATCTCCAGTCGATAAATCTTCTTCCAATTATCAGAAAGGTCCTCGAGAAGGTAGTCCATATAGCCCTGACTAAATGTGTTGAGGACAATAAGATTATTCCGGATAACCAATTCGGTTTCAAAGCGGGGCAGGACACCTTTCATACCGCGTCGAAACTCGTATCAGATATCCAATGGAATAAATGCAAGAACCAATACACGGGTGCCTGTCTGATTGATTTGGAAAAAGCCTTCGACAACGTTTGGTCAGGAGATCTTTATTACGAACTTAGTCTCCCGGGCATAAGTAAACCACTGCTATATATGATTTTTGACACGACTTCTACCCAACCATTTGAAAACAATAATGGACTGCAACAGGTACGGTAAACTCGCCGATCCTTTTTAGCATTTATTAAGTGATCTGGTAGTTTCTCTCTATAGCATACGCAGACGACTTAATCGCGTACAGGTCAGGTGCAAGGATCGATGTCATTGTTACTCTGCTGCAGCGTGACTTAAAAAAAAATCCAGCAGCATTGTGATGACTGAAAGCTGGAAATCAACTTCAAGAAATCAGAATCTATATTATTCAAGGCGCCTTTGTCTAGGGCCTCTCGGGACACTAGAAAAAATTGGCGCGGGTTCTGAATTTTTGGACCGGACGGGCGTCCACTGGCGAGTCCAAGTGTAGTCAGATACCTTGTGATCTTGCTAGATCAGTATCTATATTTTGACAAACATGTACATGCTGCTCTGGCAAGGGCCCGCGGCTCTGCCAAGATGGCTGTTTCATAGCAGCCAACTTGATTCCAGAGTGAAGGTAATTTGCCATGGATGTCCCATCTAGTTCAATGTGCGTTCGGGTGTTTGAGAGACAATGTCTCAGAGCTTGTTACGACACCCGAATCTGAGTACACAAAATTTTACCCGAACAGGGTCCTATACAATAGGGCTAAGATTGTGCGGATGTCTGATCAAACTGATTCGAGGCCACGTTGCAAGAGCAATGACTTCGGTAATAACTCGATCTCCGGGGCTTACTGCCCCAATGACTTATACCACAAGAAGAGAGTGCGCCTTAACGGCTTTGTCCTGCCGTTAGTATTATTCTTCGATTTCTTCAAAAGACCCGAACCGGTGACCCCCCAACTCGTTTTGCATCCGTCGAAAAAGCCAGTAGTCGGAAGGATCAAGGTCTGGAGAATACGGCGGGTGGGGTAAGACCTCCCATTTCAGTGTTTCCAGCTAGTTTTTGACCGCTACAGCCACGTGGGGCCGAGCGTTATCATGTTTCAAAATCACCTTGTCATGCCTTTCGGTCGTTTCTGGCCGTTTTTCACGCAATGCACGGCTCCAACGCATTAGTTGTAGTTGATAACGTTTCCCATCAATGGTTTCGCCTGGTTTTAGCAGCTCATAGTACACCACACCCGTCTGGTCCCACCATATGCAGAACATGACCTTTCAACCGTGGATGATGGAACGAGTTCACCAGGCTTTGCATAGTATTTTTTCTTATTGGGGTTATCGTAGTATATCCACTTTTCATCTCCAGTCACGATCCGGTGCAAAAATCCCTTTCTTTGATGTCTTTCAAGAAGCAGTTCCGAGGTGAAAAATCGCCTTTCGACATCTCTCGGTTTCAACTCGTACGGCACCCAGTTTCCTTGCTTTTGAATAAATCCAAATTTCTTTAACCGAACGGAAATTGTTTGCTGAGTCACTCCCAACGATTCTGCGAGTTCACTTTGCGTTTGGCATGGATCTTGATCCAGTAAAGCCTCCAATTCCTCATCTTCAAACTTTTTGGGCTGGCCAAGACGCTCTTTG
Organism: Merodon equestris; assembly: GCA_958301585.1. Classification (NCBI taxonomy): domain Eukaryota; kingdom Metazoa; phylum Arthropoda; class Insecta; order Diptera; family Syrphidae; genus Merodon; species Merodon equestris. Next base: position 108,327,852 of record OY284414.1, read on the forward strand.
TCTTCGACGCTAAAATCACCACTTTTAAAGCGTCGAAACCATTCTCTGCATGATTTATCGGTCGGAGCAGATTCACCATAAACTTCTACAAGCATTCGATGGGCTTCAGCTGCACTTTTCTTCCAATTAAAAAAGAAAATCAAAACTTCCCGCAAATGCTGTTTATTTAAGACAAATCCGGACATTTTCGAAGAGGCAAAAAACAATGTTGTTGTCAGAAACAGACGCTGATGCACACTAATTATTGTTGACAGATGTCACACCTTTCCAATGAAGTAGGTAATCGCTTCGAAGATCAGCCACAACTTGCAGGTGGCGCCATCTTTTGAAAACGGACCGAATTAATTTGTACCCACATATAGTATATTTAAGTTAAATTAGATTTAGTTAGTTTAAGGTAGGGCTAAGTTTTATATAAATACATATATATATAAAAAATTATCATTACTAATTTTTGGAAAACAAATTTTTATTAGCTTAATTTAGTTATAATAAAGTTAATGAAAGTACATATAATGAAAAAAGGACTCACTCAGGTTAGTGAGTAAGACGTGGGCACGTCTTCTACTGAGGATTCAAATCATGCAAAAAATCACTAAAGGATGGGCAGGGATGAATGACTTTTCTAAAAAAGTTGTCACATTCGAGGAAATTATTTAAAGTCTAGCCTTGAGACAGTAAAGTACAATAAACTCCACTTTCGAGGTTGCATATTCGTTTAGCTTACTTACGCCTCTATTATCTCGATAACAAATAATGATAACGACTACCGACCACTTTAATTCGATACACATATAATTGGACACTGAACACTTGATATAATTTATGGTTGGTTTGAATCGGCGGTTCGTTTTTTATAACAAAAAAAAACACCCTATGTTGTAAAATGTTCTACATTCCAAATATCTCGAGAAGACATAGGAAACTTGTAGTTTAGGTAGACTTATTGCACCCATGAGTGGAAGGATAGACCTCTATGCCTTGCTTCAAATTGTGGAGATGGTGTAAATAGACATACTGCAGATGACAAAAGGCCAGAGAAGTTATCAAAGGTGTGGTTTAGGTGGAATGGGATGAAACAGTGAGCAATTGGTACGTTTAATTCCTTTTTCCCAGTTTCGTTTTGTAAGAATACAAAAGGATTTTAGGTTTTTTTTTTCAAAATATTTTTTGAGGACTTTTTGTCTTAGTTACGCGACTTGTAGGCCTGTTTAAAAAGTCACTTGATCCTTTTTTTGCTTTTACTGGTAAATATGTTCGAAGCGTATTGATGAACATGCCTGAAATATGCTGTTTTTATACATGTACATATCCTCACAATATTATTCGCACAAAGACTACAGCCGAATTTATTTAATATTTTCTATGTTGAACTTCCTTAAAGGTCGTTTCTTTCGACTTCTCCGAATATGGCAAGACGAAATCAGATGCGCAAGAGTACAAAGACAGTGTTATAATATCGCCTCATTTCGATAAATATTGTGATCGAGGCAACAAACAGAAGGAAAGAGGCTATTTCTGTACTTCTTTAGAAGACCTTATGTTAAAGTTAGTTGCGAAGGCATTATAGAGTCCAGTCAACTTGTTGGAAAATCATTTACCGTAGTTGGAAGTGTTGTCTATGACTTCAAAATCGAGGGCCCATTGGAAATTACGAAAGACAGTGGTCGAATACAAAATATTATCGGAGGCAAATTAAAGACATATTGCCAGGAAAATCAAGAAAAACCTCAAGACGTCAGTAAAATATTGACGATAGGCATGTGCTGAATCATTAAAAAACACTCTCTGTTGTAACAGAAAGGTGGATTTTTAAGGTCAAATAATTTTAAAAGCAAAATTCCACGCCGCAAACCAGTTGTTTCCAAAGTTCACAAACAAAATCGACTCGCAATCGCCAAAGAGCATATTAACAACACTTTTAGAAAACTTTTATTTTAGTGACGAAAGCAATTCTAACTTGTTTGGCAATGACGAAAAACAACGGGTTTGGCGAAAATTAAATATTGAGCCGAAGGAAGCTAATCTTCAAGCGACAGTGGGATATGTGGAGTATTGGTCAAATGAAGTTTTATGACTATAAAATGAATCAATGTGACAACTTCAACATCCTAAAAAGAAATCTTCAGAAAAGAGCCACGACAATGGATCTAAGGTCAAATACTACCTTTCAAGAAGACAACAACGCAAAGAATACTGTTCACTATGTCACAATGTGGCTTTATTTTAAAGCCCTCACGCAGCTCCAAACGCCTCCATAGTCACCCGGTATCAACCTCATTGAACATTTGGGAGAGCATGCCTCCCTTAAAGAAGCTCCACAACGAGAATGGTAACTTTTAAGTCCCGATTCCTGCAAAAAACTTGACGATACAATTAAGAGCCGTTTTTGATGCTAAGGGTGCATTACCAATATAACCCCTTAATGACATGGAAAACAACAGAGTTACTGTGAACTACAACTAACGTAAATTCAGTCGAATCTCTCAAATCCTATCTAGGACAACCACCCACGGAGGGTAGTGAACGAACATCTTCGACACAAACCATCTGCATCCCGTCCAAGTTGTGTGACAAACACCATCAGAGGCGTACACTCTTGAACCTGCACGAATTATAAAAAAAAATTGGATGCTAGATATTGATGTGACCGCCCACCTATTTTATTTCATATTTTGGAAACAAGTTTCATTGATTAAGTAGACTAGTGGCTGATTAAGTAGAAGTAGATTAAGTAGAAGAGCCACCAAGAGAAGGAAATCGTATGTCACAATTTTTCCCATTAGTCGAGTACTAACAAAACCTTTTGTAGTATACACAGTCTGTTCCATTTCCGATGAGACTGCTCTAAAGTAAGACACCTTGCAGTACATTTCTTTCATCATATTTGTTCGACCTAATCTCCATCTAAATTAATACAGCGTTATTTGAGAGAGCCGTGGCGCAGTGGGTAGTGTGTCGGCCTCTGACACACGATGAGCGAGTTCGGATCCCGATAATACCAACGCCATCGAATGTTCATTACGCGGCTTCTCTCCTCGGCGGGGAACTGGCAAAACCCCCCGTAGTACACCTGCCTTGAAAAAGGTTCTCGACTCCCGCCGTTCGGAATCGGCATTAAACTGTAGGTCCCGTTCACTTGTGTGAAAAAAAAAATCGCACACAACATAAGTGAATGAGAGAAGCTAGGCTCTGGCTCTTCATGAACTGTAACGTCATCTAAGAAAGAGATCTGCCATTAAAACATGTTTAAACAATTTATCCAGAAGACCCAAATAACATTGGGCATTCACAGTCTGACCTTGTGGAATGAATTGCTTATGGATAATACCTTTGGAATTGAAGTGAACGGTGAGCTTCGCGTTATTTCGACTCTTCGTCATCTGTACTTACTTCTCTTTCGGCTCATATTGGCAGAAGAACGTTTTACAGCCAGTAATATATTTTTTTACTCTCCTACGGGAACGAAGGTGGAACAAATCGCCGGCAGATCTTTTTCTTTTCAAAATCATTCGCAAGAATGTTTCTTCGCCATGTTTCGCATTCATAATGTTTTTGAATGTTTTCTTCATTTCTCAAGGTTCTGGGCTTTGGCGAGCGTTCGTCGTCTTCAAGGTTTTCAAACCCATCACAAATCCTAATAAACCAGCGGAATACTTGAGCACGGGATAGACACAGGAACACGGATAAACACATTGACGTTTGTTTTTAATGTCTTATTCGTCTTATAAATAAATACTATTCTGTGTTGAGATATGAGAAGCATCTACAAAGCTCAATATACATATGAATCAGAGATGGCGTTGCAGGTGGCTGTTAGTTTAAGCCAGTCTCAATGGAAATGGGATAGACTGTGTACTTGCCTCAAACCACTTCTCAACTTCACCCGTCGGAGCCGTTAATATCGCCTATAGAGGGGGAATGAATCACACACAACATAGGTGATTGAGAGAAGCTTCGGCTCTGGTTCTTCAGGGGCTATAACGTAAATCAGAATAAATAATAATGCACACCTAAAAACTCAGACTTGAAATACCTCTGGCTTCCTGCATTTTACACAATGGTTCTGGAAAGAATATGGTATAAATCGATTACGCATTTCAAGAAGCAACATTGGGCGTTTCTGTTCCTATTGATCTGGAATCCCACCGTTCAACAGACACCAAGTCTGCCTAATCCTACTTCTCAAGGGCCTATTTTAAATGTGAACAGTAAAAAAAAGAGTTTCTAGGTGCAATAAATTACCCTGGAGTTCCATATAAATCGTATAGGTTCCCTCAGTATTTATCATCAATGGTTTGATACCCTTTTTATACCATTAAAACTTTATCCTGCCCATAATACAGGGATGTGTCTGGACACCGATGTGTAATGTTCCTCGTTTGGCTTGTCATTTCTGCTTTCAGACCTATTTCGTCAATAGTTTGTCCTTTACGATTATTAAAAGCTTATGAAATCTAACACAAATAACAATGAGCAGGATCTGGCTAGAACCAGGATTTTTTTTTTTTGAGGCTTCTGCTATCTGTTGGAGCACTCAGACACAAATACTGGTCCATTGTACTGCCAGACAGACACCTTAGATGGCGTTGGAGCTCATGTGGAGCCAGAGCCAAGCTTCTCTTTACTCACTTATGTTGTGTGCGATTTGTTTTTTCACGTAAGTGAACGGCTTAATGCCGATTCCGAACGGCGAGAACCGAGAAGCTTTTTCATGGCAAGTATACAACGGGGGGTTTTGCCAGTACCCCGCCGAGGAGGGACGCCGCGAAATAATCATTCGATGGCGTTGGTGTTATCGGGATCCGAACTCGCTCATCTTGCGTCAGCGGCCGACACACTACCCACTGCGCCACGGCGCTCCCCAGGATTAGCACGGATTATAACCAAGAATTGAACTTGTTAATCAGGGGTAAGTGAATTGGACCTGAATGTGAATTAATGCGATGAGATTATTTGCCGATTTCGTAAGCCAAAATGTTAGTATTATCCGTTTGCCCAATGTACAAAGTTTGTTCAAAATATAAGGTGACTCTTGGAATATATCGTGTTAAGTACATCTGATTTCCGATTTTTTTTTGTATGTTGGTACACATGTTCCCAAACATATTGTATGTTGGATTTATCGGCCATTATTTAGAGATTTTTTACTGTTGAAAAATATGTATCAAAAAAATTGTGCAAAATTTTGTGTGAAAAATAAAATGACGTGCTTCAACGTACTTGAAATGTTAACTGTGGTATTTGACGACTCTAACCTGAGCAAAAACAAAATTATATGTCGTACAAGCTCCTAATAGAACGCCGAGAAGATATTTATCATGATGCCTCAGCACGTCAACGACGGATGAAAACGTTGAAGCAGTGAAGGAAATTGTTATGGAGAACCATCGAATTACCCTCATAGAAGCTACCGAGGTTACTGCATATCGGTTGGCTCATGCCGTGAATTTTTTTCAGATGTTCTGGGCATGAAACCTGTGTCAGCGAAGTTTATTCCGAAATTACTGAATTTTTACTAATTTCGCTGTTGAATGAGGTAACGAACGATTCAGATTTGCTGAAAATGCTTATCACTAGTGACGAAACCTAGGTATACCGAAATCAATTCCCAGGCATCGCAATGGTAGCGACCAGAAGAATCAAGACCGAAAAAACTCCGCCAAGTTCATCAAACGTAAATGCTTTGCTCATTGTGTTCTTCGACTACAATAGCGTGGTTCATCATAAGTTTTGGCCGAAAGGTCGTACGGTCACGATTTGTCACGATTGGAAGATAAAGACCGCATCGGTGGAAGAGCTTAAGGCTATGTCAAAGACCAAATACCAGGGTGATTAGAGAACCGGAAAAAGCGCTGGCGAAAATGTATAATATCTGAGAGGATATTACTTTGAAGGGGACAAAATAGATTTTGATGAATAAATAAATATATTTCGAAAAAATAAGTCACCTTATTTTTTGAATAAACTTTGTATATTCGCAAATTACTCCAAATTGCAATGTGAATATTAGACGGAATATCAAATACTGCGAATAACAATCCAATGTAAAAAATATCCATGATGCCCCGTCAAATTAGTAAGCCTTCTGTGACTTTGTAGTAAAGGTCATAAATCTGTTATGAAGCCTTAAGGTAAATTTTATGTAAAGGTAATATACAATAATCTATCCAAAGTTTAACAGTTTTATGGAACTTTCTATTCTAGTCATTACAATAAAAACATTGTTTGAAGCAACTAATCTTATCAAACTTTTTTCTACCCTAGTCTGCTTGGCCAATGTGTTTTTGTAAACAAACGTTTATTTTGGAATTTAGCAAACTCATAATTGGAATAATCAAAACTAATGTGGGCATCGACCTAGATACCAAGTTATAAACCTGTCACCCATATAAACATCTATAAATTGTACCTTCCACCCACGACTAGCACACTGCCCTGAAAAACCAAAATAAATACGAAGGAAAATAGAAGAATTGAAAATTCCTAAATCTCCAAAAATACCTTTTCGCCTTAATCACGTTCCTTCGTTTATGACTTTTCGGCAGACTACCCGAATGATGATGGTCATTTTTGAAACGTCCCGCGCCCACTTTTATCGACCACAAAATCGAAAATCGTCCAAAGTCGCACGACTCAGTAGCCTATGGTCATTAGTTGGCGGCACGTCCAAAGTTCCATCTGACTGTTGCCCTTTGATGACAAGCATCTGGCCCCAAACACATGCTTAGTGTTCCACTACCACGAAGAGGCATTAAACAAAAGCTCACCAGTCGCCAATCATCATATCATTCAGCTACTGTCGTTAGGTTCTGGCGGAACACACTAGAGCACCTCGAATTGCTCCCGCTCCCCACAAATTACAACGAGAATCCCCAATACACAGATACAGCTCGTGAATGAATAGCGACGAGATAGACGGATAGAATGGCGCAACGACGATTCGCCATCACCATCACCATCGCTATAGCTGTGGCCATTATTGCGCCGCACATATTATGTCATGGCACACCAGCCTTATGCTGACGATGGTGTATAAATAGCGCTGCATGTCCATGTGTTCGCACTGTGTACTAATAATGGTTGGCACGTCGTATGCGATATCGAACAGCGTTGAACCATTACACAGTCATGTGGTCGCTCGAATGATGCTGCTGCTGACACCGAGCGTCCGTTTACAGCCCTTCGCAACCACCCCACCCATCGAACGTCCACTGTTGTTTAACTGATAGTCGAATGCCGATCCACTAACTAAGCTATTGCTTGAGTAACACGGTCGATGGTGTGTCGTGGTAGTAGCGCTAATCAATTGAACACGACCGGCGCTCGGGCACGTTTGTGTGCGTGCGAGCGCGCGAGAAAACATCCATGGCGCAAAGCTCTTTTTGCGGCGATCCATTGCGTTAGAACGAGATAGCACGCTCGATAGACACACGATTAAGTGACGGATGATGACAGCGCAAAAGCTTGTGAGCTAGTACGTCAAAACCACGTGGTTAGCAGTTAGGGGTTTGTCATGAGCGGTTCTTTTTCGTCCACCGCCCTGCATGGAAGAGGAAGTTATCCATCTGACAAATTTAATCCAATACGTCAAATGACGGGTTGGACCTTGTGGTCCAGATGGATATGTGTGCAGAGCTGTCATTTTTTTTCCTGATTTTACTTTTATCCGCACGAGGCTTTTTTGGGCACGATGATGACGATTATTATGATAACCGAATGCCCACATTTGACGGTTGCATGTGTGTATGTACGGGTGTTTGCCTAGATGGATTTCATTCACGTGACTTGGATTCGAGCTACGCCGCGCTATTAGCCAAGAACGTCAAAGATAAAATAAACTCATGCAGCGTTACTCGTACTATTTGGTGAAGGTTTTGCGTAGTGCGATGAAGGGGAGCGGGAATTGATGCAGAGATGAGTGTTGCCAGCGCAAATTATGTGAATATTTGTGGAGTAATGAACAAACACATACATATGAGGGAGTACAGGTTGTGATTGGGGTTTCGCTTTTGAGTGATCGATGGAATGTAGACACGTTTCCGTGTGATAAGCGAATGAACTTACACCGGAGATGAAAACGGCTCAAGGTTGCTAATATTTTGTTTTCTTTTGTTAGTTGTAATACTAACTATAATACATTTGCTGAGCAGTTGAAGGGAAATCAGCAAACATGAAACCTGGAATTCGACTGCTATCGGAGTGAGCATTGAGTTCAATTCAAATTCTATTTAAAGCACTTGATCAGCCTGATCGCGTACTTAGTTCGAAGTTGCTGGGCAGGAGTTACTCTCTAAGCTTCAATATATTGGTGCAAGTTCATTGAGTCGTCGCTCTCTTTATAAAAATGTGTTCAAAAAGTAACAGGAATTTCATGATTTTAAAATTTGTGCTACTCCGATTCATAATTTTTTTGTTATTATGTTGGTAGGCATGTCTGAAGAGTATCTGTACGTTACTCCCCAAATTGATTGTGTAATCTGATGCCAGTTGTTCAAATGTCACGTGTGTTTCGATACGATCGGCGTCTATTTACGCATGTTGACGCAGTAAATGGAATTTACATTGAATTTGGTAGAAGAATTGAATATATGCTTCCCAGTTATCGAAATTGCTGTTGATGAGATGAGGGCACATGTTGTCATGCTGAAAAATAACTTTTTCAAGTCTCAAGCGAATCAATAATATAGGTCGTCCGTAATAGAATCACCAGGTTTAAGCAGCTCATAGTAAACACTTATGATCCCACTGGCTGCAGAGCATGACCCTCGAACTAGGTATGTTCTTATATTCGAATTTGTTATTGATGTTGAAGGCTATGGTAACGATTGACTGGGAATAGCATCTCTTTTCTCGGGATAGTCGTCCGATTACGAACCGATATGCCTTTTAATCACCTGCTCCGAAGTGAAAAATCGTCTTTCAACGTCTCTTGGTTTCCACCCGTCATGGAAATGGAAATGACTTGTTAAGACACTACCAATGGTTCTGCAAGCTTCCCTCTCATTTAACTCGGATCTTCATCTAAGCCTGCATCTTCGATTTCTTTTAGTTGCCTACAGTTGGTGCCAACCAAAACATCCAAAAGCATTCGATGAAGCTTTAGCTGCACTTTTCCTCCAATTACAAAACTACGAAATACAAAACTTGCCATATTCAACACAGTGAAAAGTAAGATCAATCAAAGGGCCGGCGCACATTGTAATTCTATCAGGAGGAAAACTGGTGTCATGTTGTACTCTAAGCGAACACGGGATGAATTACTCCAGCAAAAAAAAATGTATATGTGAACCTCGTTTCTTTGTGTTAGTGATGAATTATACGATTGAAGCGCAACACCAGACAAAAAGGGCAGACTCGAAAAATAAAGACTTGTATGTGTGTTAGTTTTCTACCCTGTTCTACCACTCGATACGTGGTAGAAGATTTTACTCCGTTTCATTCTTTATACTTCAGGTCCCTCTTCCTTAAAAACCGGCAGAAATACTCCCGTATGCGCTACCCCAAAAGAAATATTATTGACAAATGTTTAGCCTCACTTAAAAGCCGCCCTAATAAGCTGTCACTTTAAAACAAACAACTGGCTCCATCTTTTGCCCACAAGAAAAACCGATGAAGATAATGACGAACAGTGGTCGTATAAAAATCAGAGACGCTGCGGAAAATATTGGCATTTCTATTGGCTCATGCCATGAGAATTTCCTAGATGCTTTGGGTATAAAGAGTGGGGCAAATAAACTCATTGATTTCGAACAAAAACGAAGGTAGATGACTGACTGTTGCCCGGTAATCCTAAAATAAAGTCAATATTTTTGGTATTTGGAACTCGGAAGTTCAGAGCCTCGTTAACAACCCTTCTCCAAACCTCCCTGTCATTTGCCTAGGTCTGTACTCGTATATTGTCCTCTCATTTATCATCCGGCTTTTCTAACGGTATTTTTCCTTTGGATTTTCCACTCATTATTCTTTTGACTATTCGTTCTATATGATTTTATTACTGACAATGCTTCCGAGTCCGAGTTCCTCGAGTCCGAAATCTATTTTTGTCGTTCTTAATCAGAGACCAAGTTTCACATTCGTAAATTGGGGCTGGTATTATTATGGTATTATAAACATTGCGGGACCATAGAGTTGTTTAATAGTTGCTTCATCGCGAAGAAGCACCGGTTTGCTCAAAATCCACTTGCTCAAAACGTTTATCGAGTACAGTCGGTTGTGAGGTTTGGATCAGTTTAAGTCCGTCCGCTTCATTTCCTTTTAGATCTACTTCCTCTTTCCTAACTGTTTCTGCACTTCTTGGACTTTTCAGAAGGTCCGGATAGTCAGCGTAAGTTAGAAAGGTTGTGATTCCATTAAGGGTTATGCTCCTCTAATCTTCGTATACCAATATTAAAAAAGATGGTAACAAGGATCTCCTTGTTTTAATCATTCACGGATCTGGAATGTTTCAGATAAGACGTCTCCTACTTTTCTCATCTTTTGTTGCCCTTTAGGCATAAGGTCAATAATGATAAAGAAGAGTGAAATAGGTTTTAAGAAGTGATGAAACATGGGTTTGTGGACCACGATCGAAAATAACTGGGCAAGTGTGGTCAAATGCGTGGGTTCTGCTCACTTTTTCAACTTTACTCACCACTCAACAAGATGGGATCAGCTCGCCGGGAGCCAAGCCACAATTCCAGGTCTTCTACCTTGAATTTTGCAAACTTTTATCTGGAAAAGCCTTTTACGAAAGGCCTTTGCATAAGTCTTCCCTGTCCCAGCTTTGCAAGGTAGAAGACTAAAAGAACCCTAGAGGGTCATCTTCTCAAGTAAAGACTGAAGTCCAGTAGTACTTCGAAGTGTGAGTGAAATACTGGAATAAGTGTTGGACATATTTTGAATGCACTCCTAAAAAACTTAAGTTACGATTTTAATAAAAACCTTTGCTTTAACAAGTTGCTCGAAAGCAGACAACACCGCTAAACTGGGTTTAACGGGGTTAGGATCCTGCATCAGCTTATCATTATATTTCGCACTGTTTTCTTCCAGCTGGTATGCGACATTTGTTCAAAAAATAAGGTGACTTTTAATTTTCCTTGCAAAATATTTATTTATTCATCGTTTACTTTATCGCCATCAAAGTAATCCTCCCAGTTATAATACACTTGCGCAAGCGCACTTTTTGATATGTGCTTTTTCCGTATAGCCTTGACCTCTTCAAGATCCGGCGGATACAGTGGGTGAAGCATAATTACGATCTTGTTTTTGTTCAACATTTTTTTTTGTCCACCACGGTATATACGTATATCTTAACTAAACGAAGTTTTATTTTTAAGAAATATTAGACATCGTGACGTGTACGTCACTATTAAAATTAGGTGTGCAAAAAAATAGGTGCATTTTTCATAATTCTATTAAAAAGCGAAAATATGTTAAGCAGCGCATTCAATTCTTAAGGTATGCCTATATACCTAGTACTTTGTTCCATATCCATTGTTTTTTAGAACAGCATGACATCTTCTTGGCAAGAATTCAACCAATCTTTGGCACCTTTCAACAAGTATCGACTCCCACGTTGCTCGCACTGACTGCCACAATTCTTCCCTGTTTCGGTGTGCAGTGGAGTGTTTTCTTAACATCATCCCAAAGATGTTTAATGGGGTTTAGATCTGGTGATTACCCTGACATTTCAATATGTCTATTTTATTGCACTCAAACCATAATCTAGCCGCTTTTTAGGATCATTATCCTATCCATCGAAGTGGCATTTCTTCCATCGTTGCTTGGAGGATTTCAACGTACCGATCAGCATTCATAGTCTCCTCAATCCTATGTATAGGACCAACACTGTACACCGAGAAGCACCCCCAGACCATCAAATTGCCACCACCATGCTTAACTGTTTTGATGGTGTACTGAGAAGCGAATTTCTTAGACTTTGGCCGTCGAACAAACTTTGTAGTTCCATCTGGAGCAAATACGGGGTTGGTCGGATAAGTACTTAGCCTACAAAAGAAAAACAAAAATTTTGGAGAAAACGATTTATTTTTCAATATAGTCTCCTTTTAGCTCGATACACTTGACCCAGCGATGGTCCAACTTCTTTAACCCGTCTGAAAAATACGTTTTCTCGAGGTCTGCAAAGTAGGCCTCCGTGAATGACCTCGTCATTCGACTGAAATTTCTGCCCGGCGAGTGACTTTTTCAAGTTTGGAAACAAAAAGAAGTTGCACGGGCCAAATCTGGAGAATACGGTGGATGGGACAGCAGTTCGTAGCCCAATTCGACCAATTTGGCCGTGCGTTATCATGGTGGAAGAGCACTTTTTTCTTCGCCGAGTGGGGCCGTTTTTTCTTCAATTCGGCGTCGAATCGGCCCAATAATTTGGCATAGTACAGCCCTGTGACCGGTTTCCCCTGTCCAGGTAGTCGATATGGATCACACCATGCGAATCTCAGAAAACGGCCTTTCCGGCCGATGGGACAGTCTTTGCCTTCTTCGGAGCCGGGTGAAGTCCACTGTTTCGACTGTTCCTTGGTCTCTGGTGTGTACCAGTGGATCCATGTTTCGTCGACTGTCACGAAACGATGCAGAAACTCCCTCGGATTGCGCTTAAGCAGCGTCAAACACTGCTCTGAAGTGGTCTCACGATTGCGCTTGTTGTCCGGAGTGAGCAAACGCGGCACCCATCGCGCCCACAACTTTCTCATACCCAAAATTTCATGCAGGATATGACCCACGCGATCTTTTGAAATGCCTACTGTCTCAGCTATCTCGCGCACCTTCAATCGGCGATCTGCCAATACGAGATCGTGAATTTTTGCCACGTTATCCTCCGTGGTAGCCGTTTTCGGGGCACCTGGACGTGGCTCATCAAAAACCGACGTGCGACCACGTTGAAACTCGTTAAACCAATTTTTGATGGTCGCCATCGAAGGAGAAGAGTCACCGTACACAGCATCCAAACGCTCTTTGATTTCGCTGTGCGATTTCCCTTCCAAAAACAAGAATCGAATCACCGACCGATATTGCTCTTTCTCCATTTTTCTAAAATCCGCGGAAACTCCCGCTTCCACACGCGGTGAAAACAAAACTACGAGTCCGATCCGACAGTTGCCGTCTACTAGAATGTACTACACGATCGCCCTTGCCCTTATCGGACCACCCACGTAAGTGACAAACTTGTGCAAAAAAATAGGTGTGAAAGCAACTTTTTTATTTTGAATTGTTTTTTTATATTTGTCGTGCATCACGGTAATTTTAGTAAATTCAGAAATCTAGTGTACTGAGCTCGTGAAAAGGAAAAAGTCACCTTAGTTTTTGAACAAACATTGTATACCAGAAATATAATTCTAATGGTGATATGCTTGATCAGAAAAAGCTTTCCGAAAATCACCTTTTGCAATTAGCAATAAAAGCCCCTTTCGCTTATGGCAAAAGAAAATCACACACAACAGAAGCAAGCTAGAGATGGGCTCGAACCTCCACGGATTCCAACGCCAGCGATATACGAATGCATAAAGGTGAATCTGAATTACATATTCAATTATTTTTACTCCTTTAGATATTAAACCAGCGGCAACACTTTGTTCGCACATCAGCCATTAAATACTCATTAACCCCTATTACTCCGAAATGGATTGCCTACCCAAACAACGAATCAATTCATTACAATTGTACCTTGTAAATCCATTCCACGTCGAGGTAACCCATATTGAGTGATAACAAGAAAAAAAGAACAGAGAAGGGAAAATACCACTCGATGCCTATCCTAGAATTTTATTTAACTTGGCATTAGTACTTGGCTTCGACTTATCGCTTCCTTTTAATCTATTTATATTACACCATATATGGAGGTGCAACTACCGCTCTCCAATCCTGAGTTCCCATAAATTTCATACCTAATGACAAATGAGGACAGAAAAAGAATAAACCCAGTATCTTCATCCACTTTTGACATTCGTGAAAACTTAGATACAAAATAAAAAGTCTTCATAGGGACACAAGACAAGAAACAAATCAACCACAACCGATCCGGCAAGAGCGACCGGCGACGGGCCGATGTGAGGGAACATAGAAATGAAGTGGAAAAGTTCTAATTTTAAAATACCCACAATTAGGAGCCTCGGACAAGCTGTCCCCTTTCCTACCATCACCCGAATGGGGTATTCGAGCATTAGAACGCCACAATGGAAAAATAGTATCTATCTCTAGCTCGTTGCTGCTTCTCGCTGCCCGATTTTGCTCCACACTGCTCCGCTCTGCACTGGTAGCAAGTAGAAAAAAAAAAAATAAAAGGAAAATTGTACGAATAAAAGATACATTTGGATTAGAGGCACACTATCTCATACACCACCGACGTACCGTGCTCATACGACATTGCTAAATGCCGCAGTTGCTAGTGTTGTCGATGGTGCTGCTGCTCTGCGTGTGTGAATTTTAATTTTCGTCGAGATACGAGTATAACGTAATAAAATAAAATATTCATCGATGTAGTAATAGTATCTTTGTATTTGTTAAATACAGTGGTGTGCCGTGAAATTGTTTTTTTTTCTTCGATTCTTGTTATTTCGTTGGTTTTTTTTTATGTATTATTTGCGTTTAGTTGTTGTTCTTTTTCCTTCGCGTTTTTTTTCATTTTTTTTTTGTACTTTTCGCTTTATTGTATTTTACTTGAACTTTTGGCTGACTGAAAAGAGCGAAGCAAAGCACGAGTTCTGTCTAAGTACCTAACAGGCATAGTTGGTTCGTCATCGCCGGATAAGAAGAGCGGGTTTTTTCTCTGTGCTTTCAAAGGCGAGCGGGCGCGCACGCTACATCAAAATTAGTTAGAATTTCTTCTTCTTCTTATTTATATATTTTTTTTTAATAAAAAAAATCCTTTCATCACTTCTTACTATCTTATCCCCCCTCAAACCATTCGATTTGATTAATTGTCGGCCGTGAAAAAAGCGATTTAGCAATTTAAATGTGATCTTTTCGCAAAACAAAAAAAAAGCAAAAAATTCTAAATCAAAAGTGGACAGTGACATATTGAATTAACACAAAAAAAAAATAATAATAATCCCGACGTAGACGTCTACGAAAAGATGTTTATCTTTCGCTGAGTAGTTCTTTGAAATGGAAAGTTGAAAAAAAAAATAAATACAAAAATATTAAAACGCAAATGCGAAAAATGCTTTAAGACAGCAGCTTAAATCGCTGAATAAAGGAACAACTAAAAAAAAGGATAACAATCTATGTAAAGGACAAGTGGATCTGATTCGAAATCCAAGTACCGACTGGATTTCGTTCTCCTCCGTTTCTTGCTTTGAAGTACACACAAGTATACTGCCACCGCGCTGAGTGGGTGATGTTCAGTATGCGGAATCTCTAACTCACACCAAACTATCGTCAACTGAGAACGAACACAAAATAATATCACAAAACAGAATTTCAGTCGAATTTTGCTGTCTCAATAGAACTGTGCCATTTTCTGGATATACATCAGCATCATTCTATAGTTTCTCCTTCTTCTTTTCTTTCTTAATCGAAGTGTAGTGCAAACGATATCCTGGTTATCCCCATAGTAAAAGGAATAACTCCCCCGAAAATATAACAAGGAGAACGGATAAAAAATAAATATCTATTCGCTGCCAGTGTTTCATCTCTTGCAATATAAACTACGAGTATTAAACTACGACGCACACTCCCTCAAAAGCACTATCATCGCGACTCTCCGAACACTAGTCCCATCGTCGTCGAATCCGAGCAATTCGCTTGATATACGGACTATAATCATATTCGTCTCATTATTATTATTTTTCTTGCTTTCGACATCAAATGGTCCATCATCGCAAGGATGGTGAACGCTCATTAGGCCGTATTTTGATTTTCACCTTTCGATAAAACAACAAAAACTAAAAGTTCAAAAAAAAAAACTTAAATAGATACATCCTGAATCAAGGAAGAACGCGAAAAAAAAAATTGATTTTCTTTCATTTCAAACCGCACTATTCTATCTCCTCCAGTGTGCAATATTTATACAAAAAAAAAAAACACAAGTTAAACACGAACAACAACAAGGTAAGGAAAAGCAAAATCGAAAAAAGAACGAACTACATCCACCTCCACCATCAAAGTTAAAAGAGGATAGCAACTCTCTATTGCCTACTTTAGTTACACACAACCAGGACTTCTTGTTGTTCGAAATTCACATTGCTCATCGTTCTCGTTCTCGTCCTCCGTCGTCATCGTCAGGATATACAAAACAACAATAAAAAATAAAATAAATTAATTCATTAAACAATAAAAACAGAGGCTATTCGATTACCGGTGTTTTTGTACATAAAAAATAAAATAAAAATAAAATTATGTTGTTAAATAAAACATACAAGGATATCCACATGCAATCAGTTTGGTTTTCCTTTCGACTTTAGTTAAAATAATTCAAGTTTTGATGTTGTGCACCTTCGAAAACGTAGTGAAAAACGAGTATATTCGAAAACATTTCTCATTTCTCGCTTAAAATTAATAGAAATTTAATGAAATCAAATAGTGGTGCTGTAAAATAAAAATAATAATACTCAAAGAAAAATAAAACCAAGCAATCCTAGTTTTATTGTTGACTGTTGTTAAATAAATAAAATTAATTTCGCCTACATCCTCGTCTCAAAACTGCATAAATTCAAAAATCCTGTTTTCTTCTTAAATTAATTGATTTGTTATTGTTATAGAGCTAAGCTCGGTGCGTGCTGTGTTGTTAAATATACAAATATCTAATAAAAAAACTAAAAAAAAAAAAAATTAAACAAACAAAAATAAATTGTAAATACAAAATTAAAAAATACTCCTAAAACAAAATAAAAATATATTTAGTATTAAATAAATTTGCGGTGCCTTTGTTTATAGCAAAAATATAAAATATATTTATATACATAACTAAAATAATATTAAAACAAAAAAAAAATCTACAACGCTTAATAAAAATTAAAATATTACACAAATTAAATATTAAAATAAAAATCACTCGTTAATTGTTAAAGTTACACCAAATAAAATTAAAAGAAAATAAGTTAAATTAAAAATACAAGTAAAATTGTATTTTTAAGTGTAAATAAAATAAATTTTTGTGATACAAAGTTTTAATAAAAATTGTTTATGAAAAAATGAGTGACAGGGAGCGATCGTCCCCAACTCTGATCGAATCCGGATTAAAAAATTTAATTGGCGGACGGGATAGTAATTATCCATTAATCAGCGGTATTAATGGTAAGTTTTTATTCAAACCCATTTCATTATCTCTCAGGACATGGCACTTTTCAGACATACATATTCGTATATGTAAACTGCACCTCATCTTCATAAATATTTAAATATATCTATACAACAACAACACAAAAATCCCTATTTTTAACAAAAAGAAAATTAAATAAAAGTAAAGAAAAATTTATCTATTTTCGGGAAGAGCGAGGGAGCGAAAGGGAAGTTCTTAAAACGCATGCTTTAAGCTTTTTCCTACTTTTTTGGTTTTTGCTTTTCGACTGTTTTAAATTCTTTTTGTGTTTTCCCTTCTTTGGTTCGATTTCGAATTTCGAAGTTCAGGAATGCGCAGGGCCTTCCGAAACAAAAAACAGAAATTTCAAAAGGAAATTCGAAACTTGTTCCTGCCACCATTGGTTTAATTTTTTTTCATTTGCATTTTGTTGATTTTGTTTTGGACTTATAGCTGTCAAGTCGAAATCGGTGCAAGGCGTTGAAATAGGTTAATATGTCTTCCTTGGTTGTTTTCATTCGATAAGTTCCTGTAAACTTTCCCATGACTATGTGCGACATGAGCTTTTCGGGAGGACAGCGGGCAGTAAACAGCATGTGCTCATTATCACTGAATTGATCTACGAGTATATACCATACATAAGACGGTGCGTGCGGGTGTGGGTATTGCGGTATCAATTTACGTAAAAGATTCGCTGATGATAAAGTAATGTCGTCAAGAGCATGCGGTTGGATGACGGTTTTGATTTTTTTTTTCACTGCTCTTTTAGTTGAATTTTCAAACATATCTGCGATTATTCGATTTGATTTAGGTTCTTTTTGATTAGCCAGTTAATTTGCGCTGCAGATATACTCGTATCGCGATAGTTTAAAATATGATTCATACGAGAATATCGTTCCCTCAATTGAAGAAAATACCAATATGACAGGTATATTTAAATGCTTATCGATAAGCAGAAAAAGTCCGAGCTTAAACATATAAAGCCGTAGAAAATGCTTTGTGAAGTTTCAATGCTCCCAATACAATTTGAGTCATTACTGTCAGACTACATATGCCACTCTTATCAATCTGAAGACCTAATCCCGTTCTTTTTCGTTGGCACCACTGACATAAATAGATCATTTATGTATGAAGCATTTTTCATGTGTTTCTCTGTCGGAGTAATAAACATTTCTTTACAGCATCCTTTTTAAGAAGCCATAAAAGTGTTATGAATCCTATTAGAAGAACTTTCATTTGCCTTAGTTTTGACACGAGCACCAAGAAACGTTACTTGCAATTATATAGATCCCATTCCATAATGTGAAACCGACATTATTTTTGATGTTCAATAATTGCTTTCATTTGGAAAACTCTCTATGTTGGCAAATATTTTATTCAAGTACTTATTAAAATAGCTCCTTTCGGCAACCGGAGCGAATTTTTTTAGCTGGAGCGGTAAATTTATACAAGAAAAGTCAGGAGTCAGTATATCTTGGAACATATGTCTTCCATTTATTTTTATGATCAAAATCTGAGAAGCTAATACGCCAGAGGCTTATGGCACCTTGTATTTACAATATATAATATTAATAGAGCTAACTATATAATAACTTGATTCCTAAGAAATTCAACAGGAAATTGGCGCCCAACATGGTACCCCTTTGATTATATCGCATGGCTTTCTAACATATAGCAGAATTTTAATAATTTTGAAGATCGAATGATTAACCGCATAAATAACTATAATTCGATTTTTAAACCAATTTTACAAAGCACATTCAAATCCGTTTTTCCTTCAACGTTATGGAAGTTATCTCAAATTTAAAGAGAGTCGGTGTGATTTTAGTGCTTGAATCCCAAAAATTGTTTCCGAAAAGATAAGGACCATCACAAAATACTTCAAAGATAAAAATGTCACATATCGTGACTGCTAGCTAAAGTGGTTTCTCTCATAGGCCAACTACTACATACGAACGTGATGTAGCAAAGTTATATATTATGTAGCTGATATATCTACATACATACGACGGACGATCCAAAAGTTATGATAATCGGTTCTTTTCAGTTTGCATAAAAATCCAAAAAAAATCATTCTTACTTGCTTATATCCATCCTCAAAAAAGGTGATCCTACCCCTTGCGCCAACAACCTAGGTACTCGTATATTCCTGCATCAATAAATGTTTCGTACTACATCCTACCCCATCTGTGAACGTCTAAAGCTGTAGAAGGCTTCAGAGCAAATGAAGAACAGGCGAAGCGAGCTGGTCTGAAGGTAAATGGGCCTGCACACACGGGAGTAATCCAACCGGCTGAAAATTGAGTTTATGGGAGAGGGAGCTGAAGTGTGAAGTATGAAACGGAGTAAAATCTTCAACCGCGTATCGAGTGGTTGAAGAGAGCGCAAAACTAATACATACACAACTCTTTACTTTTCGAGTCGGCACGTTTTTTGTCTCGTGTTGCGTCTCAATCGTAATTCGCCCTTCAAGCAGTGAACACTGTATAAACCAAATGGAGAGGAGACGTCTTTTGCGAAATATCTCTGTCAAATGAAATGTCAGAAAGACGAGAAAACACTAACACAATGAAACGAGGTTCACATATACATTTTTTTCAGTTGGATTAATTCATTCCGTGTAAGCTTAGAGCAGAGCATTACACCAGTTTTACTCCTGATAAAATTACTCCCGTGTGTGCAGGCCCAATGAGGGGAAAGCCAAGTAAATGCTGTCGAGCAAAAACCCATCCGTTACCAACTATCTAACCATCAACAGCTTAAATTTCAAGGTAGTTAAGGAGTTTGTCCTCCTCGGGGCAAACTTGAACTCCACAAACGATATCACAGTGATGATTCGGCGCAGAATCACCCGTAACCGCTACTATATAGGAGGACCAAAATTATGCTCTACAAAGTACTTGAAGAACTTGCAAAGTAAGGAAAGAGGATTACTCATTCGCCAAGAGTCTTAGACCAATCAGTTTAACATTCTCCTTCCTGAAAAGTATGGAGAGACTTTTCTCTTCTCTTTCGGAGATGAAACATGCTTATAAACGCGGAAAATCCTGCGAGACTGCGCTTCAAAACCTAGTTGAGAGAATTGTGTGCGCAATCGAAAGGCAAGAGGACGTGCTTGGCATTTTCGTCGACATTGAGGGAGATTTTGATAACGCAAATCCACAGCATGTGCAACGCTGTTAGACGGCATGGCGTAGAAAAAGCACTGGTATTGTGGATCAAAGCAATGCTTGTGCACAAAACACTGATCGCTGATACAGCAATCGAACAATATGTCAAAGCTGGGGCTGCCCACAGGTGGCGTCCCATCTCCGCTGTTATGTTACATGGTGGCCAACAACCTGCTCGATGCTCTCAATGCTTCTGGAATATATGCCCAGGCCTATGCGGATGATGTTTCCGTTCTGTTGGTGGACTTATGTTTAGCGACTGTCTGTCTGAAAGCACAGGCCATCACCTGCTTCCACAGTCAAGTCCTTTATTAAGGATTGGGTCTTTAACGCACGCAATCGTAGATGGAAGGAATATCCAGGATGCACGATCACTAAGCGCATACGTCCTGATCTCTGCAAGAAATCCGCAACCTTCTTCTTATCCCTAAGGAGAACAACAGAATGCCATTACACTTTTGCTAAGCACCTTTATGTGCTCGACATCAGCGAGATGCTTCCCTGCGCTGCATGTTGCGAGGAGGATAATCCAGCATAACACTGTCTTTGCGACTGTCCCGCCTTCGCCCGCACACAGTGGCGCACCCTTGGCACCCTTGGTGTGTGCCCAGACTCAGTTTTCTCCGGAGAACGAGCAGTAAAATGGACCAGTATTTGCGTCTGAATGCTCCAACAGTATTTGCGTCTGAATGCTCAAGCAGAAGCCTCAAACAAGCCTCTAGTATGTAGAAAACTTGAATACTCAACTTTGTACTAACACTATCTGCTATTGGTTTCGACTTGATCATTCCGTAAAAGTGGAAAACTTTCTGCTTCAGATCAATAGCATAACATTTACAATCGATACAAGTGGTAACATTCTTCATCGAGCGATGAAGGCATTCTCCAATGTTCGTAAATAGACAATTACTCGGAAATATTTCAAAACATCAAAAACATGCTTGCAAGAATCAAAGAATGCACACAGACCGTAACTACATAGGCTCCTGGCCCTTGCAACTCATTCAAAGGAAATATTTCGAGATAAACCGGCGAAAATCGTTCACACAGCAAGTTGATTTGTGAATCGATCCACACGATCTGCTTCATAAAATCTGACTTGATAAATCGAAATCGATCACGAAAAATTATGTCTTTAAGGCCGTTGAAAAAACAATCATGTTAGTAAGGACACCAACCACATAGATCAAACAAACTGTCAGTTTACCATATTTTAAGGTTTAAAGATCAATAACACCCTTCTATCTAGACCATACGATTCCAATACTGCCCTCACTTCCCCCGCTTATTCTTTTCTAATTGAATAACGATAAATAAGTTTTCCCTAAATCCCCCCAAGTATGAGGAAAAAGAAAAGTAGCAAATGGCTTTTATAGCCTAGACATTTTTGCCCAGTAGCCCTTTTCAACGACGGGGTGTCGAATGCAAGAAGCCATAAATACACACTCCAACCACCCCTGTACTCTCTGACTGTACTGACATAACTGGACAAGTGTGAAATAGTTAAAAAGAAAAAAAAAATCACAAACCTAATAACGTTAGCCAATCACCATTGCGGAAGTGCAAGCCAAACATGAACATAATTACTCGCGCCAAAGTGACAATCGACAATCGGTCGCTTGTGGTCGGATTAATGAATGTCATGTTCGAAAACGTAATGTTTTTCGGACTGCAATTAATTTCGCAATCAAAGACTACCGAGAAGTCGAAAATTTATTACCTCGCATCTGTTCGAATGTCAAACCAGACATCTGAACTGTCAAAAGTAGTCGAAATGCCGGAAACAGGAACGACTGAAGAAACAATATGGCACCTGCGGACTGGCTGTGTTCGCATGTATAACAGATTATTCGATGGAGTGCTTCTGTTTAATAATGTCAAGAGAGATATATCGAATGATAAGTTATACGAGTATCGTTAGTGATTGAATGATAACACGAAACCAATTGTAAGAACTCAACTGATTTGTAAAATCCTCATCGAGGCTTGTATAGCGGTTTCAAGTGTTTCACAATCTTTCGGGTTTTACCGCCCGATTACAATGTTCAGATTAAATCACCCGATGAGGCGCGTTACTGAGTAACGATTGTGAAGAACCAGTCAATGACAATGCGGAAAGATAGGAAACATCTATGTGTTTAACGAATATATTCTGCATACACAGTAAGTGCTGCAAGGAAGTACACACTTGTAAGGGATCTTTACGGCTGAGAGTAGATGGTAAAAGTGAAATAATCCACTCCCACCATGAATATTTAACGAGCTTATGGTATACGTTTTTGCCAAATCTTATTATTTTACAATTCTGCCTGCAGAACTGCATGCAGATACAAGTAATTTACATACGAAACATCAAATTTGATTTAATATGGCGTAACCATAGCGTTTATGAGTTTCGAAGCGTTTTTAAATTGAATTTTCGGGAAAAAATTAAACGTTTGTAGCCAAATTAAATTGGGAAAATGATAAAAGTTAGTTTATGGTCAAATTCCTTTAAACGCCATAAAGCCCATCGTAATTAAAAAGTTTGTTTTAGATGTCACGTAAATGAATTTTTTTTATGATGATTGCGAGATAAAATTATCACGCAGATGTTACTCTTAGAAATGAGGGGCTTGGTTAAATTCCGATGTCTGCCCACTACACGTCGTCATAAAGTGAATGAGAAGAGACACCCAGTTGACGTTGCAATGCCTAAATTATGGTTTTACACTTATTTCTCGTTGGTATACGCAGAGCATTTTGTCATTATCTTTGTCTATTAGGAATGGGATTCAGTTGCACCAAGTCAAAATGAATTCATGACAATAAAATCTATTTCTCATTCACGCATTGTGGTCCATATAAATAGCTTTTCAACAGTCGCGGGTGGATTTTGGCGGGCTGTTGAGGCCATGTCGTTTTGTTAACATCTGTAAAATCTATTGTTTATAACTCAGAAGCTGATGCCAAATCACCATGGCAAGTTTTACATCGACCAGCATGTCTAAATAATAAAACTTTATTATGAAAATTAATGTTCACGTTGCGCCCATTTTACGGTAGACGTGGTGGTACTTCACAGTCGACTCTTTAACGTTTTGTGGCAATATCTGAGAAGATCGGCGCGAATTTTGCATTGGGCCTACACCTGTGCAAGATCAAACTGACAAAGGAACTCAAAGTTCATGACCATAGATAACGCCGTTTGTTCGAGCGTTTGGAAGAGAACCTCAATTTTGGCCGAAAAATCATCAGCCAGCACGCTGGTCAGCCAGACCAGCATTGCAATCCGTCTCCAACCGCACGAAGTTTGTTGAGATTCTTCTCCACTTGTGTGCGCCATTTGATTCGAGGGCTTTCTCTGTTGGCTCGGATTCAAAGACTCCCTGGGCCGAAGCTGTGTTGTCCATACGCCTAGCGATCTTAAGCGTTATATATCCTTAGAAGCCTAACCAGACACATGCTGCCGAACAGCCCAAGTTGAACCTTCTCCTCCAAATGCCATCAGCGCAAATAGGACCAAAGATCACACAAAAAACTTTTCTCTCGGAAAGACCAAAAGCTTCCCTATCCGCTTTCAAAAGCGTCAATGCCTTTGCACCACAAAGCAGGACTGGATAATCAGAGTATTATATACAGCCAGTTAGGTTTTTCGAGAGATGGTTCTGTTACTCAACTGCCTTTTGAGCCCAAAAAACCAGCGATTTGCAAGAGTTATTTTTAGTATTGATGTTGTTCGCACAAGTTATTGAGGATCCGAGGAAAACGAAGTCCTTGACTACTTCTAAGTTATTGCTGCCCATTGTGACGCTCTGTCCGCGATGTCGATGTTATTTGTCCTTACTTTATGATAACATATGTATAATTCGTCTTGCCCTCATTTACCGCCAGACCCATTTTAGCCTCCTCCTCTTCCATGTCAGCAAACGCCACATTGACGGCTCGCTGGGTTCGACCAACAATGTCAATATTATGACCTGTGCTGACTTGTGTGTTTCGCACGATCTTCTCAAGTGTGATGTTAAAAAAGTTACAAGGCAGCGCGTCGCCTTGTGAAAAAGTTTTTTTTGATATTGAAAGCATCGGTAAGTTACCGACATTGATGGAGCAGCGAGAGTTTTCCATCGTCATTCTACGAAATCTGACGGGTTTGATAGAAATACCAAGTAAATGATCCGAGTCGATGTTGACTCCTCGGAAGGTTCGGAACTCGAGAATACTGAAAGTGTCTGACGTCGATTGCAATGTGATCAATCTGATTGACGGTTAATTGATCAGGGGTCAGGTCCCTTTTTGGATGTTGCTGCGTTGGAACTGCGTATTTACTACAGAGAGGTTCCGCCCTGAGGCGAAGTCTACGAGCCTGAATCCGTTTTCGGTCGTAATGTCGTGCAGGCTGTGTTTTTCGATAACTCTAGCAAAGACTTCTTCTTTTCCCAGCTATGCATTAAAATCGCCTAAAACGATATTCTTGTCATAGCTGGGGCATTGATCGTATTTTCTTTCTAGGAGGTCACAGAAGTCATGCTTGCCATTGTCAACCTTGTCCTCTGTCGAGGTGTAGGCGCCAATTAGGTAAATGTTGCCGAATTAAGCCTTGATGCGGTTGTAATTGAAGTACGCTTATAAATGTATGGCTTAAGACTTTTTGCCTAAGTCTGCCTCGAACAACAAATCCACATACGCGCTGCCTTCCCCCTGTATAGCAACCGCCCTAGTAAAGTTTTTCATCTTCCTTTTGCCCGGCCTATTATAAAATCCTAGCGTCCAAATTGGGCAACCGGAAGTCGATGTTGTTGTACTGAAGCATACTGTTTTTCTAAAGGTTAATTAGAAGCCTTTTACTTTGACGCAATTTAGTTTGGTTCCGTATATCCTGCTCTAAGAAAATTACGCCGACCTTATATCCGGTGAGTTTTCCTCTTGGTGTGGCTTAGTATACACATTTTACCTGTGTTTCGTTAACCAAAAGTCCCCTGATGGCAATCTTCCCATTAACGAACCAACCATTCCCTCCACAACGACGCTAGGAATAAATGGCGCCCAATCATTGACCTAATTTCTATTGTTTGCATTTTTTCCTTACCTCATTCATAGTTGAATAGGCAGATTCATTAAAATAACTACAACCGTCTAATACCCCCATATCGTGAACCGTTCTTAAATAAGAAATAATTTCATATTCATCAAAACGCAAATTAACTCTATTATCCACCATCATCATCTGTTATTCTATCAATTTTTCAGTATTTACCTCCTTTTGTGCCTCATAAGTCTGACCAATCGTAGGCCGTAAATACATACCTATGAGTGTACGAGTATGGGTAAGGTACATCGTGTTTTTGGGTTACTAAAGCCGGATTTTCGAAATAACACACAAATCGAAGGAAAATGGGTGAAAAAAGGAAAAGAAAATCTGCGTGTGGTAACAAAAACAACGAAAAAATCGAACTCTAGCCCCCGATTCGGACGAAGGTGCATCGGTTACACGGCGCATGCTCCTCATTACAACAATGCACCTCTACGAAAGCTTTTTTTTTGCCTCCTCTTCGAACAACCTTCACTCAGCGATGCCGGTAAATTGTCCATAAAATTAAGTCACCTGCTCTCTACGCCCGCTGCCGTCTTCCTCTCCGACCGTCGACTGACGTATATATTTACGTGGGATGAGAGGAAAATTGTCAAAAAATATGCTCCGGTTATTAGACTATCCGACGAGTGGTATTCAATTAACACGATTCGACATTGTTACTGACCGAATACTCGTACATGTACGTCGGATTGACAGTCTCTATTACAAAATCGTGCGAGGGAAAATGAAAAAAGAAAACGAAAGCAACGCAGTGACTGCTCAAGCGATAAATGGAGTTTTAAGCATGTGACTGATTCCATGACGGAATTCCATGAAATACACGTAACTCAGTGAACACAGCCTTAGCTATAGCGACACACCATATCGGATGACAGGTAGTTTTGTATATACTATTTCTCGACATGTCAATTAGACGTGCAAATATCAATGTCATCATTGGCCTGATGCCCGGTGGGGGCGGCGGGGGGGGTAACATTGTTCCTGTTTTGACAACAATTCGCTACAGAATCTGACAAATGAAAGCATATTACTTTTGACATACCTGTCACTTGTCCAGCACTCTTGGATGGCATTCGGATGTTGCGTGCTGGTATTCAAGGAGCACAAAGGGGATTTTTTCTGCTCTTCCGAATGACCCTCGTGCTCGTAGTTGTAGCGTTACACTATCATCTATTTCTGTTGCTTGCTGAAATGATGAAAGATATGCAATGTCAGTGGTTGGATGTTTACAGTGGTGCTACACAGAAATGTGTGTGCTTCTTGGAATTTGGATTGTTTGGATTCCCCCGGTCGACACGGATGACGAGTGGTTTTTATAATTAAATGCTATGCCGTTCTGCCGTTCGTACGATATATTCTTGAGCGGTGTGATGTGAGCAATTTGCAAATGACATTCGTCACATGGGTGTTGTTTATTGGCGTCGGAAATCGAAGTACACCGCTGCACGGTTTAGACGAGTTGAATAAATAAACAAAATTACTTCATCGCAAGAGGAGTATAACGCAAAAAAAAACTGCAATTTAATGTGACAGCAGCATGGTGAATGCTTTATTAACACTTTATTTAACTGACTTTAGAGCTACTTCGGTTAAGATAGTATTATAATTCGCTGTGGTTTTTATGACTAAATGACGGCGCGTTTGTTGCTATAGACGAACGAATCGTGATTGATAAAGAGTGGGACGTGACTTGATTTCCGAGAATTCTGATGGGTATGTATGGTCTGTGATCATATGCTTCAAATGAGGGATATAATGATACAATTATTCGTCCTTAATTAAAGGATACTACGAATACGCCTGGTCCAGAAAAATCGAGTAGGTCCAACGACATATGTACATATAACTCCGCAATGCTACAATTGCAAGAGACCGCCAGAGCCTATGCCAATCGCGTCTCCCTCAAGCCCTGGGAAAGCCATCCAACCTGCTCAGTCCAATGGACACCAATGGACCCCTTGTTAATAAGCCCTTGGGAGCGCTGCTTCTAAGGTACTGGGTTTCAAAACGCCGCCAACAGGAAACCCATGGTCTGACGAAGAGTGTAAGATGGAACACCGCAGCCAAGCAGTAAGTCTATCAAGGGGCACTGCACAGAAGGACAAGAGCTGCTCGTGGGCCTTATGAGCAGAGAAATAGAGAGCATGAGATGCTTGCGGTCGAAGATGCGATGAAATGCTTTCCCAGGAATTGAACCAACTCGGTGTGCGGCACTAGAGACTGCTGGCAAAAGATCGTGCTGTTGGAGAGGCTGTTTAAAGGACGCCCGGTAGGAAGAAGAAGACAAATTAAGGGATATAGTAGGGAAGGAAGGACTTATCTTAAAGAACAATTAAAGGCCGCCTTAAATAATTTCATTCCATATCCTCAGGTCGCAGCGTAGAATTCTTTGCAAATAATTTGTGATTCATACATGTCCGCACGAGTGACATCCTCTTTTCAAAACTACCCCCATCGGGTCAGTCCAGATGACACTTCTTATTTAGATTGAAATATCATGTACTAATGTCTACAGTCTACAGGATACACCCTACCCGAGGCGAATGTGCTTTTCTTCGCTTTGCTGAAAGTTATTTTTGTCGTTTTTCTTTCCTTATTTAGAGTCCCGTCCAAGCGCGCCTGCTAAGTATGTCCTCCTTAGACAATCAGACGTCAAGCTCCTGGTCAATATCCAATTTTCTTTTTATGACTACAACTGAATATATACAGAGCAATTAAGCTTCAAAGAAAATGTTCTTCTGCAAGCACACAAGCGTGTTTTTAATTTTTTGGCACACACGACACGAACTCGTTCATTTGATTTTCATTTCAGACCATCAAGCGATATCTACGAACATACTTTATAGAAATGAAAGGAAAAAATAGTTGGCAGGTCCGGCCCTGCATAATCTGTCATCGGCCCGCCGGCGGCAACGATGACGAGCATCGAACATGTGACAGAACGACACAGACTGTATGCGTCAATTTACGGTGTGTGTCGATGGTCGAACTGAGTGTTGGAGTGGTGCTGGTCAAAGATGTGTCTTTGATTATGTCGATCGCTGCCGAGTGACATTTGGTTTGCATGTAAACAAATAATTGAGTGTAGCCAATTAAAATTGTAATAATTGTCGATGAAATAGAGGCGACGAGGGCTACGAATGGATGGTACGCACGCAGCGGTTGTTCGAGTTAATTTGTTATGCGGGACGCCTATGGTGGGCCCTGTTGTGTCACTGGTGAGTCGGTGGATTTTCAAGTTTATTCTGCACTAGAATTAAATCGTATGAGGAGGCTGTGTGAAAAATGAGATCTAATTTGCTGTCGTTGCTCTGGTGGTGAATGCATGTGAATGCGAGCGTCATAAATGCATAACACAACAAGTCGAGAGCTGATGCGGTTGGAGAGTTTTCTTTCCATTAGCTTAATTGGCGCCAAAAGTGAGGGATGCGTGCGAATGCATGGTATCGATGTGGCACGATTCCCGCGATGTGAAGAGTGCCGATGTATGAATTAAATTAATTGAAATCGACCGGTTTTATTTGGATGCATCGAGACAATAGTCCGTTTTCAGGGATTCGATGAAAACTGTCTATGGCTAAGGTTGGCTTCGGAAAATTCGTCCAAAATGGATTGCTGTAAAGTTGTATTCAAGGTCTTTAAAGACTTTTTAGGTTGAGTTTTGTTATGTTTGTTACTTAATTTTGACTATATTCGAGTCTATACATTTCAGATGAATTTTTTTTAAGTTAAAGGGAAAGCATAAAACCTAATGCAGACGGAAAAAACGGAGGTTCATCATGATTATAGCCAAATTCTTATCTGCTTCTTGTGATTAACGAGTCCCAGTCGAAGAAAACAAAAATTGGCTGATGCCCAAATGTCCAAATATACATATAGCAAAAATTCACAAAGCGTCGAAAATTTAGTGCAGTACAGGTTTTATTAGTCCGACTCGCTTTAAACGTTTACTGATAGACATGTTTCAAAAGTACCTATACATGGCTAGCCAAACTGGTGGCTTAGTCTGCGGCCAATAGTTCTTTGTCTTATATGTAGTTCTGAAATTGTTCTAAATTTGTTGAATTTTGAACAAAAACAGCAGCAATTGTCCAGATGTCAATAATGATCCAGAACCATTGAAACGTGTCACGACAGCGATAAAAATCAGATTCAATCGTCCAAGCGGATCGCACTTTGGACCGCTAAGCCGCCATGACCAAAAAATGTTCAACAACTGCGCTCGAATGTAGAGGTGATGCCCCGTTTGATATGCAAGCTTCGTTGTGCGCTCGTAAATACTTGTCAACAAACAATGTTGTGATGATATCTCAGCCCCCATATTCTTCAGACATGACCTCGTGTCACTATTTGCTGTTCACGAAATGATAGGTTGTTTAATGACATGGTTTCTTAAGCGTAGATGATATATTATCTAATGAGGGCTAGCGCTAGCGTTTTATCAATTCTCGAAGCACTGCGCTTTTTGGTATAATCTTGATCTCTTCCAGCTATCTCCTCTTTTCGGCATTGGGAGGAGAAAAAGTCATAGGGGGCAAAGTCTTGTGAATACGGTTGTGGTTGAGGCGTGATTGCGGTAATATTTTTGGCCAATAGATTACGCACAAGCAACGATGAGTAAGCACGTGCAGTATCGGGATGCAGGAGCTACATATAGACTATTCTCACAAATCGGGATGTGTTCTTCGCATCGCTTCACGCAAATGGCGCGTAGCTTCAAGGCAATATTTTTTTTGATTGTATGACCTTCCGAGAGGAACTCATGATGAACTACGCCATTGAAATCGAAGAAAACACTGAGCAAATAAGTCACATTTGAGTCAACTTAGCGTTCCTCCTTTGGTCTCGACTTTTCCGGTCGCTTCCAATAGAACGATTGGGCCTTGGGATCGACATTATAACCTGCAGTACGTACTTAATTTTTTTTCGCAGAGTATTGGAAACAGATTCTTTGATCCATTTTTCTCAATAGCGAAAAATCGTCAAGCACACTAAAAAAGGTTTAACCTTTATATGTATCTGTGAAAAACAAACTAAATATCTAAAATGGCTGACAATGTTAGAGGACATGTGTACCAACATAACAAAAGAGAAAAAAATTGGCATTCAGATGTGCTTAGCTTGCGAAATTCAAAAAGTTACTTTATTTTTTGAACAAATAGTACAAGTTAATCCAGCAAAAGATATCAAGAATCACGAGCAAACCCCTTTGGGTACGGCAAGAGATAATATTTTTACTTAGGTCTAAATTACAAAGTTTACAATGTGTCAAATATCAACTCGTTGTAGATGGAAAGGTTGTGCTACCTGAATTTTCGATTTGCGTGCCCAGACAATTGTCCACATTGGTTAGAATAATTTTGTATAAAAAATCATGATTTCATTCATTCATTTCCAGCACCCAATCCGTGAATCCGCTTGGGCGTGGTCTGTTAAATCTATACAAAATGCGATGCAAAGCAGTAAGCCGGACCCCTCAGTTACCGCGGGATGATCTTGTAGGACGAACATGATTTTCAAGTCCCCACTAATATGTCCAAGATGTCAAAGCTGAGAAGCGGCTAGACTTTGGTGTAAGCAATACTAACTTAAAAAGTTTTAACGATCTTTTTAGAGCTTCATAGTGAATATTCACTATTTCAGCACGTTGAATGAATACCATTGCAATGATGACATTGCAGATAGTTAACCAAAGGCTCAAAATTTCAAATTATTTATTACTCGTTTCTTAACTTTTAAATGGAATAGAAAACATTGCGTGTGAGATATAACACAAGACTTTATTGCAGATCAAAGTGCATCCACTACCATTGTGTCCACAAAACAATATCATTCCAATGGCCTTCGCGGCTTCGTTTGCAGGACTCGAACGGAGAGGTCCAATTTTGTATGACTTTGCTGTTTAAGTCGGATCGATATTGTTCTCCAGTTGTCGTAGGCTTTATGCTAGCCCTAGCGAAATCAATTCAAAGGATGTTAAATCTCATGTGGCGGCCTTTCTATATGGCCTCTTCTTGAAATAAGGAATTCTGGGAACTTTTTCTGGTAACTACTCCAATAAAACGACCGATGCATGGCACGCTGCGCCGTCTTCTTGGAACCACATCTTGTTAAGGTCCACGTCAGCCGACTGAGGCCACTAAAGGTTTGATACTATTCATCATCGACTGGCCATTTTCGATTCGGAAAATATATGGCCCAAGCACGTCGCCTACCCAAAATCCACAGCAAATAATGAGTTTCTCCGGATGCAATGGAAACTCTTGATACTGCTCTCCCCAAATGCGCACATTTTGCTTGTTCACGTAGTAGTTCAGGCAAAAATGTGCTTCATTACTGAAGATTATTTTTCTCGTCAAAATTTGGGTCCCTTTTCGATCCCTTCACCGCCCACTCTGCGTCCCAGTTCTGGTGTTAAAGGGACACAACGTCCGAACAAATATTTTTCCAGGATTTAGAAGCATTTACACAGCATACAATATAAGCGTTCAATATATTATGAACTAAAAGCTGCGAATCGTATCAATTGCACCATCTGATCATCTTTGCAACAACCACCCGACATCCATTCAATTTTCAATTTAAATTCCATTCGCAAAATGCTAACCTTCCCCCAGTATCTATCCACTTCAAGCGAAACATTTGCAATAAACAATTTACAAAAAAGAAAAATCGCCGAAAGAAGAACCTCTAAATATCAACGCCGACGCCCCAATTAAATCAATCAAAAGACCCACATATCTGTGCTACAAATATAGCCCGATCCCCGTCGTGAGATGATGAATATCCAATTCAATATGTAAATCCAAATGCATTTGTAAACTATTTCCTATTAGTGTCCTAAAAATAAAAGCTGCTCGTTCAAGATGCAGCGACGTACAACGACCAGACCTTTAGTTTCATACGAGCACTCATTGGCACGGTTTTCAAAAGACCATTGATATTTAAAAGAGTACAAGCTGCACTGTGAGTACGTATAGGTATGTATGAACTACTCTAGAAGGGGAAGCAAAAAAATCGACTAAACCTAATTGAATTTAGAAAACCGCTTGAAATATTAGAAGAAACAAGTCAGAGATGACTGCGAATGCATACTCGAGCTCTGATAGGTATACTCAGAAGGCAGTCACTGGTAGAGGTAGTGGCACAAGCTGGAATACCGATTGTGCATTCAATTCCATCCATCTACTCGTATGTATCAACGAAATAAAACTTAAGCCATAAAGAACGAGGCTGTCATAAATATACGGCTAAATGAAAGACCCGATAGCATGCAATGCCGACTTCGTGGTATCATGGATATAGCCTAATGCTATAGATAGAAGTACAATTGCTAACAGAAGGCTAGATAAGTAAATGCGAAATTTGCACGTAGACAGCCCTGCTGCTGACTGGGAATATGGGTTGCTATCAAAGATATGCCATATTTACCTAACGTCATGAGGTCGAGAGGTATTTGTCACAAAAATGGGTTCCATTTTCAACCTAGACATGATATGAATCTTTTTTTTGGTCTTTGCCTTTTTTTGGCATTTTTTGCTTTATCATTGAAGTAAATTGCGGGATAGTTTCTTGTGATAACACGAGAAAGGGCGGTCTTGCGGTGTGGGCGATTAAAGGTTGATGATTAATGGGACATTTGAGATCTTCCATCAAAGCCGGAATATATGTCGGTGCGAAACGCTTCCTTTCACGTTGTTCTGGTCTTCCTCAACTTTTTTATAAATTCGTTCGTTTTTTTTGTTTTCTTTGCAATGTGCCAGTACCGGAATGAGGGGGAGAGTGATGATTTTCATATTTATGGATTAAGTTTTTATTTCGTCGAATGAGAAAATATTAACAAGTGTGTGTATGGACGGGTGCAAAGTCTTCCAATCGGGCGGCGATAGCTTTTACAATTCATTTCGTATGTTAGGGCAATCGTCGGTTTTATCGGGTAGCTCGCCGGTTATAAAGTTTATCTCGTTTCGGGTAATACCAGTCATTTTAGATAGCAATTAGTTTTCTTTGTGGAACGCGCCAGAAAGTTTTGTGGATGTCATTAAGGATTTCACCAAAGTTTCTTTATACATATTGAGGACTTGGAAAATTTGCATTTTTTACTCATTGCTCTTTACGGCAAGACAGCTCACAATATTAAATCAGTGAAAAGGAAAAAAACAAACGACTCTTTTGGCTAGTTTAGATCTGCTCAGTGCTGCCAAACTCATCAAGACTAAACAATAATAGATTCGAACCTTTTATTTCTTTTTTATATTCTCAAAAATGTAGTCTGTATTGTGAAAACTTCGTCTTTTGGGCTGGTGTGGAAGAGAAATCGAAATGTATGCTTCAAATCCATCATTCTATGCGAGGAATAAGGGGTAACCTGGTGTTTTGTCCAAAAAGAAAATATTTCAATATTTGTTCTTAATTTTTTCGTTTGTCATAAAGAAGAATAAAGTCGTTGAATATTAATGGTATAATAAACGACAATGGGAGTTTCCACTTCCTTTACGTTTTCTTAAAATTTCTTAATTATTTCAAAGCAATAAAATAAGTACAGAAAAGCATTAAGACTGCATTTTCAAAACCTCTTCCTACATTTCCTCAATATAGTCATTTTCATCTTATTCACGAACACGTCGTTAAAAGTGCTGTATAATCAAGCATTGCAATTCAACCGCTTGCCTACTTATTACGACTGGGAAATATGAAATAATTTTATGATCAATAGCTCTCATATGGTTCCTAAACACATCGAGAACCAAGATACATGCCTTGTAGCCACTAGGAGTTTCCTTGAGACCAGTTATATTAACTGAATTATGAACCAAAAAGACAATAAATATTTATTAGCACCTTCGACTTTAAGATGTCATGTGATTCCTTTAAATATTTTCCGCGAGCTGGTAGTATAGATTAAGCCAAATAACGAAATCAGTACAAAAAGTCTATTTTTAGTGAACTGTTCTTGCTAAGGTGATTAAAAACTGATGACGGGAAATGGTGTAGGCGCTAATGATCCTCCATTAAATGTTTCAAATCTAGACATTTTTGATTCTCGTCGTAGCACTGCCTACTCTGTTTAATCTCCCATTCATTCGAATAATATTGACCACAAATCAAATGATTATGTTGATCATCATGTTCCTCCGACTTTCCATGTTTTTTATTTTGTATTCCGAGGTAGGAGTTATAATAAGAAGGAACGTCGTACGGGTCTGATGGCATTTAACCAATTCATTTCTAAAATTTAGTTTATTCTGGTTAGATGATTGGAAGTCCGATTGGGGTTTATGATTGAAAGTCTACAAATATTGCATGATTCATATCTAATTTTTGGAATAAAGGATGTGTTTAAAAACT
Source organism: Merodon equestris (assembly GCA_958301585.1). Taxonomy (NCBI): domain Eukaryota; kingdom Metazoa; phylum Arthropoda; class Insecta; order Diptera; family Syrphidae; genus Merodon; species Merodon equestris. The sequence goes on from OY284414.1 coordinate 108,362,680, forward strand.
AGCGGGAATTCTGTGATTTCGGGGTTCGCATAGATATATTAAATTTGCATGTTACTAATTAAATATTATTACAGAAGTCCCTCTCCTTCCTCCTTTTCAATGTTGAAACTTCAAATGATGATTGTCAACTTTTTTGCTACTTTTTTTTAAAGAAGTTTTCGACAATGACTCCTTTGAACCCATTCTTTTTGCATGAGGAACTTTTTACCTTCTTCTTCTCTCTATTCTGTTTTATTTTCATCCGGTGTTCCCCAAGGCAGCCTTTTAGGTTCCCTTCCTTTCGGTCTAACTTTTAACGATTTAGAAAAAGTCACTAAATATTTGTACATCTATGTAAATTACGATTTCTATGTCCCGTAGAATATGCCTATCTTTCTGGTGTTCCCAATATTGCTTGCAGTTTAACATTTCCAAGTGCCAATCACTTCCCTCGTCTCTACTTTGTCTCTAATTACCCCCTTAACACCGGTAAGATCATCCGCGACCTTGGCATATTAGGCGACTTGTAGCTCAATTTGCTTATACATATGTATATATATTTACGATATAATTCTTAATGCAAATCGGCATTCGGTTTCGTGAAACGATGGCCTAAGAAATTTCAACCCCTCCACGATCCGACCCCTCTACATTACCTTCGTCTCCCCCCTGTCTTCAAAATGTCCCTCATGTTGGATCCTCTTACCGATCGATGCACTTTTGACATGCGATTTTTTACGAGATATTAGGTCTTGAGCTCTCCCAGCGATGCGGTCTTTATCTTTTCAATCGTGGAAAATCTCCATACTTTTAGTTTTCGGGTAGAGAAAAAAGTTACAGGGTGCCATGTCTAATGAATACGGTATTGTTTTTGGCCGGAAAATTATGCACAAATAACTTCTTCTTCTTCTTCCTTTCCTTTCTTTCCGGCGTCGTTATGGTCAGAAGTGTAGGACCATAACCTTCCCACTTAACTGCATTCCTACTGGTCCGCTTGTGGGGTCCGCCGGTTTGACCTCAGAAAGTAGCGGCAGGCTTCCCGGTTTGGGATTACTTCATCGCTGAGGCCAATCAAATGCTGGTGTTTTTGCATTTGTTTGCACCAATTGTTTTTCGGCCTGCCTTTTTTGCGTGTTGAAATTGGAACGTTGATTGATATCGCCTTTTGGACGGGGTTCAATGGATCTCTCCTTTGAACATGGCAATACCAACTGAGTCGGTCGCGCTCTATCTTTCTTATGATGGTTTCTTTTACGTGGGGGCTTCCTCGGATCTTTGAACTTTTAATTCTGTCACGCTTTGTAACTCCCGCTGTCATGCAAAGCATCTTCATCTCAGCTGCCGTTAATTTGCTCTTATACTTTTTGTGCATTGTCCAGCATTGTGAACCGTATGTGAGCGCCGGACGTACAACTGAAGTGTAGAGCTTCCTTTCAGCTTAGGGGGCATTTTTCGATCACAGAAGATGGCGGAGTTTTCCCGCCACTTCATCCACCCTACGTTTACGCGATGGTTGATGTCGTCATCACAAGTTGCTTCTTTATTAATCATAGATCCCAGATATTTAAACTTTTCACACTTGGGAAGCACTCTTCCATTCAAGTGTGGAATAGGCTGATGAGGGTCAGAGAACGGGCAGCACAGATACTCTGTCTTCTTTGAACTAATACGATACCCGTGTCCCTCAAAAATGTCCACCCACACATCAAGTGCTCGTTGTAGGGACGCCTGATCATCACTTATAATGGCTCCATCGTCAGCAAAGAATAGCTGGTGCACATTGGGGTCCGTCACTTTTCCTTCAAGCAAGCAATCAAGGACTGCTATAAAGAGCAGTGGGCTGAGGACGCTCCCTTGGTGTACACCGATTTGATTTCTCCTGCGGTGCATCTTACTCTTGTCGTTGCTCTCTTGTACATGTCCATGATCACTCGCACGTAGATTTCTGGAACTCCTTTTTGTCTAAGCGCTACTCATAAAAGATCTCTTGGTTGCCGGTCAAAGGCCTTCTCGAAATCAACCAACATCATATGCAAGTCCTTTGACGAATCACGATGCTTTTCCATCATAACCCATATACTTTGGATTGCATCTGTTGTTGATTTACCCGAGACAAATCCGCACTGGTCATCAGATAGTCGTATTATTTTCCGCAGTCGGCTATCTAATACCCGTTCAACGATCTTAATGGTGTGCGACATCAGCTTGACAGAACGGTAGTTATCACAATTTCGCGTATCACCCTTTCCTTTGTGCAAAGGAAGAAGATAGCTTTCCCTCCATTGATTAGGCATAGTGTCGCCTCTCATAAGTTTGAAGATAAGACCCTTAAGCCATCTAGACCCGATGTCTCCCATCTTTTTCCAGAACTCAGGGGGTATCCCGTCCGGCCCAACAGCGTACCGAACTTCTTCGACATGATTCGGGGCGGCTCTTGGAAAGTACACTCGGGGAAACTGTTCGTTCAGAAGTTCCTCGCAATACTGTCGCCATCTGTGGAGAATTTTTTCGTCTTCCACAAGGAGTTGGCCTTCAGTATTGTTAATAAACTTTGGAAAAACGAATCTCCTGAGCATTTCTTCTTCTCTGGGCGGCTATCTTAAAGATATTTGCTCCTTTGTTCAAATTGCTTTGTCGAAGCTCTTGTGTAGCCTGGTTCCTGTCAGCCGCGGAAGACGATATTTCTTCCAACTCCTGATAGAGGCGTTCCATGCTTCTCGCTTTGAATTCGGCGCACTTTTTCTTCGCGATACCTTTGCAATATCTATATACCTTTTCATGGCGAGCTTTTTCCTCTCTATTAGTAGAAGAGCACTTTGACCAAACTTGGAAAGCCATTTTCTTTTCGTGTATCACTGTTTTAGCTTCGTCTGTCCACCACCAGGTTTCTTTTGCTTGTTGGCAGGGGCCTTTAGATGTTCCGAGCAGTGATTTGGCTTTCTCCAGGCCAGATTGTTGTAGGGAATCCCACATGTCTTGTGCTCTGCACTCCTCATTACCGACCTCATCGATAATGGAACAGAGGTAGTTTTTCATGTTGGTAATATAAGCTTCGCCTTTTCCTTTATCCAGCTTTTACCACTCGATTCTCTCAGACACCTTCGTTTGCTGCTTTGACTTCTTACTCGCCTCCATAAAAAAATCAGTCAGGAGGAGACGGTGTTGAGGGGCGATCGCGTCTCCAAGGATCACTTTGCAATCTTTAACTCGTGGCTTCATGAAACTGGATATCAAATGATAGTCTATTTGAGTTTCATTTCCGCCGCTGCTATAAGTGATCAGGTGCCGGCTTTGTTTGACGAACATGGTATTTAGCACTATAAGACCGTACGACTTGCACATGTTTAGGATATCTTCACCTGAAGAGTTCCTGGTGCCGTATCCCAGCCCTCCGTGGTAGTGTTCATAGTCTTCGCTTGTCTTCCCGACATGTCCGCTTAAATCTCCCCCAACAAACAAAAGCTCTTCCTTTGGGATGATTTTGACAAGGTTGTGGAAATCTAACCAGAATGCATCTTTTTCTTTTTGTTCGCATCCTACTTGAGGGGCATATGCGCTTACGATGTTCCACACCTCACCATGCATCACCAATTTGAGAGCCATCAAACGGTCACTGGACTTTGAAATGGTTAAGACGATGCCAAGTAGCTCTGCCGCAAGGATGATGGCGATTCGTTTTGTCCTTGTTCCGATCCATAGTAAAACATCCTGTAGGCTTTTGTTTTAACGTCCAAGAAACGTGCCCGATTACCGGTGTTTCGCCATTTCGTCTCTTGTACGCACAGGATGTCTACTCGCCTTCTAACCATCATTTCTTCAAGCTCATAGCTGCGACCACTCATACTTCCAACGTTCCAACTCGCGACTCTTAAGTGTGGCTTACGACGTTGCATTACTTTTTATGCACAAATAACGTTGATTGAAAAGGTGCATTGTCGTGACGCAAAAGTCATGCATTTTTTCTCCCATAGGTTCGGACGTTTTCTTCGCATTGCTCCATGCAAACGGCGCATAACTTCAAGGTAAACATTTTTATTGACTCTACGAACGAAACAGTGAACAAAATGTTCACATTTGTCTGAGCTCTTTTGGCCACTTCCTTTGGGATGATTTGACTTTGGGGTTAACGTCATAGTCACATATCCATTTTTCGTTATCAGTGATGATCCGTTTCAGCAAATCTGGATCGTCATTCACGTCATTAAACACCGGAGCAAATTCCGCTAAATACGTTTCATGCCAGAAGATATCTGAAAAAAAAATGATGGCCAGCCGATATGCCAATATCCTCGGCAACTGACGTGCTGGAGCGTCCAGGGCAGATGTCTTCATTAACATCCTCTAGGCCTTCTGTGAAGAGCTTGTACCTCTTATAGACATATTTCTTGCTCAGAGTATGCTCGTAAAATGCCACGGTCAGCATTTCAAATACGCTTGAGTACCTAGTTTTATTTTCCACACAAAATTGAGTACAAATTCTTCGATCGATTTTTCTAATAACAAAAAATCGCCAAGCACACTAAAACACGTCTTACCCTTCTATCAGTGAAAGAAAAAATGAAATATCTGAAATGTCATCAACGTCAAATGTTCAATGTCAATGTTCGAAAATCGAACGTACTTAGCTTAAATTCAAAAAGTCACCATATTTTTTGAAACAAACCTCGTCTTCTTTCTTGCCCTTATCGTCGCATGTTTCAGCTCGAAATAGTCAGCGAATACTATATTTATGTCTATCGAAATGGCATATTTGCTTCCACATTATGCCACCATCATAAGTTTTTTTCCACATAGAAGGCCTGAAACGAAAAATTGATCCAATCTCGAAGCGATAGGAACAAGCCCAAGCCTTACTATTGCTCCCTCCATATATACCGTTTTAATTGTGCATTGGACTTAAGTTCTGGATTTTTTTTGGTGTACTTATAAAGCATCGACAGTAGAGTCCTGTTAAATTAAATTTCGGCTTATCGCTAGAATCACTTTTTTAAATTTAAATTATAGCTTTAAAAAGAAAATAAAAAATGTTTATGAAATAAGTTGAATAAAATTTACTATCCTAAAATCTACTATCCTCATAAATATGACCAAGGCTCTGCGAATGAATGAATTTCTCCCCGAAATGTTTGTTATTTTTTGAACATACCTTGATACCTTGTAAATATGTGTTGTTTTTAGTGCCGTTTGAGTGTGACTTTGTTCTTTATTATTTGCGAAAAAAATTGGACATAAAATATCAATATATGTAAGCCTGTTCCTCAGCTCTGCTTAAAGCACGTCGTTGCTGGAATCCAAACTTCCTCATTGACGACGTTGTTGATGTCATTTAAGAAAATCACGAAAAGCATTAAAAATCATTGAAACTATATACCTGAAACTGCCCTAAAATATTGCTTAAAACTTCCCAAAATTGATTCCATATTTCTTATGTGGCCTTCATTTAAACTAGCAATTATACTTTCATTATTTACGTTAGTTGTTTTCCGGCACTATCGCTCTAGAAAATGTGCTCCTAAAGCTCTCGTCGTACTTATAGAAATAATAAACCGCGTTCAAGGTCCCTCATAACACCAACGCATCCCCGCATGCGATTGTTTACCACATAAATTCTATAAATATATCATGGGTGTAGCTCCATAACTAACACACTTTCCCCCTCGGTCATTAAATTTCGAAACTTAGAAGCAAAAACACCTCAACACCAATCATTACACGAAAAATATTTTACTTTATTCGCACTGTCATCCATTGTCATGATCGGGCCTAACCTAAAGTCCACGCTTGACATCTGTCCGTGCTACCTGATCACGTTTACTTATGAAACCGCTAATTCACATCCATTGTCTCAAGGCAATTCTTTCATCCTCCAGCTCGCCCCTAACTATTTAAATAAACAAATGAAGATTCGAAAACCAGTATTTTTGAATAATGAATCCAACAAATTGGAAAATAATTTGTATCCAAAACAAATGTTTGTTGCTTGTCATTAATATCAATTCACTGCGTGGATTAAACGTATGGCCTCACTAGATATAAAAACAAAATAAATAAAAAAAATTCGACACGCAAAATTGATTCCCGATTTTGTACGCTAGATATTCGTACTTACATCGTGCAACAATGTCAGATCCACGATACCCAAATGGTTTAAAGGTTTATTTTAAAACTAAAATGAAGTGATTATTGGGCAAGGGAGGGGTACGGCGAATTGGTAATGGACTGTCACTTGATCATCATTTTTAATTTTCGAATTAAGAATTGTCAAAATATTGCAGTTTTCGTTGCACGGACGATTTGGGCGAGAATTTAAGGAGCAGACCGATTTATCTTGACACTTGCGCCCTCGTGTCTTACTACAATAGCATTTTTCGTTTGACGATATGGTGGTTCCTATAAAATACCAAAGTGACTTGACGTCGGTGCGCGGATAACGATGGCTGTTGTTCGGAGCATGGGTGGGTGTAGTCTGAAAATATTGGCATTTAACCAAAAATTCCCAACAAACTATTATTCTTTTAACTTTTTTTTTTCAATTCTTTTTCTCTTCTGTTCTGTGTTGCCTTAAGTGGTGGCTCTATTGGCCATGTACAAGTACATGGTATATTTATGGCAAATGCTATAAAAAAGCAATGAAATCTGAAAGGAAGTGCCGTCTATGTAACTGTTGGGCCGGTACTATAGTCGCATGGTATGTTGTATGTATGGTAGGGGGTGCAGGAGCCGGTTGCAAATGTCAGCCGGGTGAAGTTCGAATGGTTCCAACAACGACAATGATGACGATGAAGACGCCGTGCCGCGCCGTGTGCAATGTGCAAGGCCGTTCAATTGCTGTTGTTGTTGGTGGTTCCTTTCTCAACCGGCTTGTGGAGCAACTGAAAGGATATCATTTCGGTTGATTGGAAGATAAGTTTATTGCTTCGAAATGGCATGGGTATGACGTTGGACGAGTAAATGGAGTTGCGAGTTGGAAATAATATCCTTTTTGGGAATAGTACTGATGGTAAATGAAATTTCGATTTAAACTTGTGTTACCATTTGCGGGGTCTTTCGAGACAATAATTTGCAGACAGTCAGCTTAGTTTTCTGGCATCGTCAGTATTTCCATGAGATCCTCGAGTTCGATAAATTCATTTCTCAACAATAGACATTCGTCGTGACTTTATCGATAAACGAAAATTCGACTCGAATTAGCACTCAATTTGAGCATGTTCCCAATCTCGTGACCAGTCTATTTAGTGCCATTCCGCACGTGTCCATCCCAACATCCATTTCAAGAATTATTGTACAAAACATTAGCATAAAGCACCCCTTGTCACATGACTTTCACTTCGTATCTCACATCATTATCGTCGTCATTCGTGTCATCATCATCCCCAGCATTCGCTACACCTTCATCTGCTCGATGAATAATTCCCTTCAACAGTACGATTGTCTAAAATCAATTAAATTGCATTTTAAGATACACAGATACTCGTATTCCGCACACAGATGAATGATATTTTTGCATTGGATTCTCTGAATCCGAACCACAATGGCACTGTGTACGCTTTGCACTGCACTTGTCGGAGAGATTTAAATTGCAGTTACTATACAATAAACAACGTGCTCATCCCTTCAAGTTTTCTCATCGTCTTCACTCGTCTTGCCCTCGTTGCCTGCGTTTATGCTGTTATTGAATGCTCGTACAATAGGTTGAGGTTAATCGAATGGCAATAGAATAAATCTCTTTTGCATTCGAGCAATTGTCACAGATACAGATACTGTCTGCTGCTGCATCTTATCGCAAATCGATCGTATTCGAGGGCCTCGAAATCGGGTGGAGTAGGTGCAAAAAACCAATCGTGAACGCTACCGATTCGGTTCCAATTAGTGTTGATATGTGAAAAATTGAATCGTCAAGATGTACGAGTTCATGGTAGACGGGGGACGGGGACAAGTAGGTTGTAGAAAACAACAAAATGGATCAGCAGCCGACAATTCGCGGTTCATGCTCGTATGCTCGTATGCTTTGGCTATTCGGTGGCGGTAAACCACTACATTATCGCTGCATAACACGACACACCATCTCTCTGTCTATCCTCAAGCGTTTAGAGCACTTTGTTGTTGTTAATTTGATAGGGAATGGTGCTGCTGTGGTTTAGTATACTCGCGGGCAGTGTTAATTAAATGAATTAAGGTGTTTTTCCTTCGAGCACAGCACAGATCTATCTATCTATCCATCTCTACTATGTACTCGTACAGTGTATTGTGATGAAATTACTTTTCGATCGTGACATTTAAATTAGACCGACTGACCGAACGAGACGCGTGAAGCAAGCGGGAACAAAGAAAAAAATAACAAATTTCCCCAAATAGACGGGCAGATAGATATTCTCGGCAATAATTTATAGATAGCAGTGAAAAATTCATAAGCGCCTACCAACGATCGTTGGAATTTGTCACGATCATTTTAGATACACCGTGCACGCCGGAGACACCATAAACAGAAGGATGTTGTCTACCTGCAATTAAATGTTTTTTTCCTTCTCTCGTTGTTCAGTTGGAGGTGAGTCGGTTTGCAAAAATAGTTCCAATTTGGCTAGGGGCCAAATACTTTAATGCATCCGAGGATGCAAAGAGAAAGATATAAAAATAAAAAAAAGGTGAATAGGTCACATGACTGCGATCCAGATGGGTGGGCGACTTGCGCTAAATGCGGGGGTAGTCCGAATCAGAATTAAAATCATGCCATGCATCCTATTATTGCAGAGATATTCAATTGAGCGCGCGAATACCTGTGATGCTGTTATTAAGACATTTGTTTCACCGGGTTTTCATAGTTATGAAGTCCGTGCGACGTTTAGAGTCACGGCTTGAGAATTGAATGCGGGAATAGCCGTGAAATTTGTTGCACTAGCTTCTGACGCTCATGGCAGACGCCCAGTCCACAATAGCATCGAAATCGCATTTCACAGTGTGACAAAACCTCTATAATGTACTTGTCTGAAAAAAAAACTTCGCGAAATAGACATGATCAATAAGAGAAGCTTCGGCTCTAGTCCTCTTTGAGATTGTCGTATAAGCCATATAGTTGTGTGATCAAACTGAAAGGTGACTTTGTTCATAAATTTTGCAATCTTCCGAATCGACTGCGTCTCTTTCAAACTTTTCAACTTTTCCGAGTCTTTAAACAGCCCTCGATTTCCAAAATGCTGCATTTCTCTTCTATGGAGTCGAATCGGTGTCACCCCACCGGACTGGTCTTTATGGGAAAGCCAGAAGCCTCATTGTCAGAAATCATCTCCTTACAATTGTTAACACAACGCTCTCCCTCAAAGAAATTAAGTGTTTTTGGAACCAAATGAGATCAAACGTGGCTGAGGCCTTAGTGGTGTTTCAAAATTGATCTTTACATCGAAAATGTTCTCAGTCGGCGGTTTTTTATTACAATAACTTTGGCCCTTCTGAAAGATAGAAGACTCCATACCAACGTGCTAGATGTCAAAGCATACAGAGCGATTGTGACTGATCTAAATTCACAGACGTGGAACATATGAATGTATACAAGAAGTTGAAAAGTTCTCGTATCCCGTGACAATATCAGAATGAAATTAAAAACCGGCTTGGCCGCCTAGATGGCATGCATAGACATAGCAAGATAGGTAGAGGCAGTATGGTCAACAATAAAAAGGGTTGTAAAGGCAGCGGAAAACAAACGCAAAAGCCCCCAAAGGAAAGCTTTAGCTCGAGGAAGAATATGAGGAAAAAGTGAAAGACTTAAAGCTCTGGCTCATAGTGAAGAGATATCGAGTAAAAGGTATCAAACTCTATGAAAGGTCGTACGGCTGATACGATCCGTCTGGATAAATAACGACACTGACAAAGGAAAAATCTGATAAGGTTCTAAAGGAAAACAATGTATGCAAGGATAAATGCTGTACAAAAAGGATACCAGGCCAGATCAAGATTTATACATAGCGGTGATGGGGAGCTCGTTTCGACGTTTCGCGTTTTCAATTAGCCAAATCAACATGGCAAGTTAAGAACAGCATATCCAAATGATACAATTTTATTATCAAAATGAGTGCTCGTTAGTGCAAACGTTGCGCGCGTGGCCCCTCTTTTATGATAGATGTGGTGGCCAGTCACAATCGACTCTTCAATGTTTGGTGGCCAAGTATGAGGACCGGTTCTGTAATCAATCAACCAACACTGGTATGTCAAAGGAACGCAAGATAGGCTGAGAAGATCGGCGTGCAGTCGATTTATCGCCATGCACAAGAACTTGGCCTTTCGCAAACATCAACTTGGCGAATTTTGCGTCGGGACTTGAGTGTACACCCGTACGAGAAGAGGACTCCAATTTTGGCTAAAACAACATCCTTTTTGGGATGGTTGTAGCAAAATTGCCGTATATGAGACGACACCATCTCACACGAGGCTTACTAGGTACCAGTGCATTGTCAAAAAGTTACCCTTTGACTTTGGGCCAGCGGCTTCATTTGCCCGTACTTTTTCGAAAACGATGTTGGTGAGGAGGTCACCATCACTAGCCAGCGCAACAGAACGATGATGGCCAATTTCTTATGGCCCAAATTGAACCATATGGACCTAGGCGACATGTGGTTCCAGTAGGACGGCTCTGCGTGCCATACAGCAAACGCAACGAATCAAATAAAAGAAATTATTAATACTTCGCACACAACTTGTTTTATTTCATTTCAATATCTACCCGCCTTTATTATAAGACAAGCAGCAATGGAGAACGGTTTTATTTACACAGCAGAAATTCATGTAGAATTATCAAACATCGAGAAGTAATGGAATCGATCCTTCGAGTCGATCTAATATTAGAATTAATAAAACATGCAAGGGAGGAATTAACAGAGAAGTTACATGGGCTCATCACAACTACATGGGACAACAAAACTGTCTCCGAGGAAGGGCACAACTCAGTCATCATTCCCGTTACCGAAAAAAGCGTTACAGATGCTATACGACGGCTTTTAGAAAAGAAATGGAAATTCCACGGAACGGTCTATCGACTATTTGTAGATTGCAAAAAGCCGTATGACTGTATAAACCGATTGGAAATGTATCATATCCCTGTAAGGCTGGGAATCCCGAACAAGGTGGTAAAACTGATACAAGCATGTCTAGATGAAAACAAAGGATGAGTCAAAGCAGGAAACGTCTTGTCTGAAATCTTCGAGATACGTAGAGCATTAAAACAAGGAGACGCCTTGTCACCACTTCTTTTTTAAATGGGGCTGGAATATGTAATAGAATGACATCCGCTCAAGCTTACGCTGGCGATCTTGGACCTTCTTGGAGATAGTGAGAAAACAGTGAATAAAAATGAAGAAAGTGTAATAAAACCAAATATATGGTTACTGACTGACTTGGAGCGTTCCAAACTTCGCAACTGCTGGTAAATCTCCGGGGACCGCAAACACTGCCATAAACAAAAAAAAGATCGAAATAAATAAAAGGCTGCGTATTGGCAATGCGATGAAGGTACTATTCTAAACAAATCTTTGGTCCCGCAATGTCCACAGCCCGTATTCTATATTTATAAAACAATAAAAATGCCAGAGTCATTTTACGGATGTGATACTTGATCTCTGACTAAGAAGGAGCAAAATAGATTTCGGGTCTTCGAAAACAAGATCTTAAAGAGAATCTGGGGTTAAAAATTAACTTTATTCAGTACCGACCATTGTCCGAGTGATAAAATCGCGAAGGCTAAGATTAAGGCACGTAAAACGAATGGACAGTGGACAAACAGTCAAAAGAATTATGAGTGGAAAACCCAGGAAGGTCGCTCCTTGGAAAGGAGGATACTATAAGGATGGACCTAGAAGGGATGGAACAGAACAGCGAAATATTGAGGGAATGTACTCATGATAGAACGACTTGGTGGAAGTTTGGCACTTCCAAATGCCGGGTAGGAATAAAAATAAGATCTTTGAGTCCCTTGATGTTTATGAGCAAATGAAAACCACATTTTTTCCGGAAATTGTTGCAATACTTGTAAACGTTGTTTATTTCGAAAAGTCTGGTCACTTAAGGCTTTCTGCAGCATTCTCAACGTTTTGGCAGTTTATTTTTTCTCAATACAATCTGACACTGTAAAATCACTTTTAACTGTTCACAAAACACAAGTGTTACTATGAAACCGATGGAGATAATGATATTAAAGCGTCAGATGCCAATGACAGCACTAGAAGCCCATAAAAATAATTTTCCGAATCGAAATTCCCACAAGTTTTAAATCGGTAAGTCACCTTTCATGTTGATCACAGTAGTAGCCCAGAGTAGTGCAAAAAGTCCGCAGGGAAAGAACATTTCTTCATTCCGCAAAACTAGTGAGTCGGACTATAAATCAATCAAAAACAAAACCAACGGCGTAAATCTATAGACTCGTTATAACGATGGTCGTTAAAATATAAACGAAAAAAAAAATTAAAAAACCTGACCCAATTGTTGTTTAAGTAGGTGCGCTTCAGGGAATCTATTTTTAGTCGAACATCACTCAAAAGAAAACTGGAATTTCAGGCCAAAATCACCGGTCAATCCCCACCATCCCAACCATTTCGAAAACGAAACAAATCAATGAATTACAGGTACGATTAAACCAAACTTCATTTGTCCACCGAGCGAGTTTGAAAAAGTTTTGATGCAATCCGTAATTGTTTCAATTTTAGCGCTCAATAATGAAGTTTTAATTACAAAAAATATAAAAAAATCAAGAAAAACCGGAATATTCCGCCGAATCAAATTATCTCTAAATAAATATGTACTTTATCTCAATGACAAAAGCAGGAAAGATAGAAATGAAAACAAAATAAAAAAAAAAGAAAACAGAACGTGATGTTGAATTTCACCACCCGTCGTTCTCACTCCACTATATTCGACTCTATCAGTAGGCTATCTTGATGGGGTAGTACGAATGACACTTTAGTATTGTCCCAAGTCTTAACGGAGCTGAATATCCTTCACAAATGGCTTAGGCGATCACTTTCTTTCCGCACCTTATCCCTTAAAAGCTGTAGCACATGAACGAACTATAGTTTTACTACGTTCCCTCCGCTATCAAGCCACGCTAGTCTTGTCTAGAGTCATGTGTGTAGCCAGTCGCATATCTGCGATAAGATTAATTTTTTTTTTTTAGTGTTAATCATTCATTTTCTTCGTTCCCCCTAAACCCTCTGCTTCACAGTGTGAACAGAGTGTGTTCCTACTTCCAAATTCCTTTTTTTTTTCGTTGTTTGTTTTCGAATTTGTCGGCATTACGCATTTCGAATCATGTGAGCATACTCCCTCGGTGTTGTCATGACGAGCGATAGTCAACATTTTTTTCTTCTACTTTAGCTTTATGAGTGGGATATTTCCTTTCTCCACGGCCCGCTGTGCAGCACACAAGCTTAATAGTGTGGAGGCTATTAATTAGATCTCTTCAGTAAGCTTCTAGAGCCGCGCACAACGCGATTTTTAGCTTTCCAAATTTCCATTTGCTTGGTTCGAGTTAATTTTAAAACGAAACGCTACGCTCTGACGTACGTACATAGATGCGGATAGCCCACTGACGTAGTATTGGACTGCAGAGGAAATGCTAGTCTCCTCTTCAATGGGATTGATTTTAGTCTTGTGAGCGCGTAAAATTTCGTCAAGAATCGACGGAAATATCGGCGATTTTGCATACGTACTTCGGAGCATGGTGCGTGGGATTTGATATAACTTCTGTTGACGTATTCGTAGCTGTGTAACACAGGTACAAATGAGTATAGCCATTTCGTAGATGGGTCTGCTGACTATGATGAACGCTGCTCCATTAGACTTCAGTAAAATATGTCATTAAAAGCGACTATGAGATATAATCACTGCCTAATAAGTGGTTGCTGCTTCTTGATGAGTCGAATAGATGGAAGCTTCCACAGATATTTCGTTTGTTTTCCCAAGACTTACTCATGGTGCGCCGGAGAACAGGTTTGTACCGCACGCACCAAATGATAAGTGGAACTAATTGGTATTTTGTTTATTGTGGCAAACCCCGTGCGCGATTTTTTTTATTTGCAATGACGGAGCGTGGTCTTAACCAGAGACTAGGGATCCATAAAAAAATCTGCGGTTAGTACGAGTGGGGTTGACTATTTTTATTAGGAGATCGTACGATTAGAGTTTCTTATGGGTGCCAACAATTATAAAATTTCAATTTGAAGTAGGAAATCACTTTGGGCTCTGTTCACTTCCATTTTGAAAGCTTTTTAATCACTTTTCTTAGCACTCATAGTACTCATTATTCAACCACTAATCTGAAAAATAAAAATAAAAACACAAGACAACCTAACAAAGAAGAGACGATGATAATTGATTTTAAAGCTATTTTCTGAACTAAGTTTCGATCTTTGTTGAACTCGAAGAGTTCCACTTGCCAAATGTCGACGCCCTACATAGACTCTGTTCACTTTGGAGAAGAAGAAACAAAAATATGAGAAAGACTGAAAAAGAAGTTTTTCTCAATGTCCGCGACTTTAGGGTTTTGTTGTCTATCCTGACAACTTTAGGCCCAACATTTCGTCCATGATGGGCTGTTTTTTTTTATAATTTATCACTCTATACTGCCAGTACCTAATCTAGTTATTTATACTAATATAAAGAAAAACATATGCCAAGTTAAAACACTCCGATAACTATACAAACATTTGTATGCTTTTTGTTGTCAAATCTTTAATTACAAGTCATGAAAGACTTTATTCGAGATGACAAACCTGAAATGTACTAGCCAATTATCAATCGCTATATTTATTGGAAGGGCCCGATTCAAAGACTCAATATTTCGGTGATGAGTACGCCAGGTCTTTCCCTCTACAACGGACCAGAACTTGTAGTCCATAGGACTTAGATCTGATAACCAGCTGGCCACTCATACGGTGATATTTAGTCGGGTACATTTTTTTTAGCCACTGTTAAGGGTTTTTCGGTTTATGGGCTGGAGCAGAACCTTGTTGAATCTCGTTGGAATGACCAGTGCTTGCGAGCATTGTTCGACTTGGAGGCTCAATGGGATTACTCCAGAACAGTGGTTTGCTAAATTTCACCGAAGTCTTGATTTGCCATCATAGTCCTTGAAAAATATTATAGTACGATAAATAAAACAGCGAATATTATCATCTTTTGTCAAATTACCCTTGTACGAGGTGTGTTCAAAAAATAAGTTGACTATGAATTCCGCGAAAAAATTGACACAAGACTTTGTATTAAATTCGTATAAAATATAAAATTAGGTTTCACAGTTACTGTTGCAAGTCTATTCCGAAGAACATATTTATAAGTAGTACAAGCTCTTCACAGAAGGCCAAGAAGATATTAATGACGATGCCCGCCCTAGGCGCTCCAGCACGTCAAGAATGGATGAAAACCTTAAAGCGGTAAAGAAAATGTTTATTGAAAATCGTCGAGTCAGTATTAGAGAAGTTGCTGACGTTATAAGCCAACCGATATGGCTCAAGCCATGTTATTTTAGGTATGAAATGTGTCAACCAAGTTTATTCCGAAATTGCTAAATTTTGACCAAAAGAACCGTCACAAGAATCGCTCAGGACCTGGTGAATGCCATGAATGGCGAACCGGATTTGCTGAAAAGGGTCATCAATGATGTTGATACATAGGTATATGATTATGACGTTGAGACCAAAGCCCAGGCATCTCAGTGAAAACGACCAGAAGAGCCGAAAATGAAAAAGCACGCCAAGTTGGGTGAAATGTGAACGTTTTTCTTATTGTTTTGCTCGATTAGAAAACGTGCGGATTTGTGGGGAAAAAGTCATGGCTGACCAAAGAGCGTATATCAGACGTGCTTCAAGGATATCGATGAATAAATATTTCCCGAGAAAAATTAATAGTAACCTTATGAATAATTCTCGTATCAGCTGATCACGACATACGATTTTCGATATCACATCATTACATGACTTGCATTTGGACTTTAGTTGAAATGGGATTTGTTCAGAAATTAACAGGAATGTTTCAATTTTACGGGCTGTATTAATAAAATTTCCATGAGATTTGTCGTTATTGGCAAGCAAGTATTTGCACTGCTAATCAATTCGTTCGTTTAGAGTTTTGACGTTCTGGCAATCATTAAATACCAATAGGAATGGAAAGGGCAGAAAAATTTTAAATATGCCTGTCATAGCAGGCATTTTCGAGTGGTATGTGCAAAAGACAGTGAAGACGTTAATAATGGTGATACGTCAAAAGTGAAAATCCTATAAATGCCGTAAAATGCATTTAGATATGAAGTCTTATCACTTTGTCCTAAAAACCATAATCTTAAAGGGCCGTGAGATTAAAGGCGATTCATTGAGCCTCACATAAATAAGCTTTGTACTACGTGTCCTAGATTAGAGGGTGCGTGTATAACATCTAATAGACACTTTTTTAAAGAGATTGATGAAGACGTTAAAATACAATTATTTTCAAAATTCGAAATGCATATGACTTATGTTACAAGTCATTTATCATCACTTTGGGAGCTATTACTTAGAAGACCACGATAAACAATCAGAGGCTCAGAGGTTGGCACTTTAGCTTCTGATCCCGATGACACGGAATTCGAATCCCACAACAGCCATGTTATCGAAACCGTTTTTCGCGGTATTTACCCTCGGTGAAGTACTACCAAAATCTTTGTAGTATACTTGTCTATAAAAAACAACCAGCGTCCTCAGTCGGTATAGACCGACAAATTCCTTCCACCTTTAGAAAAATTAATCACACACAACGTGGGTGATTGAGATAAGCGTTGGTTCCAGTCCTCTACGGGCTTTGATGCAATTTTTCATAAAAAAAAAATTATAATGATAGTAGGCACAGAGCAATCTTTTTTGAGTTCATGAGTGAGCCAAATGCCGAGCTAAATTTGCAGAAGACAGCAACTAGAACCAGATATTACTTCTCCTATTAAGCTTCTTACATATTCTACTTGCAAAAAAATGTTTTTGGTTCAAGATAAAAGTTCAAACTAATAATAACTAAGTCTGCGTTAATGACGTCAATGAGCTCAACGAATCATGAGGCAAATGAACAAATTAATTAATTTTCGTGTTGTTTTCTATTGACAGTACTATACAATGTGGAAATGTGGCTCAAGTACTGTGTTTTTACATAGTATAATTGTGTTGTCTATTTCATCACCATCATCCTATACTACTGTGATCAAATTAAAAGCAACTTTAAACATTGGGGGTACATCGATTCAGAAAAAAATATTTTTTTATACTCGTAGGTTGGTAGGCTGTCTTTGCGTCTGTATCCAATGTCATATCATTATTTTCATCAATTTCATATTGTAGTTATTTACTGCTTTGAAAGTGACGTGTTTTAAAGTGATTTTTAAAATGTCGGATTTGAGCAAAGAAGTTGCATTAAATTTTGTTTACGAAACGAATTTTCTGCTGTCAAAGCATTGAGGATATCGAAGAAGGTCTTTCGTGATTAGGCTTTAACGCAAAAAATGTTGTTTACAGGTGGTACAAACAATTCAAAAAGGGCAGAGAAAGTTGTGTTATTTCCAATCGAACAAAAACATGAACTCATAAAAAAGGTGTCAAGAAATTCAAAGATTTAGCATTGATAAATCGCCAATCGATAATTGAAGACATTGTTAACATTTTTGTAGTAAGGTTGGGTCAATTCACATGATTTTGAAAGACCACCTGGGTGCCAGACGGATCTTATCTTATTGGTCCAAAAACACCCGATGTCTTTGAAAAAGCACGAAGAGTTAATAACTGTAGAGAGATGAATTCTGTGGTCATGAAACGTACCACAACTGAAGATGAGACTTTGATAGCGATCCAAAAACAGCAGACCAATCGACCAACGATTAAAAAATTACGACAGTATTGCTCAAGGTAATGTTAACAGCTTTTTTCCATTACCATGGTCTGGTGCACTATAAACACTTTCTGTTAACAAAAAGTAAGAGAATTCGCCTTTTAATTTGATCATTGTACGATAAAACTTTAGAGTTGTGTAGAATATTCCAGTGCAACACGTATCTCATGCCGCCGTTATTAGCGAAATTTTAGAGCTCTCATTTTTGAAAATCTACAATCCTTCCAAGTCAAACCAGTTTACTTGCAATTTTTTTCACTTTCCACATCTACATGTTTTGGTAGTCAAAATAGGTGTCGATAAGAGCTCATTGTTTTGGCATATTTAAAATCAGAATAGTGGCTAATCCTTCATGATTTTGCTTCCTCGAACACGTCACTTGCAGCTGTTTCTGTGACATCCTAAATAAGTGCAGAGATCACTAAACAGGTGCTCGAAACACTACAAAATCTCGAAATAAAGTATTCCAAATAACAAACAAAAACTGCCTCATGATCTAAAATAAATTTTCGTACACAACCATCCGAAACACATTGTTTTATTAAGTACTTTTCAGGAAGCTGTTGGCTGCTGAACATATGTCAACCGTATTCCAAAATTTTTGAAATTTTCAAACGGCGTTAATGTCCAGGACAAGTTGTGTACGATTTATCATTCCCACCTAAAAAATGCTGTTCTCCAACGAAAAGTTTTTGTTTTGAATCGAAGAAAATGTCACCTAATTCAAAAATACCGTTTGTCGGTTTACAATGACTTTTATGCGATCACTCTTGATTAATGTACAACTTAGGTTCGACAAAGTAGGAGAAGATATATAACATCTACGTCCTCTCCCTCAACACGTTCGACGAAGTGCTCAAGATTTTTACAAAATCTCAATTATAGAACCCGTATGTGTTCACCCAGTGACCCTGAATTTCCGAGTATCTGAATTTCTCAACAATGATTCATATCCGAATGGATTGAACGGCAACAACAGTCATAGCGCAGGCATCAGCACCAGTGGCATCGGCAGCACCCATGCCAGGGCCGTAGTCAGAAATCTCATATTGTCTGAATGTTCCGGCGTGTTTGCATGTTTCTCTGTTTTGAGTTTCGTTTTTTTTTTTAATTTTGATTTTCAACAAACAGATAATGAATACATGTCGAGCATGGAAAATGGCTTTTAGATAAATATACAGAAAATGTGAAAAGAAATAACTTGATTCCCGAGACGTTGGGACTGTCTCTATAGTCGGATTCGATTAGCAAAATATTAAGTAAACACATTAGATTGTCATGAGTTGGAGGACAGTTGGTGTGGGTTGTTGTGATATAGAAAATTCATTTAAAATCACTTTTGCTGAAGTAAACTTAATTTATTTGATGATGCGATGATGGTATTTAACACGTCCGCGCTTTCATGCAGATCGAAACGGCAATAGACCCACCGACTATTCATTAAGCACGAGTCCAAAAGTACAAATTGAGTTCTGCATATATGTAGTCGTAAACCTTATCATATCAAGCAGAAAATACTCGCTTCGTCTGGGGCCATTTTCAAGATGAATCAGTGCTTCACTCAAAAACCAACATTTTTCCTTTACTCGTTGCCTATTTCGTTTTGAAAACGACCGACGAAAAGTGTCAAAGCGAAAGATCATATTTTCGCTGTTATAATATTTTACTAAAGTTTTTTTTATTTTTATTTTTTCATCTAAAATTAAACCTGAACACTACGTGTATCCCCGCTGTAGTCTCATCTCAATGACTAGTGCGACGACAGATAGATAGAAATCATACCAAGCAGCGTTTATGACAGCGCTGTCAGTTACTAATGTTTTCCTTTATACTGATTCTGAGTTTACAAAATAACAAAAAAGACAATTTGTAAATTCCTGAGCGAAATTTTCGACCTTTTGATCGAGTTTTTTCTATGCGAGAATCACCCAACTTTAAAATTCAAAAATCTGAAGGACACACATTTATCTTCCCGCAACAACAATAAAATAAATTTAAAATAGCGACAATTATGTTTTTTCTGTATTTAATAAAAAAATATCTCAACAAAACGATTTTTGATGATTTTAATTTTAATTTTAACGTCAAACACAATGAAAGAAAATCAAAACGAACTCGGTGACATCGGAAGTGATGACGGGTAGGATAAGCGTTGACCTTGGTGCTTAACAGGGTAGCATTAAAAATTTACAGGAAATTAAAATGCTTTTCTAATAACAATTTGTCAAAAATCATTATTCGCAACCCGGATTTTGTTTATAAAAGAATGAATTTAAGGAAAGATAGATAGAAACAGCTCACGAATGATTCGCGACATGTGTCAAAGTCGATCATGCATCGATGGCATCACCATTTCATCGTGGAACAACTTGTATTTTATTATCTAAACTCGTGCTCTGCAAAAAGTGTTTTTGGCTCAACTCAACCATTTACTCTAGTCATAATCGACCTACTGAGTAAGCAGCTCAAGCCGTAGTGACCCATTCTTGCACCAATTTCACGCTATTAGACATACGGTCAAAAAGTCATATGTGCGAGGGGATACAGTGGAACATATTACTGCTGTTCCGCTAGTGGTAATGAAAACCGTGATTTATCCATTCGTCGTCGTTCACAGCAATTGGAATTGTGTTACTCGATTACGTGGAAGATTTTACCCAAGGATCTTGGTCTAAAACCTTACAAAATACAGCTCATACAAGAATAGAAGTGGAACGAGGAGCCACAGCGTTCGGTGATGAAAATCTGGAAGAAGATCCGTTTTTTTATCGAAAAATTGTCTTCAGCGATGAAGCGCATTTCTGCTTGAATGAGTGTGTTAATAAATAAAACTGCCATATTTGGTCCGATGAACAATCTGAGACAATATAAGAGCTGTCAATATGCTAACGCCAATTGCAGCTAAAGTCACTCAAAATTGGACTCTCCGTATGGATCTTTTAAAATGCAATTCTGATCAATATTTGCACAAAATAATGCTAGAAAAATAAACGGCTGGTATTGGTTTATCAATTTAAATGAACCTTTTATAAACTTTTTCTATTTTATTGTAGTTTTATTGACAATTAAAAACCAAACACTTAAAAAATCACTTATCATATTTGGTAGGTGCAATATAATATGAGACAGGTACGAGTAAAGAGACATTAATTCATTAAAATACTTGTAGTGTTCTTGCTTTCGAATGACGTAAGGTATATTGACTTATCTTAAACCAGTGCCGAGAAAAGTGTTTTCGAAGTTCAGAAAAGGAGAGTTTTCAGGGCGACAATTTTTCGAAAAAAAACCGAGTTTTTACGTATTTCGCCATCATTTTCGTTTTTTGAGGTAAGTGCTTTTAGTGTGTAGAAATCTCGTCTTAAATAATTAATTGGTATTTCTAACAGTATTACGTATTGATTATTTTGACTAGTTTCCAAGTTGCCTCGTCGCCTCTTCAAAAAAACGCAAAGGCTCAGTCCGATTTTCGCAAATGCCAAAAGTAATTTTTTTGGGAATTCAGAAATATATTTTACCCACTTCTACTTATCTGATTTTAATTTTCTTTGAGCCATTCGATGCAGAATTGCTTGTAGATTTAGAAAAAAAAATAAAAAGAAAATATTTTTTGATCGAAACTTGTTTGCTGTCTCCTTAATAATTAAATAGGAAGACGTTCAAAAAGTGAAAAAAAGTGAAATGTTCGAAACATTCCACATACGCCCCATTACACTACAGTACTTATACAGAATTCAGCATTTTTCAATTGCTATTTTCATTTAAATTTCTCGAAAAGTCAACATTTGTGTTAAGCTCTCCGTCAAATTTTGGCACATAGTTCTATCCAGAATCGACATCAGCTTTAAATTGACTAAAACAGGAATGGCAGATCGTAGGATTTGGGCTGATCATCTTCCCTGTAACGCTATGTGAACAACTGGTTTTAAGGCAAGAAATATAGAAAAGGTTTTTGTGCTTCAGATCGACACGCACAATGTTTTTGTCTACTTTATGCCACAATGATTTATAAGCCCATGGTTTATAGATCTATGTCATGCTGTGAAATTTCTGTCAAATTCGAAGACCTCTGCAGGATTGCAATGAATAATTTTTGCTGCCTCATTAAGGTGGAAATAACTGAGATTTTTGATTTTAAAAACCATTTAGGGTAGGTAACTAACTGGTGATTTTGTCATTCAATCGTGCGGATGATGACTGAATTCACTGCGCATATGACTTTGCTGTGATTGAATGAGCACAAGCTTTCGAGGACATTGAAAGGATAAAATGGGTCTGAAGGTAAATGAGAGCTTCATCAATATTCAAAGGTTTCGTCTACTTTGGATCACTACTGATAAATGGCATCGACACTAGCGTTAAGATTGGACGCAAAATAACTCTTACCAACTGCCAAAGATAAGCCTCCTCTTGAAAAATCAAGGTAACTCGTACAAATGTATAAATTTGTGTTATTCCGATCATTGAGAGTCTCACCTTCGCTAGCTAAATATCACTTACACTATTAAATCTGTGATGCTGATGCCCATAATATAATATAAGGAAGACAATTAGGGTTTTTTGTAAACTGCCGAAATTTTCTTTTAGGTTAAGCCCCTAAATGGCTGCAGTGGTTCCGCATGATTCACATTTATTTCACAAAGCTTCCATCACTATACCGCTGTATTATAAATTTCGGAAAAATACTTGTGCCATCCGCTTTTCGGCGACTCGTTAGACGGATGCCGTTGAGTTCGCAAGGATATGCAAGCTTTTTCGATAGCAGTTAGTGTCCCATGGTGGTGTTTTTTTAAGGGAGTTTTCACTTTTGGAAATAAAAAAAAGGCTTCTGTGGATCGGGCTATCTGAGTCCGTTTTGCGTCTGATGGTCGATCACCTTGGAGTAGGTGAGGTGTGCATTGTGGTGACGGAATTTTCAATTTCTGGCGCTGGGTTGACCCAATATACCCATATTTTCCGTCATTTTCTCAATGCTAATTCGATCGCACCAGTTGCTTATTATCGTCGGTTCTTATCTTTGAAGAGCTGGTGCCACTTAACAACTTTTGTTTTTCTTAAAAATTTTACTAACTCTCAGGTTGTTCAGTGGAGATGCTATTAGGTGCTATTAGGTTTGTTGTTTAATTTTATTAAAAGTGGTACGAAAGAAAAGTTTTATGTAAATCTATTAACTGTCACAGTAGTTTTGTACACTGAAAAAAACTGGAATATAGTGCAGTAATATCATTTTTGGAAGGCGTAGCATCAAAACAGGTTTATAAACGATTGTTAAAAGCTTATAAGGACTCTTCACCTTCGATACAAACAGTTAAAAAATGATAAACATGAAGGACGTCCAAAAAGTAAGTGAACAGAAAACATAACAAAAATACAGGATCGTCGGCTAAACGAAAGAGATTTAGTTGAAGCTCTAAATATTTCATTAGGCAGTGACAACAATATTTTGGTTGACATTTCTGGTAACAGAATGATGTGTGCAAAATGAGTTAATCGTTAAAATTGGAACAAAAATACAATCGTATGCGACTTTCCCAACAACATTTTAAAAAAGAAGAAAATGATTTTGCGCAAAACAAAGGCTAAGGTGCGGTGTGAATCCAATAAGAAGGTTTCAGCATCAGTTTCTTTAGGATGCAAAAGAAATTTTATTTATGGATTACCCCCGAACTCGTAAAACAATTTTTACTGCAACCTTTGGGCCACCTGAATGTAAAAATCTGTGAGACCTGGTTTACAAAAAAAAAAATGTTTCATCAAGAAAACGCACGCTTTCACACAGCACAAAAAAACCATAGCAAAAATCAGTGAACTTAATTATGAAGTGTTGCAACATCTCCCTTTTCGCGACACGTGGCTCGTGTTTTCCAAGTTCAACGTAAAACTCGAAGGCGTACCCGTCTTCAGTCTGTTGCTGCATTTGCAACTTGCACTGAGTCTCTCGAGAGGAGTTTCCTAAAAACCCAATCTAGCTCGAACGAATGCTCAGTCATGTCAAGATTTTTTTTGCCGATGTTTTTTGTATGAACCCCCTATAAATAAAAAGTTTTTGGACTCTCGTTCCCAACATTTTTATCAACCCATAGACAATCGCTAAATACTTAGTTTGAAAAGTGGAATTTGCACTACTGCATCACCTCCACGTGGTATTTCCCTCATAACATCGCCCGCTTAGTTTATGTCCATCCACACCTTGCTCTGTGGTTGATTTTTGTCCACATCTGGTCACCTTCTGATTTATTATGTCTTCCCATTTGGAGACTGCACACTTGTGCAATCTAGTTCTAAAATTATCCACATTCTCTCCCGACGCTGTTGCAGAAATGTTCAAACACATTCACTGTCAACATGTCGGCAAGGCATTTCGAAATCCAAATAAAAACAAAAAACCATGATATACAGGGTGTCCCACGAGCAGTGTGCCAAAAAGCTGCAGCGTGTAGGTCTAGTCAAGACAAGAAAAAAATCGTATGGGAGGGGGGGGTCTTTTTCCCCCCGTTTAGCCGGGAGGGGCAATTTTCTAAAAAACTGACTTAATTTGGAAAAAAAATTATTAAAAATCAACAGTAACATCCACAATGCCACAATATATCTTTTTGTAAAGCCAGAAACCTCTTCTTTCATACTGATTTTAAATGAAGCTGTTTTAAGGAGTAGTTTTTGAGAAATTAATTTTCAAACTCAAAATTTTGAAAAAAAATTCGAACTATTTTTTTTCAAAATTGTATGTAATTAAGTAGTAATTTTTTTTTAAAAATTCAATGCTCTCATTAGTTTTTAGTTAAAAGCAGAAAACCGGATGCAAAAATGTCTTGTAGTTTTTGAGAAATTAAAAAAAATAACCGAACCATTTTTTTCTAAGAAGAACCTTTTTTTTGGTTTTGACGCGGCTGGACTTGTAGACAAATTAATGTATGAAACATTGACCTCTTTTTTATTATTTTTAAAAACTTCGGAGTTTTATGAGCATACAATAAAGTGATACAGTATTGGAATAACCCTGGATTAATTCTTTTTTTTTTCATTGATAACGCCTGAAAACTGACCTGCGAATTTCGTCTGGGTCCGCCCGCCGCCGATGGGTTCTACCCGAATTTTGGATTTGGTCCGACGCAATCCCTCCCTTAGTACAAGGAGGATGGCTATTATGCTTGGAGTGCCCAAATCTAGAGTATGGAGAGTGCTTCATACCGAAAACTTACATCCGTACCATTTTAGGCCAGTTCAGGGACTCACCTCAAACGACAAGTTTTTGAGAGCAGAATTTTGTCGATCATAACTGCTTCGAGATGAAACTGAACGAAACTATTTTGCAAGGATATTCTGGTCGGATGAAGCACAGTTTACCAGAGATGGGGTTACTAACTTCCACAATTTGCATCATTGGAATAGCACCAATCCACACAACAAGAAACAAAATAAATCACAACACCGCTTTAGCTGTAATGTTTGGCTTGGTATTGTTGGACAAACTGTAATCGGGCCCCGGTTTTTGAATGCTGTTATTAATGGAGAATCATACCTGCAATTCCTACGAGACCTTTTGCCCGATTTGATGGACAACGTTCCTTTGGCCATAGCAGATAATTTAATCTACCAGCAAGATGGAGCACCAGCATACTAGAGCTTACAGGTTAGAAACTGGCTGAATGATCATTTTAGTGACCGTTGGATCGGAAGAAGGGGCCCCACGGAATGGCCACTTAGATCACCAGATTTAACTCCTCTAGATTTTTATGTGTGGGGATTCATGAAGAATTATGTTTACGAAGTGGAAATAGTATCTTTGGAACAACTGAAAGAACGGATTGAAGTCGCTGGAGTCAAATTGCAGGAAAATTTGTCAAGCATAGATATGTGCAGCCATTAGGAGAAGAAGGAGATATAATCTTTGCCTTCTAAAAAATGGGGATCATATTGAAAATTTATTATAATAAAACTCCGAAGTTTTTAAAAATAATAAAAAAGAGGTCAATGTTTCATACATTAATTTGTCTACAAGTCCAGCCGCGTCAAAACCAAAAAAAAGGTTCTTCTTAGAAAAAAATGGTTCGGTTATTTTTTTAATTTCTCAAAAACTACAAGACATTTTTGCATCCGGGTTTCTGTTTTTAACTAAAAACTAATAAGAGAATTGAATTTTTGGAAAAAAATTACTACTTAATTACATACAATTTCGAAAAAAAGTAGTTCGAAAATTTTTTTTTTAATTTTTTTTGCGAAATTTTGAGTTTGAAAATTAATTTCTCAAAAACTATTCCTTAAAACAGAATGAAAGAAGAGGTTTCTGGCTTTACAAAAAAGTATATCACGGCATTGTGGATGTAACTGTTGATTTTTAATATTTTTTTTTCCAAATTAAGTCAGTTTTTTAGAAAATTGCTCCTCCCGGCTAAACGGGGGGGAATAGACCCCCCCCTCCTGTACGATTTTTTTCTTGTCTTGACCAGACCTACACGCTCTAGCTTTTTGGCACACTGCTCGTGGGACACCCTGTATATCTGATATCAAATACTCTAAGCCGCAAAGATAAACAGGCGCAGAATTTCGCTCCACCATCAACCCATCCCCAGACAGTATCAGTTTTCCAAACTTTCAACCATCTAGAGAGGGTCAGTAATCTTTTCAGCAAACACTGCATCGTATCTCGACAAACAAAATGCAAGATACAGAGAAAAAGATACTCGAAAATGCACAAATAAACCGATATCTGCATTTTTCGAAAATCTGTCACTTGTATCTTATAAATATGTCGCACGCCATCAACACCCAGTCTTGGTTATTTCTACCTCGATACACATTTTTATAGCTTGCATTCCTCAATTAAAAATAAATAAATATCTGTGCGAACGTTTTTTTCTGTGTTTTTGGATTTTGCTTCATTTTTTTCAAATTTTATATAAAAAGTTTATTTTGCCACTTTTATATTTTTACCTGATTCTAATGAACGTTTAAGTAGGCGGCTGTTGTAGTATAGTAGATGTGAAGGCTATTTGATGTTCTTGCCGCAGAGACTCGTACTTTCACTTGTCGGATTTCGCTCTGTAGCGCATCGTGCATAGCCTATGCGATTGAGTACGCGATTGAGTGTGCAGTAATTTAGTGTTTTACGTTGGTCTTCCCCATGACCCTGCGACTTGTATTATTGAAATGTAGAACGCTTCGTAGCCAGACTGGTTCGGATAGACAAACAAATCTGTTTTAGACAATGATTCTGAACTCGCACTATCAGTGTTTACGAGAATTGTTGCACAAAGTACGAATGCGAGTCATATTGAGCTGTTTAATAAATTCCATCCGCCGTTTAATGTTAATCGCTTACGGTATTCACATGCCATACGGCGAGCTACTACAATAAGACTTATCCGGTTTGCATTACTGAGATTCGAAATCTCTTTCCGATGCGAGAATTTCACAATATACTCGTCGTTATTAGGACGGGTGCCTGCAGTCAGGGAAACAATTATTTACGAAAAGGTCATAAAACAAAAGTACGAAATGGCAAAGTGATAGATTGACAGATTCTAAACGAATTGAGATCTTTACGATGTCCCCAAACAAACAATGTGTTGTACGTGGACACAATAGCTAACAAGAGGACACAGTGGCGAGGGAAGATCAACATGACGCGAGCGAGCAAAAGAAGAATGCATTGTTTAACGTATCTACGAGTTTCATTTAATTCTAGCGCACGACTAAATCGTGAAATGCATTTGTAGAGCGAATTTACAGATCACGTAGGACTAACTATGCGTAAATCTACTAACAATTACGAGGAATTAGACTGCATTTTCACGTTAATTGATCTCAACAGACCCATGCTCGGGCAGAGCGAGCGCAGGACATGATGTGCATCGTACAGATGTTGTTCGGCTACGGGTATCTTTTACTTGGCTTGGTTTTGTTAAAATATGCTAACATGTGACTGAGGAGCTGTTCTGTTTGTCTTTTGGTTTTAATTAGTTTCTGTGTTCAACTGAAACTGATTGGTTTGGGGTTTTTTTTTGTTTGGTTTTATTTTGGCTCAGAGTTTAGGAATTTGAATTTGGTTATCTGTTGACGTTTCAGCTGCACGAGATGAGACATTTTTCGTCTTTTTTTAGGATGATTAGAATTAATAACTATTTCCAAATGACCACCTCAGCACATGCCTGACACAGGGGTGCCGAAAAACAATTTAAATTTACTGCTCTAAACAATAAATTTTTCAAACGTCCCACCTGAATCTTTATCTCCTTTTCGAATGTGATTTTTATTTTAAAACGCCACCCGAAACACAAATGCCCCTCAAGTACATCCCTCTCATCTTTATTGCTAAATCGATAAATAGAAAAACAACATTGAGTGTCTAAGGGTTCATAAAATCATCGAAAGGCGACGCATATAAAGCGATTTTTTATTACCCCACGACTAATGTTATTGCGAAAGCAATTTCCATAGCACTAAAAAAAGAAAAAAAATGAATTGAAAAAGTTTTGATACATATTTTAGGGAATATATCGAGGAAAAACGGTTATTTTCCTTCACGGTGAATACGTTTTCCATATCAATAAATAAGGAAGGATGCGATTTAATGGCAACACATTTGGTTACTACAAAAGTGACATGTATGTGCGGGAAGGATGGTAATGAGGAACGGCAATGTCAATTTATTGGACTTATGGGCATTTAAGTGGGGTCATAATGGGGAATATATTTTTGGTTACGGGTTTTTGATAGAAAAAGGGTTGTAGGCCAGGGCTTTGTGTGTTTGTAAATAGGCAGATTAAGTACCTTACTTTTTTCCAGGCTTTTGCTTTTTTGGTCCATTGTATTGCTAGACAGATACCAAAAACGTAGATAAGGAAGTTTATCAGTACCCGACTGAGTGGAAGCACTGCGTAACATCATTTTTCAAGACTTGGCTACTGCGGAACTTGTACCTCATCCTATCGGTATCAGTGATCCGAACACTAACAACTAGGCATTCGCCAAGCCTCCCTGTCATGAGTTTATTTCTTCCGTGTTTCGCTGTTCTATTCCAACTCTTCTAGGTTTATCCTTTAATGATCCTCCAATCCACGGTTCGGCTTCCCTGGCGGTTTTTCCACTAAGTATTCTTTTGACTGTTCGTCCAAATATACGGGGTTGTTCAAAAAATAAAGTGACATTTTATTTTTCTCGAAAAATATATTTATTTATTCATTTGTCCGCATCAAACAAATCTTCCTCAGATATAACAGGCTTTCGTTGGCACTTTTTTAAATTTTCGAAGCACCTCCGGTATACCCTTTTTGATATACATATATAGCCTTGAGTTCTTCCATCTATGCGGTCTTTTTATCTTCAACCGTGGCAACTCTCCGTCCTTTTATGTTTTTTTTTTAGTTTTGAGAAAAGAAAAAATCGCTGGGATCAATTCCGGTGAATACGTTATTGCTTTTGGCCAAAATGTTACCAATAAGCAACGACGAGCATAAACTCACACAACAACCATGATTTTTTCCCCCGCAAATCCGGACGTTTTCTTCGTATTGCTCGCATAACTTCAAGGTAATATTCCTTATTCACCGTGCGACCATTCGGAAAGAACTCATGATGAACCATGGCACTTTAATCCAAGACAACAATGAGCAAAACGTTCATACTTGATCGAATTTGACGTACTTTTTTGGAACTTGGACCTTCTGGTCGCTTCTATTGGAAAGATCGGGCTGTGGTTTCGACATTATATCCATGTTTCGTCAGCAATGTTGACTTTTCAACAAATCTTGATCATCATTCACGCCATTCGATGCTTGTCGCTTCGTTTCTCTCAAAATATTTCATACCCCGACGATTCAATGCTTTCATCTGCAGAACAGGCTCGGGATATATCACAGTCAACAGTTGAAGTACGTTGGAGTGCTTAATTTTATTTTTCACACAGAATTTAATACAGATTCGTTGATCTATTTTTTTTCAAAAACAAAAAATTGCCAAGGACGCCAAAACACGTCTAATCTTTATGTCTGTGAAAAACAAAATAAATACCCAAATTGCTGACAACGACATCATATGTTAGGGGACATGTGTATCAACATACCAGAAAAAACATTTTTTGTTGATCTCTTGCATCGTCCTCTTTAGGCGAAAAGGCACCTTCGCAGTCTGTTATGGACGTCGGCTGCTTGGTATTAAGGAATTTTGCAATGACCGTAAAAGAATGGTAATCTAAAGATGAAAGCTGTGGATTATAGACTTTCCTAATGAAGCTAACGACCATCACAGAAGTCTGAGGTTTGGCATTATCGTGGCGGAAGATGGTGACCTTTCTGTTGACCAATTTCAGTCGTTTTTCCTCAAGTGTTTACTTAGTCTTGCTAGCTCCTGAAGATAGACTTCGAAATCGACAGTTGTGTAAAGAATTATAGTAGCTCATACTGCACAAGAGCTTACCGATCCTAGCAAATATACAGCATCATCTTCCTTGTAGACCAAGTTTTTTGATGATTTGAGCAGTTTTATTCGCTTCAAAAAGGGCTCTCAATCACCCTGTTTTAGATGCGATCCAAGGATTGAGTCATATTGTGGGGTGCCCGAGCTGTCAGCTATTGTTTCGCTAGCCAATCGCGTTCTTAAGTTCTTGCTGTGTTGATGGGAAGCTCGTTAACGATATGAAAAACTATCTCGGGGTCTACTTCCAGTACCAACCTAATATTTTACATTTAAATTCCCAGAACGAAAGTGAGAACGATTTCCTGGGACTTATAGAGCACTCATCCTTTCATAGTATAAAATTGTAAAATATAGCTATGTTTCTCTTCACGCAACCTACCAATTATCAGTTGTCAGAGAGACATAGAGTGGTCATACAGGCCAATCCAAACTACAAACAACCCCTTTGATACCAGTATACCTAAAATAATTTTGCAGTTTTTTTTTTCTTTTTGTTATAAACATCTACGGAATTGAAGGGAAAAAAACTAATCAGCTCTTCATTATGCAATCAGGTTTCGAATAAAACTATACAGACTCAAAGCTACTAATTCGGGCTTAGGGGTCCTGATATAAAACAAATAAATGTCTTGCAAAGAAATGAGTCCGGAATCAATAATATTAATTCTTTTCAAGATAGAGATAATAAATATTCAACAACAATTTTACAGTAGTTTTTTAGTCTTCTACCTTACAAAGCTAGGGTAGGGAAGACTTATGCAACGGCTTTCCTGTCTATCGTTCTGTCCGTCCGTCTCTAGGCATATATATATAATATATCTGTCCATCCGTCGGTCCATACGCATATATCAAACTAAACTTGCTGAGCATCTATGAGTCTGAAACTTGGCAGTTTTATAGAGTACATGATTTTGAGCTCGTATCGACGGTTTTAGAAGCCTAGCTACTGTGGTTCCTGATATCCAGGTAAAAGCTTACAAAATTAAAGGTAGAAGACCTGGAATTGTAACGTGGCTCCCGGCGAGCTTATCCCATCTTATTTAATTATAGAAAAATCAATTCGCTGTTTTCCAATATATGGCGCTAACGATTCATTCTGATCAGAAAGAAAATAAACGTCACAGGGTAAGCTTGTGCATCGTCATTATATTTGGAATTTCAATCGGCGTAATGTATCTTTTTGTGCTTGAAAAATTTGACTTTCGAGCGAAATAATATCAATTTCTGAAAAACTTTGCTCTGCCTTCAGTTCGAACAAGTCGATAGGCGAAGCGCATCAGACGATGACAGAGGTTTGCGACAAGGTTTCTATTGAAGAAAGAACATATTGCGAATGGTTTTTAACAATAGTGGTGGTTTCACCGAAGAATATCAAAACTGTCCCAGACCGATGAAAAAGTCTGAAGACGCAGAATTTGAGGCAATTCCATTGATCAATATTAACCGAAAAAAAAAATTTGCAGATTGACTAGCCATAACTCAATGAGCTTTTTTCTATGGTTTAAGAGCTTGTGGAATTATCCAAAGCACCATAATTGGAAACCATATAAATTGAAGGGGCCAAGGCTTCTTGACTTCCGACTAACACCTGTTCGGATCGCTAATGTATGGCCTAGTTGTGCAGCGCTTCCGAATTTTTGAAAGTTAAAATTTAGGTTGCCTCAGAAGACGTGCGATTTTACCAACCCATTGTGCTGCCAGAAAGATGGGTGACATGTCTAACAAATGATGGACAATGTTTTCCACTTGTTTTCGATGTAAAGCTCCAAATTTTTGAAAAAAAAAACAGAAGCAGCGGATTCCCATCCCATCTGATACATATTTTTACAAATCGAACTAGTTGTTCATTATGCAATTATGCGTCGTTCGACACTGGTCCGGCATCGATATGATTATTTGTTCTAATGATACCTCAAGAACATATAAACGTACGCACGTACACATGCATGGATTCAAAATGCGGAAATGTACTTTCAGCGCCTGAGGTTGTGCAACTATTGTCGCATCAAACAAGGAACTTTTCAAACAGGTTCATCTGTCGTCTGTTTTTCATTTAGTAGTTAAACCAGGATGTATTATAGAATTAATTGTTGTTTGATGATGTACGGTCCAATGAATCACACCGAAGTCAAAGTCTAATTTTAAGGCATACTTTTGAAAAACATAGTGAGATATTGAACTGTTCAAATCCATAAAAACTCGTTTCATCACTTCATAAATAAATTTTTGTTTTTTTGTTTCTAAAAATCAAAACAGCCAAAACGAATGTACACGACATTGAATATTGGTTCAAGTAGCATCCCTTTAAGCATGTGGTCCAGAGAAACGACGCTCATAAATGTCACGGTGATGTCACCTCGAGAGCTCTATTACCCCCTTCGCACTCGCCTCTTATCGTGCATGTGTTGACGCCATCGCACCCGATCAAAGTGTTGGAACAGATAACTCCCAACCACGAGTCGAGACGATTTAAGCAATTACATTGTGTCTAATGGGGCAGGGCGTGAAATAAATTTTGTCAGCTACAGCGACGCTTCGTCGAAAATGCTTTTCTCTTTCATTCGCAAAAATAGCAGGTTTACACCAAGTAAACTTGTATAGATATGTGCATGTATCGGCCTGTCTAATTGAAAGTATTGCAAACGTGCGTGTATGTCATACTGAATAGAAATAACCCGAGCTCATTGAGAATGACGATACAGTAACAAAAGCGTTTCTTTTCTGCGGATACAAGCATCTATCTGAAACGCTTTTGAAAATGGATAAGAATATCTATGGATGTACATGTCGCAGCGACCTTCGAAATCCTTTCGGGGCGGGTGATTGGTCTCGCTCAATGCCACTCGAGGCCTCTACTATAAATCATATTAGACGACCAGTAATAAAAAAGAAATACTCCCTCTATGCAGATATTATACATAGATACATACATCCATTGTATTTGAAATTTATTTCAATTCCCTGGAACGTTGTTTATACTGGGCTTGCGGAAATCTCGAAACGTAGAAGTTAAAAAAAATATTTTTTGGCACGCCTGCGAGTATCTGTAGATGTGCGTACGAGTATATCTGCATGCGTTTAGATGCGTCTTGTAAATTTAATTTGTAATCAGAATTGAAGCAAATGAAATCTGAGTGAAATTGAGTGTGCTGCTGGTTCATTCATTGAAGAAGATATAGTTTAATGAAAGCCACATGCGTTGGAATGTTTTTAGTTTCGGGTGATGGATGGATGAGTGGTTTTTGGCGCATGAGATTCGAGAAAATAACTCGAAGTAGGTGAAACAGGTGGGAGCCATTTGTTTAAACTTCTTGGTTTTATTTTTGATTGAATTGAGTTGTTTTTACGCGTCTCTCGGGGCGGGCATGTGCTCTTCATTTTTCATTGAGATGCAAATAATTTTTTTTTGTTTTTTGGGGACATGCAGAAGAATCGGATTTTGGAGGTGGTATTTATTGTAGATGAAGTGTTTGCTTGGGGGAGGGGATGCATTCGGTGGATTTATTTAAGTCGATTTACTGGCATTAATGCAATAGCGTACGGTGGGACATTACAGAGGCTCTTTCCAACCCATTGGTTGAAGTTCCAAATTTGATATCAAAAAGACAAGAATATCTTATGAATTCCTTAAGAGGACCCTGTAACCTCAGGCAGTCCTTACAAAGAGGTACATATATGTCCACGACAAGAAACGATATGCTCCGCCGGAATTTATTTCCAACCAAAGGTTATGTTTCTTAAGTATAAGCAAAAAACTCAATAGTCGCCAAGGTCCTTGCTACAGTCCCCGATATTTTCTGATTAAGTAATCACTTTGTCTCGCCTTTTTACAATCCCTTCCTACTTTAATAATAAAATCGCATTTTCGAATTCAGAGCGCCTGGAAAAAATTGTTGACTCGAAAAATAAAAATCATAATGGAAAGAATTCTTAGTCACATCGCATACAGAATAACGCAGAATATCAAAAGTCGGGGTAAGTTTCAAACAAGATTTATCAAATTTCTTTTTTTAAAAACGTAAACTTTGCAATGGTTAAGAATGCAACGGAAACTATTTATAGCCATTCGGAATGGAGGCGTATTCAGAATAGTCTCAGTTTAAAAACTGTCTGTGATCCAAAACAAATAGAACGCTACGGCCGCTTTAAAATGTCTCGAAATGTCAGATGATTTTTTTTTTTAATTCTGCTTTAGATTTTACGAGATAACCTGACCATTCAATTTCACGCCCTACAGCATTCAATTCGGCGTCGTCCTATTGTCCCACATCATCCAAGACTCATTAAGCGGGTAATTCTCATTACTCCAATTAAACCACTGCCATCGCACTGGCATTGCATTCAAATATTAAACTAAAATTGCGGTTAATCCACATGGTGACCACAGCCTCTCAGCCGTAGGCCTGATTTTCACTACGCATCGTCGACGTACTTCAATACTTAATTGCTGGGCTTTACATGTGAATAGTTTGTTTATTTCTGTTTAATATTTGTCACTTGGATACTATATCTCATGGTTTAAAAAACCGAGGTTTTTCCTGTTTTTCCCTGGCCCAAGTATGAATATTAATTGCCACGAACATTATGAGCATGTGCCCCTCATTTTTTGTGGCCGAAAAAAAATCCATTTCAATTTAAAATAATGGAAAGTATTTTGAAAAAAAAATTGAAAAATGCTTTCGCTTTAGTGAAATGATGAAATATTGTTTATTTAAAGATTTTTTTTTGTTTTGTAATTTGTTGGAATAGAAAATAATTTTTTTTTGACGTATAACTAGGGGAGCATGCGGAAATGTGGTGATTGGAGATTTCAAGTAGTTGAGGAACGAGGAACTCACCGTGAGGTCAAGTGAACTGAAATTACTTTTAAGTGGTGTTTTTGAGTTCGGTTGTATTTTATTGGTTTCTCGTATACTAACATTATGTGTGGGGATGGTGAGGAAGTGCCGGTTTCGCTCTGTAGGAAGAAACATTAGTTTAATCCATTTTGCTTCAGGAATTTTGTATTGTTTTTTATTGCTTAACGATAATAGAGTTTGCTGAATTTGCCAAGTTGGTTTTTCGATTTCTTTACTCGGTTTCTTCGTATGAATTATACCTCCATGTGCCACAAGGCCAGTACTTGGCTTTTAGATTTCACATATGTGGGCTGTGTTGCCTTGATTGTAGCTCACAAGCATTCATTTATACAGTCGTTGGAATACTTTAGAGGTCATCCAACAAAAGGTGTTGTTTTAAATGGTACGCCATTGTTGAACTGCCAGTATTCAACCATCATGGCGATGACTCTTGATAAGTTGGAAACAGGAAGTTATTGAAAGCAAAACTTCAAAAGCAGTAAAAGTATCTTGGAAACATTTCGTTTAGTTTACGGACTTTAATCCATAAATTTGAACGTCTTGGATGGGCTGGTGTTTGGAGACACTCGTGTTCCCCTGGACAGGTCAACCGAAATTAGGCCTATCCATTTGACAAAAGGATTAAGGCCAGTCTAGCACGGGGTATTTTCACGGATGAGGTTTCTATACCTATAATGAACAACACCATGGTTTTTTACACAAAATTATTATAAGTAATGAGGCCATTGCTATTTATCTGTGGCATCTCCGAAAATCAAATAAAAATGTAAATAAAATAGGCAAGCAATTTTTAATTCCACGACGAACGGCAGTTTGATGTGGTTTTTCGGTTGGCGATGATTTTTTTTTTGAAAAATTATGGTGGTATTACCGTTTCAGTGAACTGTGTGATCGAAAGATATTGACTGACTCTTTGATTTGTCTGAACGAAGATGGTATAATGCCGCAGTCGAGTAAACAAAGGCTTTATTACATTACAAATTTTCTGGGCGTTGGGTTTTTTGAAATGAAGAATTCAATTGGCCGTCAGGATCGTATGGCTTAACACCAATTGCCGTTTTTTGGTGGTATGTATTATCTTGAGTTTGAAATCTATGCCAATGCTCCAACATGATTAATCTTCTAACAGAAATTGTCAGAGCTGTTTGTTATTCGCAGTTGCTACTTTGCGAAAAATTGGTAAAAGTTTTAATCAAAAATCGTTATTTATAGGAAGAGGGGAGGTGGACATTTGGCAGAAGTACCAGAACTTCCCGAAGGTACCCATCTACAAGATGCGTGCCTTTTTCGGTCTTGGCTTTTCTAGTCGCTTCTATTGGGATGAACCCAATTTGTGATAACCCTTTTCAGCCAATCTGGATCGTTATTCGCATAATTCAACAGCTCCTGGGCAACGCTCATGCAATAGTTCTTTTGGTCAAAATATGCGGTTTTAGAACAACCTTCGCTGACACACATTTCTCGCCAAAATATTTCCAAAAAATTCATGGCCAACGGATATGCCAATATACTCAGTAACTTCTCAAATAGTGATTCGACGATTCTCCGTAGCAATTTTCTTCACTGTCTTAACGATTTAATCCGTTGATGAAGTGATGGGGCGTCCAGAGTGGGCATCGTCATCATCGCCACATCTTCTCGGTCTTCGGTGAACACAAAATTTAATACAGTCTTTGGTCCATTTTTTTCAATAGCAAAAAATCGCCAAGCAAAACACTTATAACTAGGGCTAGGATTTTCATGCACTTAAAAACCCAAAATATGCGCTTAAAATATGCTCTAAAATATGGGAAATATGCACTTTAAATATGCATTTAAATCCATGGCGAACTCACCTATAACGATGTGGTTTATGACGATCAGTCGTTTTTAACGACCAATTTTTTCTCAACGTGGTTGGTTTTTACACAAGTAATCTTTCTAGTTTTGAAATGTTGGATAAAACGACCGTTGGCTATAGCAACCAGTTAAACTGTACGACTGTAGTTAAAAAAAAAAAGCAATCTTTTTATTTAAAGCTAAAAAAACAACAATGTTGATTAAATAGATAAAAGGGTTCACAAAACAAAAAGATCTTCATTTGAAAAACTAGGTAAAATTATTTTAACATTTAATTTAGGTTTTAGAATTGAATGGTGGTGCGTGTGCATTTTTACGGTTTTGCTTTTTTTTTATTTAATTTTTTATCGGAAATATGCACAAAATATGCATTTATTATTAAAAATATACAAGAATATGCAACATATGCATTTATAGTAAAATATGCAAAAATATGCACTAACGATTGGATGCCGATTTAAAGAAAATGCATGAATCGGATAGATAACTTGTTCTATTGCTTCTAATGTGTGTAAATGCATCGAAATCCTAGCCCTACTTATAATCTTATTTCTCTGAAAATTAAATTAAATACCCAAAAATAGAAAATCGAATATACTTAGCCCGCGAAATTCAAAAAGTCACCTTGTTTTTTGAACAAACGTCCTATCTTGCCACAACATGTTTTCCATAGTTTTAGGTCAATTTTTCTGCCAAGAAAAGTGTTATTGCGCAGAATTTTATTGCACTATTTTATTCAAGAGAAAATCTTTAGCTAAAGCACATAGAATTCTTGTTGAGAATTATTATGAGGATGCTCTGTCGGAATCGATATACAGAGACCGGCTTCAAGAAGTTTAATAATTAGAAGTATAGAATATTAGTATAGTATATTTTGATAATGAAGATAAAGAACGCTCTGACGCACCGAAAAAGTCTAGAGTTGGTAATTACATGAAGACACACGTCAGTCGCTAGCTGGAAATGCAAAATCATTTGAAAACATTAGGTCTGATTTAGAAACGAAGACACTGGGTGCGAACTGCTGCTTCAACGGCACATCATATCGTTACTGGCAATGAAAAGGGCATCAAAGATTTTGGGGCTAGCCCGGACATGCCTCAACATCGTCGGCAAAGACAAGGGAAACAATTCTATACTAGAGGAAATACGACAGGATGATTTTGCTACATGACCACGCTTGGCAAAATCGGTAAAAATCTACTTGGAAACACTTATGTAGGAAGTCCTGCTCCACCCGACGTATTCACATGACATTGCCCCTTCATTCGATCACACATGGGATAGCGATCAGCAACTCCATTCTAAGTAACACGCCGAAAAGTGAGTCGATTCTTGGATAGGCTCAAAATAAGTTTTATTTATTCGACATAGAATTCATATCCTCTCAGAAAGATTGGAAAAATAGGGTCTAGCAATGGCCAGTATTTTGAATCAAATGTTTTTTTCGGCCTACTTTAAATTAAGCGTTAATTTTTTTTACAAAAAACAGCGAAAACTTATTTAAGATCCTAATACTAACCGCAGATTTCGAAATACAAACCAAAATAAAAATGTTACGACTTTTTACAAAAAAATATTCGTTTTAAAATGAATGTAAAATGACACCTCTTGTTGGATGCACACTTATGGTTCATTTTAGCACATTTGGCTTAAAAGCACAAACTCCTTTAGGCTCTGTTATATAGTTTTTTGCAACAGCCCTTTTGTTTTAATTTTTTTTTATAATAGGTGCCTCAAAGCACGGTGACTCAAACGCTGAATATAGCTTTCGTACTCGGATGACACGGGGTTCGAAAGACTAATATCGACAAAACCCTCTATTTTGTCATCCATGGGAAGTAATGTATCAAAGATCTTATAGACCACAGACAGAAACATTGGAACCAATTATAATGATCTTCTTCTCAGGCTTGTTTTGTTCCTAAATCTAAATCCTTCTAGTGCTGCAATAGAGGTTGCTAGAGGGCTTCTTGTTGGAATTACTAATGGAAAAACAGAAAATGAATTAGAACTTCTTTCGAAAGTTGTTCATGTGACAAAAGCTTTTTATTCGACTGAGGATATGTCAGTGATTTCAAAAAGCCAACACGGAAATGAGCAGCTATACCAGGCATGGTATGCCATGGCTCGAGTTATGACATGGCTTTTACAGTGACAACCCTAGGTATAAATAAATTAAGAATTAGTGATCACGAAGATTCCTGAGTAAATTTTCCACAACATCTCAAGGTGACATTCACCGTACGAGCCCTAACCACTCAATCAGTCACTTTGACGACCTTGTATGAGCCACTTATTCAGATAGTCGCTTCGTTTAAACGTGCCCTCTCCCGATAGTCTTTAGTTTCAAGAAATCTTGTTTTCGGCTGTAAAAAATCTTCCCATAATCTTCCAGCACACAATTAAATACCAACAATCAATTGAACAACAACATACTAGAAGTTGTGGCTTATCTGACATCTATACGGGTTTAGATTGTAACCGAGCGATATTTTCTTTAATCTTTTTACGAAATTCTATACATTGCGTTCGTTCAATCGCGCGGTATAAAGTTCAAAAGGAAGAGGTGATAGAAGAAATAAAAATGAAATAACACTTGGAAACGAACCGATTGATGTTGTTTTAGATTTATTGCTTTTTTCCTTACTAGGTCGATCAGATCAAGTTCTGTCGATCAATTCACGTGATTGAGCTTTTATGAATCAGCTCACCGCACTGTCGTTTGTGATTGATGTTTTATGGTAATTAACAGGAGAAAACAATGTATAATTGTCAACAATAAATCGACCAACAAAACACCCCATTCTAGCGGTTGACGATAAGCTCCTACGCCGAGCTTTCGTTCAGTGCCATCTGTTGTCAAATGACCACAATTTGTGTCAGCAAAAGCTCATGACAGTAGTACAGGTTGTCATTAAAAAAAAAACTCCAAGCCTCTTCAGTCGTCAGAAGAGAGAATCTGTTGTTTATAAATGCGCATATCGTTCCCCCTCGTGAATGGCATACATCTGTGTGCCTGCATGCCGTTTCGCCGATTGAAATTGTATCTAACCCGATTTGGATGTGGGTTTTCGGGGGAGGAAGACACGTGCTTGGGGATTAAGCTTTCAGCGACAGAATTTTATGGTCATACATTCGTCTACTCGTACGTACGTATGCACTAATAGATTTTGTCTGTTTGCAAGGGGTAGTGTGGCTTAAGTTTGATTCATTAGCTAGTTGGCATAAAGAGGGTATTTGTTGTCAAGAAAAGCATGCAATAATCACTGTTTTTAATCTCCTGGACAAAATGCAAAAACAGATAGATGGAATGGATAGGTGAAAGGGGTAACATTCAAAGTTGTTCCTCGTTTTGTTTTTGCATAAAATATCGCAAGAAATGAACTATTTGTATAAATTCGCTTGACAATCATGCTTTATTTCTATTTATTCTATTAGTCGTATGGAAATGTTGACATTGAAATCTATAAATACTAGGTACGTGGAGATAGTGCCTCCTTTTGTTTTCGAAAACCGATTTTTAAGAATTAACCTGACTGTTACGCAGGAATCTTAAGTAGTTTTCTATGTATTCATGTCGAAAACACGATATGGAAATGATTCAAAGTAAAAATATGTTTTCAAAAATTCGGAGAAATTAAAAACTAATTAAGAAATGATTTAAGCATTTCGCCACTGACATGACATGGCTTCGCTTCAGGCCTATTTATGGATTTTTTTTTGTCAATATTTGCTATTAAAATTCCTTGAGGAATAAACAGGCGCAAAAGTAAGGTTTGCTTGTGAAATAAATATTTCATTTTGCCACAGGTGGATGTTTTCCATTCACACTACTAGTTTCAGAAATTTGCCCTCGTGAATGCTGTTTCTTTTAACTGATTTCCAAACAACATTCACGAAATTTGAGCTAACATCGCCATTAACTTATACTCAGCCTTGGATGAAGAGCTCGTATAACTTATAAACATTTTTTGTTTTGCTCAAAGTAGACTCGCCAAATACCATAGTCAACATGTCAAGTACGTTTATACAAAATTCACACAAAATTTATTTCAGATTCTTTGACCCATTTTTGTTCAATAGCACACCAAAGCACGTTTAGTGTTATGGACATGTATACTAACATAACAAAAAAAATTGGAAATAGAATTTATCTAACTCTCGAAACTCAAAAAGTCACCTTATTTTTTGAACAAACCTCGTGTTTTATAATATTTTTTTTAGTGAATGAGTCGTCGAAATATTCATATTGACTTTATCTTAGCGTAGCGCTAAAGAAAAAGTTTAAAGGTGTTCAATACCTTTCGAGCAATCATATCCAGGAAATTTGTCACGCCATTAAGCCATTGTTTTGTGCTGCTAAAAATAAATGTCTGCAGGCATAATACCTATTTAAGGCAAAAAAAAGTCAAGTAACATCGTTCGATAGCGTAATTTATTTGAGAATCGATCGCACTAGCATTTTTTTCAAAAAAAATATGGCCCCACGATACCGTCGGCCGCTCTCATCTCTCAAAATGATTTTGTGTAAAAAGTCATGACTTTGTCCATCAAATTCCCGCGTAGGAATGAGATCATGCGTGGTTAGTTCGACTTGGACGCATACCCGTTATTCCTGGGATCACCCGGAAGTGGACACATCTGGTTTTTACTCTCTACGAGAAGGCACTTGATCACTAAAAGCAGTACGAACTTAACGCGATATTTTCATTTCCATTTTTGTAATGAATCACTATTTCAACATATTATGTGAGTGTGTTTCTGTCAGTATTTTTATATTCGTAGTGATAGGTGGATGTTAGTAGTTCAAACAACGTCTAAATCTAAAATGACACCTCTTACTGGATAGCCCTTTAGCACAACTACAGAGGTTGCTAACTCACGAAACATTATTTAGTCAATATTTTGTATTTTTCTGCAATGTGTGTACTAACCTTTGGAGTTGGAAAAAATATGCCTTAAATGTCAGCATCAACTTGCTCCTTCTTTGCGACCCAATCGGCCCATAATTCTAGGCTTCACTTTTTAGTTTAATTGAATTTTGGACGGAAGCCCGGAAGCCATACGAAAGGACTTAATTTTACTACAGTTGATGTGGCCAGCTTATCCTGTTTTCAGTGTTACTAGCTGCCTTCTTGAGTAATCAGATACAATTACTGGTCTGTTGTAAAAAGCCGTTCAATAAAGATGCTCGATTTCTAAAGGTAAACAAAACACGTTGTAATGTGAGTTGACTATTTACTATGTTCCCTATTTGTAAGGATATTTTGTGCCATTAAGCATGGTATACCTGTATAAGGTCATTAACGGCAATTATTTGGGAAGTCGCCCCATTTCGATGATTTATCCGATAAATCTAGCTGAATTTGCTGGATGGCGTTCGATTTTTTGACAAAAGCATCAATTGTGTATGGCTTATCCGCATATACCTACAATTAAAGGTAGTCCTAAATGAAGAAGAATGTACTACACATATGTAATTTTTTAAGCGTTTGATTTTTAATTGTCAAAAAAAAAGCAGGAACATTGCAAAAAAAATTATTTGAGTTGATCAATTAATGTTTGCTATTTAGTTAGACGACTTAGATGTCATAGACGAGTGATCTGATGTATCCCCATAAAAACCGTCTAAAAGCGTCAAGATCGCATGATCAGCCGACCATCCAAATCGTGAGATGTATTGCCCACCGAACTAATTTTTCAATCACTTCATCGATTCATGTGCCGTGAGGCATGTAGCGTAATCTGGCTGGGACCACATGCACAAGCCGTATTTTGTAAAGTTTTATGCCAAGACTCTCGCATAATCCCAATTTCTGCGAATGGACAAATCACGGTCTTCATTAAAACAATCGGATACAGCAGCAATATTTCCTATATACGAACTCAACTTGATGTCCAATAGTATGAAATTGGTCATTAAAGCTTGTATTGTTTGCTCAGTACATCGATTAGGGCGACTTTTTTCCCGGAGCACGAATTTTGATAACAAATTTCAATAATTTGTTAGTGTTGATGGTAAGGGCAGTACCGGTTTCGGTTTGGAGGAAGTATAGACCGATGATTTAAAATCCGCACCATGCCGTGACTTTCTCAAGACACATTCATCCAAATTTGAGTCGGCAAGACTATTGTGACGAAGATAGAGATCATGAAAATTTTGAAAATAAAATTTGATGCTTTTCATACGTTGGGGATTTGTCAAACAGATGTTACTTTGGCTACTATGTATAAAGAAACAAATTTGTAGCATCTATTAAAAGACTTTTAGTAGCAGGCAGGCACCTCACTTTATTGTACTTCCCCCGTTTTCCGGAGAAAAATGATGATGACATGAAGTTAAGTTATTCTACGCACCGTTCCAGCGCGTGCCGAGCGTGTCGTCCTTCTCACCACATGCGAGAAAGGGGCTTGTCTTACTGAGCCCAGATTCGTTAAGGGGCTTGACAAAATTATATTATTAATGACAATTGTACTTCTATTCCTCAGTTCTGCTTAGTGACAATAGGAGAGGCGCAGACTTGTGTAAATATCACTGCGTATCCGTTTTGTCAGCCTAAGGCGAAGACAGTACTGCCGTTTATGATTGTGTGCCTAAGGGGCCCAGTTGTTGACAGAGGACCCAGCCAAAAGTTGTATATAATCGGCGGTGAGAAATTTTCCTCTGAAGCAATTGTGGCCTGGGTGATTTATGATCCCAAGTACCATTTGTTCGAAGAGGTTTTGTGTTCAAGCATTATTTTGGATTGATGGTAAAGCACAGCAATGATCATGACTACATACGTATATGCTCATCTGTTTCGCAATACAATGCATGGCCGAAGGCATTAATTTTCGCCAGTCCTAATGCTGCAACTAGATGGCTGCTGTCATTGAAAGAGATTTTATGAGGTAGGGGTCACAGCACACAGCATATTTCACGTTACAGGCATATATGGTTAAAAATAGAAAAAAAATATAAGCGAAGGAAAAAGAGCAGAGTCCTTGAATGTAGATCTCTGGTTTAAAACTACCAAGGAAGGTCTAAAATCATTATTAAGGTTTTGTTTTATGGGTCTTGTAATCTTTTTACATGACATTTAGCCATATATAGCTTATATTTCCTGCAAATAAAAGGATATAATGAAGCAGTCGCTAATTTGACTTTTTTTAAGCTTTGATTGACGTGATCAGTAAAAGTCAATTTTCCAGATGTATGCCTAAGTGCTTAATTTAACGATCCCAATTTATCTCGTTACCGTTAAGGCGGCAAAGAGCGCGGCATGACAATTTGGTAGGCAAGGAAAATCAGAAGTAAAAATATTATAAAGAGTAGGACCCGATGCTGATCCTTGTGGAACTCCATTATATATTAATATGG
Organism: Merodon equestris; assembly: GCA_958301585.1. Lineage (NCBI taxonomy): Eukaryota > Metazoa > Arthropoda > Insecta > Diptera > Syrphidae > Merodon > Merodon equestris. The sequence goes on from OY284414.1 coordinate 108,407,011, forward strand.
AGAAGAAAATTCCAACTATACAGAAAGCTTTGGACAATTTAATTTGGATAGAATTAGTAAGAATTAAGAAGAATAATTAGAATTGGTAAGTTATGCCAAAATATGACAAATGCCTTTTCGACATCGAGCAGGATCATACTAGTTGATTTTACTTCAGAGCAATTGAATTTGACTTGGTGACATATTCTAAGAGCTTGATGGGAGTTATTATGAGATCGTGCAAATCCAAATTGTATGTAAGGGAAAATATGTAGTCTAGAGAATATGAAAATTTTCTAAGATTTTGCTTGAGCTGCTGAGTAGACTTATCGGTCTGTAGCTAGAGGTTAACTTGGCAGATTTTATCGGTCGGAAATAATTTTGTTCTCAGGCATGCATTGACAAAAAAGGTTAAATATTTTATACTCAAAATATGTACATGTTTTAGGTACGTATTCCTGGTACCAAATAAACCTCTCGTCTTATTGACTTTGAGAGATTTTACAATTTCTTCAGCAGTGCTTTCGAAACAAAGGCGCTTAATGGAGTGTTACAAATATTATTGTTGAAATTATGAATTCTTTCTTAAGCCATCAATATTGGTTTCACGCTCTCCTAAATTCTGAGAGAGAGAGAGTAATTATTGAAGAAGACCGTAGAGAAGAAGGCCTTTGTCTATAAAAAGGTAATTTCATTGCTTCTGAAAATTGATATTTCCCGATATTACAAAATGGCTTACGATTTTTATCCTGTAATCTCAACTACGTCTCATCAGTTCATCACAATTTCAGTTCAACTTGTATCAAAAGTTCATCTATTAACTCCGACATTTTAGGGAAAGGCTGAGGTGATAAAGGCTTCTCTGAAACCGAGACAAACCGCCCGTTAGTCTATGGTAAAAGTGGCTATAAAATTTTCACATGATAGCTTTTCCCACCAGATAGCTCATGGCTAAGAGGAATACCTTTCTAGGTTATCGACCAGAAGGGGCTTCTACATTGTCAGAAAATGGACAGCGTTTTGACAGTTTTTGATTCGTTTACTTCTGAGACAGTCGGCACCTTTTAACGAAAACCTATTTCTCATGCGCGAATTACATATAAGATTTATCTACTAATAAGGAGCCTTGGTCTTTAATTAATTAGGGTTCCAGGGGCTTCAAAATTTGGATCTTAATACGGACGGGTCATAAAGCCATCGCTTACATAAAATCAACTGTCATTCTGGTTTAATTGCCACTGCAAGATTTATTCTCTTCTTTTCTGGAAGAGTCACAAGAATGTAAAGCTTTCGAACTGGCTTTAACTGTAACACCCCAAGTGTAAGCCTACAATTTTAGCTCTCCCATTAAATATTTTAAACGCCCTTAAAATATATGTACATGAAAAGCATTAAGATGAGGAAACAGCCTCAGTCCCTAGCCTCCTCCACGTCCAGCTGTCTCTCCATCGAAAGCAATAACTCCACCGGTGACTCTGTTTTGTGAATTTCCGCTCTAGATATACCGTATTTCTGTAGTTGATTTCATAATTTGACGCGATCCCGTTGCCCATCTAACCTTATCTACCTTATCTACAAACCTATCACTATGTGTATCTTAAATATAAATCTCCGTTTTATTTACGTCAATCCTCTATACCCAAGCATCTCGAATAAGTTAGCTCCCGTGGCACAACCAAAAATAAAACAAAAACAGCTGATTGTAAAGCTAAGCAGTTCGTCTACTCGCCACCAGGGCATGACGTACTCAACAGTAAGCTTAAGTATCTTTCTCTTTGCGATGTATCTCTTTGCAATTACTCTCCCTCGCACACAGATACAAATCTCCCGCATTGGTGCTGGTGTTGGTGCACATTTTCCGTCGTCTCCTTTCGTAATTATACTCTCAAGTGGCGCACGTGGTAGAAAAACGTGATATCAAAATGACATCAAAACAAACGAATGTGTAGCTAGATACGTACATGTATCTACGTACATAGTACTGGTATAGCGAAGCGCACTGTTTGCCTGTTTCGTATGATGGTTCGTTCGTTTCGTTTGCTGTATCTCTCAATACGGTCTTTTGTTTTTGTTTTGCTTGAGCTCTCCGGGGGGGTGGTGGTGAGGAGGGGTATGAGGGAATTTTTTTTTTTTTGCCGAGATGATTCGATTGTTGTTAGACGACAATCTAGGATCTTTTATGGAGAACATGTGGCAATTGCGAGCAAAAGCAACTGGTTGTCAATGGTACCGTGGCAAGACTGTGGATGGGAGGAGGGACTGCTACTGGCAGTATCCTGAGCGATGTTTGATTGATTCCTGTCTTTAATTAGGTGTAAATCTATCCACTTATCATCTAAGGAGGATAGAATGGGCCCTAAAGGAGATTTACTTTTACAGGATGATGTTGTCATCTCAACCGCAGCGTGCGAGAGGGGTTAAGCGACGATTTGATCTATTTTTGTTTCAATTTGTTTTTTTTTCTGTGTTTGCGACGGAGGTGGAGGCAATGCCAAAGTGGCTGGTTCAGTAGATTAGCACGATGATGGTGCAGAGTCATACGAAGCACACGGCAGAAAAGAATGAAGACGAGCAATATGTGTGTGTATACACGATAACAGGCACGAGAAAGGGATACAACATACCATCGAACCGAAATGGATAAGAGGTGGTAGGTTAGGTATGGTAGCTAGTGTGTGGCTATCCACGTGCTTAGAACGTTACTAGACAGTAGGTTCCAGGTCATACTGAGATCCGCGTGACTTATAAAAGCCCAATGCAAGTTTTCCAGTATGCATTTCACATTTTATACTCTTGTGTTTGTTCCTACATACAATACGAGCGACGTAGACGTATGGATGGATAGATTGTTGCTGTCGGTGTTGCTGCTACTGATGTTATGTGTAGGAGGGGGGTTTCTACGTTTCTACCAGTTTGAGAGAATTCCATTGAATATAGCTACCCATAAACGGGGTGAGAGAAGATTTGCGAGAGCGTGAGTAAGGGTATTCGGGCGACTAAAGCCTTCGATACTAGTCGGTAGGGACTGTGGCGACTGTAATTTGTATTGTACGAGTGCAAGTGGATTTGGAAAACAGTCAACTCCACCCCGTTTAGTTCCGAGGACGACTTATTCTATTATACAAATTGCCACTTATACGTCAGTCGGTCGTGTCGCAAAGACAGTCATTATCCTCATTTTCCCGGTGTGATCGCGAATCTCTCTTAATCATCTCTGTAAAAAGAAAAAACTCAAAACAAAAATATAAAAAAAAAAAAAAATTGTTTTTTGTTATTATTCGACACACACATCACCCGGTGTGTTTGAGCTCGTGTCCTACCCTTCTGATATTAACCCTCAGTACTGACACTGACAAGAGCAATAGAAAAAAAAAGTGAAACAAAAAAAAAAAAAGGGAAAAACGTTTTGTACAGACATAGCTACACAGCACGTAGATACAACTGGTGGCTCGTGGGGCTCTCTTTTGCTGGTTCTGTGTGCAATTTAGAAATATAGATTTCCTTCCAGTTCGTTTTGTATCTTCTCAACTTGAAGATCTATAATTGTCATTTGACGGAATAACGCGCGCGTTACACAAGCCTGTATAGACGTAGAGAAATTAATTTTATTTTTGAAAATCTAATCCACCGAGTGCAATTAAAAATTAAACAAAACAAAACAAAAGTTTATTTTATTTGTCTTGCAAAATCGCATAAGTGAAATCGACCAAGTGATTGTGAATCTAGTTTTAGCAAATTCCTCCAAGTTATGCTCTCAAAAAAATAAATAATTCTCCTGCGAAACGATATAGCAAAAAATCGAAAATTTTTTACTAAGTTATGGATTTGTGTCTCATCAAATATTGATACAAGAAATTTATAAAAAAATAACAAAAATATAAATAAATTATTTATTTTCTATCAAAAGAAATAATTCCAAGATAAGGTATTAACCGTGACCGAACAAGACCTATTGATACAAGAATTAAATAAATTCTTTCATTTTTTTTCCGTTTAATTTTGAAAATTTTAATTGCTAAAAATGTAAAAATCTCATCGCTATATTTACTGATTTTTTTAAGCGTAAAAATAATAAAACATTTTTAAGAATACATTTCATGTTTTGTAAATTTTGTTTGGTCGCTTCAATACCTCATACTTGCTTGACTTGAAAAATATTGTAAGATTGGTGCTTGCATGAGCAGTTTTCTGTGTTCTATAAAGTCTCAATTATCGTTCGTTGTTAGACGGAATTGTTTATTGGATCGAATTGCATTTTATTTTGCATCGATTGTCTAAACTGAGACAGAAGTAGGACAGCTTGATAGAAAGTTTATAAAATTTGTTAAAATAAATTTAAAAAAAAATTATTAGTGAAGAGCCTCACAGGTAGCAAAAATTTTTTTTTCAATTCTGGGGAGATAATTCCGAAATTACGGCATCCCACAAAGGGGTCTTTAATTTTCTACATATATATTTTTCAATTAATAATTACGGTTCAGAAACCCCCTTTCGATTAATTCAAAGAGAAATATCAGTCTTCGCATTTAAATTTAAAAGCTCTTGGGGTCATGCAAGGTTGAAATCAACGTTATTGACGAGCATTGATATTGTTAAATATTCAATTCAATTCTTAACAACTCAGTTTCGAATTTAGACTTTATACAGTGACCTGGGGTCAAGAAGGGTGGTACTAATCAATTGAAAAAGAAATCGTACTAAGATGGGAAGGCGTACGGCAATTAAAATTATTTTTTATCATTTTTAAATGCCCTCTTTGCCTATAAAGTTTGACCTAGATTCGTCTTTCTTGCGAATATAAATTTCAAACATAACATATAACTCTATGTACAAAATCTGGTATCATCAATTCGTTACTTTAGATTTGCCTTTGAGTCCATGATAAGATAGTCCAAAATAAGCCCCAAAAATTACGAATACTCATTAATATTGTGCAGTTTGTACTTTTCAACATTTTTTAAAGCTATTAGCTCGCGTATTGTTGGTTTCACTATTCTGAGCTCTCTTAAGATATCTCTAAGCATGGAAATAATGAAACGTGCGGATCCTCCCGATCACTTCTAAAAGTCCCCGGCATAACACGTGACCCAGATGACTCACGTTTCTTTCCACAATTATCTTTCTTTTACATACCATTTTCTTAGCCTGCAAGCACCAATCAATTGTATCTCACGATTAAAGCCATCATTATCATCATCACCACCTCGCAAGTTGATCACATCTTCGACTAGTTGATTGGTGATGATGTGATGATGAAAGTAACCTTTTCCATTAACACTAGAATTTCTCAGCCGACTTTACATCAAATCAAAGACTAAAATTCATAAATAGAAAGAACAGAAAAAAAACTTTAAAAAATATAATTAAAAACCTCTTCACAGCGAAAGGTCAAGGCGTGAAGGAATACAGAAAAAAAAATCTCGTTCGTGTCACGTGCCCCAACCAAAACTCAATTTCCAATAATGTAAACTAAAACCTCTAACGAGTAAAACAATTTATAAACACGCTTCTCTGAGTTGAATATTTAATTAGATACAGGGTGATAGTCGCCTGCTCGAGTAAAAGCTAAACAAAAAAACAAAACAAAAAAACTTATAACAAAGAAGCAACCTAAAGCATGGCATCCGATACGGGTACATGCGGTGCATTCTTTACGGATCACGGTAACTCGGCTTTGAGTAATTACTTTCAACATTTGTCATCCTCGTCGGGCGGTAGTAGTGGCAGTACCAGCGCGACTGGTGGAAATGATGGGAATAATAATGACAACTCTCAGACCCTATCAAGTGGCAGTAGTACAAGTTCGGTAAGCTCAACAAATTCCCGCGTTCATAGTTCGAATTCAGGACCACCGTCCAACAACCAATGGAATGATATTCAAACGAACCAACAGCAACAACAACAGCAGCAACAACAACAACAATTATCCCAACAACATCAGCAGCAACATCAACAACAACAGTCGCATACATCCGCCCAAATGTCAGCGGCATCTGCAACACACAACCACCCGCATCACCCACATTTATCCGCGATCAGTCATTCGCTATCGCAAAATCTCACCGCGGGCCCGAATACCCACTCAATTTTTGGTACCGGAAATTTCCACTATCAGAAGAACAACTCGTGGACAATACCAAGTCTCTCGTGCTATCAACGGATCTACAATGAAACTCACTATCAACGTAACTTTCATCCGACCGATACATCCTGTAACCCGCATAGTAATAATGAACCTTCGGCTGTAGCGCTGGCAGCAGCAGCCGCCGCTGTAGCGACAGGCAACGACAACCTGATGACCAATCACCATCAGCAACAACATCTTCATCATCATCATGGAGGCGGTGGCGCCCCTACGAATGCGAAGAGGTTTCAACCAGCGCCAACTTCAGGTTTGTTCATAAAGCAGAAAATTTTCCAGTTTGTCATCATGTCAGCAAGTAGTAGAGTAGTTTTCGCCAACAATATCGTCGTGATTTAGTCGTGATCTGTTATCATAGGTCATTGTTGTAGCCGTTAACAAGGGCGTTATCAGTGTCGCGATAAGGGCGCCATTCTGGCGCCTTTTTTATGAGTGGTTTAACGATCAACGGTGATTGGGCATTGTTTTAACTTAAGGGCTTTCCAATGTCAACTGTAGATCTAAATTGCACTACTGTGAGGCGTGCATTCACAATGATCATTTGGTCGTTTGTTCTTGCTTTATAATTATTACCAGTTGTCATAGCTTATAGCACGAACATAGTCACTCAATTGCATTTTAAGTAGGTGGCTCGAAAGTTTGCCTGTCCCGAAATCAGCTCGAGATTTTTCTGCATCCTGACTAGAGACTTGTTATAAGGGTGCGTCTTTATAATACGACCACCACTGTGTTCGATGTAAGGCTATATTCACAGTACAGTCGGTGTAAATGTACCCGATTGTCAACGTCATGGCATATCAGTTCCAATTGACCGCTGTATCACACACCTAACCGATGAAACACAACCACAGAGGAGAAACAAATCTATTGTATTAGATTTACAACCCCCCGCTATCGGTTAATTGCTTTACATGCCTGAATGCTTGAATTCTCGAATGGACAAAAGTTTAGATTTTCTAAAAAATGAAACTTTTTCAAAAGAGCGAGGCACTCTCCACCTCCACCACGTTCAACTAGCCGCCCTCTCTGGCATTAAATCTCAGAGAAAAAAACTTGAGAAATATGTATGTACCACACATTTGCTCGTTGGGCACATTTGCTCGTTTGCTTCTCCGACTGTGGTTGCGCGTTTAAGTGCGAGCTTTCGCACGTGATCGGCCTGCTGCACATTCCCATCGAGACCCGTCGATGAAATGTGTTTTTCGGTTTTCACTGGCCTTTTGCAAAACAATCCTAGAAGACGCCTACACAAGCAAACGTCTTTCAAGTTGCTTCTTCTATTCTTTTGTGCTCCATTGTCGATTTTATTTATACGTCTTATACACCCATGCATATTAACTGTACTTCGTTGTATATAAGTTGCACGTTTTAGGGACGCGAGAAGGCGAACGCATATGTATCTCGCTCTTCATCTCTCGTGCTTTGTAACACCTTTAGCATGTCGTCTGTCAATCGAATTAAAAGTAATTTATCACATTAATTTGTTTATGATGCCTTTTTCCCTTACATACCTTGGATATACTCTATTGTTGCTGCTTTCTGTGTAGTCATTCTGTACTGAATGACGTCTGTTTATAAATACATGGAATTAACCAAATCGTAATTAAGAGCCTTTTGTTTGCTTTATTTAATGCAAGAGTAGTTTTAACGTTTTAAGGAATAAGCTTTCTGATTTAATTGTTTTAAAATTAAAGAAAAACCTATTGTGAATGTATGCAGCATTCAGTTAGGTTCGCCATTCACAATTGGCAGGATGTTGAGGAAAATTGGTAAAACGATTTTTAAAATTTAACACTTTTAAAAAAAATTATTTTTTTTCCAATATTCTTCGCTCGGCCAATTATTTTGTGTAGTGAATCAGTGAATCGGCAACGTTATTATAGCTGATGCGAATGGTTAGGTTAAAATCTCAATCTAGAAAAGTTTGGGAATTAAACTTAGTAAGGAAAAACTGGATTCTAATTAAATTTCAATATTCCTGAAACTTCCAAACAAGTATGTGGTGAAAACGTAGCCACCTTAACAGTATTTCCCCTCTAACCTCTGCATCATACCATTTAGCTACGACATTCAAAACCTCTCAGCGGTAAAAAATAGGAAATGCATTCATTTACAACCAACATCCGAATACGTAGAGAACAAAAAACAGTCCCATCCGAAATCAATGCAATTCATGCGCTCACAATGTGCAGCACTACAAATTCATGTTGTCCGGGTAAACATATTCTCGTACTCGTACTCGTACTCGTATTTTGTATCCCCATAACACGCTGTTTAGTGACTTAAATACTGCATCTCATTAGCATTAGCATTATGAATCTGAACCATCTACGCCACATATGCACGTATCCTAGCCAACTTGGCCTGCTTCATCCAGAGCCTACTACTCCAGACTATTCATCATCTGTCCATCATCCTATTCACGATTCAGAGAAAAAAAACAAAATTGAAATTAGAGAAAAAAAAAGAACACAATTTGCTAAAAATTCAATGCAATGCCAATACTACCAACCAACAACAACAACCGACTTATCAACCTATCAACCACTCACCAAGTCCATACAACGCGAATAACCTTAGTAATGAGATACTCGTACTTACATTGAATAGTTTTTGGGATCACGTATGCCAATCAATTACTAAAATCATGTTAGAATAGAATTCTAAAAAAAAAAAAATAAAAAATAAACAAAAAAAACTGATGCAAGATACAAAAAAAAAAAACAAAAACGAAACGAAAAAAAAAACCAACTTTCTAACAAAAAAACATTTCTCATTTCTAGATGGAATCTGTTTTGTGAATTCACTTGCATACGCACGTACGTATCGATGATGTAAAAATAATAAAATTTTGTTTTTTCTCTTATTTCTTTTACAAAACTTTCAGTTTTTTTTTTTTTTGGTTTATTTGATTTTTTGTTTTGTTTTCTAACAAACAAACTAGAGGGGGAGATACTATGCGTAGTATGTGAACAATAGTACCATTTAAAACAAAGTATAAACGGAAAAAGATACAAAAAAAAACTTGCTAATTAGTTTGTTTTTTTAATGATCGATTTGAAGATACATTCCTATAGATACGAGTAGTATTTAGCGTTTGTTGTTTTTTAATTTCGTCTCTCGATAGACCCAATCGACGTTAATCGATTATTGCAAATAGGCGTACAACCCATAAATGAAAGAGATACATGCACGGACGGTATATTTAATAAATTCAATTACTCGTGCTAACGTTTGAGAAATAACAAATGGATTATACGTGGATGGACACGTGAACGAAAGGCAAAAAGTACAAGTAGCGAAACGTAGAAAAGATTGTTGCGTTGTAAATCGATAAGTTGAGCGAATGCGAATTTTAGTTTTATTTTAGATGTTGTTTTTATTTGCTGGAATTTTTGTTTTTTCTGTTTTTGTTGTGTTGGGTTTTGTGCAGTAAAGTTGAGAAATAAATTGCACGTGTGAACTGATGGGCAATTCCTGTAGGCGCAATGCAATTTGATGGAAACTACTCGTAGGTCATGAAAACAGATGGTGTTAGTTAGTTTAGAAGTGAGGAACTCTAGTACATACCTGTGGCTCGTTGCCGAAGTCTTTGATGAAAGTTCTAAAATTTGTTTTTGGTTTTTTTTATTTTGTTCGTTTAAGGAACAATTTCTTTTTGTAAAATTATAATTGTGAATTGCTTTGGACTGACTTGAGGCTTACATAGATCACAATAGATAAGCGTTTTTGGTTTTTCTGTTATATATTCCGGAATTATGACATATTTTTTAAGGAACGCGAGAGCAAAAGAGCTAAGATTAAACGAGTTAAATGTCGGCTGCCTGGCCTTGAACTGGTCTAACGTTGGACAAGTATAGATAAAAAACGAAACCTGGTCTTACAATCTGATATTGCTGTTGATGCCCTTCTTACGTACGTTTTTCAATGGGTGCGGGTAGATCTTGGTGACCTGTTGCGGCCATGTTGTTTTGGTGACACCTGTCGGAGCTGGTGTTTATTATTCAGTTACTGAATCACTATGGCAAGTTACACGATTGAACAACACGTCCAAAGGATAAAACTTAATTACCAGAATGAGTTTCCGTTAATGCAAATACTGCGCGCGTTACGCCTACGAGGATGGTCCGATTAGTACTTAGCCTCACCGCCACCGATGGCGCCATTATCGCAAGAGCTGGCTTATTATCGTGTAGTACATTCTAGTAGACGGCTACTGTCGAAATTTCAGCCGGATCGGACTCGTAGTTTTGTTTTGACCGCGTGTGGAAGCGGGAGTGTCCGCGAATTTTAGAAAAATGGAAAAAGAGCAATATCGGTAGGTGATCCCATTCTTGTTCTTGGAAGGAAAATCGCGTAGTGAAATCAATGAGCGTTTGGATGCTGTGTACGGTGATTCTTCTCCTTCGATGGCGACCATCAAAAATTGGTTTAACGAGTTTCAACGTGGTCGCACGTCGGTTTTTGATTAGCCACGTCCAGGTGCCCCGAAAGCGGCTACCACAGAAGATAACGTTACAAAAATCCACGATCTCGTATTGGCAAACCGCCGATTGAAGGTGCGCGAGATAGCTGAGACAGTAGGCATATATACATCCTGCATGGAATTTTGGGCATGAGATAGCTGTCGGCGCGATGGGTGCCGCGTTTGCTCACTCCGGACAACAAGCGCAACCGTGAGACCACTTCAGAGCAGTGTTTGACGCTTTTTAAGCGCAATCCGAACGAGTTTCGTGACAGTCGACGAAATATGGATCCACTGGTATACACCAGAGACCAAGGAACTGTCGAAACAGTGGACTTCACCCGGCGAACGTGCTCCGAAGAAGGCGAAGACGTCCCATTGGCCGGAAAGGTGATGGCCACCGTTTTCTGAGATTCACAAGGTGTGATCCACATCGACTACCTGGAGAAGGGCAAAATGGTCACAAGGCTGTACTATGCCGAATTATTGGGCCGATTCGATGCCGAATTGAAGAAAAAACGGTCTCACTTGGCGAAGAAAAAAGTGCTCTTCCACCATGATAACGCACTGGCTCACACCTCCGCCCTCGCCACGGTCAAATTGGTCGAATTGGGCTACGAACTGCTGCCCCATCCACCGTATTCTCCAGATCTGGCCTACTTTGCAGACCTCGAGTATTTTTCAGACGGGTTAAAGAAGTTGAAGCATCGCTGGGGCAAGTGTATCGAGCTAAAAGAAGACTATATTGAAAAATAAATCGCCATTTCTCCAAAATTTTTGTTTTTCTTTTATAGGCTAAGTACTTATCGGACCACCCTCGTATTTTACGGCGTGGCCCTTCACAGTCGACTCTTTCACGTTTGATGGCCAAATTTGAAACGACTGGTTCGGTAATCATTTAGCCAACATCGGTCCGTGAAAGTGTACAGTAAAACCTCCTCGCCGTTCACAAGAACTCGGCCTTTCACAGACTTTAGCTTGGCGTCGAGATTTTGGCTTACACCCGTACAATATTCAACAGACCCAGGAGCTCAAAGTTCATGACCATAGACAACGTAGTTTGTTCGATAACTGGGCTTCGGAGTGTTGGGAAGATAACCCCCCAAATCATCTTTAACAACGAGGCGCATTTTTGGATGAATGGCTCTATTAACAAGCAAAATTACCGTATCACTAGGTGACAATGCATCCTCAAAATGGGGTGGTCGTGGTGCAATGGTAATCATCACCGACTGTTGAGCCGAAAGTCTGTAGTTCAAGTCCGTCCATAGTCGAGAATAATTCCTATACGGAAAAACTATACAACAACATCAGTTGTGACTGAGAGATGATCAAAAAGTGCTGACGAAGGCATAACACTCGGAGCATAAGATCACTTCGAAATTCATACTCTGTGTGTGCATATCCAATATAAAACCTTAATGACATGGAAAACAAAAAAGTGTTACTGTGAACTACAACCAACGCAAATTCAGTCGAATCTCTCAAATCATATCTAGGACAACCACCCCCGGGGAGAAGTAAACGAACAGCTTCGAGACAAACCATCTGCACTCCGTCCAGGTTGTGTGACAAACACCATTAGAGCGCACACTCTTGAACCTGCACGAATTATAAAAAAAAAAAAAATTATCGTTTCGTGCGGATTTTGGACCGACGGTCTTATTGGTCCATATTGTCTCGAAAACGTTGTTGGTGAGGACGGTGCTACGTGCCACACAGCGCACATCACGAATGACATTCTGCATGAATGATTTTAGGGTAAAGTTATCCTTCGCAGGGGTCCACCAAGGTCATGCGATTTGACCCCGCTAGATTTTAACACAGGCCATCGCTTAAATTCAGCCGGATCTATGCGGAAAAGTAATTGAAAATTGGACCACTCGGATTCGTGCCACCGTTATGAAGCCATACATAATGGCGTACATGGGCCTCTCAAATAAAGAAGGAATTTTGTTAATACCTCATACGGGTTGTTTTATTCCATTTCAACATCTACCCGCCCTTATTGAAAACCCCTTTAGTATTAATGCTCCCGCTTCGGTAGCCCGGAGATCCACAAAAAGAATTACAGAGCCCCAATTCGCTTTACTTTCGTACCCCTAATATCTCGCCCAAATATAGCCATATAGTCATCTATATGTATTACTGTCACCTCAACGTCCATAAGGACTACAATGTCCACCTCGTTACTCCCAACCACAGACATCCGCATCCTACCACGTCGCTTTGAAACAATTCACGCGAAAGTACCTCCGTATATGGGAGCAGCTTTCGTGAGCCTTTCACTCCGACTCTTTGCCCAACAGCCAACACCACAATTAACAAAAATTTCAATATCTATCTGTCATTAACTATATTCCTATCAAATCTACATCTTTCTCTTTCCATTCCTCTCCATTTTTCTGCTGTTGTGCAATAATTAATATTCAAAATCTAATACAAAAAACCGACGTACTCCCCGCCAATCCGCTATTTATCACATATTCATTAGGTTAAGCCAAAACCAAAAAAAAGGAACAAAGTGGTGAGCTGCCAACTTTCTTTATTTTATGCATTTTTATATTTGTATCTTTTGCCTTTAACATGTAAAAGGTTAGGTCGGCTTAGTCCGTTTTTTTTTTCTTTTTATTTTCTTTGAAATGCATGAATTCATCGTCGTGCGGTGATTTATCTTTTCCACTTCTCGCCCGGTCCCATTCGAAACGGAAGTAAAAATCTCTCGCAAAACGAATGAAAACGAAAATGAACAACAAAAAATCGTATCTGTATTTTGGAAAAAGCTTCATTACAATGCAACTCCGCCAAAGTGACGCAGAGACGATCGAAACTAAAAAAAATAAAAAACAACTTGGAAAACCCTTTACCTACTTCAATGAAAGCAAAATGTTCGCTGTCCAACTGGTTTTCCTTTATCATGAAATTTTGACGAAAAAAAAAAACCAAATTAAAATCCATCGTCGTCACCACCGTTACCAATGCGCCATCACCATCACCATCAGCCAACTAGCCGTGAGAAGACTCCAAGACTTAACTCATGAATACGAGTGCCCGTACTATTGTTCCGCATACACACCTTTGCATCGAGATACCACATGCACGAGTATTACATCCACGGATTTACCAAAAGTACGAGTATAATATCTCCAATCGATCTTCTGGTAAGCGGGCGACGAAGAAATGCCTTTTCAAAGACTTATCACCACTCCAACCGGCTGTTGGTAGAAAAGCATAACGAAAACGAATGGCAGCAATAGCAGCAGCTATGCGAAGATCAGTGGAAAAGGGATTCGATAACACTAGGAAGTAAAGTATGAAATGGCAAAGACCGACTTCGCAGCAAGAGAAATGCTTTCGATTTCGTTTCAATGTTGAATGGTTGGCTAGATGACTGGCTGACTGGTTGACTAGCGAACGTATGTACTTGGTGGTGGTGGACTACGGTATAGACTTGAACAATTAAAAACGAATAAAAAAAAAAAGTAACAGCAATGGACTGTTTACTGGAGTTGCTGTGTGCGATTGGTGTGCTTTGGAATGGATGTTGTCTGATGGATTGTATCTATTTCGTTTTTCTTCTTTAGTTTACGATCCACAAGATCTGTGCGGTCTTCACGATGATGATGGAATAGGTTTTCTAGTAGTTATGTAACAGCCAGCTCTCTCTTTGACCCGCGGATGACGATGAGGTTCGACATGGCTTTCTCATAGCCGATGGAGCTTTTGGTTTTTGTTTTGTGAAGGCCCTTCGAAATCTAAAAAAAAGTGGTTAGAAAAAAAATTCTTTGTTGAGTAAGCCATTAATTTCTTATAGATGGCCCTTTCAACTATGGGGCCATCCAACAAGAGGTGTCATTTTGAGTAGGCGGACAATCTAAAAATTACTATAAAAAGTGACGAGGTTTTGCTTTTGAGCCTTAAGGCCAAACCTTCAGATTAGTTACAAAATGCCAATATTAAGCCAAATATCCGCCTTAGCTCTGGCTTCTTTCTTTAATATTTCTATCACATTTTTGTATGATTGCGGCTGAATTTTTCGTTCGGATATTTTCTTTTTGGTTTTTTCTTCAACATAGGGCTGAAGGCAGAAATCTAAAAAATCGCCAATTCTGGAAATCACACGTCCCGAAAATTTGTCACACAATAGAGCTATTGTTTCACTGTCTGGTTGGCAGAAACTTTCAAAGTAAGTTGTGATTCAATAATGCATCAGCAGATCCTGAAAAAGTACAAAAGTTTTTTGGATTTGAACATGATATATCGCGGAGAAATAGCTTAAATCATATTCGAGGTAAAAACAGAAGAATTATCGAAGCACGCTTCACAGCCTATTCTAAGCTTCACAACTTACTTCTGAGAGGTACGTCATCAAGTGTTGTTATCCCAGTTTACTCTAAGGTATTGCAGAATCATGTATTAAAATCACGACACATTGCCTTCCGTGGTTTCTTGTTAGAATCTTATACAAACCTTTGCAGACCAATAGCCATTGTACTTGTAAATTTCATTCTATTGATACCAGTGTGCCCGTATATTTTGGCACGAAAAAGAAGCTTTTTCCTTATACACTAGAACAACCTTAAATCATATTATTTGCATGAAGTCTTAATTTATTTGGCCAACTGCTCTTATACTAAATTTCGATTTTAGCTCAGCATGTTTTTTAGGGTCAATATATTCCAGTTTTAGTTTTTTTTTTTGCTACTTATCGCAGGAAGAATCCGAATGCGATAAGAGAAACTTTTGGACAATTTTGATCAATCGTAATTTTGGTCAAAATTTATTTTTTCCATAACACATGATACGAAATTGAATTAGGTCTTTCATATGTGATTATTATCTCATTAAAATCGTTTGCCAAATTTTATGATTCCACAATCCTCTTTTAATAATCATTTGAAATTTGGGTCAAATGAGATTTTTTAGGCGCGTTATGCAGAACAAAACTTGCTAAAAACAAAACTACTAAAATTTGTGAAAATTCTACATTTAAGCGAGCTTGCATTGGTATTCCCAATCGACATTTGTATCGACAGAATACGTGTCCAATAGACGTTCATCACTAGCGATTCGTCCAAAATCATTAATGCCTAGGTCTATTCATATTCGCGTCGTAACTTTTGATATTCTAGTACAGCTTGTCACTAATGCGTTTTTCTATTTGAATCTTGTTCAAATAAGCAAAATCATGTCGTATAAGCTGAAAAAGGCCTTTAAGCTCATCTTAAAACTAACTGTTGTTGACGGTTACGCCGTCTGCTTGACCGCATTGTGAAAGCCGCACAAAATTTGGGAATCTCTTTCGACTAAACCACTCTCACTCTTTCTTTCTTCTAAGCCGAAAGATCGTCTATCCATCCGCCAAAAAAAAAAATCGCCACCATCAATTTACCAAACCTTTACGCTTTCTTCATTCCATTGATCATAGAGTGCCCATATATTTTGGCAAAAACCAAAGGTCCGCACGACCTGTTTTCCCCCCGGCCGAATTTAAACCTCACCCAACCAGTTAAAAATTAACCTATCTCCGTAACAAATCCAACAAACTAATCCAAAGCTCGCTTCATCCCCATCGTTGATTCTTCCATTCCAGTAATCTTCGACTTTCGAACCGTCTGTCGTTCGAACACCATCAAACACTCTCACCAAACCCGATCAAACCAAATTCCGAACTAAACTTACAACGCTTCCGCAAACCACCGGCAAGCAGCAGGCACGAGCGGCGGCGGTTATACGACCACGACGACACAAACAAGACCAATCTCAAGAGGGGGGAAAACGAGTGTTCACTACAATACCCAGAGACGAGCTTTTGTATCTTTTCGCTGTCGTTGTCGTGGTTGTTTCAACCTTTTTTCATCGTTCGTCGTATCGCTGCCGCTGGTTCGAGTAGTCGACAATTTTCGCTTCGACTCTTCGTTTTTTTTTCTTCTTCATATTTTGTTTTATTTTTTCACTTTTTTTTTGTTTAATGTGAAAGAAAAGAAAAAATGGGATTCACAATCGCAAACTATCTACTAGTCGTATTTTGACTCTCACTCTTTATTCGTATTCCGGCGGCACAGGTTCGATTTCGGGTCTCCCCAATTCGTTCGTACTCTCGTACTCCATCGTACCCATAACCTACCTATATCTTAATGAGTATCCATCTATTCGTTCGGCAAAGGTAGATAAATAAAAATCCGGTAAAAAATAAAACAAATATTCGCGCACTCACCATGGAAAGATGTTATAATTGAAATACTTTATATAGATAGTGGGTTCGTCGTCGTCGCCGTCATCAGTGATTGTGTGAAATATTTTTTTTGAAAATCAATTAAAATCTCGTTATCAAATTCAGATATATGTGCATACGCTTGTATCCGGGAAGACAGTCGCTCGCAGATATAAACGATTGCAACATTTGATAGAATCCAAAATTGGTCTTCTATTTAAAAAAAGAAATAAAATAAAATTCGATGAAAAATGAAATAATAATTCCAAAACAGCTGTGATATTGTATATTTATACTTTGGGTGTTTACTTACACTGCTCTCACGTAGAGATAGCATATCTATTTACCCATGAAATAAAAAATAATTCTCGTAAATGCGGTTGTAGCGAAAAGCAACTAAAAATAATAAATAAATAAAATTTTTATACATATGTACGTATGTGACGTGCCTTGACGATAGTTATTCGAACTAGCAGTCGACTGTCGCGGGAAAGCTCATCTCTTTAACCAAAAGATAAAAATAAAATACACAAAACCCACTAACGAGTGTTTTGTATTTACGACCTACTACTATTTATCTATCACAGTGAGAGAAGTGTTCGGTTCGCTTATTTTTGCAACGAAATACAACAAACGCGAGAGGGAAAATATACATAGATAGTAAACTGCATTAGAAGCGCCCGGTGATTAGTGCTGATCATTTCGCGAGACGCATGGAATGATTCGCTCAAGGTCAAACTTTTTTCCAATCAACCACCACCAACCCCACTGGAGCTGAGCTTCAGTCGCATTCTCTCGCTGTCACAGCCGTAGTAGTAGTCGTCACATTCGTCATCGCGTTTCTCTTGATAATCGTTTTTGCCGTCCCCCCGAAGTCATACCAATTTATCAGTTTTTTTTTTTTTATCATTCTATCGGTGTGTGAGATTCTAAAGTGCCTCGTTCTCATGTAAAACTATTGTTACTTACTATCCGAAGCTTTTCTTTAATTTTTTTTTCTTCGTCTTTCTTCTCTCCTTTTTTGTATTCACCGATTCTGAAGTGTGCTCCCTGTTCGCTAGCTTTCCGTGCGATAGCGTCTGAAGTATTTACATATAATTACCTTTTATTCCACCACATACTATACGATCTATCTATGTGCGTACATAGTCGTATGTACTAAAATCAAGCGCGTTCTATTCTCGTGTGTAAGAGATTCTCTAATACCAGTTTGTAAGCTTTTCTATCTTTTTTTCGGTCTCTATTCCTCTCCGGTTGCCTGATGTCTTTCATCCTACTATACACTCTATTTTGAAGATGTTTAACTAGGCATCACACGCGAAACCTAATATCAAGTGCAAAACATAATCGCGTTCTTGTCTCGGCTCCTATAATTTTTATTCACTTTTAATATCATACGAAAAAAAATATCTATGAATGAAGTCCTTACCAATGAGGATGGAATATCAATTACCACCACCACCACCGCAGACTATACCTATCGGTCCATCCCCGGTGCAGGTGCAACAAACTCATTTACAAATTCTCCAAAATGTCCATCAACAACAACAGCAGCAGCAACAACAACAACAGCAGCAACAACAACAGCAACAACAACTTGTTGGTTCTATGCAACCACCAGCAACATTGCCACCATTAAGTACTCTTCCCCTACAAGTTGTTCATAACTTGCCACACTTGCTGAGCAATACCACCGGAAACGCTGGCAACAACAATCCAACGAATAACAACAATCCTCGGAATAATGGAAATACACTTCAACCCCTCAATAGTCTGGGGAGTCTACCACCCAGCAGTCAATTGCTTCATCATCATCTACAACATCTGGCGAATGC
The DNA here is from genome assembly GCA_958301585.1 of Merodon equestris. Lineage (NCBI taxonomy): Eukaryota > Metazoa > Arthropoda > Insecta > Diptera > Syrphidae > Merodon > Merodon equestris. The sequence continues at coordinate 108,425,646 of OY284414.1, forward strand.
TTGCAATAATAACAACAACAATAATGCAAATACTCCGAATAACAACAATGCAGTAGCGAATAACAACAATTTGATACCGACTACTAATGGGAATAATAATAACAACAGCGGTGGCAATGTTGCTGACGACAACAATCGTTGGACCCAATTTCAAGTGCAACAGTTGTGGAAGCATCATGCATCCTACATGAATGGTAATGGTATTTGGGTTCATATTCTTTACGTGTGAGGTAAAGAACGTGATGTGGTAAATGGATTTATTCAATTTATAATTTTTTTTTTATTGCCCCGTAGAGTAGTTGTTCGAAAGTTACCCAATATTTTAGGCGTTCTATCCTTAAATGTTACAATTTGGGGAATGAAAGTACAATTTTGAACTTTCTAATCGAAAATACTTACCAGAATTATCCCAAAATGTACAAAACTATGTTGTTAAAGATATTATTCTGGTGAATTCTTGAAAATATGGATAGAGACATACACTACTGGTGGCTTGCTTTTTCGTATTTTATACGAACTGATTTTACCAAATTTTGATTTTGACAAATTTGGATCAGAAAGTCAGGTTTTTTAGAAATTATTTTTCATATAACCTTAACTCGTTTATTATTGGCATGAAATTCTCATTTTTTAGATTAACAGCCCTTGTACCAAATTTCGATCTTTGAAGGTCATTATATGTTTTTTTTATTCAATATTTCCCAGCTTAATTTTTTTTGTTGCTTATCGTAGGGAAGAATACGAATACTATAAGAGGAATTTTATTGTAATATTTTGATCAATCAGAAATCTTGCTCAAAACTTATTTTTTCCACATCAAATGATACGGAATTGAATTTGATCTCTAATAAGTGGATATAATCTCATACGAAATTGTGTACCAAATTTTATATCTGCCAAATCATCTTTTAAGAAACATTTGAAATTTGGATCATATGAGATTTTATACCATATTCTAGGCGAGTATTTCAATACATTTTAATTATAGTTTCTTTTTGCTACTAATGGCAGTGAAGAATTCGAAAATAAATTTTTGGACAATTTTGATCAATCACACTTTTGCTCAAAACTAATTTTTTCCATAACGCGTCACACGAAATTGAATTGGGTCTCTAATAAGAAGTTATAAAGTCATATAAATCGTGTACCAAATTTTATATCTTCTAAATCCTCTTTTAAGAAACATTTGAAATTTGGATCAAATGAGATTTTATACCAAATTCTAGGCGCGTTGTGGAGAACAAAACTTGAGGTGACTATTAAGGTATTTGAAAATTCTAAATTTGAGCGAATTTGGATTGCTATTACCAAAGTACTAAATTTCGCCAAGAAAATTTGTGTCAATTTGTGTCAACTCACATTGTCCAAGAAAGATTCATCAATAGCGATTCGTCACAAGTCATTAATGCCTAGAATATAAATATTCGCATTTGACATTTATTTATTATTTTAGTGTCACAAAAAAAAAAAAAAAAAAAAAAAAAAAAAAAAAAAAAAAAAAAAAAAAAAAAAAAAAAAAAAAAAAAAAGCAGGCCGAAAAATAATTGGTGCAAACAAATGCAAAAACACCAGCATTTGATTAGCCTCAGCGATTAAGTAATCCCAAACCGGGAAGCCTGCCGCTACTTTCTGAGGTCAAACCGGCGGACCCCACAAGCGGACCAGTAGGAATGCAGTTAAGTGGGAAGGTTATGGTCCTACACTTCTGACCATAACAACGCCGGAAAAAAAGGAAAAAAAAAAAAAAAAAAGGAAAAGAAGAAGACATTTTAGTACCGCTTGGCAAGAGTGATTTAAGAAAATTGATCAATAATTAGCCTAGAGGATAAAGTCTCTTTATCCGCCGTGCTTAATATTCAATTTTATCGATGACAAAGGGTCGGCAACATAAAATATCTTCTTCAACTCAAAGTATCGTAAACACTAAATGTTGGTTGGTTTTATATACCTTTAAGGGCGGTGCTTTGGATATAAGATTCTACATTCCCGGGAATCCCACGAGCTATTTTTATCGAATTTCCTATCGAAAACTAGTTTCAAACTCGTTTCTGATTCAATCAAAAACATTCATCACATTAGAAGCAAGAGAGAAAGAGATATCATAGAAAACAAGCATAGAAAAAGGAATACTTTCAGTTTCATACCGCATCCCACTCTTCTCATTATCTCGAGAGCCAATTTCATCCGACGAAGATGCTTAGATATTAAGAAAGATTTATGGTCATGAAAGTCAAACGATTAAATTATGACACATTGCTTGTGATTAATAATTTTAACAAATACTTAAAACTAGACTGAAAACACATTTATTAACCAAAATAATTTAACTCCAAGCCGTTGTCTATAATCATTATTTAGCTGAATGTAATTTTCACTTTCCCTGTCTTCCGAGAAATTAGCGTTTTTTGATTTAGATTTTTTGCCTTTTTTTGGTGAATTTTGAAGTTGAGGTTCCGTTTTGATTCGGATTTAACCGTTTGGATGGAAATGAGATTTTGGCTTATACGCCAGCGGCAATTTGAAAGTCAAATCATCGGAGAAATGCTGATTTCTGTCTTAATATATTTCGAGCTTTTATTGATGGCAATTTTGAGAAGAAAACGTCTCGAAATAGATGATTGTTATATAACTGCATTCGAGATGCATTTCCGTATATTAGGGGGAACTTTCGAAAGTGAGCTGGTGAAAGAGACTTCATCTTCGGGTTGTGTAAAAACGCCTTATCACAAATTCCTGCTTTTGTGGCTTATAAGAAAGCTGTGATATGATCAGCTACAAAGCAAAGTCTTTAGTTCAGTCGTAATTTAGATGTTTTTCGCACTAAACACTTCTTTTGTTATTTACTGTAAACCAACTTGAGTTATATGGCGTAAGCTACGAATTGCTATAAGCCACCGGCTACAAACTACTAGCCAACACAAAATAACATGTCACACGTTAGCTATAAATAGTTCAAAGAGTGTTGAGTTCAATTCTATTATTCTATTATTCCACAAAGTTTAAATATAAAAGACGCAAAAACCTTGTACAATGCTACAAGCCATAAACTACAACTACAAACGACATTCTGCAAAATCAATAAAAGAAATTGATGTAAGGTAACAAAGGCTCAAGGTCCAAGCTGAGTGTGAGAGTAATAAGTCATTTTCACTAGTTCGAATGACACAGTTACAACCATCTCTAATCTGACACCTCCTTCCTAGCTTTTCGCAAACCAGGAAACTATTGTCAATATTAGTCCCCATCGAGCTAGCCTGCCAACTCATCAGACAACCTTTATGAATTACTAACATTTAACAGCAGACACCTAACCTTCTAACTTCAGTCAGAAGTCTAGTCCAAAGCTCATTTATTCACCGTTGTTTTGCCTTTTATTGAACCCCGCCTATCCCTTGATGCATTTATTATGCAAATAATGATAACCCAATTAAAGCTCCATTCCATTGATTTATTGACAGCGAAAAATGCAAAAGACGGTGAAAACAAAAGCAAAGCGTGAAGCCACTTTGACCGTTGCTCATTCATGCATATCAAGCGAAAATTTGTTCTCGAACCTGACCTAGAACTTGGGCTTACCTTTTCGTCGTCTACTCTATGCCTATGCGACCACGGGTATCTACGTAAGCAACATGTCACTTGCATTTGGCTCTTGTAAGCCGTCCTAATCCCTTTTTACTTTCGCATATCTCGTTTGTACCTTTCTTCGTCGCCTGTTCTGCGTTCTGACCTGTCCAACAATCTTAGTGTTGCTGCCCAACATCATTTCCCAGAATCGCTCGTCATGTATGCGTGAGTTTTTCTCCCCCGAAATTTGTACTTCATGTAGGCTGTGTATCTGTGTTAAAGATCGCTCTTCTTTCTCGATTTTGTTTTTCTTTTTTCTGCCAAGGGACTGCCTGCGTGCGTGTGTTGTATATTTAAACTTTCCATTTTTGGCTGTTTTTTTTTAAACTCTTGTTCCCTCCATTCACTGGCTCATACAGTTGTTTCTTTTATTATTCGAAGTTTGCCGTTTTTTTTTGTTTATTTATTTTTAACTTTTTTTTTTGAGCCATTTTTTGATAGTGTGATACATTTTGCCGAATTAACATGGTTGCACAGGTCTGAGGTTCCGTGCTTTTGTGGTTCCATGACTCGTGTTTGCATTGGAACAGTGTATCGTTGTGAGCGTGTTTTGGTTTTTTTGTTTGTGGTGTCTTCCAATTTACTTTCATTAAGTTTAGTAAACTTTCACTTTTTCGGCAGTTTGATTTATATTGTCTGCCTTACGTACGTCCATCTGCAGGCGACAGACGTTTTCGTGTATGGATTGTTATTTTTTTGGATTTTAATTTATTTTTTTTCATTTGTACATGCATTTATTCGAAAGTAAAGTAAAATGTTGATGTTATGGGCGGCTTTAGCAGGCAGATTAAAATTAAGTTACATTTTGGATGACCATTTTTTTATCTGCCTTCGGGCTGGTCATGTTAATGAGTTTTTTCGTCGTTAGCTCTTGGCTCATTTTTTTTTTTTTCATTTCAACTTTATTCCCACGATTTTTTGCTGGCGTGTGGGGAAAGGTATTTGGTAGCGGTTGAGCCCTTTTTATAGGCTAAAAATGCTAATAAGTTCTAGGAAAAAAGGGTATTGAACTCGTTGATATACGATCTTGTACATAAAGTTATATGCCCCTTGAAAACCCCTAAAGTGCCGCCGGGAACTCTAGACTTCTCTCAGGCAGATATTATCTTCTTCCTTGAACCCTTGTCCGTTATTATACCTTAAGTGGGATTTATTATAGGTGGAATAGGTAAGACTTTCAAGGGTCACTTAAATCCATATTCAATTAAAAACCTTTTCGAATGGAGGTTGCCATGGTTCAGGATGCTAATATGTTACATTTGCTTCAACCCCTCTAAGTGGAAAAATCGACTTGAGACGCAGATCTGACTGGGAAAAGGTTTATTTATCAAACTTTCTTCCATCGACAAACCAATAAAGCCATCTTTGACCGTTTCCGAGCAAACCTTGTGCTAAATTGGATGATCGAGTTTTTGTCTAATTGGTTTGCCCTTGCAGAAGCAAAAACAGGTCAATATGATTGAATAATGCCCGAAAATCCGAATAAAGGCCTACCCCGGAAGTAAAACCTGTTAACTCGACCCAGATATGTAGATCCTTACGCCTTCACCGTCTTCCCACATTCACACTAATTCTCCATCGAATACGCATACAAATAATCATTAATCCGTTACTGATCGCCCATTATCCACTGCTCGATTTAAAAGTCTGATTATACACAAGCCCATCGTGCCAGCCCCCTGCTTCTTACTGATCCGACCCTCATCACAGCTATGCGCGTTGCCTTCAAATCGAGCTATTTAAACCCGAAATACCGACACTATTGACTGGAATTACTCTCTTTTCCCAATTTTTTGCGCTACATTTCCATAATTTGCTTCTTACACTACACCTCCTTCCTTCATTCATCGTCTTTTGCTGTTCGACTTGCTTTTGTCTTGAGCTCGCTTCTGTCCTCTTAGGACAGGCTTCAGGTTGTCTAGTGCCTTATGTGTGCCTCGGCTAATTTGTATGCGGAACAAGTCGCTCAAACCATCACTGCAATTTTATACATAATTTGATGTTGATTTTTTCGTTTTGTTTTGTGCTTTTTGTTTCTTTGCTTCGATGGTCCCATGGACAGAGGATGCGACGGGGAGGTATCTGCGCGCGGCGGTAACATTACGATAGAGTGTACCGTGATATTATAACACTTGCTTGCACGTCGTCAGACAGTGTGACTCGTCTTGACTGTAAATTGTGTGGCAAATATGTGTTGCAATTGCGTAATTGGTATCACGAAGTCACCACACCTCTCCGACCAACAATCATCATCACGACTCGTCGAGCTGGCGGGTTGTTGAAGAGACCTTAATCAAAATCAGTGAAAGTGTAATTTTCACACACCTATTCCAAGTTTTGTTTTCTACTCCGCTTTGGCTTCCTCTTCTCCGCTCGCTAAATGCAAATTGTGGCTCTAAATCCCAATCTATGATGATGATCGGCTTGGCTTGGTATATTCTGATTCTGAACATAGATGGTAAAGCTTCGAAGCTTCTTGTTTGGAGGTGCTAGAGATGGACCGGAACCAGTTTTTTGGCACACATAAAAAAATTAAAACTTGAAATGTATTGTCTATGAGCGACCGGGCCGGGGATCGATTCTGACAACAAAATGTTAGAAACGATCGCTTGAGATCGACGGCGGCGGGGGGACTGAATAGAAACTCGGATGTTTGAATCATGTGGCATTTCAGGAAGACATGGGGAGGGAGAATGAGTAAATAATGACTACCGGGCTTGTTTGGTGAATGTTCGGGGTCTAATTTCTTTTTTGGATTGGTTTTGGCTGCTATTGTCGATTTTGCAATGCGCGCGGCCTTTGAAGAATTTATTGTTTACTCGATTGGATTGTGGAGAAATTAATTTGTAGTCCGGTCGGGCGGGTGGACAGGTTATATTTGTTGTTCGAGTGCTTCGGCGCCGCCACGCTTAATGGGAGTTAGGCTGTTAGTTTTATGGATTTGTCAATTATCATTCGCGTGTCTTCGAGAAAAAAAAATTCTAACCCCGATTGCGGTCTTCTGCATATGTAATCCTGAAGCGAAAAGTAAATATTGGCGTTTCCATAGGTGGGAGGTTTTTTATTAGGTTATTATCAAGTGGCTTAATGTTATCAGTTCACTTGTCTAGTGTAACCTACTTATTTCTCGTAAGCTTTCGTAGGACTAAAGCAAAATGGCACAAGGTATAGTAGCTATGTTCTAGGCTGCTTCTTCGATCTTTGAAAAGTTTTTTTTTAATCTTCCATGGCAGCTACTTTCCCCATAATCGTTTGAAATGTTATTTCTTATAAAGCTAGTAGCAGAGAGCAGTAGAGAATAAACAACTGGAAAGGCAGATCAGAAAAGTTTAAAAGGCGTCATAAGAAAATTTTAGTTATAAGACTTAAAACTAAATCGACTAAACCCATGAATTCGTGGTAACGCAGTGGTGGAAAAAAATATTGGTTACTTAGCTTAAGCATGTTAGCTTAAGCCTTAAGTTCATTAAACCCTCAAAAATATTAACCCTTTTTCAGCATAATGATATTATAACCATAGGTTGCTGACACGGGTCTAATTTTGATTTTGCCGCATCAAAACATTTTGTCATGAGCCTTGGAGTTTTCGAAAATAAAGAGTCTTAAAGGTCCATGGCAACTTTATCTAGAAGACATACTGATTTTTCCATATTAAAAACGAAAATTTAGCAATCAACTAAATTTATAAGTTCTAAAATGGAAAGGGTGTGAACGATCTTGCACAACAAATTATGGATGCCAAAGCTCTGCGCAAGATGGGTTGCGCATTTGTTGGATACTGATCAAAGCAAATGCGCAAACCATTTTCGCAGAAATCTTTGGGCCGATTCAATAGAGATCCGACCAATTTTGTGTGGCGATATCCCACCGTGGATGAGACATGGATCCACCATTACACGCCAGAATCGAAACAGCGGTCCAATTAGTGGGTGGAAGCCGGTGGTTCAGCGCCAAAGGAAGTGAAGTCGATCACATCTGCTGGAAAGGTCATGGCCAGAATGTCTTGGGAGGTGATTACATTGCAAAAGGTAGGACAATTACAGTCTTTCCTGACCAGCTGGATGCCAAAATTCGTGAGAAGAGACTTGGCTTAAAAATGACAAAAATCAACTTTCACGAGGACAGTGCATAAAAGTGCGTTGGAAGTGCCTAATGGCAGATGGGAAAACTGCGGAATTTGGGGTACGATTTGCTCGGCCATCTTCTCTATTCTCCTGGTTTGGCACCCTCGGATTTCCATCCGTACCCTAACTTGGAAGAAACTTAGTTCTAAGAAGCACCAATGAAGAAGTTGAGAGGGCCGTAGATGAATATTTTCAGAGCCTCCCAGACTTTCACTTCCGGGAAGGAATCCTGGTGTTGGAAAAATGCTGGTCCAAGGGAGATTATGTAGGAAAACAAAATATTTTTTACTGAAAATCGCAGACTTTTAATACCAAGCCAAGAACTTTTCACCTCCCGTATGGCCATCTTGTCTGAAAACGGGCGTGAACCCGTGTTAAAGCAGTCCTTGTCAGATTTTAGAAAGACATGATCCACAAGGGTTGCTGTCCTGAGTTTTCCAAGGCTTGACATATTCCCTATATTCTATCCAAATTCTAGGTTTAGTGTAACTATCATTTTTAACTTTCCTTAACTTCCTTTAGACATCGTATCGAATAACTTTATTTAAAGCAAGTTTTTTAAATGCAGCCTTGGCTTTTGTCCTTCCTTTTTGTTGTAAGAAGAAAAGAATAAAGATAGGGCCGAGTCATCGAAATCATATTTCAAGGTGTTTTTTCTCAACGGGATACTGACAAAACCTTCTGTAGTATACATTTACTGGACAAAGGTTTTCAAAATTCGACCTTTAAAGTTGGCAATAGACACTAGGTCTTTTTCATTTATGGAGAGACATGATTCACAAGCACCGTAAGTAATTGAGAGAAGAGGCGTCCAATAGGTTGTAATGCTTGTTATAATAATAGTTATTATCAGGAGTTCATCATGCATTTGTGCGTCGATGGAAGTTAACCTCAAACGTATACACGCACACGATGAGATCTCTCTAGAAACGATTAATCCAAATATTAAAGGCCCGAAAACGTGAGGATACGTCAACACATTTTTTTTCCTAAAAATTGAATCTTATACAATCATTTCCAAATAGGGAGTTCAAAATCAGATACCACAATTTAGACTTTTGAACCTCACTTTTGAAATACTCCGTCATTTATTGCTCTCTAAGTGGTTTTTGTTTAACATTTTCTAAATTTCTAATCCTAGCATCAGTTGTCTTCAAGAGACTCTAAACCCCAAGAAGGTCTTTGCTCCCTACTTTGCTGACGATTCCCTCCTTGTCACAGCACACACACTTTACTATTTGCCCACTAAGTGTTTCGATTCAATTTCCAAAATTATATTTGACTTTAAATGCTTGTAAGCCAATCTTTCAAAATTATTTTAGCCCTGTCTCGCTAACTCTACCTCTTAGTTTCTTAGGTTTTCGACTTTGGTCAGCTTGGTCGCTACATCTTTACATCGACGACTTTATTGCCGTTTAACTTTGATATTCAAGGCAATATGTATTCGACAGGATTCCAAAATGGGTTGACGTTCTTAGCCCGCCATATGATGTACCACTTTAAACAAGACTCGAAAGCAAGCCATATTATTCTATTTGCCGGTTTGGATAAACAACCTTACCCCCTAGGCTGATCAGAATTAATATTATTGTTTACCACTAACTCTAGCTACCATCTGCCAAAGTCATTTCCTTTATTAGGTATACCTTTAGGCATGCTCTATTTCACCGACTTGTTTTCGCTTTCCAATTTGCTAAACTCTGAAAAAAAAGAATAATTATAACGGTTCAATCGAAATCAAAACTCAAACTTCAAAGCAGAAATAATTTCAAATCGATTAAGAAAGCAATTCCCCGAAAAGACCGACTGCAATGCGTATATATCAGATACTCTAGCACCATCGAAAAAGATATTAAAAAAACAAAACAAATGAGGAAGAAACCTGATTATCCACATAACTCGAATTTTCTCTTTTTTTTTGCAATAATCATTATAAACTAATTTAACACCGAAATCCATTTGAAGAAATTCAATAAAATCCCCTCCGATTCCAGCAACTATACGACAGCCATCAACTCCACCTAGCAGTGGAGAAGATAAAAGATAAAACAACAAAAAAAACCTTTTTTACTTCCTCCTATGACGACATAGAGTCTTATAACTCTATTGCCAGTCACTTGCCTCCCACTGGGTAGTCGTTAGGCTGGTAGTATATACCCATCATGCAACAGACCGCGTCGAGCGGAAGAAAGTGAGAGTTTTCCACAAAGAGGAGGCATGCCTATCCAGCAAAACTATGAAACTACCGAACTAACCAGCTACCAGCCATACAGCGACCAGTATGACTACCTCAATCTTACTCCTCTTGGCATGTAAACGACCAATGTGTATATGAATGCCGAACGACGTGCTCTAGGTTTTCGATTAGCGCCACGAACAAGACAAGACGACAAACAAGAAACTGACAAGCAAAAAGCTGAAATGCCCGCCAAAGAATAGGCCTACTGAACTAAGACGCATGTTAGAGACCAAAGGAAAATGTGAGAAAAGCAAAAGAAATCGAAGAAGAAGAAAAGCACTACCGATGGTATGTTGGCTGGCATACCTACTGTGCTTATATGTTGGGGTCTTGTTATTATTTCTCTGGCTCTTTGACTTGGTTTGGTGGTTCGATTCGCGGCGAGATGATGATGATCGTATCGACAGTAGCCATGGTATGCGTGATCGCATTGGCATGTGCGACCAGAAACACATTCCACTTGGTTTGGTTAGTTGTGAATGCAAGACGCGACGCGACGAGCTCTTGGATGTGTCTTTTGTGGAGCGGAGTGAGGTGATCACAACAGGCGGGTTCCGATGATCGTCGTTGAAGTGGATTATGTAACCGCTACTCTAGTTTTTACTTTCGTTTTGTTCGTTGTGGATTTTCCTAGACTTGTTGATGGAAAACTCTCTTTCCGTATCGTGGTGCTTAGATTTCCTTTGTGGTATAGTTTCCAGTTTTTATGATGGTTGGTTCGTTTCCTGGTAGTCACTGTTCTTGAAATAAGTCAGGAAAAGTGAGTCTGACTCGGTGAAAAAGAGGTTAAAACAGGTAAAAGGCCTTAAATTGCTTAAACGTCCTTAGTAGAGTAGTGCCAAGGTAGTCCGTAAAGTGGCTAGCAGCTTTCGAAGTGTAAAGCAGTTGTTGCTCTTCGTTCGAAAGTCTAAAATTTCAGGACAGAAATTTAGATAGAAGCAAATACACAAACCTTTCCTTGATCATGCATCGTTTAAGCACTGGTTTCAGCCGATTTTGAGAAATATTTTTATGAAGAGCTCTACCTACAAGCAGCCTGTACCTGTCCCACATATTGTAGGTAGCCTTTCCTGGGTACCGAAAATGGGAGGAGATAAGAAAAACGTTTTAAGAAATTTTGGAATGATATTCAATTGGCGGCTGGAAAACCCAAAACATGCCCTATTCCACAGAGAAGGGCACCGTGATTCCGTGGTTAAAATATTGTCTTTTGACGCTGATGAGACGGTGTTCGAATCCCATAATAACACAGTCATTGAAACTATATTTCGCAGTGTGTTTTCCCCCTATATTTCACAACTATTTTAAGTTAGTCTAGGACAAGCGAGGCGTCATAACCCTAATTCTTCTTAGACTGAACTACATTCAATTGGCCATCTTTATTAATATTTCATGTTCACGTTTGACTAACAGGCCTGTACGCCTTATTTCAATACTTAAGATTAGACACTTTGTTCTAATTACAAAACCTAAATTGTTAAAAGTTCGAGACCATTCTGAGATAATTTTGAATTTTATTTCGATAACAAACGATCGAGCTATTATGGTTGAAATCATGCCCTCAAGCGAAACCGAGGAGTATATTTCTAGTTCGATGAATACACACCGAAGTGCACAGATTTCTATGAATTATAATCGAAGTTAAAATACACCTGCAAACCTTTATCGAATTATCCTGTTCAAGTACCAATCCGAGTACATTGCCCCTCAGTAAGATGAAAAGATCAGTAGGAATCGAAACCACGAGCGCCATGCCCCTCCGAAACACTTAATATCTTTATCTCCTACACTTGAACCTTCACGATAGCGTGAAGCGCCATCAGGCTTAAGGACGCGGGCTTATGGTCATCCACACCACAACAGAGGTTTGTCACTTCTGCAATGAATTTGACCTTGCTTCCTACGGACTACATCGCACCTTCGACTTCAATAGAAGAATTGAAAGCGTGCAATGCAGTCGTGAAATTCCAACTTCAGATTTTTACTGATGACTGGAGCACGGAGTAGGATCCGGAATCTCGACACAACTGAAATTCCGTTTTTATTCCGTTTTTTTATTTTATTCCGTTTCTCCGATCACTCGAGCATTTTTCAGGCTGACGTGGTAGCGATCTGGGAAGTGTACAAAATACTCAGCCCCAATTACACGTCCACCGCAATCTATAGTAGCGACTAAGTCGCTATTACAGCTCTTTAGTCTGCTACCATCTGCTCTAAATTGGTGGATTAATGCAAGAAAGAAATTAAATGAGCTGGCGGCTTTCAGCCCAGCCGCCACACTCCTATGGGTTCCAGTAACATAGAGGAGAATGAGAGGGCCGATGAGTAAGCCGATCTCGGGGCCGTTTCAAACTCTCCTGTTGTGGGTCTGCCGGTCAACCTTCTCAAGACAACATTCTGCAACATTTCTTCGAAGAAACAAACGGCCTCCTCAGTAGCCACCGTTCCAACATACATAGCTATAATCGTGACGGTCATTGCGGACCATTGGCCTTTAGGAATTCACGCAGCCAGAATAGGCATCCGGCCTAACACCCACTGTCATAGTGGTCACAACACCCACGCAGAGGAAACCCTGTACCATTTTCTCTGCGAATACCCAGCACTGGCAAGTCGCAGATTCTGCGCTTTTGGCAAATATTACCTTGATGTCCTCTCGGAGGTAGCCAACCTCAACTTATCTAGCTTGAGCATCAATAAAGAAAAAAAAGTCCTTCATCTTGAGTAATTTAAATACTGGGACAGTAGTGTTCAAAGTGATGACAAAAAATGGTTTTATCCCAGCCATCTTCGTAAATCATTTATATGGCTACTAGCCCAACCTTTTCATGCGTCCTCCAAAGAGAAAGGTGTTAACTATTTATTACCACCACTCAGTCATCATTTGGCGGCAGCAATCACCCTTCAAATTTCAACGAAACAATAAAACTCGTGGTGAAATTCTGAAATTTCAAAAACCCACTCAACACACACGGACCAACCGCAAACAATCGCACATTAAACAATTGCATTGCATTTCTCCTCCTGACCAACTTACAATTTGGTCCACACGCAACCGCTACGACCCAAAACGGATATAAAAGTCAAAGTCAAAGAGAATGGTACCAAAATAACATTCGCCAAAAAAACTGTCTAAAAACAAACTAAAAAAACTCGAAATCACTTTGTCCAAAAAAACTCATTTCTTTACTTTTACTTTTTTCCACTTTCACTTCTGAAAATCCCCAAAAAAAAATTGGACAGTGGATATAAAAAAAACACATTTTAACACACTTTGCCATACATGGCGCCCCACTTCTGTGGCCCGTTTTTTTTCGGTTTGTTCCCACTTAAGAAAGTGTAAGAAAAGAAAAACGACGATGAGGAGACCTGACCACGGTCCACAGTCGAGCCGAAAAGACGAGTGCACATTTTTTGGAGCATCATCTCTTGCCCGAACGACGCACGGATATGAAGCTGGAGTTACGTAAAAACTGGTTTTCGAGCTTATTACAATTTTTTTTTTGGACGTCAGCGAGCGAATCAGTGTTATGGTAAAGTGTTTTTTTCACTTTCATTAGAAGCACTGAAGCATTCCGTGGGCCAAAGTGAAAATAGTTAAGCCCTGCTGCTACCTCGACGCCCTCTTATCCCCTCTGGTAACCACTTGATTCCCGGGTCCCCTGCCCCCACGTTCGCTCCTACATACATATATTCTACTGGACCATGGCAATGCGGAATTAAACTTTCACTGTAGCATCCGACTTTTGGATCATTATACATGTAATTATACGAAAACGCATTAATTCTCCCGTTAATGGATGAGTCTGTTTCTTTTTTTTTTTTTTTTGTTTTTGACTGATTTTGACTTTTCGAATGACGTCGAGCTCTTATGCATATTTTTATGTTGTTTTGTATTTTCTGAAAGAAAGTGAATTTAATTACGATTCCCAGAGAATTAAGGGATTGCCATCATCTCGCCATCATCATCAAGATCGTGTGGTAAAGTTTCGGAAAAGAGTGTTAATCAAATTCACATCAAGTTCGGTTACGATGTCGTAACAGTTAGAGAAAGTGTTTTGCCAAAAAAACGAGTGAACCACAACAACAATCAAAGTGGAATACTCGTAAGTCTATATTGAATTAAGGGAGTTTTTCTGTTTTGTTAATTGACATCCGCGAAACTTATTGCACAATTCAATCAATCCACAGTTGTTTGATTGTATTATGTGACAATTTTGAAAAAAGGTGCATTGTTCAAGATGAGTACATCATGACTGTGATGGATTTTTATTTTTCGGGGATCATAGTCGAAAGTGGTTTTGGCTTTAATGACTTAATGGCGATGTCATAAAGGCAGTAAACGATGTAATTGACATGATGTTTATTGAGCTAATTCTTTCATTCTTTACGGGGGTTTTAATTAAGCCATTGATATGAGGAAGCTATTAAAAAAAGGTTTTTTAGGACTTGCGCGTGTTTTTAAAATTTATTCAATTTTGGCAAAGTTCTTTATGAAGTAATTTCTTCACTCTAAATCTAGTAGTGACTTACATTTATTATCATATTATTAGGACTGGCTTCGGCAAAACTTTCCCAAGCAAAGATGCTACAGTCTCAGCAGCCATATGAGCATTTGCCAATATTTTTTAAGAACTAACGAGGTAACCAATTTGTAATAGGCTCTAGTCAGTTTATAATATTTTATACCATCAAGCCTTAAAAACCTTGTTTCGGGAATATGTTAAGTAAGATAACCAGAATTTGATTTATAGTAATCCTGAAGGATCCAAAGAGAAGTAACCAGTAGAAGGAGGAGGGAGGATGTGAAATGGATGGATGGAAGTTTCGCCGATAGGAAAATATTTAAAGGGTTTTTCAATAAGGACGGGTAGAATATAAAATGGAATATAACCAGCTGTGTGTGAGGTATTAATAAAATATTTTTTTTATTTGAAAGGTCCATGTATGCCATTACGTATGGGTTCTGACATACTTCAAATGTCCACATCGACTTCTTACAGTGGCAAGGAGCCGAGTGGTCCTATTTTCAATGACTCTTCCGCATATATTCGGCTGAAAAAGTACAAATCGCATGACCTTGGTGGTGCGAGAGAGATAACCTTACCCTCGAATCGTTCATACAGAATGTCGATCGTAGGATCCGCTGTGTGGCACGTCCTGTGGGAACCACATATCGTCTAGGTCCATATGGCTCAATTTAGGCCATAAGAAATTGATTATCATCGTTTTGTAGCGCTCGCAATTGATGGTGACCGCCTCACAATGACGCCGCCGGTCAAAACCAAACAGTAACTTTTTGAGGACGCAATGGTGAACCACGTGCGGGTTGGGGTCGTTCCATATATGGCAATTTTGTTTTTTAACACAGCCACTCATAAAAAAATGCGCCTCGTCGCTACAGATAATTTTTCGGCCAGAATTGGAGTCCTATTCCAAACGATATGAAGCTCAGTCAGCGAACAAACGGCGTTGGTATGGTCATGAACATTGAGCTCCCGGGTCAGTTGTATCTTGTATGGGTGTAAGACTTATTCCCCACGCGAAATTCGCTAAGTTGAAGTTTGCAAAATGCCGAGTTCTTGGGCACGATGACGAATTGACTGCCTCGGGTTCTGCTCTACACTTTCACCGACCACGGCAATGTTTTCGGCCGATCTTGCATTCCTTTAAATTAATGTTAGCTGGTTGATTACCGAACCAGTCGTCTCAAAATTCGCCACCGACGTTGAAAAGTCGACTGTGAAGGGCCAACATGTCTTCTATATAATGGCCGCAACGCGCGTTTGCACTAACATACACTCATGCTGATAATAAAGTTTTATCATTTGGACGTGCTGTTCCATGATCACCATGGCACCGATGGCTTGCCATGGTGATTTGGCATCAGCAACTGAATAATAAACAACAGATATGACAGATGCTACCAAAACAACATAGTCGCCGCAGGCCGACAAAATCTACCCGCGCCAATTGAAAAATTATTACATGACAGGCCCAACCTTACACTATAATTGCTCAGTCGAAACTAGAATTAGGTGACGTTAGCGAGAGTCATGGTAAAGATGAGATGGAAAAAGTTAGAGAGACAGCGTTTGATTGTTGTAAAGAAAGAGTGATTGACAAAAACCTATATTTTCGAAAATAAAGATTATCCAACAGGAGGTGTCATTTTTAATATCAGGTTTTTGTTGAATTGTTTACCACTTTGCTTAAAGATCTTGTTCTATATGCTGGTAAGGTTCAATTGACATAAGAACTGAACCCAGTAGACTTTGTACAATGCCGTACTTTTGATGAATGAATGCTGTAAATAAATGAAAAAAACCGCGACGTTTTTCATAAAAAATTGCGAGGTTTTTTCTCCTTTTTTCAGGCTGCGAATACATCCCATTTTGAATAGTCTCTCTCCATCCAAAACGAGTTAAACTTTGATGCGGTTTTTATGGTGACGATGTTATTGAGCCATATTTCTTTCGAAAACGATGCTCGCACGATGGTTATAAGCAGGAGCTTTACCAACCCATGCTAGGTTTTGTGTGAATACTAACCTCAGAGCATGTACTTAAGACTGGAAATAAAATATTTACACTTTTCGCATAAATGATGCGTTTTTTCATTGATTTAAAATGATGACTCTTGTTTGACAATCGTATTTTTACAAAAAAATTTATTTTCGTACGTGTTTCTGGTGCCCAATAATCAGTAAAAAATAATTTAAAAGATCCGTGCTATGCCTCATACTAGCTGTTTGTTTGAAATGTGTCTATACTTAATTTCATGACTCTCGGGCTTATGGTACGCCGCTAGCTCGAAGCACACATATCTTTTTTTTGAGCCGCCAAGCCTTCTCTTACTCAATTTTTTACAAGTTTTTTCTAAGGTTTTTGAACGAGGATTTGTGATTTCCTTTTCGGTGTACTGAAAAACTGCCTGTAGTAGACGTGTCTGAGCAAAGCCTCTCGAAATTCATCATTTGGAGTCGGACATAAACGAACGAGATTGAGAAAAGCTCTGGTTTGATCTAAGGCTGCAACACCAGTTTAAGATGTCCAAGTTGAAGTTTTTATTTTTTCTGACGAGCTTACTTCCTGACTTTTTCTTGGCCAGAAATGTGATTGGTGTTCTGATGTGTTATACTTCTTGATAAACATAAAAATGACAGTACATTTACTGTCTTAGTTTAGCATGATCGGTAAGCGCTGTGTGGATCCTATTATGTCCATTTTCAATCAAGTGCAATCTCTGAAAACTAAAAATCCAATCATATTTGACTCGAAGACATTTCGAAACCTTGCCTCACTCCACCATCACTCACTCAAAAGTGAAAAAACAGTGGTGATAAGCAAAGTTGGTTTTCGGGCCAAAATGGAGCACTTGCTCTCAATTTTTCACTGTGAAGTCCGAAAGATTTTTTTCTCGGCCAAGTTCAAATAAATATCAGAAAAAACCGTTGAATATGATTTTTCAAAAATATTTTTTCCATAGATTCGTCCGTAACATTTTTTTATGTTTATTTATATTAGCTGTAAAGTTTCCTTCCTAACCTCGATTAGCCACCAATTCATGTGAGCGCCAAAGCAATTAACGCGTCACGTATTCGTCACCCATTTCCCTAAATCCATTTTTTCCCCATTAGTAGTCCGTGTTTTAGCTTCAAACTAATTTGGTCTTCGAAAAAAAACAGCAAATTACAGCAGCACTCCTTATAGCCATGTTTTATTTCTCTATTTTCTTTTCGCCACATGCGTTGCAAGTGTTAACTAACTTACCTATTGAGCGATTCACGTTCGAGTGCTTGATGGTAAAATGCGAATAACGCGAATACAACGAATTTCCGTGAGTACAACAGACGACGACGTGTGATTCGAACGTAATACCCGAAACGAAAGTGAGAGTGAATACGATGGCGGAAAATGAAATGCATCATCGCGCTACAAGAGTGGTAGACAACAACAACATCAAACCATACCAGAAGCAACATCGACAGGCAGCGAAGAAAAAAGACAAAAAGAAGATAAAGCGGAAAAGTGGATAATAGACTGTGGCTAAAGCTCGAGCCACGACCCCCGTTCCCGCTCTTCGGATCGTGCCGGAGTCGATGGGTACTTGTAGATGGTAGATCACATGGCTGAGGAAAGAAGAAGACGAGGAATAATAATGCCAATCGATTGCAAAAGAAGAAATTTCACTTTCGCTTTTCGTTGTTGACTTACCGTTGTCGTTGTTGTTTTCTTTATTTTTCTTCTTCGCGCTCGGTCTTCACGATTTCAAGGAGGAACAATGGTAAGAAGCCTCTCGGCCATAGTGATCTCCTACACAGTACGTCTATATGGTGTAGACATATCGTGGTGTTTGTATGCAAGTAGATAACTCCGTTTCCAGTTTGTTGGATGCGGAAGCAGTTTTTTCAAATAACGGTGTAGACACTCGCTTATGTATTGCACGACGAGCAATTGAGACACGAAAGAAGGCAAATCGCCCATTTAGGGCATTTTACCAATTTCCCATCTTTGGATCTACCACTTACCATTCTTTGCTTTTACTGAAGACTCGAATAAGATGTTGTTTTTGGTTTTTATTTCGCGCTTTGTTTTGCGAGTCTGCAGGCACGGAATCAGGTCACAAGGGAAAAAAACGAACATCAAACGAAAGTGAAATGAGGTAGGCCGACTGCTTTTGCCGCGGCGTAGTTGATTTGAGATGACATCTTTCTTTGGATTTTCCCATAAATACGTGTGTGTGTGTGTGTACAAGTCTCTTCCGTGTACAGTGTTTTCTAGTTCCGCTTCTTGGCTTGGTGGGCTGATGGTTACGTATACGCCCCAGTGAGATGTTCCCTTGCATAAAATGACGAGATAATTGCGGATCTGAAAGAAATCTTCTTGCGTTTCACTTTCGACGATTTCTTGTATTTTTGGCTTTTGGTTTTGTTCCCTGTTTCACTGAGAAACTCGAATGATTTTCGAAATGATGACGGTTACAACCGATGGGAAGTCGTTATTTTTAACTTGAATTGGTTTATTCGTTGGTTGAAATGACGTTTTGTGGCTTAAATTGCGAAAAAGTGCTGCCAAATTTAGAAAGATGTAGGAATGGAAAAATGATGTATTTTTATTAGTTTGAGAAATGTTATCATTATGTAATTTCCGCTCTAATTTCGGGTTGACGTTTTTAGCGTTTGATCACACTATGTTCGTAGAAACAAATTATTTATCGTTTCAATTTGCCCTTACAAGATTTCTAATAAGACAATAGCTATTTGCTCAGAAAGTCATTCTTATGAGTTTAATCAAAACTGTTTTTTTTTTTAAACAAACACTGCTACACTGAACTGTCCTTCCCCAATAAATTGTACTTATCCACCACCCACCATTGAAGTTTATTAACAATTTCAAATAAATGAAATTTCTCCTACAACTAGCGCACTAATTCATTTACAAATATACCCGTCCGAGTACTTATGTCTATAATTAAGAAAAAAGTTTTTCTCTATTCAGGAAAATCAGGGAACAGCAAGGAGATATGCGGTGACGACAAATTCAAAGAGGATGGTGATCCATGGAACGTTGAGGCCCAGGCTGCCTTCCTAGGGCCAAACCTATGGGATAAGACATTGCCATACGATGCTGACCTCAAGGTAACCCAAGTTAGTATTCCGGTTAGATGCCATTTTATTCATTTATCTCAATTCAAACACAATGTAAAAATAAAATAAACAATAAACAATTTCATTCAAAAGTAAAACGTAACAAAAAAAAATAATAAAACAAATCTCACGCTTATAGTCGGTTTGTACGAGTGTCTGTCGCATTAAAACTAATGAAGTTTGCATGTTTGGCAGCTTTTCACAAAACACTAATTTGACAGTCATGCAATCAAATTAAGAGAATACAAAGCAGTCTTGGCTTAAATTGGCTTTTAAATATAGATACAAATCAAAATAATGCTTTTCCTGTTGCGAATCTTTTTCTCATAATCTCTTTACCCCCCATACACACAGTACGCAGATCTGGATGAATTCCTTTCGGAGAACAATATTCCGGATGGATTGCCGGGTACACATTTGGGTCACGGTACCGGATTGGGACATCGATCGGACTCGTTGGGACATTCGACCGGTCTGGGTCTCGGTCTTGGACATATAACGACAAAACGTGAACGATCACCATCTCCGTCGGATTGTATTAGTCCGGAAACTTTGAATCCACCATCACCAGCAGATTCAGGTGAGTAGAAGAGAGAGGAGGATGATCGGCTAGTCGGAAGAGCAGAAACGATGATGGTGTTGTATACATGATCTTATCTCTTTACTGTCTCGACTTTCGGGTGATGTGTTACTTAATTTCTAATTACTTCTTTTGATTTTCTGATTCTGGTGGTAAAGTATCTTTAAATACTGGTTGTGGGACTCCATGATGCTTAACATGTACCAATTGATCCTCAAAAGCTGACTGACGATCGGAATATCCGTACATCGTTAAAACCTTACATATTCGAATCATAGTTTGTGGCATACATTTAGGCGCAGTCAGAAAAAATTATTTTACTAAACCAGCTCACTTGTGAGTCTTTTTCTAACACAAATGAACGCATTCAACACAACATTCGAAAGTAATTTTCGACAAAATTGGTTAAAAGCCGGAATTCGAATTTTCGAATATCGAAATTAGCTCTTTTTTTGGCACATGTTAAGCAAATGACTCTATTCCTTTGACTAATTCCACGTAGATATTACGGAAACATCTTTATTATATATTAATTAAATGAACGCTCACCCTTTAAAACCGCGGGTAGTAAAAACAAAACAAAAGAAAAAAAAACATTTTACCAAAATTACCATTGAATATTATTTATTTCTTTTAACTGTATTTTTATTAAAAAATTAAATTAATAATTGTTTGTAATCAATAATATTTAACTTTTCAGGTTTTTTATATTTAATAATATTCAATTTAAAATTAAATTTATAATCAAATATCAATATATAAGCAAAATGTTCAATGGTGATGTGGTTGATGATGATTTTATCAAATGCTAAATGTTAAAATATTTTTTTAATTGTTGCAAAACAAAATAAGCAATATACACGCCGAGAGTAAATGAAAAAAAAAACCGCACAAAATATAATAATGTGTTTCCCAAAATGCGTTTAATTTATTTAATTTTAGTTTCTTTTTTGTTTTTTTTTTTTTACTTGCAAAATCACGATGGAAGCATAAAATTGATTCAAAAATGTTCCTTTCGCCACAATGCCGCCCGCATTCATTCTTATTTAGTTTACAATGAACAGTTTCTAAAACATTGTTAACATTTAGTATTTGATATTTCAGCGCTATCATTTGCATCGTCCGGTCGGGATTTCGATCCACGTACCAGAGCGTTCTCAGATGAAGAACTTAAACCTCAACCAATGATAAAAAAATCAAGAAAACAATTTGTTCCAGATGAACTTAAAGACGATAAATATTGGGCTAGACGCCGAAAGAATAATATTGCTGCTAAACGTTCAAGGGATGCACGACGACAAAAAGAAAATCAAATCGCCATGAGGGCCAGATATTTAGAAAAAGAGGTAAGAACATCTGGTAAACAAAGAAATAAGAATCGAAAAAAAAAAATCAAAACTTTCCATTGTAGAATGCAACTTTACGTCAGGAAGTTGAACAGTTGAAACAAGAGAACATGGACTTGCGAGCACGTCTATCAAAATTCCAAGATGTGTAATGTCGGCCCCATTCTTATTCTAATTTAAATATAAATAAATCAAAAAAATATTAAATGAAAAATAAAGCAGAATATTTTTAAAGTGAAAAAATTGAAAAAAAAAAAACAAAAAAAAAACCCAGCTAAAAACAGAAAAAAAATAGCTTAAGTTATATTGTTATTATATCATTACGATTGAGAGCAATTATATATATATACAAAACCCAAAACAAAAAAAATGTTTAAAAAAAACTAACATTCAAAATACAGAACGGGATTGTGAAGTAAAAACGGAAAAAGATGATGATATCGAATAAAAAAAGGCAAAAGTTAAACTAAATATAAAATCGGTACATTTAAAGAATATAGTATAAGCAAATGAAAAAAAAAACTGTGAATTCTGCAACTAGTTATGCTGACGCTATAATATCTAAACAAAACCCACAAATCACTGCAAGCAATTAACAAGAAAAAAAATACTAAAAAAAGAAATCAATCAATGTACCTAAAATGACGACAAAATTCAAAGTTTTGCTTTCTTAATCGTTTTCTGTGTTTTCCTTTTTCTTCTTTTTTTTCCTGTTCTACTTATTGTCCTGTTGGTAATTTAATTTTGATCATTTCGTTTTTTTTCCTTGTTTGTTTTTTTGGGATATCTTGCAATTTTTTTTATGATTGAAATTGTATTTTTCTTCTTTAATTTTATTTATATATTCGTTTTTAATTTATTGTTAAATCCTTTTTGTTTCTTTTTTTTCTTACTGTAAACAAATGAGTCAATTGATTATACTTGCTTAAAATAAACTTATACATACGAGTAAATATACATTTTTGCTACTTTTCTTCATTTTTAATTTAATTGTTTTTATTTTTATTTATAGATAAAATTTTAGACTAAGTTTAATATGAGTTAGAGCAATGAAAAGGATAAACAAGCAACCTTAATATTGATCACATGCTTAATAACTAGTTGTAAAACAATTTAAGACAGCAAGATTCGAAAAATATAATTGTAAGTAGGATGTTGATTTATAATATTTTTGTCATTTACACATTTGTTTTCATTAGAGAGAGTTATGTAAGAGGAATATATTCTTTGTTTCAACGTTATTGATTGGGATTCATATACAAATATTTATTTTTATTTTTATTTTACTTGGAATAAAACTACACAATTCATTAAAACCTGCTTTTATTTTACATCTCTCCTGGAGCGACTGTTTTTGATATATTTTTCTATGCCATACTTCTCTACGACAATTTTCATTATCTAGTTAAAATTTCTAAAAGAACACTTTCTTTCTTCTACATGTCTACATATTCCTTTATTATCGTTAAAACTAAATTTAGCTATAATATTTTAATTAGGCTTTAAATTCAATGGCATATTAAAATTATTTCTAGACGTATGATTAGCTTAGCTCTTTTCGTAATTTTCACTTTTAACACTAACATCCATATGCGTTGTTGTGTGGGACATGGTTTTCATTTTTATCCTAGGTATTAGCTTCTCATATTAAAAAAAAAATTAAAAAATTAATTAAAAAGAAATTAAACAAAATTAACACTGCCACGATTTATTTAAATGCAGTGCTTAGCGTCTTCCTTAATTTTTCGTACTTATCGAAATGATAGTGCCTTTAATTTTTTTTTCAAACTAAAATCGAAAAAAAAAAAACCAACAAAAAAAATATATTTTAAAGGAAAATCCTAATTAAGTAAATTTTAAAAACACAATCCCATACGGCTTATCGAACGCATTGAGTTATACACTGAGTATACTATTTATAAAATTAAAATTTCGATAGAAAATAAATCAACATCCTCCAATAAAAAAATTATAAAACACAATTTAGCCAACAAAAAGCACGACACCCTAAACAAAATATCGTTAATTTAAATGTACTTCCTTAGGAACTATATTTAAATCAAAAAAAATGTAAAATAAAAGTTAAACACAAACAAAAAAATACGAAAACAAAGAATTAAGAGCGATCTCACAAGATTTAAAAAAATAGAATAAAGTTAAAAACCACAAAAATAACCAAGAAAACCCTAACGACAAATTAAAAGTAAGGAGAAGAGAAAAGAAAAAAAAAAAACAAGTAATAATCGCTTTATCTACAAGGTGTTATGATCTACAAGTAAACATATACAACAATTATAAAAATACCTTTCGAACAAATATAGAATTACATTAAAGCTGAATGAATCGTTTCGATCCAAGAGCGACGCCGTAGTACCGCCCTATACGAATTTATGTGTAAAAAATCTAAGAACAGAATTTTTTTTTGTAAAAAAAAAGGCGGCAGGTACATGATCCTTAGAACAATAACAACGGCTACTGATGATCTACTAAATGTGACAAGAAAGAAAGAAAAAAAAAACGCTTTTATAACAGCTTGTAAGGAATGTAGTGCAATTGTTAGTCTTTCTTTGTTGTATTTCATTTGTTTTTGTTTTTTATGAGAATATTTACTGGTTTTGTTAAATCTTAAGATCATTCTAGACGTTTAATAAAACGGCAAAACAAAATAATTAGGTTCCTTGAAACAGAAGAATTAAATTCTAACTTTAAACTAATTATAGTCGATCATTGTTTTTATTATTTTTCTTTTATTTCATACAAAACTGATTCCCGTCCTTAAATAAAAGAAATCAAATCATAAAAATTAAATCTTACCGCGGCAGCTTACCTCTGGACAACAGACACAAATAGACCAGACCACGAAAAAAATGTCCATTCAAATAAATTTGTTTTTTAAAATTAATTTAAATAAAACAAAACGGATAAAACAACTCAGAATATAGTACGTTGCATGTATAAAATGATCTGTTTGTTGGTTTCCAAGTAAAAACAAAAAATTCATGAACTTCTAATATTTAGAAATTGGAAAAAATAAAAACCTTAAGGCTAATAAAAACAATACCATTAAAAACGGAAAGATATTAAAAATCAAGTTTATATGATATATATGAAATCAAGCAATTATTATTACGTAGTTGTATACACTAAATAAAAACAAAATGAAATCAGCTAAGAAAAGCAAAATAAAACTTAGCAAACTAGAGGATATTATCTGTAGATATTGTAGCGAGGAAATTATTATTTTTGTTGAGAATTATTACAAGTAAAGGTAGATATTATTTTTCTCTTTATTTTGTTTGTTAATTATGAAGGAAGTCGTTTTTTAAAACTATATTTAAATATCCTAAACACACTTGCATATATTAAATAAAAAAAAAATTATTTCATTTTTGTTAAGTAAATTAAAATTTTAAAACAATTTTATTTGTAACAAGTTGATTTGTTATTTTCATTTTTATTTAAGTATGTATTATTATTTTTATTATACTAATAAATGATTCCTACTGTTATACATTTTTTTCAAAGTAAATTTTTAGTTTTTTTTTTTCTGGATAGTTTTCAATTTTCTTTTTGGTTTTTGTTTTGTAGTTAGATTTAGACGTAAGAAATTGTAGATTAGTGATTTGTTCAGCAAATAAAGGAAGAAAATATATAGACATGTTTATGATTTGTTTTATTTTTTTATCTAGTTCAATATCCTTTTTGTTTTTATTTTAAATTTAGTGGAGAGTGCTTGGAATTTATTTAAAAACCTGAAGTTGATTTAATTAAAAAAATATAAAACTGCCTTTTTAAAGCATTTACACATGTATTCGAGAACGTACCGAATAAATATGATTTTATTATATATCAAAATGAAACATATTTAAATAAAACCAGAACAGTCTAGACATTCTTTATTTATTCCTACAAATGTATTAAAACAGAAAAAAACATGTGCTCAGCTTGTTTATTCATTGTTTTTAAAGTTATCTGAGTCTCCAAAGGATCATTTTGATATTTGTTCGAAAAAAGTTTCATCATTCTCAAAATAGTATATTTTTGATTATAAAAAATACAGTAGTTTATTAAATTAAAATGTAGCAAAAGAAATATTTTTAAAATGTTATCAAACTTATTTCCCAAAAGTGGCATCACTGGTTACCAACTTTCTTCTAAAAATGACAATTTTTAGGAGTGACATATTAATTTCCTTGACTTGTGCCGGGAAATAGGCAACGGTAATATTTAGCCATCGTTGATCTGTCAATAAGTGAGTTCTGTTCGTTTTAAAAACTTTTTTTAGAACGATAACTGAGGTATGAGAATTTTTTATTCTGCTGAATGGTATCAACAAAACCAAGTTTTATAGTTTGAAAGTAATGTGCTCAACAAAATCGGGTGTATGCACTGATTTTAAAGGAATTTTTGAATACAAAATAATTCATTCAAAGTATTGTCCAGCTACTATGACTTTTCCCATCTTTCTCGGTCCGGTCCAAAAAACTTCTCACTTTTTGAGCCAAAGAGTGAGTCGATCCAATTTTTGATATTTTCGACTGAAGTAAAAGGCTTTCTGCATGGATCGCAACAAGTGGTTGCAAGATCTGGGCTATATGGAGAGTGGGGCAAAACTTCCCATTCGATATTTTGGACAACATGTGATCGAGCATGGTCATGGTGAAAAATCAATTTGTGGTGCTTAGTCTTCCATTCCGCCCGTTTTTTCTCTATTGCTTGGTTCGAACGCATCCATTGTTGTCGGTAAAGACGTCCATCTCAGTACCTCCATAATAGACCACCTTTTTTTGATCTAACCCAATAAACAGCATTACTTGCCAGCATGGATATTTGACTTTGCAATCGATTTGGCTCATTTTACTGGTAAGCTGGTTAACATTGGATGCCCTTCTTTCTCTTGGTTTGGTTTTCACTCTCTCTGACTCTTTCCAACCGTCCAAGTTCCTTCAAGTTTGTTGCTGGGGCCTGTTTCACCGCATTCCATAATGCACTCGATGTAAGCATATGATTAACGATGATCTCGGGGTTTTCGATGTTACTATTTCCCTGCGCTCCGTACTAAAAAGTCGGTACTCTGCGCCTTCTCGGGCCTGTCCATAGTCTAAACAGAGGAGATTCCTTCAGACCAAACTTGTTGAGGTACGCTTGGAAGCAGCTACCTCCGGATAGAAATTGACTTACATAAAAGATCCACTTCTCCGTAATTGCATGTATTTTGGATATCGGTCGATAGCTCAAATTTCCCTTTGTAGACTAGTTCCATCTTTCTTACCATACTTTCGTGCTTTGCTGCTTTTCTTCTACAATAGTTGGATATATTTGGCTGAAGCTCTGGGTTCCCCTATTTTCGGCATCGTGGGTCCGCTGGCCAGTATATCTGCTGACAGCTTTCCCGCAATGACACAAATAGCTTCATCTGACACTGTTCGATATATAAAACAAAATCCCAGTGCACTTAGATGGTTGACAGAGTTGAGCTTTCTTGCCTATGACCTTATCGCCACTGCTTTGGACCATATTGGTGCCGCATACATTATGACTGCACTACCATTGATAGAACTAGTCTCCTTTGTTTTCCACGTCCTCAAATGTTTGCATTTTTCTGGATAAGGCAGCATTCACCTTTGCCGACTTAGGCTGGGTTTGACATGTGGTTTTTTGTCCCATTTTTCATCGCCAGTAATAATGGCGATTATATATTTGGAACATGCAAAATCTCCTTTCGAAGTCTCTCGGCTTTAACTCGTATGGTACCCAATTCCCTTGTGTTGAATCATCTCCAATGACCAATGAAAATCGTTGCTTGGTCAATGATGATTCTGCAAGTACTTCTTGCATTTGACACGGATCTTCATAGAGTATTGCTTCCAATTCTTCATTTTCAAATTTATTTCGCTGTCCGTGTTAAAATCACCACTTTCATAAGCATAGCAAGTCATAGCAAGCGATTACTTTTCTTCGAATTAAAGAAGTACGCAAGAAGTACGTAAGAAGTACAGTAAGAGGTACGCAGTGGAGTGGTAGTGTGTCGGCCTCTGACGTGCGATGATCTAGTTCGGATCCCAATTATACGAACGCCATCGAACGTTTATTTCGTGGCTTCTCTCCTCGGAGGGGTACTGCCCGTAGTATACTCTTCTCTGCGAATACCCAGCACTGGCAAGTCGGCTTTTATCAAAAACTTCTTCGATGACCTCTCAGAGGTAGCCAACCTCCGCTTGGTCAACATAAGCAAATCCTTTAGGTTTCACGAGCTTTGTGGCATCAAAACAGCGCCTAAGCGTGAATTGTGCCCTGACGTGCATGACTCGGGTAGCCACATCAATCTACCTACCTACCTTCAGTGAAACTCACCGCAAATGCCTTTTAGCTGACAGGTATTTCGACATATTCGCAAATCAAAAAAAAATTTACAAATGCATGCTTACTACAAGCTGAAGCTGAAGATGACGTAGTTTTAATATGACGCAGTTACAGTATGGTCGGATAGTACTGGTAGCGCTATCTCTTATAAATCCTTTAAAATTCATGCAGACTCCTCTAATAAATTCAACTCAATCTACAGATCAATTTAAACTAAACCAAACGTTTTATTATCTCAATTCATCCAAGCACGTCTCCATAAAGACGCTTTATAAGAAGTTACATAAAAACAAAATTAAACAAATACGCCGCATTGTCAATGCGGTAGAGTGCAACGAGTGATCATCTTTAAGACATTAATCTAAAAACTAAACCTTAAAATCGTTCAAGTAGACGCAACGCTTGCACGTGAGGCTAAAATTAGAAAACCAAGTAAACCACTTGTAGCTACAACTTAGAATGCTAGAAACTATTATTGCGATTAATTCATATTTTATTTTCTCCATTCGACAAAAAAGAAATAAAACTGAATCGAGTTAAAATATTAAGACAAAATATATTTTAGTGATTTTTAGTACCCTGATTAGTTATAGTGCGTTTGAAAATATAAAAAAAACCAAAAACGATATTCCTCAAGACAAGTGCATGTAGAGTATTATAGAAAATATTATAAAAATTACTTAAAAGCAAAGATAAATTGTTATAAGGAATATAAAAGCAAAATTGCATTAAATCTGTTAGTTGTTAAACTCATTGAATATATATAAAAGCGAGGCATGGCCGAGTAAGGTATTAAAAAAGCCAGCAACTACTATGGATACCCGGCGGGCATCAAGAGGCAACATGAACAACAAACTAAAATATTAATTATTACTCTAGTTCGTAGGAACATAACCATGCACTGCATGACAAGCATCTCAAAAATAACGATAAATAAAAGATAAGAGCCTTTATTTACATTGATTTACATTTCGAAGTTTTTGCATGAGGGTGACGAGACGAAACTGAGTAAAATAATATTTTATATACACCTAAGAGAAAATTATATAAAATTAAGATAAACAAATTGAAGAAAAAAATAGTGTTAAAACGTAAAATATAAAACAAGATTAACCGTATACACATGTTGATATACACCGATATGTACCTATTCGCTATACAACTTAGAACGTTTGTGACTTTTTTTCAAATTTTTGTGTTTTTTTTTTTTTGGGATGCAATATTGTTTAATTTTTTTTTTTGTGAGCCTACCTATACACGGACATATATACTCGTATATAGTAAAAGGAAAGGAATACAATTCAAAAAAAAGTATATAAAATATAAATTTAAGTTTGATATTATGCGTTGATTATATTAGAATAACGATGGTAATGGAAAAAAACATAAACCTACAGATAAGGGCGATATATTATTACATATATTACTCAAAGACATGATTAATTGCAATTATCACGAAATTTGTTAAATTCAAGAAATGAAAACAAATAAAAATGTTCTTTTTGTAAATTATACTTTTATTTTGTTGTCAACAGAAATATAAAAAAAAACCAAAACCGAAAAAAATAAGATAAAAGCGAACGTAAGAAAAAATGTCAGAAACAATAAAAGTTTAGATACAAATTTTCAAAATACACATTTGTCGTTCTTTTATTTACGGCTTGAGCAATTAAAAAAATTATGTCTTGGTGGGATCGTTATAAATTGTTCCGTCTTAGAGATTATTGGCTGCGATCCTTCCCCGTATGATCACTTGCCGGTACTTTCTACGACAATATTATATTGTAGTTGTAGACGGTGCCGCTAGCATATAATTACAAAGTTTTCTTTTTCAATAGGGTAACTAGGTAGACATTCACCATCCTGACCCTGAAAATAAAAACCATTTTCATCTATCAGATATTTAGGTTTTGAGATATGTCATATATGTAATTTTATAGAAAAATATAAACAAGATGGAATTAGCTCGACGGGAGCCAAACTACAATTTCAGGGGTTCTACCTTGAATTTTGCATACTCCTAAAAATAGACAACAATAATACTGGTGGTCTGTGAATTGAGTTATTCGTCATTACGGTTCATGTATTTGATGGGATATATAATAATGCTAGATATATTATGAACCATGTTTATAATTCACGTTCACTTCTCTCAAGTTTGCAGATATATGATATCAGTGTACAGACGGACAGATAAGGAAGCCTTTGCATTAGTCTTGCCTTTGCAAGGTAGAAGACTAAGAAAATTACCATAAAAAAGTTTATTTTCGAAAACAGCCAATTTTCTTGCATGAAATGTTTGTGGTAGGTCTTGTTTCAAAATTAGCAGTAATCTGCTGAGGTGCCCTTATATCGTTCCTTCATGGTGTGAAATTCTTGGTTGAATCTTTCTCCTTGCTCATCAAGCAATGGTCCGAATGAAAGTGTAAATAATGAAGTTTTACGTTCATCTTTCAACCGAGATCTTTCAGACATGATAACCTATGTTCGACTAAGTCTCGATTCTTTAGTATTACCAAAAAAGTTTTTTATTACTAACACAAATGATTTCCTTGCCTTGGACTCTTTTTTATTCATATTTGTGGTCCATGAAATATATATCAACTTTTAATTTCTTTGCAATGTACTCAAACCAACCACCACGTGTGTTAAGCGCCTTGACAATTTTTTTCATTATACCCAAATTTATATTCAATGATGGCAATATAATGACATTTTTGTCAACGAGTGGAGAATGTATTATATTTTGTTTTACAGGCAATAATTTTTCTCGTGGACGCCCCTCTCTTTGGGTTGAATAATGTTCTTTATCTCTGCTGTCCCAAAGACAAATAAAACACGGATACTTTGTGAACTCAGTTAGATATCGTAGAAGAAAATTTACCATTTTAAAAACCAGCCATATTTGCCAGTTAAGTTCATGCTATTTAATTTTTTCTATAATAGCAGAAATATTTTCATAAGCTTCTTTTAATATCCTAGAAAATGTAGTAGGGCTAGACCCGAATTTATTGCCGTTGTGGAATAAAACACATTTAAATTTTTTTTGGCTTCAGGAATAAGTATCATTAAATTTATCATCGTCTCTTATGTCGTCTGTTTCAATTTGGCAAGAAACTGATGCAGATGTTGAAGGCTCTTGTAAAACAGACTTTTGAAAGTTGATCGTTTGGCAGATGTGGATTTGGCATTTCTTGTGGTTATTTGAATTAATAACGTTGACATTAATAAGGCAAAAATAACAATCATCATGGTAGTTTCTAGGTTCTCGCCAGATAATGGGCAATTTTGGCAAACAGTTGGCTTATCCAAATCACACTTTTGTACTTTAAAGTAGTCGGACTACGCGTTTTTTACAAAATCTGTCACCGATCCTCTATTTTTGAGAAAACATATTCGACGCAATAATTTTATATCAACACTGTGTTTAATTTGTAAATGTGCACCTACCCTTTCATAAAATACAAAAAAGCTTTGTACGAAAAATTAAAGCTGATAGAAAGAAACGGCTGGTAGATTTAAATTCACTGCATCAAAATATAAAAGAAAAGTGGAAAAAACTTCCGGAACATTTTAAAACGTAAAATTTTGTAAGAAAAGTTTGTGGAGTGGCAAGTAATCGGTGCAAGTAATTGGTATGGTAAGCCCGGATATAGTTAGACCTGTCATCACTTATGCGTCTGCCGTACGGTGGACAAAAATTGAACAAAAGACTATAATTGTTAAACTTCAATGCCTTGAGAGACTAACATGTTTCAGCATTACAAGCGCTTTTCATTAAAAAGTTTGCAATACGCAGTGCAATCAGACTCCTTCGCTAAGAAATAGACCTACCAAGAAGACCATTGGGTCACATGTCCATCCTGCAACACCTTTCTGAGCTGGATATGATTATTACAGTTACGAATGTCAAAGGCTTCAAGTGGTACACAGATGGTTCCAAGATGGATTCCTGTGCTGGCGCTGGTATCTTTGGACCAAATTGGAAAATCTCGAAGGCTCTGAGAATGAGTCCTATTATCTTCCAGTCCGAAATAAGCACCATCCTGACGTGCGTAGCCTAGAGTGGCTTAATAGGTCTAACCATTAATTCTGAGACAATTAAGCAGCGTTCAAAGCCTTGAGCTCGTACAGCACGAACTCAAAATGCGTTAAAGAATACAACGATGTTTTGCAGGGCCTAGTCAAAAGAAACATGGTCAAACTCTGGTGGGTGCCAGGGCACAAGGGCATTAAGGGCAACGAAACCGCCGACCAATTCGCTAGAAAAAGTTCCAGCGAAAGGTGCATAGGTGCCGAACTTTTCTGCAGAATTCCCAAGTCGAACATTAATTCCCCCCCCCCCCCCCCCCCCCCCCCCCCCTGAACAAACATACTATTAACATTCTTAAATATAATAGAGTCGATATCAAAAGACTTTCGGGACACTGTAGCCTGAGATGTCATCTCAATAAAATAAACCTATCGTCTGAAACCGAGTGTCGACTCTGTCTTGAGAACAAGGAAACTGCGGAGCACATATTATGAGGGTTTGATGCCTTCTGCCACCTTAGGAAACGTATCCTCCTCAGGGGATTATCTCAGCTCCTACGAAAGGCATCCTCAACTTTATTGAGAAAGAAGAAAAACTCTTCATCTGATCGGCTACCAAGTACAATAGATCTGCGGAGGGAACCATGGGCCGGATTAAGGCCATGTAGCAGATTACTTTCACTCTGGAATCACTGTAACTACTGGCCACTATGTAACAGCCATCTTATCAGACCGAAAGCTCTGCCCTTGACAGAGCAGTATCTATATGTTTGTTAAAATGTAGATACTGGTCTAGCCAGTATTGTTTCGCCAGTGAACGCCCAAAAATTGAGAACCTCCGGAAATTATTTTTAGGAATCCGAGAGACCATAGATAGATCAACTTCCAGTCATTTTTTTTTATTTAAAGCCCCCACAGAGGCAGTTTATTAGCTGCGAGCCTTAACAATTCTGAGACTGACCTTTTTGATGTGAAGGTCGAAAAGATTGATGTTAGCTTTTCGCAGCAGTCTGGACATTGGTTCGTGGTAGCCATAATTTATTCGATGAGTTTTTATCCGGAAAAGGGTTATTGACCGAAGGTTACGTGGGCTGGTGTTAAGGGGAATCATGTACAATAATGTCAGGATACCAATGCTACCGCCGAGAAGGTGAACAAAAAGAACATCTGCAACATCGCGTCATTCATTAAGGGGTTGGAGGTTGATTCATTTTAAACGATCCGTATAAGGCCACGAAGGGCAAAACGGATAAATGGCTTCAATACGTATGGTGTAGGATTCGTAAGAGGGGGACCAGACTTGACTAGCATATTCGAGAAGTAGCCTAACGAAGATAATGAATAATGATTTCGTAACATAAAAATTCGAGAATATTTTGGACCAATGGTTCACGAAACCGAGGGCAAAGTTGGCACGTTTGATAATGTTGTCGATATGGAGTCATATATTAAGTTCATGGTCACAAATGACCTCTAGATCAACCAAGAAGTTGACAGAGGGAACGGTTTCATTACGAATAATGTAGGTTCTGGGTGGTGAGGGATTGTGCTTGCGGGAGTAAGTGATGATTTGGCGTTTGTTGAGATTGAGCTCGAGATGGTTTTTTTGACAAAAGACGTGAACCTGTTAAGGTTTGATTGGAGACAGCACGAGTCAACAAGGGAAGATATGTGTTTAAATATTTTCATATCATCGGGATGTATGGAGAGTTGAGAAATCAGAATAATGCTGTCAACATTATTAATAGTTAGAATAAATATCAATGGGCCTAGATAACTACCTTGTGGGACACCGGAGATAGAAGATCTGAAAATGACGTTATATTGACGATCTTCTAGATAATATTGGATCCATGAGATAAAACCGAGGGCAACGAACTTGAGAAAAATAACTTGGTGAGACATTTTGTCAGAGGCCTTAATGAAATCAGTGGCGACAAGGTCTTCTTCTTTGCCGGCTTCAAGTGCACACTCTCGATTGTGAAGCGACCTCTACTAGATTAGTAGTTTTCGATCGACCCAAGTTGGTTAGGAGAAAATATGCAACGAAGGAATAGTGCATCATAAAAGACGCTTTCGAAAAGTTTGGGTATGCATGAGAGTTTGGCAATGGGACTATAATTAAGCACATTATTTTCCAATCCTATTTTGTGGACTGGAAGATATAAGCATATTTCCAAAGCTGAGGAAAGAGTCCTTTAGAGGTGTAGCTTTGAAATAAAGCAGTAAGGGGTAAAATAAAATGGTTCGCGCACTTTTTTAAAACTGTGGCAGGCAGACAGTCTGGACCAGGACAGTAGTTCTTTAGGTTGCGTATTTTTTCAGTGATTAGGTCGGGAGTTATGTTCAGCGAGACAAAAAATGTCTGGGGGCAGTCTTTCAAATATCGAATATAATCTCTGAATGGTGGGCTGAAGAAATGAGCAAAGAAGTTGGCGATTATTTCAGGACCGTTATTGAGAAAATTAAATATAACGCGGTAGTTTTCGGTTTTTCTTTCTGCATAATGAAGTGGAAGAAACACTTGGGGTCGGAGATAAGGAAGGATTGCATTCGATTCAGCTATCGGAGGAAGAGTGATTCAAATATCGGTGCCAATATAGTGTAGGACTGCATGTATTTAGAAAGGTCAGAATCAGAGGAGGATCTAAGATAGGCGTGCCAATTTTTGTCCCAATACACCTGAATTTTTTCGAAGTTACGCTGCGGAAGAGTAATTATTGAATGGTAAAGAGAAGCCATCAGATCACTGAATTGAACACTAAAAAGGATCGGCAAGTTTACTGTAGCCTGTTGCAGTCTATTGTTAATTTCAATTATTTGGGTAGAAGTCAAAAATCATATATAGCAGTAGTTGACTTATGCCCACCCGGATGAGCTTGTAATAAAGACCTTCTAACCATACGGTAACGAAATCTTTGTCCAAGTCAATCAGACAGACACCCGTGCATTGCTTCTTATGTTTGTTCCACTGGATATCCGATACGAATTTCGACGCGGCATGAATAATGGCCGGCTCTAAAACAGAATTGGTTATTTCGAATGATTTTATTGTCCTCAACCCATTTCAACCCATTTAGACAGACCTTGCTGATTTCCGGAGATCTGCCGGGTCTTTACCCCTCTTTCGAATTGATTGCACTAATATGCATTATTCAGTACATTGTTGAGCAGGATGGCGAACCTCTCTTCAGCCACTGGTGGAGGGCGTCTGGACAGAACATTAGATATACCGTCGATTCCCGCGTTTTTTTTTTTTTTTTAATAACTTTAAGCATATCTAGAGATCTTCGGTCGAAATGAACAGGGTGTTGGCCCCTTTACCGGTTACATTTAGCTCTTTTAAGCCAGATATGGTCAGGATGATCTTTGATCTGTATAGCTATGCCGTTGGCATACGAGGTGTAATCAAGAAATGAAATGAGGATTATTTTTATTCTACATCATAATATCCGTAGGTAGCTTGCAGCAGATATTGCACGCTTATTTTAACACTTCCCCTAGTCCCCAGAACACTATTGGAGTTTCATCTTTGGAATAACATTAATGTTTGTTAAGCAATTTAAGGTTTCCTCTATTTTCAAACTGGAAAATCCTTACAGTATTATTTTTGGTCAAATTTTTAAATACATAACCAAGAAATGAGAGCAGGAGGATTGTTGCAGCGCAAAAATACGTTACGCTTGTAGTTCTGCGTTGATCCTACACCTTCTGGCAAAAACTCAGCATGTCGTTACTTTTACAAGGAAGTAAAAAAGTGAAGAGATACCATGTTACATCTTGGTTATCGGCATTTCTAAATGTTAATCGGTTGTATATCTACGTGCGTTTTACGTAAGTTGAAAAAACTCAATCCATTTAGTCGACATGACATCGAATATGGTCTGAACAAAATACGTCACACGCCTCTTTAGGTCGTGGAAATCCTCCACTTGATTGAAGTTTTGACGTCATATTCAAAAACCCGTGTTTCATCCCCTTCCCTGGCACATTTCAGTAGTTATGTATCGTCGTGGATTTCTTTTGTTCTTCGTTTCGTTCTTTTTATTCGAATTTCAAGAGTTTTAGAAAAAAATGTTGTCACCACACGTTTTATACCCAAACTATATTTTCTGCAAATTTTAAGAGTTAGCCCCGATTGTACCAGGAAAGTACTATACCCTTTTACGACAACTGCAAACTTTCTAAATAAGAGGTTTTACATTCAGGTGTCCAAGGTGACTTTTTTGACTTCGCGAGTTAAATACATTCCATTTTCGATTGTTATCGTAACGTCCTCGCTAGGCGGTCAAATTCCAAAATAAAAAGCAGACAATAAGTATCCTGATGTGATGTGATTTTATTTACCGAGAGTACCATATGGTATAATTGAATTCAATTTACACCTTTAAATTAATAACTTACATTTCTAATGGATTCCGCCTTAAAACGAGTACACGCCGGTTGTCTGGTATTTAAAATAAAAAACCTATTATGACTCGAGACGTTCTTGATCCTTCACGCAAAAACCAAGAATGCCCCTTCGGTGAGGCCAGAAAGCCACAAAAGAAGGGCTGAATCAAACGTAGTTCATATTTTGACAATTATCGTGCACTCTAAGGCTGCGATTATGGAAAATGATATCACTTGGATTGTTTGGTGATACCCGGCAGATACTCTCGGCACCAACGTCTTTTGAACTGAGCCATTAAGTGTCGACTATATAGTTTGCTGCACAGTCCTTCTCCGAAAAAAAATCCAGGTGCAGTGACGCCTGGATCATGTTCTCCAAACAGCTTTGAATTAGGTTTAAACTTTTAGAAGCGGTGCAGAAGCGCATTCCGCCTTTACAGGACACCTTTAAGGTGTCTTCTTTATTGATTGAATCAGGCGTTCCTACGCTCCGCCCATGCACGGTGAATACTCTGAAACGCTTCAATACAAGATCGCTTCATATTTCGATGAATACTCACTGAGATTGGCTTCCATCTACTTTACGTCTCTGCCCATGCGGTTCTAAGACCCGATCGGATTCAGCCCATTATCACTGTTCAGGAAACGAGTGATGGCCCGATTGATAATAAAACGACGCAGGCCTATAGTCCACTGATTTAAGTTTAGATCATTGAAGAGTTAAATTTGCATTGCTCGAAATGTGAGGCGGGTCAATAGCATGTTATTGCGTTTAACAGTTCCTCGACCAAATTTTACTTACTTATTTTTTATATATTTTACATTAGCATAAATAGTCGACCTCCACATGACTGAAAGGTCTAAGGTGGAAAGCCAAACGAGCCTCAGGAAGCTGACCCATAAAAGGCGTCACTGGATTCGTCTTCATTATCTAGCATTTGTTCCATCTTAACATGACTCTATCCACTGCTACTCGAATATTAATTATACATGCGCGATTCCGGATGTCTGAGATTACTGTAAATAAGATCTTAAGGAGAATCTATGAATGAAAAAAAGGACGAAGAAACAGATGTTTTAAGAAAACTACACAATCAAGAGCTCGAGGAACTCTATTCAGCCCCAAGCATTGTTCGAGTAATTAGATTGCGAAGACCAATATGGGCAGGACACGTAGAACGAATGGACAGTGGAAGAACAATTAAACGAATAACGAGTGGAAAATCTAGGAAAAATACCGCCAGGAAGGCTACGCCGTAGATACATAAGAGGACAATATAAGAATAGACCTAGAAGAGGTGGGACAGAAAAGCGAAACACAGAAGGGATCCACTCATAACAGGGAGGCTTGGCGAAGGGTGGTCAACAAGGCTCTGAACTTCCGAATTCCAAGTGGCCGGTAATAATAAAAATAACAAAGTCTTCACAGAAAGCCGAGAAGATGTTAATGCCGATGCTCGCCCTTGATGTCCTAGAACGTCAACAAAAATTGAAGCAGAGAAGAAAATAATAATGAATCGTCGAAGCACTATCAAAGAAGTTGTAAGGAGGGGCCAACTCATGCCATGAATTTTTTTTAGATATTTTAGTCATGAAAGGTGTATCAGTCAAATTTGTACCGTCATTGTTGAATGTCCACAAATAACAGTTGCATGAGCATTAGTCAGCTGTTGAATGAAGTGAATGACGACTCGGATTTCCTGAAAAGGGACATCACTGGTGACGAAACATGGGTATATGGTAATGACAGCGAAATCAGAGCCCAATCGTCTCAGTGAAAGCCACCTGAAACCCAGAACGGAAAAGCCTGCTCACTCATCGTTGCTTGTGCATAATTTTCTGCCCAAAAACAATACTGTAATCATGCTTAAGCCACCCTATCACTAGACCTGGCATTCCGCGATTTTTTACTCTTCCCAAAAAGACGAAGACCTTTGAAAGGACGAAGATTCACCGCGATTTAAGAAATAAAAACCACGCGTTGTCAAACGGAGCATACCAGAAGTGCTTCGAGGATTGGACAAAACACTGGCGCAAGTACATATATCATTTTTGAGGGAGATTACTTTGAAGGGGACAAAATAGATATTGATGAATAAACAAATATTATTTGAAAAAAATTCACTTTATTTTTTGAACATTTAACTTCTCTTTCTGGGTTCTCTAGATCGACTCCTAGGGCCTTGTTATTCTTAAGTCGATAAATTGCTTCCTTTACTTCACCGATGGTTGGCAGTTCTACCTGTAGCTGTGTGGATGACATCGTTTTCCATTGCTGCTTGCTCTCCATGTCCATTTAACAATTTATCGAAATATCCCCTCCATTGGGTTGTAACGAATTCTCCATAATCGTTGCGTGTAGATCCCGGTCAGGTCTGGTAACCTTTTTGTACAGCATTTATCCCAGCATACATCGCTCTCAAGTTCTTAGCGTTACATTCTTCCTGAATTTCAGCAAACTAGATTTGTGCGACAAATTCAGAAGCTTTGCCCTGTGTCAAAAACAGCGGTTTTACAGCATGGTCTCGAGCATGGTCGTCGATCATGACGCTAGCGTGCTCGATCATGACGCCGGTATGCTCGTCCATGACGCCAGCGTGCTCGATCATGACGCAAGCGCTCGATCTCGATCTCGACGTCGATGTCGATCTCGATTTCGTAATTGTGCTGAGACTTGTGTTGTAGTAGTAGTTTATTGCCCACCAAAATACTTTAAAGAGGAAAACATAGTAGAACTGGAAAATACGTTGCTCTGTCTTAATCGAAAATACAGTAATATCTTGATTGGTGGAGATTTTAATGTTAATTTATTGTTGAACAACAATGTAAGTCGATTGTTTGCGGATCCGAATGAAATGAGCCAATTTTTTACCGCGAATTATCCTCTTAATAATGAGATTGATTTTTCATTCCAAGACGTAACTGAAGGATCATTTGTTTTTGATTGTGTGGGTACCTCTGAAATTATCCAAGCTATTCAGTCCATTAAGTCGAATGGTCAAGGTGCTGATGGCATTTCCCCTAGGTTCATAAAACTTATTTTACCTTTAATAATTCCATATATTCGCCATATATTTGATGTATGCATATACACTTGTAAGTTTCCTGATCAATGGAAGAATGCCATTATTATACCTGTTCCAAAAAACACTAATCCATCCGGACCGTCTGATTATAGGCCGATAAGTTTGTTGCCCTTTCTGGCAAAGGTGTTTGAAAAAATTATTGCGAGTCAAATTCAGCATTTAATTAACACAAGAGATTTGATGTCGAAATGGCAGTCTGGATTTAGGCTTAATCATAGTTGTGAATCTGCTGTGATTAAAGTAACTACTGACCTACGTATGGCCATGGATTCAAATGACACAGCTTTATTAGTCCTCCTGGATTTTTCTAAAGCTTTTGACTGTATTGACCATGCAATTCTATTAGATAAATTAAAACATAAATTTAACTTCGCAAATTCAGGACTCAAGTTAATAAAAAAAAAAATAGGCGGTTAACTGTGAAAACTGATCTTGGTATGTCTAGCCCTACTGTGGTCAACTGTGGAGTCCCTCAAGGATCTGTCTTGGGTCCTTTATTATTCTGCTTATTTATTAATGATTTACCTGAAGTAGTTCATATGTATGCTGACGATGTGTGTATTTATATGCCATGTCCTAAAAATTTCTTAGTCAACTCCGCAGCAAAAGTTAACGAAGACTTGCAAACGAAGACTCTGAGCAAAATAAACTCAGACTAAATACACAAAAAACTGTTGCGATAATCTGCTCTAATGGGACCCTTTATCCTAGAAACATTCCGCCCATCCTAATAAATGGTGAAACTATTACCTATGTGAATAAAGTAAAATACCTTGGGTTTACCATTAACAAATCGTTGACATGTTGTGATGCTATTTCCGACACAGGTACTCAACTCACCTACTTCATCCCAATATGGAACTAAAGCTAGTAAAGAGTCTTATTTTACCATATTTAACATTTAATTGTTGTGTGTATCCTTGTCTAGATTCTCAATGTAGGCGTAAATTAAATGTTGCCTTTAATGACTCCCTAAGATATATATATAATGTACCTAGATATATTAGTGTTGGACAATATAAGTGTAGATTGTTTGGAATCCCACTAGATCAGTACTGTAAAATGAGAAATCTTTTATATCTCCATAAAATTATCTATGGCAGAGCTCCACAGTATTTGAAGGAAATGTTTACGTTTGCTCAATCGCGTAGAGGTGTTTGTTTAATTTTTCCATCTTTTACACACACTGTGGCAGAGCGATCCTTTCTTATTGCAGTGATAAGGCTGTGGAACAACTTACCAGCCGAATTGCAGAGAACAACTTCATCAACAACTTTTCAGAGAAATCGAATCTTGCATATCTCAACAATGCCTTAATTATTATTATTAAATATTATATTTCTATTATATGAGTAATATTATTTTTGGTATTATTATTTTATTATTATATGTTCATGAGTTAAAATATTCTTACTTTTATAACTTTGCTCTAAATACCTATTATAAGATATGACATCTTGTGGTATTTTATGTTATTAAAAATAAATAAATAAATGAAATGAAAATGAAAATGATTTCGTTGTCGATCTCGAGGTCGACTTTGATGGAGGTGAGGAGTAAGGACCGGACGTGTCGTGTATTTCTAGAGAGAAAATTCGCAAAAATGTTGGCAACTAATGTAAGTATTTTCGGACCATTGGAGGAAGTATTGAGAAAAGTAGAGGGATAACTCGTAACTTTTGTTTTTTCATTTATAAGGTTGCAGAAACTCTTGGGATCGGAGATAAGAGTTCAGCTATCAGTTTACGGTATCAGAGTGGAACGGTCGGAAGCAGGACAAGGTTTAAAGCAGGCCGCCCATGGTTAGTCTCTTTTGTTGCCAAGGAGACGTAGTTTTTTGGTGTAACATTTTTTTCGGATTTACTCTTTAAAAATTCGACTTCTCGTCGACAATGTGCGGCGACGTCGTGTTATCTCCGTTGACCACGCGATGGGCAAACGGAAAGCGCAGCTCGGGTGACAGCATGCTGGATGTTGATTGTTGCAGGTGAAGAGTTGGCGGATTCCTGCACGTACATGAACTGCTTGCTGGTGCTTGATATTGAATTTTAGCGAAGCTGGTTCTTAACTTGTACCAGGGTGGAGATGAGGTGCAGTTGCTTTTGATGAATATGCGTCGATATGGCGATTGAGGGCTTTCGTTTTGAACAGGGTAAGGGTATCATCTAAGAACCCGTGTGAGCGTTAGGGCTTAGTTATTAAGAGCAATTAAGGGCAATTTGAAAAGTAATTGCCGAAGTGACAGGAAGTCGACATACTTGCAGTAAAATTTATTTCACTGTAAAGACACCGCCATAAACTCGTGATCATTATCAACATATGTATGTATGTATATGCATCTATAATCGAAAGTTCTGCAGTTCTACCCAGCGGAAATTAAAAAGTTTAATTTAGTACATGTCGCATAAGGTATTCACGGTAATTATGAATGTTTTATTCATTTTCGAACTTCAGCAACCGCGACGCGACGTCTGAACGAGTAAGGAATGCATAAATCCAGGAAAGAAATAATTTACAGCCCTCGGCTAAGT
This sequence comes from Merodon equestris, assembly GCA_958301585.1. Classification (NCBI taxonomy): domain Eukaryota; kingdom Metazoa; phylum Arthropoda; class Insecta; order Diptera; family Syrphidae; genus Merodon; species Merodon equestris. The sequence goes on from OY284414.1 coordinate 108,467,612, forward strand.
ATTCAGCATATCATTATCGATTTTGTCGCATAGTCTGAATATCAGAAAACCTAATTCGCTTTATGCAACATTGTCACGCTCACACAAGCCGAGCTGGTACCCCTACCGCTAGTGCACGTTAATTGCAGCCGACCGTTAAAACAAAAGAAACACTCGCTCAGCGATCAGCATGCATGTTTGTATAGATATACGTAAGTCGTGTCCGATAAAAGCCATGAACGAGTGATATCGACTAAAAACAAAAACACCAAACGCCTGGGTTAAAATCTCTAACTAAAGCACCATAATCACATGTCGATTCTGTGTTTGCTCGTTCATTTCCCGTTTCCTCTAAATGCATTGCACCTAATCGCCTGCCGTTGCAGTTTTACATAATGAGAAAAAAAGCGATTATGAAACACACCTCCTGCTTGACTTTGTTTTCTAGTAAAACACAAAACGAAAAAAGAAAGAAAATGCCTCACATTGAATGAATTGCGATTGCAAAAAAGAAAAATACCGAAAACGAGTAAGCAAACGATGGGTCGCCTTCCTCGTCGATGGATGATTCGTCGTCGTCGTTGTATCCATCCGTCCACGTGTTTTTGGAACCACTTTACTTAACTGCACTTGCACAACTCCACGATATTGCTTCACCCACTCTTATCCTCGCCTTATACCCCATGATACGATAGAGAGCGCATTGAATAGCACAGAGTACTGATGTACCAGTATAGTTCGTACCAACCTACGCCATAGTATGTGCTCGTACTATCGCCTTCGTAGTCAGCGCCGTCATCGCATTTGCCCGCTTGCGTAATTATATGGATTCAATCTCGAGTCCCTTAAGGCTGCAAAAATAAAAATAAAAAACAACTCATCATGACTAATGCCGCATACTACACGGTAAAATACGTAACACAAAGAGATACAAGGCAAAGGAGAGGAATGGTGGCTTAGGCATGTTTGTAAGTATGTAGGTATACGTAAGAGGAAATTGCGTTGTGTCGGAAATACGATACATTACGTAGCGATGGTTACTTCTTCGTAATGTTATCACCATCAAACGGCAGAAACAAAGAAAATTGCACGAAAAACGAAAAACATTTGTCAAAAATGGTAAACGCTACTTGGAGATACAACTCAAGATACTGGTGGCAAGCATGCGAGCGAATGGGTAATGCATGCTACAGGTAACGCTGTCATAAAAAGTGGTTAAAGATACTCAGATACCAAGCAAAAGTAAAGAAAGAGAAGACGAAGCGAAGGTGGAGAAGACGGCGAATGGAAGAAAAACAACTTCATTGTGAACTTGAGCTTGAAAAATCGCTTGAATACGAATACGAGCAGTAATAGCAGCTGTAACAGCTGCTACCACCAAGCCGAATAAGCCAAACGACGCGACACGAACTATCCCAAGCATCATGCCCGCAGTTGCCACACTTGCAAGTGTTGCCTGCATGGCAAGTGGGTGGGCATGTGTGCGCTACACCGTCTACCGCTGTCGTCTTTTGCAATTCCATCGTTTTACTTTCATCATAATTCGCATTTTCGTGTTTGACGTTGTGTGTGTCCCATTAGATAACAACACCCGAACAAGACGAAAAAACAGAAAAAAACTTAGACATATCTCAAGCGAATATGAAAATTTGTTGTTTTAAGAGCGAGATGGGGTCCTGCTCACTAAAGAGACAGAAAGCTTTAGAAAGAGAACACCAAACCCGAACAAGAGAGACAGAGAGAGAGGGAGAGAGGAACGAATGAGGACAGCGAAACGAAAAACAACAATACGACCAACTGGAGGGTAAAATTCAGTTTGATTTCCAAATTGTAGCTCATTCGCTGGCAAACAGCGGCGGTAGTTCGAGATACACTTTGGCACTCTTGCCTTTTAATTCGCGTTCAGTGTATCGCTCAGACAACACAATTGGTGACCATATACCGCCCAGTCTCTCTCCGGCGTGTGTACTTTGAATTAAAAGTGAATGTACTCTTGGCGGCAGAAGAATCAATTTTTTTTTCTTCTTTCCTGTTATTTTGTGATTCGCGTTCCATCTTCTGTCTGCTGTAGTGCTATACGCCCATCTAAAACGGACGCGATGAAATCAGTTCGTGTCATACAAGTGTAAAACAAAAGATACATTTCAAGAACGCAAACAATTTAAATCAAATCCGAATTGAAATAGAAAAATATAGTTTTGCAAAGTTTATCGCTCGGATATATCGGTTAATCGGTGTCGTACGTCGCATTGTCGGGTTCGTGTGTGCCCCGTGTGCTGTATGTGTTATTACGAAATCACAGAGTAAAGGCGAAAAACACGTTTTTCCCCCGAGAGGCTCTCGTAATCATCGCACAGTCGTATCGTCGTTTCGTTTCGTAGCTAAATACAATTTTTTTTTTTTTTTAATAAATTTTCATCTTTTGATGGTTGGTTTGGGAGATAAAAAACATAAAGTTCTTGGTCGGTTTGGATATGAAATTGGCACGAAGACGGAGTATGTTCACATAATGCGCGCATATTACATAAGTGCGTTATGACAACCAACGAGAGAAGCAAGCCAGCCAGCCAGCTAGCTAGCTGACTGGCTGACTAGCAAATCTAACTAACGAGTGTGGTGGTGGTTACTTAACACGCTCGGATAGGAGGATTATAATCAAATAGATAAAACCGCAGTTTTCGGTTCTGACCACCACGGTGCAGTATAAACAATATGACGGCGCCTATCAACCATATGTGCAAAATGTATCCGAATGCCTACGTGGTTCTTAACAGATACTATACTCATAGTCAAGCGATTTCAAAGAAGAAAAAAAGTCCGGTTACGTATGCAATAGACTCAGATGCATGGCATTCCTTTGCCTTTCGCCCGCGAATTGACACAGTCATTTCCTTTCCAGTTGAGATACTAGACCTAAGCCCGGTTTCTGTAGCGGGTGCGGGGTGTAAAGCCTGGCCGCTGTATGCTGTGATGTGGTGCGGTGTTACCTAATTCGCAAGAATGCTCTGCCTTAACTGCCTGTGATCGACCTGTCTTTTAGAGGCCGTGTTTCCTTCTAGCTTTTTTTGCTTTCCTTCAATTTTTATCTAATCGCTCGGCCATGTTACGTGTTCTTCTCTCGTTTGTTTATATAATTTCTGAGAAAAATACAAAATAACAAATAATAGAATCATCTAGATACAACGTTGATTCATTTTTCTAATTATTGTTTTATCGGTAAGAGAGGCCAAGTGGAAAATCGACAACTGCACGGGGTGGTGATGGTGTGAATCCCCTCAAAGGAATTCTGTTTCTTCTTCTTGTTCGATTCTCAGTGAAGGTTTGAACTGTTACACGCGATAGTGTGTTAAGTAACACACAGTTCAAAAAAAAAATCGGCGATGAAAAAAAAAATTGATTATAGGAGGACGCGCTCTTTTTTTCGACTTTTTTTTTTGGAGTCGAATGCGAATATGCCAAAGTCACGATGGGATAGTGTGCTCTTAAAACAACAGCTTTCGTAGGTTCATGTGGTTTTCCCATAAATCGCTCTTTCTTGGATCTTTGCTCTCTCTCTCTCTCCCTGGCTCTTTTGTGGTCGTGCTCTCTTTGATTCACATCCTATAAATGAAATACAAGTGTATTATCCAAAATATTACGTACGATGAACGGCCTTTTATTTAATTCTGTAGTTTTTTTCTTTCTTTCGTCTTTTGCTTATAAAATCAAAGTTGTTACGTAAAATCTAACATTTTCAGTGAGAGATTTCTTAGAGATACGCGAGATACATATTATATTTCGGGGGCTTTGAGATCAAACAGCTAAAATGGGTGTGGAATGAGGAGTAAAGGCTTCGAAGATCGTTCATTTTCGTTGTTTATCTATTTTCTTTTTGTTTTGATTACTTAATTAATAGCGAAATAAATAGAATGTCATACGATGTGACAACCCACTTAGGAACGGGTTGATCGTTCTGACCAGGAATGGTGTTTATCGGTTTTTGTTTTTGTTGAATTTTGATTCTGATGCGTCATTATGGCCTTCAATCGTAGATCGGGCTAAACCGATTTGAGTTCTTTGTTTGTGAATGGGGAATGCAGCTGTTTTTTTTGTTATTCTGTTTACTTGTTATTCGCTGGAGGATCGAATCTGTTTGTATTTGCCGTGGAAAGGTGTTCTTTGTTATTTGAAGCAGAGTTGAGTGGGTTCAATAGACGTTATAGTTGCTTGGCTTCATAGATTCATTGTTTGCTAAAATACAGTCAACTTGTTTCTAATGGATGAATTGATTATAGGTGGAAACGGAAAGGTTTAAAGTATCTGCTGTTAAGAGGCCGTTAATGGTTATAGGTTTAATTTTTTCTCGCTGTCCGGTCTCTCGACCTTCAGTCAAATCTACCGTCTGCGTTTAGCACTTGATCACAATTCCACTTTGTATTCTTCCTGGTTTAACTTTGAAGGCCTTTTAAGACCGAAATTGCTATTTTTAGTGCTGGAAACCTAGTTCTTTCTATTTAATATTGTCGAAAATAGAGCGTATTTTTTTATGTTCGATTGAAATTATAGCAACCACAGTGAAATATGATAACATCTCATCAGGATAATGAAGAAATCGTGTGACTCTCCAGATAATGCTCAAATAAATCAGTAATTCCAATCCGAAAAAATAATGTGTCAGAGGAATAAATCTCAATCAGTGTTATTGGATAAATTAATGAACCGAAATTCAACAGTGGAAACGTATGACTCACCGACTCAGTCGCCGTATTTGAATCCGATAGAAAATGTTTAAGGAAATATGGCGAAAGCCACCAAGTAATATAGAAAAACTAGTCTAAGTTACCATACTCTTAGATGAGCTTAGTAGATTGAGCAAGGTTTCCTCGTATTTCTGTCTGACAGTTAGGTATAGCCATAGTACATGTGCTATAGTCAGTAGCGGTTGTTCTGCAGTCTATTAGACTAAAGAGTTACGTACGCGACCCAGAAATTTATTGAACGACTGTTATAGGTCATCTATAAAGATGTTATCGACTATGTTGATGAAACTCTGCTTTGAATGACATCCATGAATGCATAACGCTCTCCTTTCGTTCTCTAATACAGTTTTTCGGATAGAAATCACAAGGTGAACCGTTACTAGTCGATTGATGAGATGGCGCACAGTCTTGCAACAAGCGCCAACTTCTTTGCTCAATACTATACGGGAATCGATTTTACCTCAATATAAAACTTAGTATTCACTTACTTGGCTTAATGACTATTTTAGTCAATGCTTGATGAATTCGCATACGATTTTGATCATTATTTGTTCCTTTACGCCCATTCTTATAGCTTATCTACCGCTCTTAACCTGTTCTTCAGTGTAAACACCACATTTTCTTCGTCAAGTATTTTGCTGAAAGCTTTACCATTTTTGTTTAAAGCTTTACTTTAAAACAGAACTTCACTTGCAATAAAAGTCATGATTGAGCGACTGTTAAAACTATCAAATAACCATCTAAGTCATTTCAATGAACGGAAATATTGGGTGTAGTGAAAGGAAATCCATTATTTTTGCATGAAACTGAAAGCTTTATTTAGTATAGTTAGGATGATCCGGTTTGGGTCAGATATATGCCGTTTTGTTCGTTAACTTGTTGCCATCTTGAAAATAATTCCACTAGGCCTCACTCATAGAAATATTCGCCTTAATTAGTAGACAACTGGGAGAGTCATGTTTCACAAGGCTCTCTTCAGGCAAATTCTTTACCAAGAAAGTCATTTGTCATGGAAGGACCAGATGGTAATCACTTGATGCCAGATTCAGACTATAGGATGCATAAGAGCCTGAAAACCAAGCTCCCGGAGTTCTGGCGAGTCATTTTCGATGTCCGTGTCCTGGCGTTGACCTGATGGAATGCAACTCATTTCCTATTGGCGAAAGATGGCCGCTTCTGGGCCATTGCTTCCTGTAGACGGTACAATTGTTGACGTTACAGACCCGAATTAAGAGTTATACCGTAGCGAAAGCTCATAATACTCATTTGATGCACGCTGAGTTAACCAATAACAAAACTGTCAAAGTTTTTTTTAGCATTAAACCTCGTCTTTTAAACGCCATTTAGTATATGTTTGGTAGCCCAGATCTCAGAATATCCTAACAACAACCATTCATAACATGGATTGAGCGAAGTATGGTCCCAAAACGACGCTTCAGTGCTAATTGACTGTGCTATAATGCCTTTACCCACCAACTTACCTACCTCTTGGCTTTACGCCAGAAGCACAATGGTATACTATTGCCTTCCACACTCGTACATCAATAGAAGAACTAATCCTTGATGCAACATAACCAAGCCTTTAAACAGCATCACTCGTAACAACTTACGGGTCTCACCATTATGAACTTGTGAGTGGAATCAGAGACTCTTACTCAAGGCTGTACTTTTCACCCGCGGAATATGACACAGTCTAAAGGAGTAGTAAATCTGGAACGCGACAAAAACCTATTCGCGGAAAATAGAAAGATGTGAATCTGCAATGCGCTTTACCCCCCGTGGACAATGCATAATCGAATTTGGCAAGCTAAATCGCACACAATTATGACCTCCCTACAATAGTCGCACAAGACACTCGTCTCCTGTGGCGCAGCACCCAACATACCAACAAAGTTTATGCTCTGTAATGATAAATCCATAAATCACGGCAAGCAGAGTTATATCTAACCCCCTTAGCAATTTGTATGTACATCGAATCGATTAACATATTCCATCATCTGAAAGGAAAACAATCGAATATAAATTGCGAAACAAAATTAGCTCAAAACCACGGTTTACTTTGCAAGAAACGAGCAACGAGGTCACACTGAACCATTTCGCCACATTTCACGGTATTCATGGTACAATACAAAATAACTGCAATGCCCCCAGGGCAGCTGTAACGTAATACCGTACCGACTGTTGCAAAGCGATTTCAAATTCATTGATCTACAGCACAACTCCATTAACAAACATCACTTGCACAACAATCGCCTTTCTTGTCACTATCTCTCGCCAATCCAACGTTAATCCATGACCATCGCATCAAGTCTAGCCACAAGTCTAAAGAGCACATTGAAATCGTCGTACTAACTAATATGCATATGTGTACCTACATACATATATATTCAGCACCGAACTGCCTTAACAAAAGCGCTTCATGAGAGATACACACAAGTCAGACAATAGCCAACCGCACCAAGAGTCAATTCGAAGCCAACAAGCGCAAAAGAGTTCCCAATAAATGTGGAATCAAGCGGCTTTGTGGTTACTTTTTCCCTCTCGTTACTACCTTCCTGTCGTTTGGTTTGGTAAACCTCAGGGTTGCACTCACAGGTCAATGACAAAGTGTTCTTCCATCTTTTCACATAGAAAAACTGAACAAAAAACTGTTGCTCCGAGACGATGAACTTCCTTAACATTTCATTCTTCTCCCCTTGTTACCCCCCCAACTTTTGCCTATTTGTTCCGTTGTAAGTTGAGTTGATGAATTTTACTTCCAACATGATTTGGAATTTATCCAATCCCAAGTAACTGGAGGCTATGGATGCAACGCATTAGTCGGGCCAAGTCTAAGAGTAGGGGAAGGTGTATTCAACAGGCACGTGTGCGTGTAAGGTTAGATGGAGCGTCGGCACGCAAGGTTCACGAAGCCACGACAAGAAGGAATGTGTCTTTCCGTGGAATTCGGTGTGTAACAACACGCTCAAATCAAGGGTAGTTTTCATTCTTCACCTTCAGCTTTACGTATGTACATACTTATGTTTATGAGATTAGGCTACTCCGCTGAATTTGTTATGCCCAACAATGGAATACGGAATGAGTAGACCGGGGAGGGCCGTTGATAGCCTGTTTATTCATTGTTTCTAATTATGTTGACATTCCATTTCCATTCTCCATAGGCCTTTGACAGATAAATGAATTTCTGAACTCATCTGTCAACGGATAATTAATACAGCAAGCCACTTGTGGCTTTAGTCCCCATCAAAAATGCTGCCAAATTGCTTTTCCTCCCGCCAACAAGTGATAGTGGTTTATAATAAATTGCTTTCGTTGTCAATTGATAGCATACTGTCATTACTCGCTGTCAAAAAACAAATGCCAAAACTGTCATCGTAGACAAACATGGAAATTAATCACAACACGTTTCGTGCTTCCAAATCGACAAAGAACCGCAAAGAACTTCACAACATCGGTAACCGTCAACGAATCGTAATACTTTTCATGTCTTCCCTTCTAGTGCAATGACTTTTCTATGGACCATCAAACAGAAATAAACAAAAACAATTCAGTAGATGTGAACTGAAGTAAAACAAAAAATAAGCAAAAGTGTCAAAAAAACGTCTCACTGAAGACTAATAACAAGCAGTTATCCCTCAATAATGTCAAGGAACGCAAAGGGTGCGTTCGAAAAACTCCAGCAGAAAAACCAGCATAAAACCAGCAAAAACCAATCAGCCAGCCTCTACGAACCGCTCACCGAGGACATCGTCAACTGGTGTATTCGTGGCGACGAATATCAGGAATCCTACCAAGCGACATCACAACCACTACATCAGCAAATGAAGCGTCGACGTAAGAAAGCGAGAGACTCGCAGTTGTCACGGCCAACAACCGGAACACATCACCACCATGACTATCGCCATCACCAGCCATTGTCATCGTTCAATCATCCGCATCAGCCATATCCCATCAACCTGTCCCATATCGATAGCAAAAAGAGTCAGCTACATCAGCAGCAACGTTACAACAACCAGAACCTGAACTTGTGCTACCTGTACGGTGACTCGATAGCTCAATGTGGTCACCTGCGTGAGGCGTTTGATATTTATGCATTTATAGCGAGCAATTACGCCGACGGATTCGTGCCGTTAGTGCGACTCAAAGTTCTCTCGTCCATGCTGGTCGATTGCATAAGCAAGACATTGTCGACGGCAGCGACAGCAGCACCAACACCAGTGGTTTCAACTCGTCATTCAGCGCCAGCAGTAACGTCAACAGCCCGACAACTGCTGGTGGGCGATAACCAACCCATGGAGGGTAGTTTCACATTCGGCAGAGGAGCAGCCACAACTACGCTGAATGCAAATGCCAGCTGCGATCGGCTGCAAGATCGTGTCAGATATTCTAAAAATAAACGCGTTCAACGGTACTGGAAAGACGGCGGAGGCGGTCGAGCCAGTGATAGCAGCAGTGTTGGTAGTGGTGATGGTAGTTGTTGTGTTAGAGGCGTGATTAACGATGTGGGATTATGTGACGACGGTCATGTACGATTCTGTGATGTGATGTTGGGCAACGATTGCCATTCGTTGCCAACAGAAAAGACGCGATCTCGCGCAACCTCGCCCGATTCCGATCTGGATCCGCTACTCTGTCTCTTCTGCAAGGATATCCTACGTTGTCCCGTGACCGCGAATTGTGGTCATAGCTTTTGTCGCGTATGTTGTGAGACGAAAACCATGTGTCCCGTGTGTCGCATCAAATTCCCGACGTCATTCACTCCTTCGGCTTGTGCCATAGCGTCGACTGAATTCTCTCCCGCTGCTACCACTGCTGACCTGATGATGGCGTCGTTATACAATTCCAGTTCCAGCACACATAGTACGTCACTATATATGGATTTCCCAACAGTAGCAGGCGCACGAGATAGCACCAACGCAAACTCGCTATTACATAACACCACCACTGGCAGTAGTAACAGCAACGACGGTGGCAGCGAAGGCGCCCCCATCAACATCGATAGTCATAGTACGAACAACGCTGGCACTAATAGTAATTCAATGAAATTTATGTCGGATGTGCTTGTCAGACGGCTGGTGGAGAAATGGTGGGGCCTCGACCTGCAAGCGAGAACGTTCAACGAGAGGGCTATCAGCTTCATGAGCTTGAACCTTCTCGACGATGCGTTAAAGTTCTGCAATGCCAGCCTGGAGAAATGTAAGTACCCTTTTTCTGTCTGTCAATTTTTGTTTTGTTTTTTTTTTAATATTTGTTCATTTGTATGCAGTTTGTAGGTTATTTGTAGGGTTGTGCGCGATTGAGTCCCTGCAGTTTTCTGGGTCAAGGACCTTTCCCCCCAAACTGCGTCTCTTTCACTCTTTCTCTTGTCGTATTATTGCTTGTCTATTGTCGCCACACTGCAGAGTTCATGCGTCGTCGTCGAGCTGATGACGTGTGTTGATGTTACCGACCGAGCACCATGCCTCACGTCCCCGTAGAGGACAACAAGGTATACACAGCTCACACAAGCGTGAAAGGATAAAGGGAGGGGGGATATGCTGCGAAATTGTTTTCCTTTGAGGCACACACCAAGTCAAACATATAGCAACCGTACGCATGCCGGAGTGAACTGAGTGAACCTCCTGCTTGCTCATAGGGGGAGGCAGGGCACGAGCAAATGTGATTTCTAGTTCAAGCATATACAAATGTGCGATATCCTCATGGGGATTACCTATGACAGAAAGATGTTAATATTTGCTTCCGACCTACGTTATTTAAATTTTTCCTTGTTCTCCCCCCCTAGCCCCCTTCGAATGTGCTCCGAGAGGCATTTGTAGAATTGCTTCGTTCGGTGTAATTCGCTCGACTGAATTCGTGTTTGGCCATTACAGATGGAATTTATGAATTTTTTTGCTTTCCCATCATCATCCTGCCCGAGTCCTCTAGTAAGTGAAGCGTAAATTCCACTAGGATTTGCCTCGAGGTTATTTTGAATTCGGTACGTGTCGTCTACTCTTGAGTGGGTCTGTGTGTGTGGATGCGATGTCCTTGAGAATTTGTCAAATCGGAGCTGTTTAAGGGTTCTACTTGATAGTTGGATACCATCTAGGCTCTTCGGGGATGAATGCTTTATTTGGCGACATCAAGATATTCTCGACGGGACTATACGCCTCCTGGATATAGCTTGTGTTTGATATCAGTCGATGGCCTTTAAATGATTCCTATTGGTAAGGGCGATCACAGGGTCAATATTTGGTCAGAAAAACGAACTGAACCACCTTGACGTCACTGGAATTGGCGTTAAGTGGTTGTTGAGATTAGGTCGTTATCTCCGAGTCATGGGGCATTGGTCATCTGAGGAATTAGGAGTACTCAGCATGACTCAGTTTTTCGTCTTTGATAAGGCTTTGTTCCTTTTTTTCTTCAAGTCTACTAGTGCATCAGGAATAAAATCCTAGCTAAGGACATGTCAACCATCAGCAAATGGATCGATCTCTTTTACGATATGAACACAATGCATTCCATAAAACTCATTTTTTGAAACGATATTGCCTTTTAGCAGCTTTTTTTTTTTTTTTTTTTTTTTTTTTTTATAATTCGTGCAGGTTCAAGAGTTACGCTCTTTTGATGTTTGTCACACAACCTGGACGGGGTGCAGATGGTTTGTGTCGAAGATGTTCGTTCACTACTCTCCGGGGGTGGTTGTCTTGGGATTCGAGAGATTCGACTGAATTTGTCGCGTTGATTGTAGTTTTACAGTAACTTTATTCCATGCCATTAAGATCTTATATTGGAAATGCACACGCAGAGTATGAATTTTGAAGTGATCTTCTTGTCATACTACATACTACTACCACTCGCTCCACGTGTATAACGATAATTACCCTTATCGTTCTAAGCCACGTGAAGCGGTCATCCACCACTTGAAAGCAATCAATTCAAGAAAACACAATCAAAAGGCAATTAAGAATCTAAACGAAAATCAGAGAGCCAAACAAACTTATCAGTAACAATGAATAGCCTTTGAAATGAGGCTCTCCTGCATGTTTCTGGGCCATTCTGTCTGGATTACTGGATTACCCTTTCCCAGCCATTATAGGGTCAATTAACTTTTATTTCTTCTTTCATAACCCACCTATAGACGAATGAATAGGAACAAAAAAAACATCCTCTTTTCAAAGTCAGTAGTAAAACTGTCACTGTCAACTGTCACCCATCCGGAAATGGTCGTTTCATTGTCTTCGGTTTATGTTCCTTTATTCCAACTCGCTCCCCTTCTTTGTTTTCTTACAAATTTTCAATGAATATACATATGTATGTATGCTCAACAGCACATTGTACAAAATCTTCTCTTTAACTACTGTCACCACACGTCAGATAACAATCGTCAGTCTGGACGTGCGTATGTTATTCTTCTATAAGCAAATATCAGTTATGTCATCGATCGGGAGTATCGTGCATTGCATAACAAAACAAAACTTCTAGCATCACAAGTTGACAGTCGCGTCGCTAGCAGTTTGTTGTCGTGCTGTACTTGCAAAAGCTAATCAAACAACAACAGCAAGACAACAACATGCCCGTAGAGGACGAGTGGATTCAAGTAGACTAATATATGTATGTGCATCTGCTTGTACCACTCTCATTCTCGATTAATAAACAAATACAGATGGAAACAATTCAAAGAACGCGACGATGTGAACGTTACGATCAGTTTTTTTATCATATGCCATAAAATTGATGGCCCTTATCAGTGGAATTGATTCAGTGTTTGTTTCCTCGATACCTCGTGTTACATCACTTACTTACTCTCATTCGCTAGCTTAGTCAAAACAAACGAATTAGTAGCGACAACACACAGGAGACAAATTAGTGAGTTTCATTGAATATGACATAATAATTGACAGCACGACACCGAAATGTCATGTAATTTGTAACGTTCTGATGAGACCATTACTGCACACACGAAAAACGAAAACAAAAGCTTTATTTTGGAATGTTGACAGATTTTGTCAGTGTGTGTCGCTGTCAATGGTGTTAAAATGCTATCGATTTTGAAGGTAAACAAACACAGAAAAGAGAGCAAAAGGGGGTAATTTATTTGCAAACTGTTTTCCGTCACTTTACGGGACAACATGCAAGGCAAGTGCGTTTTAAATATGTAGTTCATGGTATGGTTGGATCGAATAAACAACAGGTGGCTTGTGTCATCGGGGATAAACGTGCGCGCTGCACTTGTAATAGATAACGCAGGTGTCATCTTAACTGAAAGGTTAAAAGGAATGAGTTACCCAACGGCAAAACACTTTTTGTTGACAGGTAGCGCAAGTGGATGTGATGAAATGTCAATCCATCGAACATATGGTCCGAGTAAGGGTTTTTCAATAATAATATGATGCATTGTCACCTGGTGAACCTCGTGTGGGTGGGTGTCGTCTCATATACGGCAATTTTGCTTGTTAACACAGCCATTCATCCAAAAAAAGCGCCTCGTCGGTAAAGATGATTTTTCTGCCAAAATTGGGGACACAAACAAACAAACGTTCCGAAGACCAGTCAGCGAACAAACGGCGTTGTCTATGGTCTTGAACTTTAAGCTCCTGAATCAGTTAGATCTTGTACGGGTGTAGGCCCAAGTCCCGACGCAAAATTCGCCAAGTTGAAGTGTGTTAGAACGAGTTCTTGTGCGCGGCGAGGAATCGACGGCCTCCAGTTCTGCTATACACTTTCACGGATCGTGGCGTTGTTCTCTGCAAAAAACATGCAGAACTCTGTCAAGTGATCAAACAAGTCTGAAATTATCTGCACTCATAGCTTTAAGCTTGACTTGAACGTCACTAGGGCACCAGTGTGCTTTTCAATGACCAACCAAACCGCAAATCCAATAAATTCCGCATTGCTTCCTAGATATTTTCTAAGCATCTCTTAATTGCGCCCCAAGGAATGTCAACCACATTGTTCAAAACGTCTCGGTAATGAATAAATTTGTTTAGAAATTCTTTACCTGAACTTTAGCTCAATATCGCGCGGCTAAATCAATAATGAGATGCACTGGCTGAAAAGAAATTTTATTACATCACCCGTCCTGGAGTTATCCTTGACGAAAATTTGCTTACGTAAATGCACAGGTTACACCAATACATCTCCACGAATTCCCAAGTAATGTAACACGTCCACAACTTCACAAACATGTGAACTTCAGGTGTCAATTTTGGTCGTTAGCCTCACTCGACCGCTTAATACGAACAACAACTTGCTTCTCAAGTACTCAAGGGAAAATAAATTGAAAACAAAGTGAAGATCGAAAGTTATCTCTCCTCAACGCCCATTGACTTGCCAAACAACACGACCATAGCTTCGAACGAAAAATCTTATAACCTTAACCCATAAAACCGCATTTAGTTCCACCTTCACCGCCATAAACAACTGACGAAAAACCGATTCCATAAAAGGGAAAGCAATCACTCTGCCAAAGTACCATGGATTCCTAAATGAAGAGCCACCCTATACCACTCCATCTTGTCTCCTTTCGCTTATATTTACCAAAGCAGAAAAGAAAAAAAAAACGAATTAATGAAGAAAATCGACTAAAAGCAAAATTCAATTTCGCCGTGAATTTTATAGAAACTCAAGAAACTCAATCGTCTGCATCCTCTCTCAGCCGCAATGTAAATTCTTTCTATTCGACGAACGCATCAAATATTCATTCATCAGGTTAAATGGCATGGCGCCGCTTCCTTTCATCCATCTACGAGTATATCGAGTATATCCCAACCAACGCCGGGAATTTTTGTCTAACGAATTTCCCCTTCCGCACAAGAACGTTAAGATTCAAAAGCACCACCACAACGGTAATGGGGTTACTTTATATAATTGGTGTGCGCGAGTTATGATTTCTTAATTTGCTAAAAAACAAAAAATTAACAAAATTTTTTGGTCGTAAAAGGAAACATAATGGCGCACTGTACCATAAGTCATAAACCTCAAATCTAACGAGGCCAAATGTAAGGATAGCCGAGTGAAGAATGAGAACGGGGAGTTCAGTAAGTGAAAAAAGGGTTCGCGAAATATGCGAATGGGCGAGGAAATGAACCCTCATTACGGCCTACAACCGAAAATGAGTTAAACGTCAAATATTTAGCTAAATTACTCGATCGAATCGTGGGCGCCCAACTAGGGTTGGACATCTGTCATATTGTGAAATGTACAAGACATCAGTCAGAAAAGAAACAAAACGTCAAATCTTCTGTCACAAGAGCTATTTATCTGACAGCTCGTGATATTGTGGTTTTTTTTTTTCTACCGCACATCGCCTGTTTGCCGGCCCGGAAGCGGAAGCGGCGTCCTTTATTTATGCATAATTACCGCCGACATGAACAGCCGAAGATGAGGGAGAGGAAAAATAAATTCATAAATGAATGGCATTTGAAAGTAAGCAGAAATTGTCGCTGGTACAGACAGGCCACGGACGGATTGAGTATAAAGAAAAGACTGCGAGTACGGCAGAAAGCCATTTGAATGCTATTGGCATAGACAAGGAGCTAACTTGGTGTTGTATTGTAGCCCGTACGTGACAGCGGTCGCGCGTATAGAATACTTTATTTCTGTTTCCTATGAGTCGGCATCTATGTATTTCTTTGAATTGTTCTATTCTGTTGCTCGGCGGTATTGGATGGGAATGCGAAGTGTCGTATGAGTGCCTATTGTAGAAGGTTAACGTGATTGCTAGTAATTTTTTTTATGTGCTTATTGCTCGCGAGGATTTTCATGCTCTAAATTCCTTGAGCTATTTGAATGTCTATCCTCGATTCGCTTCTGAAATGTATACTCGCATTGTTAGAGGTTTTTTTCGCACTTGGTTACGTGATGAAATCAGGTAGATTCAATAGGGAGAGGAGAAGAAAGAACACAATGGGTGGCACCATAGAGTAGAGAATGACAAAGAAGGGGAATTTCTAGGTAACATCGGCATCTACCCAGGGATTATTGATGTGTGATGCGCTTCGTCGATGAGCAAACTGCTGTCAAGTGAACCAGGACAAGGTAAACGGCGGCATGGAGTCGTTCTGCGTGCGTCATGAATGGGTGAATGCTGTGTTATGAACTCGCAGGTATTGTGAGTGCTCTTCCTGCGTCATGACCAAACACGACTTCAGTGCCATTTCCTAAAATTCCGTGTTTTATCTGGTGACTCCCAAGTGCTCAAAAATCTATTGCCTACGTCAAACGGAGCTTGAAATCACTTTATGTCTATCTGGGGACCGGGATTTTTTTTTCCCGACTGGGAAAAGAATAAAATCAAAGAAAGGTCAAAGTGTTTTTTGTATTCGATAAGATTACGTAAAGGCCGTTGACTTACACGTTAGATCCTCCTCTAAACGAGCATTTAAAGTTCAAATAAAAAAAAAACAAAACTTGATAATCGCCGGCATTTAAAACAAAAAGAAAAAAAAACATTTTTGTTGAATGATTGAGGGAATGTTTATAATTGGAAGCGCATGCTTTGTGCTGGTGTAGGAATCTCTCTGTTGAAGGTCAGGTTAGCTGAAAGTCGACGACAGGGATATCAATCAATAAACCGTTCTATTTCATTCTATTTCTGTACCTTCGAGCATTCCATGCTGACACTGGATGTACTTGATTACGATTGACCTAGATAGACCAACCTGCTTTTAGCTGCATTGTAGCTATTTACGAGTATTAACAAATCACGCGCTTAATACCGCTTTGAATGAAATAATTACATTCCCTTGATCCGATGGTACTAAACAACAAAGTAATGCGCCGAGATCCAAACAAACAAACACGCGACCCATTTACGCCGCTTATTCCGCGTTTCTCACCGCGAGCACACCAAAGTAAAATCGCTGGCAGCGACACGACCAAGGAAAGGAGTACGAATCGTGCGATAAGAACGCAGCTCTCCTCCTCTTCACTTCTTATTTCTTAATAAATAATAAACAATTTAAAAATTCCATTTCCATAGTCCTTAGCTCGACCACATGGTGATGAGAACAGGGAGCGGAAAGCTATTTAAAAAATCACTTTTTCATGTTTGATTCCCGCAGAAACTATTGACCCTCTGGCTTTCTGGCTTTTCGATGATAACTCAAAAATAAGTATTTTTAGTCGCTTTAATGTTTTTTTTTTTTTTTTATTCCACTCGCATGGTTTGGTAGCTGCTATTGGATTGAACACACATTTCGAATGGGGAAAATCAGTAGAACAAAAACGATGAATCATGCGAAAGGTCATCGTTTATTTAATTACTTTTGCGAGAGATTAAACTGAAAACAAAAATTGAGGTAATGACGATGTTAAACGAGAGCTGAAATACTGGATTTTAATACCAACTACCATAAAACTTCGTATGAGTGGCATGCTCTGGCGAGACTTTGATCTGGTTCTGGTTACGTAAGGAATAGAACTTATGCTAATGGAAATGGGGGTATAACCTAGCAAGAGGATAGCACTTGAATGTGTGGTAAAGAAGTGTTTTTTACCGACTGTACTCAGAAGTTATTTAAATTAAGAATCTCGACGAATCATTTTAAAGACGTAGAAGGTAATATGGTGATTTGTAAAATGCTTCGTTTTATTGCTGGTTGTTTTACGACTTGAGTTGCTTCCGGCAGAAAAAAAAGGCCGGTTAAATACTTAGTAATGCCAGCTGGGAACTAGATTTATTCAAATACACAGGCTAAGCTGTTATGCAATAGCTCAATCCATATCTAATCTATGAGAATAATTCCCCTTGGGCTTGAGAGATATTAACATTTTGTGGAAGCTATAGTCATAACATGGCACTTTTAGAAGTTGATTCTAACAATTCCGTTCACTTCTCTGAACTCGGTATACTGTGAGGCCATAAAAGCTGTTCAAAAAATAAAGGAAATTCTGCGTTTGAGAATAATTTGACATAGCATTTAGGTATCTCAGTGGGGCGCCTTTTATCTCATCAAAGCTTGCTACATTGGGACTATTGAGGGCTTTTTTTGGACAGAAAAAAGTCACACGGAACGCTGGATCATTACAGTGTTGATTTCATTTAACATCTCCTGATTCACCGAACTTCCATTCACCGCAAAAAGAAAAAAAAACGCTTTTTGCATGATCCAATTAACATGCTAACATGGTCAGCGAACGTGAACAGCTTGAGGTCTGTTGCGATCGAATTGATTCTATATCACTACTAAGCTTGATGGCGAAGATATATAATATTATCCAGCAAGAGGTGTAATTTTAGATCAATAGAAAAACTGCCAATTTTTGTGAAAAGTGGTGATGTTTTTATATTTATACTCTAAGGTTTATAGTTGGTCGAAAAATTGCACCAAACTGTCATTTCTTGTGCATGAAGAGGCTGTTCATCTGTTTCTCTCGAGTGTTGGATATAAGCCTCATCACTCAAAATAATTTTGTTGAAAAAATCATGAAAACCATGATTCCACCATCCAGTTTTTAATAAACAAAAGTCATCACAATGATGACAATTCAACAAAGGCGCAATATTCAAAATGACACCTCTTGTTGAATTGCCATTTATATGTATATCTAAATATTGACACTTTTTACTGCCACCATTTTAAGTACAGTACTAGCACTCGTTTTATGGTACCTGTTATTTAATCCGTTACTTTTATTCTTCTTTGCCGTGGAAAAAAAAAATTTTGTCGTCTACAATCAAGGAGTGGGGTGATATCTTTGGACCTTGCAACCGCTTGGAATCACTCGTTGTTTTGTTTAGTATTCTATTAAACTCGTGAATACTGGTGGCGTACGTGATTGTCAAAGATCTGGCTGTCAGATTCAAATTAGACGCCAAAAATTAAGCAAAACTCAAAAGCTCTCTCAAGGAAGGAAAATGTTTACCATCGAAGAGGCTTTTAAAAAACAAAATGATTGCGTGTAAGCTCGGACATCTATCCTCCAAATTTTATAGCATGGTGGCGAGTCAGCAACGGCGGCATAGTCAACTTCCTTTTTGTGTGAAAGATTTCGGCGAAAGTTCAGCAAACTCTGTGCTTAACAGTAGTTAAGCCTCCAAGCCGATCAATGTTCGCAAACAAGCACTGGATATTTCAACAAGTTTCTGCTTCAGCCCACAAGGGAAACACACAAAAGTGGCTAAAAAAATTGACTCGACTTCATATCATCGGATGATTCATCAGCTGGTCAGCTCAATCCTTTGGATTACAATTTGTGGTACGTTTTAAGAGGAATGGCTTGTTCTGCTAATCACCGAAATATTGAGTTCTTAGTTGAGTTGAATGAGTTTAGTAAAGCGACTGAAGATTGTCCAGTGCGTCTCATAGTTCCAAGAATTTTGTTTTGTTCATAAACGCTTCATTGACGATCTGAATTATATTATGTCCCTTGTCTTGGTCAATGAGTTTTGGACAATTATTTCTAAAATGATGTCGAAAAATTCACATGACGTCGCATCTCCCAGCGCAAATCCTTTTTTGACATCAAAGCTATCGGTTAGGTCTGCACGGACTCGAATTGAGCAGCGAGCGTACTCCAAAGTCATCCCGCATAGTCCGACGAATTTAGCAGTAATGTCGAAAATAGACATGGCGTTGTATAGCTCGTCTCTAATTACGCTGTATACGCGCTCACATAATGCGCAGAGAAGGTTTTATATGCGATGTTCAGGCGACTTATTGACGCGCGAGTACTTACGACACCCATTTAAATTCAGTGGTGTCATAAAAACATTAAACAGAAACATTGTTGTTCGATTCGCAACATTTAATAAATGTAAAATCGTATCGTCTTACCCAACACGATTCACTAAATATTCCCTTTTTCAAAGCGCTCGATAAGCGTCCACCCCTTAGGAGCCCCATTACCTAGTCATTTCGCCGTAACAGCTCGCTATAGAACGAACAAGCACTCAACAACAAAACTAAAAAGAAAACAAAAAAAAAAGCAAAACCTTGTTATTCAAATCAAACCACTACCTATGTAACGGTTCTCTAAGGTCAAATGACCCGCTCACTGGGAAAATATGCACACTCCGTGCGACGTAGCCCGCGCGTCCACCGATCTCACTCGTTGCAGTTGTCAATTGTAAATCACAATATTACCATAAACGTAGTACCAGTCAAGATCGCTTGTCAACTCTCACAATTAAGTTCTCCATAATTGACTGCGCACACATTACGACGAGGACGATGGACGAGCAGTATTGTATCTGTCAATACCACGAGGAATGTTCCATCTGGTAATGGGACAAAGAAACCGACGCGAAACGTGCATTATGATTCATTTCTTGAAACTGTTTAGAACTTGTTCTGCGGGCCGCTTCGACCGTCAATGTGTGATTAACGAGAAGTCGATCCCATGCCCACTACTAGTACAGCGCACCAATCATATCGCTGTTACTGCAGTTAGAATCGAACGAAACTGTTATGTAATACAACCACGACGACGTCAAACAAAGTCAGTTCTAGTGCCCTGTACACGTATGTACGTAGAACCAGCTCAAGATAGCCGTACGCAAGTGTGCTTCTGGCACGCCGATTAAGTCATTTGTCGTCGCACAATTGAAGGCGCTCATAAGCGAATTACTCGACATACAATTACTAGCTCGTAAATATTTTTCTTTAGTCTTTCCTCGTATTTATAAAAGTACGATTGCGTAATAGTTGCAATCATACTCGTGGCTGTCGACATGTCGTCATCCCTGTTGTACAACTCATAGATACGGTCGGGGCCGGTTGCCGTGCTCTGCCACCCTACCATCTCTCCTCCCTTAGCTTATTTGCTCTCGATTGGTGTACAAGCGTCTATGTTGGAGTGGTTCTTTTCGAGCCGAGCTATTGAGTTATCGCGAGCACATCGAGCAAGATTTCGCAATTGAACCGCTGAGCAAATTAGGTATTTACACGGTAAAGCACCAAATGGCATTTCGTTGTATCGCTCGCTCGTGGCAGCTCGTCATAAGTAGCGTATGGACCAAATTGAGTTGAAAATGTTACCACGCTCTTGAGATTACCTCATACACCGTGAATAATGCAATATTCATCTCAAGATTGCCGCTCACCTCACAATCCGCTTAACCAATGCTTATATTACCTTACCGTGGAGAACGGCACTCAAATCTCAAATCTCAAATTAACTTACAAACGAATGAGATGCAAGAAATACACGAAAAAGCTAAATATTCCAGCCAAACCGGGTCTGCTCCTCGAGCAGCGACAGCATCGTTCACAGTCGTAGCCGTAGCCGATGTCGTTTTCGTCGCCGTCTCATTTTGGTGTTTTTATTACACATTTAAGCATTTATTTATTTATTTATCCGTTTATGTAACAGACCTACATACATGCAATAGCCCGACGGATGACTTTGACATACTTTCCGTCGACGACCACAACGAAAAACGCGCAAACCAGTAAGACCGAAAATGTAAACTGAAAACATTCATTCGAATATGGTCGAAGCTATGACCAAACTGGCGCACACCAGCAATCAAATCGTCTCAACAGGCACACTAATATCGCGGGCATCATCACCGCACAGCACAGCTAGAGCACGCTCTTGTGTCGTTTATGCTGGAAGCTTTGCTTGCTTACCACCTTGCTTACTTCGTATCGGCTCTTAGCTCAAGATTTGTATTTCAAACTCGTGGAGCACAGATATGCTCTTTACACGTGTGGAGAAAGAGAGAATTGACAGCCTCCAGCAATCATGATGACGATAATTATGGGGCATATTCCGCCGCAATGCGCTGTAGATACATCCACAAAACACATACCAGGTGGCATGATACCTTTCAATGTGCTCGATGGTGTTTGGCATTCGCAGTTTTGCTCCAAATTTAGCATTTTACACTCATACAGCTGCAATAATACACTTTTTCGATATTTTTCGTTGGTTTTTTGTGTGCTTCAAGTGTTATATAATTGGCATGGGAATTATCTGCTTGACTGCGACGCGCCCGTCCCGTCGCCCAAGTGACCACCCAAAGCAGTGTATGGATAGTGTGACTACGTCGTAATCCGAGATTTGTTTTCAGCTCGCTAGCGTGCATAGAGACATTACTATTTTTGAAGCTTTTTCTCTTTCCAAATGACATGGTGTTATCCTTGATATTATTTTACTCTGCTTTTATTTAAGCCAGAGAACAGGAGTGCTATCCTGTAGAGGAGCAATTTCGGTACTCAAATGTCGTTTATGGTACCAGTCTATTTGATGAGAGGCAATTACAACGATTCACCTGGATGATTAAGCTGTCGGAGTTGTTTAGCAGTGGCGGGATCGAGAGAAGGGGTTTTATGACTCAAATTGCAGCTGTTAAGGTTGTTACTTAATAACCGAGAAGACAAATGGCCGCGTGGTAACCAGTGTTTGGGTAATGGCACTGAGAATTAATTGTGCGGGAACGCTTGTGCGTTGTGAGACTTGAGTTTCTGCTTTTGTCTGTTTTTAGAATGGATAAATAAAAAAAGGTCGAAGACCCGTCGTTCGAATTGAATGGGAAACGTGGGATGAAGTCACTTTTTATCGAGATGACATTTATGGACCTCGTATTGTAAGACAAAATGTTGACGTTTATAAGTGAGGGTCCCTGCTCCTTCTTCATAAAAGATGGGGCAACAGTTGTCTACGAAATGGACTATGGATATGTATACATGGGAGCCTACTGCGCTGTAACTAGATATAAGTATAGCCACTATAAAAGAAAAATGCCAATTTGCGATTCACATCTTGTTTTTGGGATGATACTATAGAGGGCAGTATCGGCTTTTATCCGACATCTAACCGGCATTGAGACAGTTGCTCCTTTTAAGGAATAGCAGAAACGTATTTCTTTTTGTTAAATTTTGATCGACAATAAAAGAACTAATTAGAAAGGTACTTTTGTAGAGAACCCCTCTTACTGAATTAGCTGTAATTATCTCTTTTTAGGAACTTAGCTTTTTACCATTAATAGCTTACACATTTCGAGGTAAAATAATCATCGTTTTCGAAATTTAAATAATTTAAGAACTTAAGACGAAATCACCTCTACTTCTTCTTCTTTTCCTTTTTATCCCGGCGTCGTTATGGTCAGAAGTGTAGGACCATAACCTTCCCACTTAACTGCATTCCTACTGGTCCGCTTGTGGGGTCCGCCGACGAAATCACCTCTACAAATGGAATAAAATAAAAAAGCTCCGATTTGTTGCTAATCTGTAATTTTTTTCCTTGTTTGGTTTTTAATTGGTAAAAATAATACGGCAAAATTTCAAATATGTATATAATTTTTATTTGAATTGATGGATCAAAGCTTGCCATTTTCTGTATAGGGATTACTTTGTTTAAATGTTGACCATAACTACGTTTTAAGTGATCCATCCAGAAAGTCTAATTTTGGGTCATCTTTGCAAGCATTTTGACTGGTATCACACCAATAATACTGTGTAATCTCGTTTTCCAAGACTGCTATTGACGCTGACTTGTCGGCATAGACAAATCGACTCGCATGCCATATGGCATGTAGCGCCTTGCCGGAACCACAAATCGACCAGGTTGAACATTTTAGACAAAAAAAAAGTTCCAAACTTTAACCCATAGCGGCCACCTTTGCTGGTCACGTTGTTTTTACGATTATCTATATCTTAATCCGCACCAAACAGTGTAGTTTTCAGGATGCATTTGCAGCATTTGTATTGCCTGAGGTTGCTCATCGGAATACAAAGTTTTGCTTATTAACATACCCACCCAACCAGAAATGAGTTTCATCACAGACGACAATTTTTCGATAAAAAAATAGATCTTCCTGCAGCTTTTCTAGAAGTCACTCACAGCAACAGTATTACGTAAGGTTTTAGACCAAGATCCTTGCGTGAAATTGTCCACATTATTGCGCAACACAAGCCAATCGCTGGCAAATTAACGCACTCTACGCATACGGGTAGATAGCTGTATGTCCTGAAGCGTGCTCAGTAGGTCGATTATGACGACCGTAAAATGATCGAAGTGAGTGAAAAACTATTTTCACAGAGCACACATTTTAATAGTAAAATTTAATAATTTGTAACGTTATTCGGGTGTAAGTCTTTTTACGAAGAAATGGCAATACTAACTGAGCATGACTGACTTTGGCACATGACACGAATCATGCGGGAGCTGTCAAAAATAAAACACCGAAAAACCAAACAGCCTAAAACCTTTATTTTATATTTTTTGTAATATAATCGTATATTCCGGACCTGGCATCAAGGGGTTACCAACTGTGCGCATGATTTTTCCGCAAAAAATTCACCTCAAAAGAGGCATGTGAAAAACGAATGTCGTAGTTTTTTTGTCAATAGGGACGACGGCCTGTATGAGACAGGCATAATGGAATTACCTTCAGAATGGCAGCAAGTAATCCGAAAAAACGGCGTATATTTTACTTAAATTGAAAATTATAACTACGTAAATAAAGCCTTCAATATATTTAAAATTAAGGAAACATTGCAAACGTCTGAAAGGTTGACATTTCTGCAAAGCGTATGGGAGGCCCATTATCAGTAAATAATATAAGAGACGGTTAAGGGTCCGCACACACTTCCACGAACTTGAAAATAAATGCCTTGAATACCTTTTCTATTGGTATTACACGATTATGTATGGACAGTAAAGGGACCAACCATTTACACGAGAAGAATGCCGAGGAACGATTTGTATGTGCTCTGTACTTTAACATCGAAATCATATGCCACAAAACTTATTACTTACGTTATCTACATCTCAGCTCTAAAAATATGATCAAATCTGATTTAACAACAGACTAAATTCATGTTGTTAATACATTTCTATTTAATACTGAAGAATGCGGCAAAAATAAAATGAAACAAACTCATAAAATCATTTAAGTGAGAGTTTTACCGGAAATCCCTTCCAGAACCTGTTATTCGATTTAATCCGTCACTGCAATATACCTTTTTTCCGGGTATTTTCATGCTTATGGCCTTATATATAAACTTCCCAGAATATCTAACAAGGAGCTGGTAAGAAATTGAATCTAGCATCCTTTCAACAGGTTCTTTGAATATCTGGTCTATGCATCACAAATTAAGTGCTTTTATATTTCTATTCTAAGAACACTGAATGAGTTGGGGTTACATTTTATGGGCAATTTTCGGAACTGTACCCTCTCGTTTCCTGTTGCAAAGTAAATCTGCACAAAAAAATTGAATAAAGTTTCGTAAATATTTGTATTTGTAATCAAAAAGGTTCTTCATTCAACCGGCCAGAACCCTCAACTTATCCCCCACACAAGGGGGAAAGAAATGAAAGAAACGATTTCGCTCTTATCGATTAACCAAGCGACCCGAGTGTAATATTTGCATTACTCCCAACTTTCAGGTTTGTTGCCTTCATTGTCCACAGCATCTTTCAACCATCATCTTTTTTCACCATGTAATGCTTCATTATCCTAGTTTCAGGGAAAGGCTTAAGTTCATTCATCATGACACGTGACACGAGAGTTGTTTAACTATGTACTTAAAATGTTTTTGAATACATCAACAGATGTCAAAGACAATTCGAAAAGGATTTTCATTAGTGACACTCGAAATTCGGTTGTTGATAGGGGCCATGTCCTTGAAATATGATAACAACTGTCAAAATTGATGCGAATTATGTATGGTAAATCACCATGGAAGGTTATAGCGTTGAGCAATGTGCGGAAAGCATCAAATTTTATTTTCTCATTCGAGTTAATCGGTTCGATGAATAATAATCAGCCAACATCGATACGATATGTCATCGAAACGCAAAGTCTGCTAAAAGCATGGCTGTCGTGCGTGAAATTTTTTGTGGTCCAGAACAAATTTTGTGTCGGGATTGGGGTGTGTGCCCGTATAATATTTCCTTGATACAGTGGTTCAAGGTGAATGTCATAAAATCTTTTCGAAATAAAAGATAAATAAGTGTATTTCTCGCACACAACTCATGTTGTTGACATTTAAATATCGAGCGCCCTTAGTGAAAAGCCTCCCGATCAGTGCTGCCAGACTAAACATTTCCTAATGCGAAAAAAAATATTCTAAGTTCAAGGGCGTAAAAAAAAAATCTGCCTACACCAGAAAACTAAGAATTGATTTGATTTAAGACAGGAAGTCTAGAACAAGAATAAGAACTAATCCAGTCAGCATGAATGAATAACATGGCACGTGAATGAGGAAATTGTTTTTTTAAAGAATTTCCCCTAAAATTAAAACAATAACACACTATTTTCCGCTCCATTTCCCATACGAGAAAATAAAATAAAAACCAAAAACCAAAGCAACATGTGTCTTCTCATGAGGTTTCAAAAATATACGCACACGCCTCCCGCCACGACAATAAGCCCACGTTTCCCACGAGTCTGCATATAATCATCTTTAAATAAAATTCTTTTGTTAAATTGACTAAATAGGTCAATATATAATAATTTATGATCATGGCGGGTAAAACGACAATAAGGAAGCTTGCAGAGTCATATACATATTATAAGACTATATGTATATCAGGAATTATACTAACGTTGCGCGGTATGAATTAGCATTACTTTTACCCGAGTCTTGTCGATTTATTATTTTTCTACGAATGCAGGCCAATGCCAACGTGCTATGCCATATAACCGCACTAAAATGAAGCCAAAAACACTGGGTGGATAGATTGCAATTCGCCACTTCTTTCTGAATCAAATAACAATAGACTGAGCATCTTACATAACAGGGCGAGCAACAAAACACACCAAAACATCATACGATACTAAAATTTCATCTTTATAGCTGTCAGGTAGTAGGACAGTAGTATGTGGACCCTGCCCCGTCCAACATCCACTTCTTTTCACAGACAATACAAAAATCAAAAAAAAAAAAAAAACAACAAAAACTTGAGGACTCATGCGATCCGAACGGATCAGCTCACCTTAACTCGACAACGTTGCGCTGCTGTTCGTTGGCACATTTCCATCAATTCTAGCGCGTCGAGTAGAATAGACATTTTTATTCTCAACGGAATAAATCGGATAAAATTGAGAACGCCGCGCCCGTCCTACTCCTGCATAAATATATGTATTTTTGCGTATGTTACCAATTTATTTTTTTTTTTTAATTTATCCGATTAAATTTAACGATATCATCATTTGAGATTCGCTATAGAATTCACGACAGCATCGAGAATGCGGGTATTCGCACTGGTGTATCATCTCTAGTTGCCATGGGGGCCTGGCGTGTTTTCTTGAATTTTACGATTTTTTTCACTTCTTGTTTTTCTTTGTTTTCGGAGGAAACAAATGAATGTCAATCATAGAATCTGGAATGATTGGATTATCTCGATATCTACAAACGCCCAAGTGAGTTTATTGCAACAAGTATACTTGTGTATAAAGTGCATTGGTTTCGTAACAGCCTGGCGAGAATGCCGACTAGTTTGCGCTTTAACGTTACAGAAAGAAAATAATTCGTCATTCGAATTTGTATTGAATCAGTGTCAACAATAATTATTGGAACGACTAGTAATAATTATTATTGAATTTGCTTGAATGTACTTCAAGTATATCGTCGATGAGTAATGGTCCGCGAATACGTGACAACAACCATGAAACAACGAGAGCGACATCCGGAAAATAGAATTGAATCAGACGATTTCTTGGCGGATTTGATTCAGATTTTTAAATTTGTTACGATTCAGGGGACGCAGTTGGTTAGTGACTAAACACCTTATTTGTCTAGGAAATACAATATAATGACTCACCAACCTTCCGTGAGGCAAAAGTGTTTAATCCGATTCTCAGACTCAATTTGGTTCTTATCCAAATTTTCGTTGTAAAGGTTTTTTTTTCAATTGGTGCCGGTAGGTTTTGGCCGCCATATTGTTTTGATGACATCTGTCAAATCTGTTCTTTATTATTCAGTTACTGATGCCAAATCACCATTGTAAATTACACGATTGAATAGCAACTCCAAATGATAAAACTTTGGCTCCGCTCTGCAAATGTCCAGAAATGGCAAGCCGCAGGTTCTACGCCTTTGGCAAATAGTTCCTCTATGATCTCTCAGATGTATCATAACATAACCAGTTTTCTCAACTCCACAGAATGGATCTAAATGAACCTCACAACCCTTAGGTTTCACGAGCTTTGTGACATCAAAACGGCGCCTAAGCGCCAATTGTAACCTGAGGTGGTAGCCACCATAACCTACCTAACCATTTTACGGTAGACGTGGTGGCACTTCACAGTCGACTCTTCAACATTTAGTGGCCAAATTTGAGACGACCGGTTCGAAAATCATTCGTACGTCAAGGGAACGCAAGATCGGTCGACAACATCGCCGCGGTACGTGAAAGTCTACGGCAGAACCCGAGGCAGTCGATTCCTCCTCGTGTACAAGATCTCGACCTTTCGCAGACTTCAACTTGGCGAATTTTGCATCGGGACTTGGGCCTACACCCGTGCAAGGTCCAATTTTCCCAGGAGCTTAAAGTTAATGACCATAGATAACGCCGCGCCGTTTGTTCGCTGACTGGGCGTCGGAGAGTTTGGAAAAAGACCCTAATTTTGACCGAAAAATCATCTTTACTGACGAGGCACATTTTTGGATGAATGGCTGTGTTAACAAGCAAAATTGCCGGTGACAAAGAATTCTCAAAAAGTTACCGTTTGGTGTGGATTTTGGGCCGACGGCTTCATTGGTTCGTAATTTTTCGAAATCAACGTTGGTAGGGCGGTCACCGTCAATGGCGAGCGCTACAGACTTTCTTATGGCCCAAATTGAACCATACGGTGAACCTTGTGATTCCAGCAGGACGACGTACCAGCTACACAGCGGACACCACGATTGACTCTCGCATGGGTGGCGTGAATTGGCCACCAAGGACTTTTTCTTGTTTGGTTTCTTGAAGGTATGAATATGCGAATAAACCACAACCGATCTATTTCCTTAAGGTGAACATAACACAGGCCATCGCTCAAACTCAGCCGGATCTATGCGGAAGAGTCATTGAAAATTGGACCACTTGGATCTGTTCAACCGTAAGAAACCGATAATATCTCGCATACAGTTTATTTTATTCCATTTGAACAACTACCCGTCCTTATTGAAAAACCTTTATGACATTATCAATTAAAATGTCAAAAATCGTTTTCAAAATCGATTTATTGATTACATTCACTTGGCATTACTGTTTCTGCGTCATCCATGTCGTTAATGTCAAAACAAATCTTCGGCTACCATCCACTTTCCCTAGAATCGAACTCTATCTTCCTGCGCCATGTGATCTGTAACCTTTCAATCTAAGTAAATCTTTCCCCGTCTCTAACGGTTATGTGATTGCCCATGAAACCACCCACTATTTTCCTATATCAAGTTACGCGTCTCTGTCTCCCTCTCAAATCACTGTTATTACTCCTATTATGTAACACGCTCTCTTTCCGCGTACTGTTCACGTTGCATAAACAGAAAAGGAATAGAATACGAAAGGCATCTCATTGCCGCGACATATGTGGGCAGGCCTTTATGTAGCTACGGGTATGTCTAATGAGTGTATGATTTGTGAATTACTGATTATGACATCTGAACGACATTACGCGCTCGTATATGGTTACAAGTGCCGCGAAAATTGATCGCACTGCGAACGCGATAACTGCCCCATAAATAGCATAACAACATGCAACCGCAGACCTAACTACACGTAAAAAACACAAAGCAAACAATCGAGGCTAGCCTACACATCCCCGTAAATGGTTTCGACTTTCCGAATACACCAAAGATATGTGAGGTCATATGAACAAGCACTTGTCGAGTTTGTATCTGGGGAAAGAATGGCTTATAAGCTTGCTTATCTCAACCTCTGTTCTTAATTATTTGAATTTGGTTCAATTTTTGTGTGTTCGTGCGACCACGAGGCACTAAAGTCGTTAAATTTAAATCAAACACCTTTTCTGTGTAGTTTCAGGGAAATGATTCCGTTTACGCCCCCACATCTGGTTTATGACCTAGAAACCATAAGAGGAAGACCAAAGAGAAGAGGGAGAGAGTCTGATTGTTTCACCGCAACCGCTGTTGGTGATGCTGACGATGTGGGATTTTTTCTGTTCGTTTGTTCTGTTCCTTCGAGGAAGTCGTCGTGTCTCGAAGGAACTGTCAGCTTTGATGAATGAATGACGGTGGCGATTTTTATGATTATCTTCTTATCGCATGGTTTGGGGACATCACCAACTATTTCCTTTCCTAATTTCGATGGATCTTATACACACAGACGATTTATTGTGCTCATATATCGAGCTATGCGAATGGAAAATGACGGAAGATGGGGGGATAAATTGCAAACGCAAAAAGCCGTAAATACAAGGAAGCGTAAATGTGAAAATAGAACTCAAGGACATCATGACATGACAGGATTGAAGTCGTTTTTTTCTGTCTCTTTACAAGTATATACATTTTGCCACGTGCTGTCCCTCCCTTTGACTATCCTTTAGTGCGAAAGACGAACAAAGGACGAGATTTTGGGATTATGAAATTAGTTTGAAACTTTGCCGAATTTTGACACATGACGTATAAAATCTAAGAAGTTCGAAAATGTTCGAATATTCGTTATAAATGACATTTTCGCTAACTTTATTTTAGTACGAAAACCACTACGTGGTGTCATTTGCATTACCACTTCCCCCTACAATATCATCATGAAAAGCACTCCGACGTTCCAAGTGCCCCATCAAAGTAATAGTCTGATGTTGTTTACTTAACGAACAACCCCTGGCATGTCAAATAAGCTTTTGATAGGTAGTCCTTAGTTCGTACGTACAAGGGAAGTTGAATGCTTCATTCGTTTCAGAAACAAGGGATACGCCTTTAACGAAGTAATAATATTCCAACAAGGCCAGGATAGAGAAGACATTTTGGCTGAACTAATTAAGAGCATAGGGCATGTTCACATACTCACATACCGGGGTACATACTTATTTGAATAATTAAATTGTTTTATTAAAACAACAAGAGGGGGGGAGGAAAAAAAATGACTTAATGAGGCCGAAAGAGGCTAAAGCAAACTAAGAACTTATCGTGGATCCTTTTAGCTTAAACGTCATACGACCAAATGAGACAGCTTCTGTCTCTCTGCATAGTGCACTCTCATTGTCATGCTACTTGATTTGGGTCAAGGGAATCCACGCGCACATTGTCACCACTATTAAAATTTATTGCCGGTAAATATTGAAACATATGTGAGGACATTCGTGCCCAGATAAAGAGTGGAAATAAGGATAAATGCAAAAGCGAAATGGATGTTATGAGTTGCTTGTGTGAATAGCCTTATCATTTGTTATGGTCGCATGAAATTCGAGCACACAGGAAAAGGCGTTTTCGCAATTTCAAAAGCACGCCGTCATACCCGCGGTCGACTTTATTTGTATAAAATTTCAATATCTGTGACACACAATGCCGTAATCAATATGAGGTTAGTGTGTATTTCAGAAGTACGCCCAGCATTCGGCTTTTTTTGCAAGGTAATTTTCGTTCGACTTGGTTTCTGTTTCGTTTATATTCTTTTAAATATTGAACTGGATCGTGTAGGTTGTTTAGTTTCTACTTACCAAATGTTTTGGCAGAACAATATGACAGTTGTACAAATATTTTATTTTGAATTATCAATAAGACCAATACAACAACTTCTTTAAGGCAAATTTCGACTTAATCCTCAACAAAGTTTCCTTCATTATTGACAAATTCATTCAAATGCTTTTCTGATATTTCGATGCGTTTTTTGCACAACTATTTATTTTTGGCCTCAAAGTAGCCTTCAGTTTTCGTAAACACGCTATTACCCTGGAGCACTATTTTTATGTCTTCAAACAGGTAGTAGTCGCTGGGAGCTAGATCCGCAGAATAAGGTGGTTGGGGAAACAAAGTGAATTACATGCAATATTGACAATGTTGCGATCGACTTGTGACATGTCGCCTAGGTCCATAAGAAATCGGTTAACGCTCGCCATTGACAGTGATCGCCTCACCAACAGCGTTTTCGAAAAAGTACGGACCAAGGACGCCGCTTGCCCAAAATCCACACCAAACGGTAACCTTTTGAGAATGCATTGTCACGCGGTGAACTCCGGTCGTCTCATATCCTGTCACCCACACCCTCAGCATAAATAACCTCGAACTGTTCCCACCAAATTTTAATGTTTATCGCGATGACGAACTCAGCCGACTCACTGACGGTTGTCCTTGCCGAGGCGTTCTACTAGCCGTCCTTAATACAATTGACTCTTCCCTTATTGCAGTATCATCCTCCCCACTTCTCGACTTTGTTTCAATTAAGATTGCTCTACCCCAGAAGACATTATACATCATTTGTTTCTACATCTTGCCCTCACAACCTATTGAATCCTATGAACTCGCCATCAACACAATCGACCAATTAACCGATTTAAGAAACCCTCAAGATGAAATCCTTGTTTTCGGTGACTTCAACCTTCCTCATCTTAAATGGATCCAATTAGACGATCAATCGTCTTACACTGCCACTAATCCCACTACTGCCAAAGAATGTCTCTTCTTGGATAGCCTAACAGATTCAAACCTCAGCCAAGTTAGTGGCGTACTAAACTACATGGGTAGACAACTCGACCTCATATTCACAACCGATCCTCTCAACTCTTCTGTTTCACTTAGTCCCCTTTCCCTTTCAACCATCGATAACTTCCATCCTCCCCTCCTCCTTTCCTTCTTTCACGATTCTCCATCACAGAATAAACCTCCTACAGTTCTAGCCTCTTACGATTTCCACAAAGCAAAATTTCATCTAATAAATGAATACCTTAAAAATGCCCCTCTCAATTTTGAAAACCTAACCGTAAACGATGCTATATCCATATTCTACAGGGAAATATTTTACTCTATCTCTCTTTACGTTCCCGTTTCACAACGCAAAACTTCGTCCACCTCCCCACCCTGGTATAATCGCAGGCTCCGTTCTCTAAGAAACAAAAGAAATAAGCAATGGACAATCTTCCTTCGTACTCAATCATCCCATGACTTTTCTAACTACCTGGGCAGCTATCTCCACTTTACCACCCTACACAACTTCCTCTATCAACGGTATTTAACAGAAACGCAAGCCAATCTTATAAACGATCCAAAGTCCTTCTTTAAGTTTGTTAACTATAAAAGAAAATCCGATGGCTACCCTACCTCCCTCTCCTTCCACGATCAAACCTCGAATGATCCCAATATTATCGCCAACTTTTTCGCCACCTTTTTTAAACAGTCTTTCGCCGACGACTC
Organism: Merodon equestris; assembly: GCA_958301585.1. Lineage (NCBI taxonomy): Eukaryota > Metazoa > Arthropoda > Insecta > Diptera > Syrphidae > Merodon > Merodon equestris. Next base: position 108,500,556 of record OY284414.1, read on the forward strand.
GTTTGCTCCAGACTTCTCATACTTTCATTATCTTCCGAATTTTTCTCTTGGACCATTTCTCCCACACACAGTTGATTCTCATGTCATCGAAGACAAATTAAATCTACTTAATGATGAATTCACTCCTGGACCCGACGGTCTCCCTGCCATATTTCTAAAAAAATGCTCCTCAACCATCTCTCGCCCTCTCTCGAAAATCTTCACTCTATCCCTATCCCAAGGTGAATTCCCCCGCTTATGGAAAAACTCATTTATCACCCCTATACATAAAAAAGGTCCTAAGAACGTTGTTAACAACTATCGTCCCATTGCCAAACTATCACATATACCTAAACTCTTCGAGAGTGTTTTGTACGAAACACTAAGTTTTCGCTGCAAGTCATTAATCTCCCCTAGACAACACGGCTTCCTCAAATGCAGATCCACAACCACTAACCTTGTTGAATTTGTGTCCTTTACCCTATCAGCCCTAGAGAACGGCAAAGAAGTCGACGTTATCTCAACCGATTTCAGTAAAGCCTTCGATAAAATCTCCCACAGACTGATACTCTTCAAATTGTCCTCCCTTGGCTTCGACCCCATCTCTTTGAAGTGGATATCTTCTTACCTGGAAAATCGCTATTATAATGTTCGTTTTAGATCTGCCTTCTCTAACCCCTTTTTAGCCTCCTCCGGCGTCCCCCAAGGCAGCCACTTAGGTCCACTTCTTTTCGTTCTTTCCATAAACGATCTTGAATTGGTGATCAAACACTCCCACATCTCATTATACGCCGACGACACCAAGTTCTTCAAGACCATTTCCTCCAGTCATGACTCTTCCCTTATTCAATCTGATCTCAATAGCTTTTCCATCTGGTGCTCCAAAAATTGCTTAGAGCTTAATATTTCCAAATGCCAATCAATTACCTTTTCACGTAAACGAATCAAACCTCCTCCTCGTCTCTACTTCCTCAATAATCAACCCATCTCCACGGTTCAAGTCATTCGCGATCTTGGCATATTATGTGACCAAGAGCTTAATTTTCGGGCACACATCGATGAAATAATCCTTAAAGCTAATTCGGCACTCGGTTTCGTGAAGCGATGGTCTAAAGAATTCTCGGACCCTTACGTTACCCGATCTCTTTACATAACCTTTGTCCGGCCCCTTCTTGAATACGCCTCCCAGGTGTGGTCTCCCTACCAACAAACCCACATTTCTAGAATCGAGAGCATCCAACGCCGATTCCTACGTTTTGCTCTTCGAGGTCTCCCCTGGGGCAATCCTTTGATTTTACCACCCTACCAAGACCGCCTTAAACTAATCAACATGAACACGTTGGAAGAAAGAAGAGTTGTATCTGACATTCTTTTTATCCATGGTCTCCTTTCAGGTACCATTGACTGCGCGACTCTCTATAACTCTGTCTCTATCAACACTAACCCCCGCAACGTACGAAATCCCCGTCTCTTCTATCTACCCACCCCCCGTACTGCCTATGGCTCCAATGAACCTATTTCTCGTATGCTGGGAATTGTTAATTCGAATCCTTACTTCGATTTCAACCTCAGCACTCGATGCCTAAAAATCCGCCTTCTTAACCACCCTCCCCTTCTCCCTACCTAGTAAGTGAGATTAGGTTAAGATTAGATTAAGCTAGCTTGAATTAAGCCTAATAAATGGGGGCGTTCGCCCCACGAAAAAAAATTTTGCTTTTTAACACAGCATCATGAAAAATGCGCCTCGTCGCAAAAAAATTATTTTTTAGGCCACAATTGGGGTCCTCTTCGCTCCGAAGCCCAATCACTCCTGGCTCAGTTGGATCTTGCACGGGTGTAGGCCAAAGTTCCGACACAAAATTCGCCAAGTTAAAGTCTATGAAAGA